>CM060915.1:937885176-939135176 GCA_030737875.1 Allium sativum | reverse complement strand
TGCGAGATATCATGTGTTCAAATCCTCTATTACATGCTACCTAAAAGTACCTAATTTTCCAATAAGTGTGATCTTGCTAAGTTAACCTTTGCCTTTCTTTGTAGCTAATCAGCAAGTTGTGTTTCTATCATCTTTCCTATGTTTAATGGAAGCTGGTGTTTAGACAATCAAATCATTAGAATTATCAACTGTCCCAATTAACTATTTTTTGGACATATATAATTAAATACCGTAATATAGCCCATCCAAATAAGCGTGTTACCTAAATGATTTTTGATGTCTTGTATGTATTGTGTAATTCTTGTTCGTTTTCTTCTAATATCATATTGCGCTTCCTTTTTGATCATGTGATCCCATACAAATTTGAGGATAGGATTACAAGAATAAACTCACAATAATGAAAATCGTGGACATGATTCTGTGAAAGAGTTTCTTTAGCGTATGATATTCAAAAGCAACAACAACATTATATATATATATATATATATATACACACACACACACACAAATAAATATGTGTATAAGAAGCGTTCAATGCACTGATGAACGATACATCTGCTTTTAGCCCCACTATTTTCCGCTACATTCTCTAAATCAAGGGTTTTCAGCACCCGCTTTAGCAATATTAATATACAGAGCTTTATTTGACTAGTTCTC
Organism: Allium sativum; assembly: GCA_030737875.1. NCBI lineage: Eukaryota > Viridiplantae > Streptophyta > Magnoliopsida > Asparagales > Amaryllidaceae > Allium > Allium sativum. The sequence continues at coordinate 939,134,519 of CM060915.1, read as the reverse complement.
TTTATAAAAAGATGAATACAGTTACTGTAAAGAGCCGATTTTAATGCATATGCGTCTAATATATTATATAAATCTATTATAGTGATCAAATCTAGTGTGCATAACCATGTTATTCTTTGGTTTTTTTATATAAGAATAATTAGTATTGGTTTCTACAACACATATAATGCGGGAATGATAATTAATTAGTATTAAATATTCGGTTTCAATATTTAATGAACCTTTTTGCATTTCCGCTATATCCCGCTGTTTCCCCGCTACACCTTTTTGCATCTCTATTGCTATAAAACTGCTAAGCGCTTTAACTGCATAGGTTCAATGAGACCCCCAAATAGTGAGCACCCCATTTCCCTCCTCTCTCTCCATCTCTCATTTATTATAAATTAAGCTAGTAGAAGGAGAGAGAAGCAGTAGAGGTAGAGAGAAACATAATATGTGGTGAAATCAAAGGGCATTTTGGGATGCTGTAACACCCCACACTTTTCTACGCCCAAATTTTGACAAAAATCAAAACTTGAAAGCATCTAAGCATTAAGCATGTAAATCTTGTACCTGTAATAAATGAGCATAATCAGAGTGCGATAAAAGAAAACTCACAGCAGAAACAAAATAGGATAAACTAGTATTGACTCAAGCAACTACCTTTTTCAAAGTAAGTCACTTTGCCAATACCGAGCATTAGAGAGAACGAGAACCGAAAGCTAAACGTAATCATCTGCGAAAACCTGACCTTCTCTAGGAAACCTGGGAGGTTGTAGTGAGGAGTGGGGTCAGAACAACAAGTTCTGGTGACTAAGAGATGTACAACACATATTATGATACACAGATGTATCCCGTTTGGTTCATTCTAAGACGTATGCATAACAAGGTAAGTAATTCTAACCTAACATTGTTGCTATTTATGCGCGACTTTACTACTCTTCCCTAAGTAGTATTCCCAAATTATAATACCGAGATAGAACATTTACGCATGTATTTGTGAAGTCTTTATACCAAAACATGACTGGTTATTTAATCGAAAGTGGACCCCTAATTACGGGGTTTCTATGTATGTATGTATCCTCATTCACTATCCTTTATTATTCAATGCTTCAGTGTCAATGTTAAATAGAATGGATTCTCCCAGATCGCTTAAGATCATAGGCGGACCTATTAGTCACTTATTAACCCCCGATAATATATTCAATGCTAACATAAATTAGAGGGCACTAGCTATGGGCCCTACTAGTTAAGGCTTCTGTCGTTCACACATATGCCCTTACCCCGCATAAGGTGAGAGATGGTATTTTATCGTTCGCTATACCATCTAGATGACCTTATTGGATAACCTCCTTAGTCGCTTATTACTTCTCGTAGGATAGGTAGTCATATCTGACATTTTAAATTTCCAGGTTTGCGCAGACAATGCTCACGTGCCGTTTAATACCTCTAAACCGAAAGACATACTCCCAGGTGGACTCCTCAACCCAAAGCCACTTAAGACCCAAGGAAGCGGACTATATGCGAAGGTTATTGGATTCGTACCCCATTTTCCTTTGGAACTTTTCCCTAATGGGATAAAGTAGGCTACGTTATTAAGTTATTCCCATTTAGTCCCTCTACACGGAAATACTACACTTACACGATTCATTTTTGTCACAGGTTTATATGATTAATAATATCTTACATTATTAACTTACTAAGTCCAATTATATTTTCTATTTTGATTAACGTAAATAAGGAAGGTTATATCTTTTATTCCCATTGGATAATTGTTTGATTTCTTCTCTAATTTGGACTTAGCATTTAAACGACAATCACAAATTCCCTGATGACACCCATTTCCTTTTATTTCCTTTTTATTGCCCTTTATGACCATAACGGTCACATTTTCCTAAGGCAATTATATATTAGTCCCAAGTTATCTACTTGTTGTACCTCAGCAGCTAATTTTTATTCTTACTTCTTTGTTTATTTCTTTATTTTTATATTTACATACTAGGACTCTTACATTAAGTTCACAACTTGTGGATGCTGGATTTGTTTGTCAGTTCTAGGAAGACTTCTACCATAAATTAAACTTAATCTCATGCCTTAATACGATTATATTTAAGCATTAGACCCCTCACATTATGCTGAGTGCTTGTGGTTGCTGGATTTGCCGGTCAGTTCCGAGTAGGCTTATACCATAAGTTGAGCTTAACCTTGTGTCTAAATGCAGCTATAATTCAAATTTCCCTATTGGGGTTTACAACATTTATCCTAATTGATTTTAGGAATTGTAACCATTTTTTCCATCATATTTACTTTCCCCCAATCAATATTGGTTACAATGGTTGTGTAATGACCCAGATTTCCATAACATCGGAGTTGACTATATACATCACACGTCCAACCCAAATATCACGAAAATACGGAACATTTTTTTTAGAAGAAAGAGATAGAAGAAGAACATAAGTAACAACACAGAATGTCACATCGCAGCGGAACAAAATATAATATATCATATCTTTGAAATACAAAATCTTCACTGTATAACATACACTTATCAGAGTACAACACTTACAACATAACGGAACAAATATAACTGGATAACGCCCAAGCCTCCTGCTCCAAGCTCCTTTAGATATATCTGAAAAATCCTGAACTACTTGACTGCCCGTAAAAATTTAGGCACCCAAGAGTTTAGGTAGAACAAAACAAAATAAACTCCGGGTCAGTCATGGGACTGGTATGAGTAAACAGTTTAAAACAGTTTCAGAAAACTAAATGATATCTCATAAGACCACGCCGTATAACACGGAACGGGTTTTTCCCTTATGAGAATCCAAACACTTGATTTAACTTTTAAAAATCCCTTTTGAAAGGAACGATAGCTTTATATCAAAACTCCTTTGATATTATAATAATGTCTAAATCAAGTGGATAACAATCTAGTGGAACGTTTGCATCTCACGTTCCACATATAATATACAATCAAAACCGCAAGCACGTATTGGGTAATGGATTTCCAACTATGACAAGGTATGGAACCACCTTCCGCTGGTATATCTCTAGAGGAGAATACACCGAGTTCAACAAGAACATCTTGCAACTCAGCCACACATGACCGACCACTCATTTCGCTTGAGTGTATCGAATGTATATCGCCAACGATTGGGATCAGCAACCGTTTCCCGAATGGGACAGCATCGACAATAGATTTTTAGAAGTAAATGAAACTCTAGATCAGGTGATTATATAGCCTAATAGGTGCGACCTACATAGCCATGCTGCTTGCCCGATTTCTGTCATTTACCGGTTGATGAGGCTAGAAGCTACGCTTTATCATCACACCAGATTCACTTCGAATGCCATATCGTCAAATCCATCAAATCACCGATTGACGTCCTCAACAGTACATTACGTGTTAGCTAAAAGAAGTTTCCTTCTCCGCTTCCACTCTTGGTACGGTTGAAGAAATCAATGTACGTGACCTTTCTGGAAATACTCTGTCAGACATTCATCCATACACGTCACCCAGGAACAGGATGAACTGAAGGCACTATTTATATTTATAGAAAAAGTCCTTGCACTCTACTCCGTCTTCGATTATCTTTACATAATCTGATTCGCACGCTACCGCCGATATGGAGTGGTTCTTCGGATAATAATCCAACCGGTCTCTCCATATTGACAACGATGGTCAAAACTCCGATAGTCTATGATTTAACTATCGAATAAAAACAAGTGTTTCGATAGTCGATGATTTAACTATCGAATAAAAACAAGTGTTTCGATAGTCGATGATTTAACTATCGAATAAAAACAAGTGTTTCGATAGTCGATGATTTAACTATCGAATAAAAACAAGTGTTCATCCAATTATCAACTAATTACTAAGCCCTTAATTAATATTCCATTAATTAAATCTCTTCTCTATTTCTTATCAATATTTGTTAACCAAATATTTTCAATAACCATATTGGCATTTTACGTTATTTGGAAAACATTTCCATATATCGCCTTCTTTTATTTTCTAAACTTTAGAAAATATATGTTATTTATAATTGGAAAATATTCCAATTACTTAGCTCTTTTACAATCTTGTTTATTCCTATACTTAGGAAATATCCTTTATTTCTATTTCCAAGTTACACTCATTTGGGTTAAACGGATGTTGTGTAAAACATCGGTACGACAACCCAAATACTATTTTCAACTAACTCTCCTTCCACATTGATCTTCGAGCCTGAAATCTTACTATTTATTTGCTAATAATGAAATCAATCAAGTTGGGGTATAACTACCTCTCAGACCTTGACTGAATAACATTTATAACGTCAAAACAGATAAAACTACTTACTCGAATAATCAATACCATACAACTACTGATTCACTTTTAAACACATATAAACTTTCTCTTCTATTCTTTCGAGATTTTATTCTTATACTTCCTTTTTGATTATACTATTCTATTTCTAAGTTCGTTTTCTTATCGACTTCTATATATATCGATATGTTGATTTCTAACTATCAAATTATGTTAAAAATATTCTATCTCCTTAAATTCCCGGAAAAATTCGCCATAACCTCCTTTGTACCGGGAGCATCGGGAAATTTCAAATAGCTTTCCCGGTCCTTCTCATCTCAAAAAGAAAATGAAAAAGCCAAGCGGCTAGCCGATACGGCGCATAAAATCTCATATGGAAATTAAATACGTACTTTTTTGTCGGGCATTTTATTTATTTCACTTCTATACTTTATTCCATACCTGTCTCCTGTATATTTATGCCTATCCAATCTATTTTAACTATACCAATCGTTTTAACTCAATTTGTTAATTAAATCTGTTAATTAACTTCTTAGTCTAATCCACTTCTATTTATCCAAATCTATTTATTATAAATCCCATTTGAATTTCTATATTCAAATTCCATTTGAAATACTATGTTCAAATTCTATAGTTAAACTCCATTTGAATTCTATTATTCAAATTCTATTTCAATTCATTATATTCAAAGTCCATTTGAATTCTCGGCATTATTTATAAACAACGTTTATAACTTCAATTCAAATCCCACCTTTCCATTTATAAACAACGTTTATAAATTCGATTCAAATCCCATCTTTTCATTTATAAACAAGGTTTATAAATTCCATTCAAATCCCATCTTTCCATTTATAAACAACGTTTATAAATTCGATACTTGTTTTATATACCTTCAAACGAGTTAATATTTTCTATAGTTTTATTTAAAATTCAAATTCTATTTATAAAAATAGAATTTCCTTTTTAAAATCTCAAATACCCTTTACGATATTTTTATAGATCAATATTCAAACCCCAGTGATATTTTAAACAATCAAATCAACCAATTTTAAATCATTTGATTTTTAACACATCATATATGAATATACATATGAAATCAAACAAACAACAGATAATATATATTTTGAGGAATCCATTTGGATTCCTCCAACCTGTTTTCCTGCATCCACAGATGTTAGCACATAAATAATACCTATCCTGCTTCGAGGCAGGATATCGCGGTATAGAAGGTCATCCACTAATCATAGCGTGGGGCGTATAGGGTAATCATCCGCTATGGTACCGCGGGCATCCGCTAATGAAACTGCGGGAATCCAACCAACCATCAACCCAATATATATATATATATCCTAAATAACTAATATATATTTTAAAACAATCAAACAGCATTCAAACAAGCATAGCAATTATTTTTAACAACTAGAAATAATTCTAATTAAATGGGTGAGTGAGGTTTTACTCACCGATGATTTTTCTGCCATTTCTGCCTATCCATTTAATTTCTGAATCGTCGCGTCTATAATCGTCTTGACTTATCTCAGATAGATTTATTCCTAGATTATAAATTTTAAATTAACGGTTAACGATTATTTAATTTAAAATTACTTAACGAGTAAATAAACTGGATCTATGTATTTTGAAACAAAGAGTACCTTGTTTTACTCGACTAATTTATGTAACAAATTATCGAGTGGTTTCGACGAAAGAAATTAGCTCCAAATAATGCTCCTTTTCCTTGTGACATTTTCTCGAACACTTCATGGTCACTTCATCATCAACACCGAACCAATGTCCGACAACCTCAACCTCCGCTGCAATGCCAACATTTCAGCTCTAGACCTGTAACAACCCGTATTTTCCATAACCTGTGATAACATAAATCGAGGCAGAATTTAATTTATAAATCTGAATCAAGGGAAACGGGCTATGCCATTGCGTTCGTCTCGGAAAAATACGCGAAATAGAGTCGGAGTTTTCGAAAATCGGAGTCCGTATGACCCGATTAAGGCCCAACGAAGTTTTCAGAAAATTTCAAAGTAAAAACAGATTTCAAATTCAAATCTGAATTTGGAAATTGGGGGTTATTGGGCCAGGCGGGAAATTTCCCGCTAGAGTACCCAAGTCGACAGCCCTGTCGACTTGGGAGTCGACTTGGTTAGACCAAGTCGACAGCCCTGTCGACTGGGCTGTCGACTTGGCTCAGACGGGCTTTTTAGCCTGGTGCACCATTTTGGGTTTGTGTTGAGCTTGGGGGCCAGATTCGGTTTTAAGGGCTGAGATTGCAACTAGGGTTTAATCCTATGGCCTAAGACACTTGCCTAATCTATAAATAAGACCCTAACCTACCCTAAATCATCATTATTCATTCTAGCAACTAAACTATGGCAAAATCAATCCTCTCATGGCCTCCACTCTCTTCATAAAATTCCTAAACAATTTTTTGTGAGATTTTCCATGCATACAAGTGTTTTTAGACTTGTATGATCATCATTAGCTTGCATTCAAGTTAAGTTTCTATATTTGCATCATAAAGAAAGAGTTTTGATCATTTTGGCTCAAGGGTTTTGCTTGCATTTTGGGTTATTTGGTTGCATAAGGGCTTTCTTATATTTGCTATACTCATTTGAGTCCGCATAAGCATTGTAAGCCCTATTCTACTTTCATACTTAAACTTTAAAGTTAAATGTATGATATGCGAGTTTATATGCAAGTTTACTATGAAGTGATATGCAAGTTTACTATGATGTGATATGCAAGTTTACTATGATGTGTTATGCAAGTTCATCAAGTTATGTTATGCAAGTTTGATATGCAAGTTGCCATATGATATGCAAGTTATGTTATGCAAGTTTGATATGCAAGTTGTCATATGATATGCAAGTTATGTTATGCAAGTTTGATATGCAAGTTGTCATATGATATGCAAGTTATGTTATGCAAGTTTGGGTTGAACATTTTGTTCATGCTATCATGTTATGCAAGCTTATCTTGGGTTTATGAACATAAAGCTTCAAGCTTTATGCCAAAGGTTGCATTTTGGCAACATGTAAGTTATCATATCCCTTATGATAACTTGCATGTGAGGCTAGATGCGAACTTGTGGCCATTTTCACATGTCATTTATCACCATGTATCACCAATATGCTAAGTTTGGTTTTATGCATGCTTTTGAGGCCTAATGCAAGTATATGAACATATGTACATTTCATATGCCACCATGTTGAACTTGTGGCTTCAACACTTTTATGTCATGATTATGCCAAGTTCCCTCTTTCTATCCTTTATGCGCTATTGCGATATGTAAGCGATGGGATTGCGTTTGGGGTTGGGTAAACTTAAAAGACATAAAAACATAAGCTTGGGAATTTACCTATTAAGTTAGGTCTACCCATTGGGAATTTACCTATTAAGTTAGGTCTACCCAATTGCTTGAAAACTTGTAACATGTTTTGGAAACATGGTGGACATGACACTTAGAAAAGATAAGTGTGGCCAACTCGAGGTTGGGTTGAGTTTGTAGCGTAAACCTACCCGGAACCGACCGGCTTAACTAGTTGCTACGAACAATAGGACTCAATGTGAGAAGTTGGTCATGTTGTACCTTGAACCCGAGGTTAGACCAAGTTGTGGTGTAAAGCTACCCGGACCCGCCCGGCTTAACTAGTAACCGCAACAAAGTCTAATGTGAGAGGTTAAGGCGCATTAATTAATTAATGCCTCATGATTAGGGTTAAGTCATGGTCCATTTAATACTTAACCAATTTGGGCTTGGTAGATTAATCGGGGTTAAGTCGTGAACTCATCGTTACACTTAACCAAGTTAATCCATGATTAGTAAAGGGGTTAAACCGTACTTAACCCACTAGAGAAATCCTAGCAATGGGGGTCCACTCCAGCAGTAATCCCTAGTTTGTATCATCATGACCCTAGGGACTAGGCTAGGGTGGGGGCACGATTACTGGGCTGGAGGTAAGCGACCAATAAACGACGGCAGGGTGGTACGCCGGTGTAGTTCCGGGCGGACTCTGGTCGTGCACATAGTCCGTAGCCGGAGAAAACATGTACGGGTACCAGAAGATCGGGACTGTGCACTCATGTTCATGGTGTCCAGGGGTTGACACCCTAGGGCTTGATACACCCGAAGGGTGGACCCGGCACAGTTCGACTACAATTATGTTTGGGCCGTATTGACACCAACACGTGACGAGTTAGGCTTAGGGAGCCGATCGACTAGACCGTTTGGGTTGGACCTCGTGGTAGGGTCACTTCATGTTATTGGACCTCGTATGAGGGTCACTTCATGTCATTGGGCCAAAGCTTGGGCCATGGGATCAATACTTGTTTATTCAAGTCATGTTAGTTTGCTAGTACACCTGTGGTGCAAAACCTTAATCCTGATTATGCGATGACACCTTTATCTACCTTGTTAGTTAATCATCATGCTAGTATGTTGTTATCCTTATGTTCATCCCTGCTGCTCATACCAGTTAACTTTATCAGTTTACATTGATTGTAGTAGGGCTTACTCAGTCTTTTTGACTGACCTGTTTTCTTTCGCCTCTTTTCTTCCGTTTCCCCCCAGGTTCTCAGGGAGGGAATACTGGAGCTTAGCTTGGATTTTGGATTGCTTGCTTGTGGGATTTCAGCTCATGTACGGTTTCGACATGAAGCTAGCTATGGTTCTCACCTATTTTGGGGATAGCACTTATGTATTTCAGTTTGTCAGTTGATGTTGTTTTATTTAGACTTGTTTATTTGGAAAGTTAACATTATGTTGTACCAGACTTGTTTTGAAATGGTTTGAAAATCTTCCGCTGTTTTATCTATGTTATTTACTCTGTTTACATATATACATATGTTCTTGTTCTGCCTTGATATATCATTATGCATGTTTACCTGATTCAAACGCCCCTCCAAAGTCAGTGCCCTTGCAAGAGTGGTACTGGCTGAGGTGGGGTGTTACATTTGGTATCAGAGCATATGGTTTACGAGAAGGAACAAAAAGGTTTTTAGAAAACTTTTGGAAAACTATTTTCAAAACCAAGTATAAAGTATTTTCCAAAGAAAGGTCTAGTTTATTTTAAAGGCTATTCCCCAAAAAGCCATTAGCAAAATCCCTTCGTTTTTCTCCATTCTGAATCTGTCTTTTTCTTCATTTCAGTATGGCCGATAACTTTGCTATTCCGGAGGGAGTGCACGTACCTGTTTGGTATAGGAGACTTTTGGAGGCTAGGGCGACCGAAGCCGGCCCCGCAGATGTTCCTCCTCCTCCTCCTCCAGTAGTTATTATTCCTCCTCCTCCTGTCGCTAATGTTCCTCCTCCTCCTGTCGCTGAGGTTCCTCTTCCTCCTCCCCCTCAGCATCCTCAAGCTGACTTCGCAAAGACTTGCAAAGATTTCAAAGCAATGGGTGGCAAGAACTTTCAAGGCACTGAGACTTTTGTAGAGGCCAGAAATTGGTTAAAAGAGACCGAGGATTTGTTTGCTATCTTTGGGTTAGACGATCAGAGGAAGATCTTGTTGGCGGTTTGGCTTATGAAGGATGAAGCCGCTTATTGGTGGGAAGTCACCAATGGTACTAGGCCTGTTGAGACTTGGGCCGATTTCAGGGCAAGGTTCATGCTTAAGTTTCTATCTTCTGCTGAGGAGAACCTGCAAATGGAGAGGTTCATAACTCTGAAACAAGGAGATATGTCTGTCAAAGAATATGTGAACAAGTTCAATCAGTTAGCTCGTTTTGGCTTGGATATGGTGAATACTCCTCAGAAGAAGGCCCTTCGTTTTGCAAGAGGATTAAATGAGCCGTTGCAGGGATTGGCTATGTCACATATTCCCCATGGGGCCACGTTTGAGAGCTTGGTTGATATGGCGTTACTTCAGGGAGATGTCAAGAAAAATGATACTCAAGCCAAGAAGACTGATTCCCAGGGAAAAGGAAATCAGGGTAATCCAAGTGGTCAAAGCAGTCAAGGCAATCAGAACAAGAACAAGATTCAAGGCAACAAGGGGAACAACAACAAGGGCAAGAACACCAAGGGGAAGTGCCATTATTGTGGTTCAGCTGGGCATCTTATCAAGGATTTTAAGAAGAGGAAAAGGAAGAATGGTGAATGCTTTTTCTGCGGTGAGACTGGACATTTCAGTAAGGATTGCCCGAAGAAGCGAGGGCAAGGCCAGGGTCAGACTCAACGTGCTGGACCTTCAGGAGGGCAAGTTCATGCTCTCAATACCGCTCCAGTTCCCGATCGAGGTAGTATTTCTGTTGAGAGCCTTGTATATATTTCTGATTTTCCAGTTCGTACCTTGTTTGATTCTGGTGCATCGCATAGCTTTATCTCATCTGATCTTGTTGATAGTTTGCACCTTAGTACTAGCTTGGTAGATGATCCTGTCTGTGTCTCAAATCCTATTGGGGGTTCCGCCCATTTGTCTATGATATGTGGGGATTTGAGGATCTCTATACTGAGTGTAGAGTTCTTGTGCAGTGCTTATGTCCTTGGTTTCAGGGGATACAGATTGATATTGGGCATGGATTGGCTGTCCAGATATGGAGCCATTCTTGATTGTGAGCATAGGGTTGTGAGGCTCGTGACTCGCCTCGGGAACACCCTAGAGATTTCTTGTAATCCGAGAGGTCCCGTCATGTTGTGCTATCTTGAATCACTCGACTCGTCAATGGAGACTCTTCAGTCTGTGAGAGTGGTTCGAGATTATCCGGATGTTTTCGATGAAGTTAGGGGGTTGCCCCCTAAGCGAGAGATTGATTTCCGCATTAATCTGGTGGATAATGCAAAGCCAGTTTCTTTGCCCGTTCGGCACATGGCTCCGCGTGAAAGGAGGGAGCTGAGTAAGCAAGTGAAGGAGTTGCTTGAGAAGAACTTCATTAGACGAAGTATATCTGAATGGGGAGCGCCTGTGGTATTTGCTACCAAGGCAGATGGTTCTCTCTGACTTTGTGTTGACAATCGAGAGTTGAATAAGCTGACTAAGAAGAACAGACACCCGTTACCGAGGATTGATGATTTCTTTGACCAGCTTGTCGGTGCTTCTGTTTTCTCTCAGCTTGATCTTGCTACTGGATTCCATCAGCTAAGGGTAGCTGAGGATAGTATAGACAAGACTGCGTTCAGAACTCCAGATGGATTCTTCGAATGGCTTGTCATGCCGTTCGGCTTGACTAATGCACCCGCATATTTCATGGACTTGATGAGTAGGGTGTTCAGGGAGTTCTTGAACAAGTTTGTCGTGGTCTTCGTAGATGATATTCTGATCTTCTCTAAGGATGAGGAAGAGCACGCAAGGCATCTCGTGGAGGTGATGGATACGCTTAGAGCGCATCAGTTGAAGGCCAAGTTCTCCAAGTGTCACTTTTGGAGAAGGGAAGTTAGATTCCTTGGGCATATAGTATCTAAGAAAGGCTTAGCGGTGGATCCCGCTAAGGTAGTTGCAGTTCAGGATTGGAAGACTCCAAGGAATGCAACCGAATTGAGAAGTTTTCTAGGTCTTGCGGGTTTTTACCGGAAGTTCATCAAGGACTTCACGAAGATATCCGCTCCTCTCACTAAATTGACGAAGAAGAATTCAGTTTTTGCTTGGAGCATAGAATGCGAGCTTGCTTTTCAGAAGCTCAAGAGAGCTCTCACATCAGCACCTGTTCTAGCTTTGCCCGATGGAGGGAAGTTATTTACAGTATACACCGATGCATGTGGCACGGGGTTAGGAGCTGTTCTAATGCAAGAAGGAAGAGTGATATGCTTTGGCGGTAGACAACTCAAAGTGCATGAGAAGAATTATCCCACTCATGACTTAGAGTTGGCAGCAATAGTATATGCACTCAAGGCTTGGCGCCATTATCTTCTGGGAGAAAGATTTGAGCTTTATACCGATCACAAGTCATTGAAGTATCTCTTTTCCCAGAAGGATCTGAATCTGAGGCAACAAAGATGGATGGAATTCTTGGCGTCCTATGATTTTGAGATAGCTTATACCCCTGGCAAGGGGAATGTGGTAGCAGATGCATTGAGTAGAAGAAGGTTGACTCTCAGTCCTCTATTCGTTGAGATGAAGAACTTAGATTATGTGGCAACCTTTGATTTCTCTTTGGCGATTGAGGCGATGACCGGTTCTTTAGCATCTCTGGAACTCAGACCTACCCTTCTTGATCAAGTTGGGGCTTCGCAGAGAGAAGACCCTCAGATAGTTGAGATTATGGATAAGCTGGTTCGAGGAGAGGCGTCTAGTCATCTCGCTCGATATTCTATTGATGACAAGGGTTGGCTGAGGAGAGACGGAAGGTTATGTGTTCCAATGGTAGAAGATTTAGTAAGAAAAGTTCTTGAGGAAGCGCATCGCTCTAAGTTGACTATACATCCGGGCGGAGATAAGATGTATAAAGATATGAAGCGCATTTTCTTTTGGCCTGGAATGAAAAAGGATGTGGCAGAGTTCGTCTCTAGATGTATCATTTGCCAGCAAGTTAAGGCCGAGTCGAAGAAGCCCGGTGGGCTATTGCATCCTCTAGACGTTCCACTATGGAAGTGGGAGAGTATCTCCATGGATTTTATCGATGGGCTACCAAGGTCAAGGAAAGGGAATACGAGCATTTGGGTTATTGTGGATAGACTTACGAAGAGTGCTCATTTCATCCCGGTGAAGAGCAAGAGGACCGCATCTTGGCTAGCATCTGTATATCTTCGTGAGATTGTGAGACTTCATGGAGTCCCTTCTAGTATTGTCAGTGACCGTGACCCAATCTTTACAAGTCAGTTCTGGAATAGCTTGCAAGACGCCATGGGCACGAGGTTGAATCTAAGTACTGCTTATCACCCACAGACGGATGGTCAAACCGAAAGGGTGAATAGGGTACTTGAGGTTCTGTTAAGGCTTTGTATTCTGGATTTTGGTGGTACTTGGGAAGACCATCTTCCTCTTGTTGAGTTTGCATATAATAACAGTTATCAGGCAAGCATAGGGATGGCACCATTTGAAGCTTTATATGGGAGGCCGTGCAAGTCCCCTACATGTTGGTGGGAGACTACTGATGAGCTTATACTTGGGCCAGATATGATCAGATATACATCCGAGAAGATCAAGTTGATTCGGAGACGGATGAAAGCGGCCCAAGACCGACAGAAATCCTATGCTGATAAGCGAAGAACTGATTTGGAGTTTGATGTTGGGGATATGGTTTTCGTGAAGGTTTCTCCTTTGCGGAATGTGGTCCGATTTGGAGCCATTGGGAAGTTAGCACCGAGGTTTGTTGGACCATTCCCTATTATAGAGAGGATTGGGCAGATGGCTTATAGAGTGAAGTTGCCTGAGAAGCTTGCCGGAGTACACGATGTTTTTCATGTCTCGCATCTCCGGAAGTGTTTACATGAATCAGCAGAGGTTGTTGAGCCAAGTGTTCTGAAGGATGTAGAAGTGGAGAAAGAAGCTACCTTGAGGAGAGCTCCGATTCGTATCTTGGGGACGGAGACCAAGAAGCTAAGGAATCGAGAGGTCAAGTTGGTGAAGGTTCAATGGGGTGAAGCCGAAGAAGACGCAACTTGGGAAACCGAGGAGAAGATGTGTGGGCTTTATCCATTCCTTTTTGAGGGTACACTCTCAATCTCTTTTCTTAGCATATCTTTCTCTTTGCTATCCATGTTTATCTAGTTTATCGTGTTAATCTTGTCATGAGAACCTTAGGTAGAAACCCTTTGGTTGAAACATGTGGTTGAAACATGTTATGCTTGATGGTTGCAAGTGGTTGCAAGTGTTTGCAAGTGGTTACTCGTGGATGCATTATACACGTTAGGCACTAGATCGGCTCACACACTTCTCATATTGCATATGCATGAGTGTTTATACTTATTCATGGATGAAAATTTTTGTGTTATCACATGGATGCTGCATATGGATGTATGTTATGTGCACACATGTAGATGTTATACATTATGTTAGGAATTGCATACATATGGATTCATTTCACTAACATAATTTGCATTGATGATATTTGCATTAGATAAGGACATATACACACACATTTGCATATGTTCATACAGCATTTAGAATCTTGTAAGGACAATGATTGCTCGTGGATGATGTTTTGAGTAGATGGATGATTGGATGGTAGGATACGTTCTTCCTAACTTGAAGATTTCGGGGACGAAATCCTTTAAGGAGGGGAGAATGTAACAACCCGTATTTTCCATAACCTGTGATAACATAAATCGAGGCAGAATTTAATTTATAAATCTGAATCAAGGGAAACGGGCTATGCCATTGCGTTCGTCTCGGAAAAATACGCGAAATAGAGTCCGAGTTTTCGAAAATCGGAGTCCGTATGACCCGATTAAGGCCAAACGAAGTTTTCAGAAAATTTCAAAGTAAAAACAGATTTCAAATTCAAATCTGAATTTGGAAATTGGGGGTTATTGGGCCAGGCGGGAAATTTCCTGCTAGAGTACCCAAGTCGACAGCCCTGTCGACTTGGGAGTCGCCTTGGTTAGACCAAGTCGACAGCCCTGTCGACTGGGCTGTCGACTTGGCTCAGACGGGCTTTTTAGCCTGGTGCACCATTTTGGGTTTGTGTTGAGCTTGGGGGCCAGATTCGGTTTTAAGGGCTGATATTGCAACTAGGGTTTAATCCTATGGCCTAAGACACTTGCCTAATCTATAAATAAGACCCTAACCTACCCTAAATCATCATTATTCATTCTAGCAACTAAACTATGGCAAAATCAATCCTCTCATGGCCTCCACTCTCTTCATAAAATTCCTAAACAAATTTTTATGAGATTTTCCATGCATACAAGTGTTTTTAGACTTGTATGATCATCATTAGCTTGCATTCAAGTTAAGTTTCTATATTTGCATCATAAAGAAAGAGTTTTGATCATTTTGGCTCAAGGGTTTTGCTTGCATTTTGGGTTATTTGGTTGCATAAGGGCTTTCTTATATTTGCTATACTCATTTGAGTCCGCATAAGCATTGTAAGCCCTATTCTACTTTCATACTTAAACTTTAAAGTTAAATGTATGATATGCGAGTTTATATGCAAGTTTACTATGATGTGATATGCAAGTTTACTATGATGTGATATGCAAGTTTACTATGATGTGATATGCAAGTTTACTATGATGTGATATGCAAGTTTACTATGATGTGTTATGCAAGTTCATCAAGTTATGTTATGCAAGTTTGATATGCAAGTTGCCATATGATATGCAAGTTATGTTATGCAAGTTTGATATGCAAGTTGTCATATGATATGCAAGTTATGTTATGCAAGTTTGATATGCAAGTTGTCATATGATATGCAAGTTATGTTATGCATTTTGTTCATGCTATCATGTTATGCAAGCTTATCTTGGGTTTATGAACATAAAGCTTCAAGCTTTATGCCAAAGGTTGCATTTTGGCAACATGTACGTTATCATATCCCTTATGATAACTTGCATGTGAGGCTAGATGCGAACTTGTGGCCATTTTCACATGTCATTTATCACCATGTATCACCAATATGCTAAGTTTGGTTTTATGCATGCTTTTGAGGCCTAATGCAAGTATATGAACATATGTACATTTCATATGCCACCATGTTGAACTTGTGGCTTCAACACTTTTATGTCATGATTATGCCAAGTTCCCTCTTTCTATCCTTTATGCGCTATTGCGATATGTAAGCGATGGGATTGCGTTTGGGGTTGGGCAAACTTAAAAGACATAAAAACATAAGCTTGGGAATTTACCTATTAAGTTAGGTCTACCCATTGGGAATTTACCTATTAAGTTAGGTCTACCCAATTGCTTGAAAACTTGTAACATGTTTTGGAAACATGGTGGACATGACACTTAGAAAAGATAAGTGTGGCCAACTCGAGGTTGGGTTGAGTTTGTAGCGTAAACCTACCCGGAACCGACCGGCTTAACTAGTTGCTACGAACAATTGGAACCAATGTGAGAAGTTGGTCATGTTGTACCTTGAACCCGAGGTTAGACCAAGTTGTGGTGTAAAGCTACCCGGACCCGCCCGGCTTAACTAGTAACCGCAACAAAGTCTAATGTGAGAGGTTAAGGCGCATTAATTAATTAATGCCTCATGATTAGGGTTAAGTCATGGTCCATTTAATACTTAACCAATTTGGGCTTGGTAGATTAATCGGGGTTAAGTCGTGAACTCATCGTTACACTTAACCAAGTTAATCCATGATTAGTAAAGGGGTTAAACCGTACTTAACCCACTAGAGAAATCCTAGCAATGGGGGTCCACTCCAGCAGTAATCCCTAGTTTGTATCATCATGACCCTAGGGACTAGGCTAGGGTGGGGGCACGATTACTGGGCTGGAGGTAAGCGACCAATAAACAACGGCAGGGTGGTACGCCGGTGTAGTTCCGGGCGGACTCTGGTCGTGCACATAGTCCGTAGCCGGAGAAAACATGCACGGGTACCAGTAGATCGGGACTGTGCACTCATGTTCATGGTGTCCAGGGGTTGACACCCTAGGGCTTGATACACCCGAAGGGTGGACCCGGCACAGTTCGACTACAATTATGTTTGGGCCGTATTGACACCAACACGTGACGAGTTAGGCTTAGGGAGCCGATCGACTAGACCGTTTGGGTTGGACCTCGTGGTAGGGTCACTTCATGTTATTGGACCTCGTATGAGGGTCACTTCATGTCATTGGGCCAAAGCTTGGGCCATGGGATCAATACTTGTTTATTCAAGTCATGTTAGTTTGCTAGTACACCTGTGGTGCAAAACCTTAATCCTGATTATGCGATGACACCTTTATCTACCTTGTTAGTTAATCATCATGCTAGTATGTTGTTATCCTTATGTTCATCCCTGCTGCTCATACCAGTTAACTTTATCAATTTACATTGATTGTAGTAGGGCTTACTCAGTCTTTTTGACTGACCTGTTTTCTTTCGCCTCTTTTCTTCCGTTTCCCCCCCTCAGGTTCTCAGGGAGGGAATACTGGAGCTTAGCTTGGATTTTGGATTGCTTGCTTGTGGGATTTCAGCTCATGTACGGTTTCGACATGAAGCTAGCTATGGTTCTCACCTATTTTGGGGATAGCACTTATGTATTTCAGTTTGTCAGTTGATGTTGTTTTATTTAGACTTGTTTATTTGGAAAGTTAACATTATGTTGTACCAGACTTATTTTGAAATGGTTTGAAAATCTTCCGCTGTTTTATCTATGTTATTTACTCTGTTTACATATATACATATGTTCTTGTTCTGCCTTGATATATCATTATGCATGTTTACCTGATTCAAACGCCCCTCCAAAGTCAGTGCCCTTGCAAGAGTGGTACTGGCGGAGGTGGGGTGTTACAAGACCCCTCGTCCAGACTATCGAACTCCCCATCGGGCCTTGACAACATCTCGATTTTCCCATCGCAGTGTACTCGAAGCTGAAATCCCTGGTTGTTTGCAGTCGAGCATCGATCGCTTCACCAGCTTCATCGACCTCCTAAACCCGTCACGCCCTCTCGATCTGGAGCACCCTTGCTGACGAGCGACAAATCCTGAGCATCGAAACTTACCAAAAATCACCAATCGAGCTACTCCCACTTACGAACTCAACCCTGACATTCAACAAACTCGACTCCCATTAAGCCCAGCGCCACAATGTCCCCGTTCAACCCTAACACCACATCACTGCTTCGCCACACTCAGGACATCGCGGAAACAAGGACCAAACTGAACCTCGCCTGCTCCAAAAGGTCGCGAGTTCAACATCTTCGAACGCTGCTGACGAGCCCACCACTCCGATAAATCGCGAGTCCAAAACCGAGTACCTCCGCTGAGCTGTCGAACCTTCTAAGACCCAATCTCGAGCTTCTAATTTGCTTCGAACTTCTGGAATTCGATTTCGTATTTTGATTTGAGGGAGTTCGGTTTTTTCCTGAGTACTTCGATTTGGTTTCGATTTGTGTTGGACTAGGAAAAAGGAACGGAGGCTGAAGCTTTTAAAAGGGGGAGGTGCGGTTTATACTTTGAACAGCAAGGCCACTTATGTGTGGGGATATAGAACTTGAGGTGTTTGGCTTATGTCCACAACTATTTTAATTTATTTTAAATTTAATTTAAATAAAACTTGTATCCTTAAAAATTAAAAACCCCTTGACTCTGAACTCCTTTATGAACCCAACATCTGTCGTTCTTAGGGTAATACCCACATTCCGGACACACTGGGATAGGTATCGAAGTCCAGTTCGATCATCCCGAACAAATATTAATTTAAATCGATTTAATTTAAATTTCAAACCATTTAAATTCTTCGATAATTATTGAATATTATTATTCTAATTCAAACAAAATTATGTATTGATTATCTGAACTGTTTTCAAATCAGTTTTCACTTCGAATTCAGTTATTCGCTGATTCCTTATTTTGATAATTTAATATATACGATATTAAATCAAAATCGATATTTAAATCGATAACATAAATATAAAAATTCATTTATACTATCAACTAAATATTTAAATCCATTCTAAATATTTAAAATTAGTTGGTCGAAAATCCCGGGTCATTACAATCTTCCCTACTTAAAATAATTTCGTCCTCGAAATTGCTAAGGTAGAAAAAGTGCTACAAACCCATTAACTTTTCAGAACTTATTTATGTTGATATTCAACATTTCAAACCTCCTTACGTACTTCTCTTTCGAATAAATCCTTATTCGATAACTCCTCCCTTCGAATAACTATATTCGATATTCTCTCTTTCGAATAACTAGATTCGAAAACCTTTCTTCGAATAAACTATATTCGATTTATTCTATTCTATTTACTCTTATCAATTAACTCTATTGGATTAACTCTTTTCGATTAACTCCATCGAATAACTTAATTCGATAACTCCTTCGAATAACCAATATTCTATAACTCACTTCGATTAAACTAATCGATAACTCTTTTCGATTAAACTATAATCGATAGCTCATTTCGATTAACAAATAATCGATAACTCCTTCGATTTACTAAAAATCGATAACTCCTTCGATTAACTAATAATCGATAACTCCTTCGATTAACTAATAATCGATAACTCCTTCGATTAACTAATAATCGATAACTCCTTTAATTCTATTCGAATAAACTAATATTCGATTTAACTTCACTCGCTTGACTCTAGATCGCAGCGATCACAATGGTTACGCCTGATTCCCCCAGGAAACATCCGACCGCCCTAGGCTATCTGCAGCCCTGCGAATTATGCTAGCAGTCGTACGAAATGGCAACTTATCCTGAGTAACTACGTTTGACTAATTCTATCTCAATACTATATTCAATCAACTTTAATTGAATAACTAACATTCAATTAAATTCTAATTCGATTAGTTATGTTCAATTAACTTTATCTGATTAACTCTTAATTTGCATAACAGGTATTCGATAAATTCTAATTGAATAACTAATATTCAATTAACTCTACGGATTAACCCTAACTGATTACTCTAACTGGTTAATTCTTACTCTAATCGATTTATTCTAACTCTAATCGACTTCTCCTATTCGAATAATTCTTATTGGATAACGTTTCTTCATTTATAAAGATTTACTTTTAGTAACGGTTCTTCACTTTATAAATGTTCTCTTTAATAACGTTACTTCACTTATACAAGTGTTGTGTACCCCTTCTATTTAAAACTATCGGTGTTAAAAACCAATATCTCTCCCCTATATAAGTTCAGACTTATATATTCCATCTATCGAATGATAAATAATTAATTTAATTTATAAACTGTTATTTATAAATTAATCTTTTCTATTTATCTGTTAAAAACAGATTTCCATTTTCTATTCATCTTCAAAAATTCCTTTGATTAAATTCTATTTATTTAACATATAAATATCTCATTTATAACATTCTACTTATTTACTATAAATAAATATTTCCATTGAAACTATTTGTAAATGTTTTACAAATATTCCCTTCTAAATTCTATTTGTAAATGTTTTAACAAATATTTCTCCTTCTATTTGTTTGCACATAACTTCCTTTGTATTTGTGTTACAAATATATTTCCTTTTTAACTCTTTTGGGTTTTTCCTTAATTCACACCCAATTCATATTTCATTCACATTGATTTTACTCAATATATTCATTTCGATCCATTTAACTTACTTAGGTTAAATTTAATTTAAATCATTCAAATTCCCATTAACTAGTTGCTAATTAACCGTTTTGCCTATTTCACCCTTTTATTTGAATATAACTTGTTCAAATATATGTCAACTTAATTATAACTAATCTAATTATATTTTCAACTCGAGTTATATATTCGATTTCGAATATAAATTCTCAATTTCTTTCACTTATCCAAAAACCCAATTTCGATTCAAATTTCCTTTAACTAATTATTTTCCAATTTAGTTAATTCTATTTAACCATTTAAAAATATGATTTTTGTTTCAAAAATCATTTCACTTACTTCACTGGAGTTCATATTTATTTTATATCTCCAGTCTGGATTTTTCTAATGCCAATTCGGATTTTATTTCCTGAAAATCCTTTTATTTATTTAATTAAATCGTTATGGTTTTATAATGGTTCTGGCGCTGCTTTTCTAAAACTATGATTTTGACATAACTCAAAATCTATACGACGAAATCCAGCCTTTTCTCTTTCATTAGAAAACTATTGTTCAACCGGTCCCGACGATTCTTGTTTCAAAGAATTCCGACTTCAATTGAGTTTTGTATACTAAATTGAAGTTCGAATCGCCAATTTACGAACTGCCGCGCTATGGCGAGCTCGTTTTAATTATATTTATAAATATAAACGTTTTAACTTCGTTTATAATAAATTCAACTCCATTCTGATATATTTTTAATATACATCAAATCCATTTTTCCATTTCAACATAATATTCCCGATCTATTTCTCTTCAAATATTCAAGTCCTATATATTTAGAATATTCAAATTTCATTTGAATTTCTTTATTCAAACTCTATATTATTTCCTTCTATTCAATTTCTATTTGAATTTTCTTCGATTCAAATTCTAATTCAATTTCCTTATCTTCAAATTCTATTTGAATTCCTTATCTTCAATTTCTATTTGAAATCCTTATATTCAATTTCTATTTAAATTCCTTTGTTAAATTTCTATTTGAAATCCTTTGAATTTAAATTCTATTTTAATTTCACTTTGAATTCAAATTCTATTTAAACTCCTTTGTTCAATTTCTATTTAAATTCCTTTGTTCAATTTCTATTTAAATTCCTTTGAATTTAAATTCTATTTTAACTCCTTTGAATTCAAATTCTATTTAATTTCACTTTGAATTCAAATTCTATTTAACCATTTTCCATTTGAATTCTAATATTCAAATCTCTATTTGACTTTTCTTTATTCAAACTCATTTGAATTCCTTTGAATTCAAATTCCATTTCAATTTTTCTTATACAATTTCTATTTGAATTTTCTTTGTTCAAACTCATTTGAATTCCTTTGAATTCAAATTCTATTCCACTTCTATTTGAATTATATATATATTCAAATTCCTTTATTTTACTTCTATTTGAAATCTATATTTCAATCCCCATTTCAAAATTCCTCTGAAGTAATATAAATATATACATATATTTATATATATCCCAAATTCAAAACATTTGAATTTTCAAACAACTTGTTTTCTTTTCAAACAATTTTCCATCAAAAAATTTTCTAAGGCAGCAATTCATCACTTAGAAACTCGAAAATGAACACTGATGATGTTGCGACCATCATCAGAATTATTTCCCAGCTACTGAATGAGTTCAGTGCTTTATTTTTTTTCAAACTCCATTTAGAAAAATATTTTCCAAACTCCCAGGATTTTAAATTCTGAATTCTGGTTGGAATTCAATTTCAATTTGATCTCCTTTGTATATTTCATTCTTATACCAATTCTATTGGTTATATATATAACTATTTCAATTTTATAATCTCATTCGATTATAATCCTAACAATCAACTTATCTATTTAAAAACAATATCGTGTCCAATCTCCTGTTCAAGTGTTTATAAACTCCTATCGACATCGTGGCGTCCCACGATTCGACCAAAATTTATAATCCACTCAACAGACTAGTCAACACAATATAAAACAGTTTTTATATCAAATAACAAATACGCTCTCTCGTATATATATACACTCAACTCATTCTAGGATACTACTGATCCTATCTCTAATGAGCACATTCCAACAAGCCTAGGTATTCGCTCAACCTAAGCTCTGATACCAACTGTAATGACCCAGATTTCCATAACATCGGAGTTGACTATATACATCATACGTCCAACCCAAATATCACGAAAATACGGAACATTTTTTTTTAGAAGAAAGAGATAGAAGAAGAACATAAGTAACAACACAGAATCTCACATCGCAGCGGAACAAAATATAATATATCATATCTTTGAAATACAAAATCTTCACTGTATAACATACACTTATCAGAGTACAACACTTACAACATAACGGAACAACTATAACTGGATAACGTTGAAGCCTCCTGCACCAAGCTCCTTTAGATATATCTGAAAAATCCTGAACTACTTGACTGCCCGTAAAAAATTAGGCACCCAAGAGTTTAGGTAGAACAAAACAAAATAAACTCCGGGTCAGTCATGGGACTGGTATGAGTAAATAGTTTAAAACAATTTCAGAAAACTAAATGATATCTCATAAGACCACGCCGTATAACACGGAACGGGTTTTTCCCTTATGAGAATCCAAACACTTGATTTAACTTTTAAAAATCCCTTTTGAAAGGAACGATAGCTTTATATCAAAACTCCTTTGATATTATAATAATGTCTAAATCAAGTGGATAACAATCTAGTGGAACGTTTGCATCTTACGTTCCACATATAATATACAATCAAAACCGCAAGCACGTATTGGGTAATAGATTTCCAACTATGACAAGGTATGGAACCACCTTCCGCTGGTATATCTCTAGAGGAGAATACACCGAGTTCAACAAGAACATCTTGCAACTCAACCACACATGACCGACCACTCATTTCGCTTGAGTGTATCGAATGTATATCACCAACGATTGGGATCAGCAACCGTTTCCCGAATGGGACAGCATCGACAATAGTTTTGTAGAAGTAAATGAAACTCTAGATCAGGTGATTATACAGCCTAATAGGTGCGACCTACATAGCCATGCTGCTTGCCCGATTTCTGTCATTTACCGGTTGATGAGGCTAGAAGCTACGCTTTATCATCACACCAGATTCACTTCGAATGTCATATCGTCAAATCCATCAAATCACCGATTGACGTCCTCAACAGTACATTACGTGTTAGCTAAAAGAAGTTTACTTCTCCGCTTCCACACTTGGTACGGTTGAAGAAATCAATGTACGTGACCTTTCTGGAAATACTCTGTCAGACATTCATCCATACACGTCACCCAGGAACAGGATGAACTGAAGGCACTATTTCTATTTATAGAAAAAGTCCTTGCACTCTACTCCGTCTTCGATTATCTTTACATAATCTGATTCGCACGCTACTGCCGATATGGAGTGGTTCTTCGGATAATAATCCAACCGGTCTCTCCATATTGACAACGATGGTCAAAACTCCGATAGTCTGTGATTTAACTATCGAATAAAAACAAGTGTTTCGATAGTCGATGATTTAACTATCGAATAAAAACAAGTGTTTCGATAGTCGATGATTTAACTATCGAATAAAAACAAGTGTTTCGATAGTCGATGATTTAACTATCGAATAAAAACAAGTGTTCATCCAATTATCAACCAATTACTAAGCCCTTAGTTAATATTCCATTAATTAAATCTCTTCTCTATTTCTTATTAATATTTGTTAACCAAATATTTTCAATAACCATATTGGCATTTTACGTTATTTGGAGAACATTTCCATATATCGCCTTCTTTTATTTTCTAAACTTTAGAAAATATATGTTATTTATAATTGGAAAATATTCCAATTACTTAGCTCTTTTACAATCTCGTTTATTCCTATACTTAGGAAATATCCTTTATTTCTATTTCCAAGTTACACTCATTTGGGTTAAACGGATGTGTAAAACATCGGTACGACAACCCAAATACTATATTCAACTAACTCTCCTTCCACATTGATCTTCGAGCCTGAAATCTTACTATTTATTTGCTAATAATGAAATCAATCAAGTTGGGGTATAACTACCTCTCAGACCTTGACTGAATAACATTTATAACGTCAAAACAGATAAAACTACTTACTCGAATAATCAATACCATACAACTACTGATTCACTTTTAAACACATATAAACTTTCTCTTCTATTCTTTCGAGATTTTATTCTTATACTTCCTTTTTGATCATACTATTCTATTTCTAAGTTCGTTTTCTTATCGACTTCTATATATATCGATATGTTGATTTCTAACTATCAAATTATCTTAAAAATATTCTATCTCCTTAAATTCCCGGAAAAATTCGCCATAACCTCCTTTGTACCGGGAGCATCGGGAAATTTCAAATAGCTTTCCCGGTCCTTCTCATCTCAAAAAGAAAAAGAAAAAGCCAAGCGGCTAGCCGATACGGCGCATAAAATCTCATATGGAAATTAAATACGTACTTTTTTGTCGGGCATTCTATTTATTTCACTTCTATACTTTATTCCATACCTGTCTCCTGTATATTTATGCCTATCCAATCTATTTTAACTATACCAATCGTTTTAACTCAATTTGTTAATTAAATCTGTTAAGTAACTTCTTAGTCTAATCCACTTCTATTTATCCAAATCTATTTATTATAAATCCCATTTGAATTTCTATATTCAAATTCCATTTGAAATACTATGTTCAAATTCTATAGTTAAACTCCATTTGAATTCTATTATTCAAATTCTATTTCAATTCATTATATTCAAAGTCCATTTGAATTCTCGACATTATTTATAAACAACGTTTATAACTTCAATTCAAATCCCACCTTTCCATTTATAAACAACGTTTATAAATTCGATTCAAATCCCATCTTTTCATTTATAAACAAGGTTTATAAATTCCATTCAAATCCCATCTTTCCATTTATAAACAACGTTTATAAATTCGATACCTGTTTTATATACCTTCAAACAAGTTAATATTTTCTATAGTTTTATTTAAAATTCAAATTCCATTTATAAAAATAGAATTTCCTTTTTAAAATCTCAAATACCCTTTACGATATTTTTATAGATCAATATTCAAACCCCATTGATATTTTAAACAATCAAATCAACCAATTTTAAATCATTTGATTTTTAACACATCATATATGAATATACATATGAAATCAAACAAACAACAGATAATATATATTTTGAGGAATCCAGTTGGATTCCTCCAACCTGTTTTCCTGCATCCACAGATGTTAGCACATAAATAATACCTATCCTGCTTCGAGGCAGGATATCGTGGTATAGAAGGTCATCCACTAATCATAGCGTGGGGCGTATAGGGTAATCATCCGCTATGGTACCGCGGGCATCCGCTAATGAAACTGCGGGAATCCAACCAACCATCAACCCAATATATATATATATATCCTAAATAACTAATATATATTTTAAAACAATCAAACAACATTCAAACAAGCATAGCAATTATTTTTAACAACTAGAAATAATTCTAATTAAATGGGTGAGTGAGGTTTTACTCACCGATGATTTTTCTGCCATTTCTGCCTATCCATTTAATTTCTGAATCGTCGCGTCTATAATCGTCTTGACTTATCTCAGATAGATTTATTCCTAGATTATAAATTTTTAATTAAAGGTTAATGATTATTTAATTTAAAATTACTTAACGAGTAAATAAACTGGATCTATGTATTTTGAAACAAAGAGTACCTTGTTTTACTCGACTAATTTATGTAACAAATTATCGAGTGGTTTCGACGAAAGAAATTAGCTCCAAATAATGCTCCTTTTCCTTGTGACATTTTCTCGAACACTTCATGGTCACTTCATCATCAACACCGAACCAATGTCCGACAGCCTCAACCTCCGCTGCAATGCCAACATTTCAGCTCCAGACCCCACGTCCAGACTATCGAACTCCCCATCGGCCTTTGACAACATCTCGATTTTCCCATCGCAGTGTACTCGAAGCTGAAATCCCTGGTTGTTTGCAGTCGAGCATCGATCGCTTCACCAGCTTCATCGACCTCCTGAACCCGTCACGCCCTCTTGATCTGGAGCACCCTTGCTGACGAGCGACAAATCCTGAGCATCGAAACTTACCAAAAATCACCAATCGAGCTACTCCTACTTACGAACTCAACCCTGACATTCAACAAACTCGACTCCCATTAAGCCCAGCGCCACCATGTCCCCGTTCAACCCTAACACCACATCACTGCTTCGCCACACTCAGGTCATCGCGGAAACAAGGACCAAACTGAACCTCGCCTGCTCCAAAAGGTCGCGAGTTCAACATCTTCGAACGCTGCTGACGAGCCCACCACTCCGATAAATCGCGAGTCCAAAACCGAGTACCTCCGCTGAGCTGTCGAACCTTCTAAGACCCAATCTCGAGCTTCTAATTTGCTTCGAACTTCTGGAATTCGATTTCGTATTTTGATTTGAGAGAGTTCGGTTTTTTCCTGAGTACTTCGATTTGGTTTCGATTTGTGTTGGACTAGGAAAAAGGAACAGAGGCTGAAGCTTTTAAAAGGGGGAGGTGCTGTTTAGACTTTGAACAGCAAGGCCACTTATGTGTGGGGATATAGAACTTCAGGTGTTTGGCTTATGTCCACAACTATTTTAATTTATTTTAAATTTAATTTAAATAAAACTTGTATCCTTAAAAATTAAAAACCCCTTGACTCTGAACTCCTTTATGAACCCAACAACTGTCGTTCTTAGGGTAATACCCATATTCCGGACACACTGGGATAGGTATCGAAGTCCAGTTCGATCATCCCGAACAAATATTAATTTAAATCGATTTAATTTAAATTTCTAACCATTTAAATTCTTCGATAATTATTGAATATTATTATTCTAATTCAAACAGAATTATGTATTGATTATCTGAACTGTTTTCAAATCAGTTTTCACTTTGAATTCAGTTATTCGCTGATTCCTTATTTTGATAATTTAATATATACGATATTAAATCGAAATCGATATTTAAATCGATAACATAAATATAAAAATTCATTTATACTATCAACTAAATATTTAAATCCATTCTAAATATTTAAAATTAGTTGGTCGAAAATCCCGGGTCATTACAGGTTGTTTATTGATTTATGGTCCTATTCATGGCAAATAATTTTATTGATTGCCACAAATGATCGCCACAAATATATTAATTCAATATGGATTTTACTTACATAAAATTCCATAATTGGACCTTATCCAAACATTTAAACATTCCGTACAATGTATAATTTACCATTTTACGCTGATTTGGATGGATAATACGTAAATATTCATTTATATTTTTGTGCGGTCAACGTAGTTGTTATTTTTTTATTTTTATTCTTATTTTTGAATTAGTGATTTGGTCTAATCAATTTACCAAACATTTCCCTTTTATATTCAATCTTGCCAAAAAGGTTTTAAAATCTCACAAAAGACCGTTAGCCATAATCATTGTAAATATTTCCTAATCGGTGGAATTAACATATTTTCAAATCACAAGAAATATATGTAAATATATATATATACTTTTGGTATATTTGATGCAAATTACATACATTTATATGTATTTATATATACATTTGCACCACTTTTCCCTTTTTAAATCTTTTTATCATACCTCTTGTGATTTCAAAATAATGCCTCTTTAATCAAAAGGAGGGAGACACCATGTTTACAATAATTAAGCCAAAACAGAACAATATTGATTACAAATAGGAAAATTTCCTTTATTCTTACAGTCACATAATTCACCAATTTTATCTTTTTACCCAAATTCACATATTTCATTATTCAACACTGAACTAAAGATCTGAAATGTAACTAATCTAATTTGTGTTTAATGGGACTGATTTCCAGATCCACAGTGTTATGCAGCAAGTACAATATATTTCATGACATAACTATAGGAATATGTGAGAAAAGTGTTTAAGAATCCTACAATTCATGTTATACATAACGACAACTTATCATTCACAAGTTTTAAACATATTTATAATCAAATCTAATGGCTGCCAATAAATTCACAATATTTAAATAAAAAATCTGGTAGGCATAAAAACATAGATTTGATTCAAGCGAAATAGATAAGTCATTGTAACTGTATTCGTAAATTTCCTACTCGCCTTATATCCTCCAAATTCAAAGTTTGAACCCTTTTAGGCCTACAATCCCCAAATTCTTTTAAATCTACAATTTATCTGCAAAGGGGAAAATTCCAGATCGGTAGAAATGTAAGAAAACATGAAAAGAGGGCAGAACATGATTTGGAGCATCACTTTGCATTCCTTTCCATTAGATCTGCTTATCCTCTCAATTTCATATGAATTGGATTTGATTTGTTATGTATGAATAGATTTTATTTTAGTGATTAGGTTTGGAGAGGGAAGAAAATGAAAGAGCTCCGCTGCCTCTACAAATTTATGTGGAGAAATAATGAGGCCTTCCCCTTTTATTATAAGGGTGGAAATGGCCTAGAACCATTGGATTAGTTTTAAGTTATATTTGTCCATCTGCTTTATAAAATATAACAGAATTGCCCCTCAAAACCTAGCCGTCACTGGGCTGGCCATATAAGGGAAAATATTTATTAATTATTCCGTTTATTTATTTCCGTCCGTTTTTCATATTTCTTTTGTAACATTTTCATACGGACTCCGTTCGCGAAACTCCAAACATGAAAGTTGACAAAAATTCCAAGACGGACGCATCGGTTAAAGTTTCGTTGACAAATTCCATCATTTGCAAAAATTCTTATTTTTGAGATTCTAATTAAATATCTATTTATTGTCAAAACTCTGGGTTGTTACATTCTTTCCCCATTAAAAGGAATTTCATTCCGAAATTCTGACACCTAGTTATCCTATCCTACACAACCAATTTACGTATATCCACTTTGCAACCATGTTTATATGTGGATGACGTACATAATGTATTTCAACCATAAAACATGCATGCAAGATGAGTCTAAATCGGGCCACCTATATGTATGTATTGAGATTTTAAAAACACTTTTGAAAACAAGATGCAAAACATCTTAAATATACTGACAGTTCTATATCAATGCAAATTGAAAATTCTCTTTCATCCATTACCTTCATACAATTATGAATAAGAGTGTTAAGCAACCATTTTTGCATCTAGACCCTATCATCCAAAACGTTACACAATCTAACCATTTCCTATTTAATTTCACCTAAACCGAAAAAGGATATTGAAGCGAAGAATTTTAACATTTTCTCTACTTACAAATATTCCATTTTCCGTCCTATAGTGCAATTTCCACCTTAGCTACTCAAAATACTCAGAAAATTTCTAATTGAAAACTGTAAAGGAGGCTTAAAACAAGCTCTAAAACGTAAAGTGAGTTAATTAATAGCTCGCACGCATCGTTGACAAGGTACGGAAACAACGTTTCCAAGGCTAAAACAACCTTTTCCTTACTACCGTTAACTTTTTATCGTCTCACCGGTCCTATTGCACCGTTAAAACGCACACACAAAGCATCCAGAAATCTTTCCTATACCGCTCATGTGACCAAAAATCGAAATTTTTCATAAAAATAAATTTTCGCTCGAAAACTAGTTATGTTTATTTTAAAAATTCCTTTTTAATACCGCTTTACTTTCCGTATGATATTTGTTTGAAAATCAAAATTTCGGTAATGTGAAGTTTGCACCATTCAAATCGTCCATTTTAATGTAAAATAGACATTTAAATATGCAAAAATTGCCATATCCAAATTTTGCGTTTTCGCACAAACCGGAATAAAAGAAAGTAAGTCGGTTAAAAATTAAAAAGGATAAAAGTTATTTTTTTTCTTTTTCTCAAACAACGTTTTCTAAAAGCTTCAAATTTTGTATTTTGCGGAAATTTAAATGATTCAAGTCACATATTAGCAAAAAAGGAAGTCAATCACGCCAAAAATACGAAAACTGAAATCACACGCAAAAAATCAATAATAAATTTCAGTTTTAACAAGGAACGGTGAT
Organism: Allium sativum; assembly: GCA_030737875.1. Classification (NCBI taxonomy): domain Eukaryota; kingdom Viridiplantae; phylum Streptophyta; class Magnoliopsida; order Asparagales; family Amaryllidaceae; genus Allium; species Allium sativum. Next base: position 939,104,078 of record CM060915.1, on the reverse strand, counting down.
TTATTTATTTATATACCCGTGACGAAAATAACGCAATACCGGTTCTTTGCTAAAATTTATCCGACATAGAATTTTATTCTTTCTAGCCTTAGGACAACTATTAGTTTAGATAAGAAAAACGAGATTTGATTCAAACAAGTATATGTGATAAACATTTCCAAACATAGGAATCTCATTAACCTAAGTCATGCGATTTAAACAACATTAACAATTACAAGCACGAATCACTACCAAGCCAAGAACCTAATGCTGGAAAGGGAAAAAAACAAAGATGACAACAACACCGAAACTCCTAAAATAATGGCTATGAACAATGAGACGTCTCGCTCTACAGCTGGAGCTCATACCAATTTCTATGATCTTTAATTAATCCTATTTTGGTAGTAAAATGATTAATCTCGTGTTACAAACATTGCTGGTGTTGTTGGCGGCTTCCGCATCATCATGTCTTTTAAGAGGAAATTTGCGATGAGAAAAGAAACCTACCACAAGACTATTTCTCATGGAAATCCACTCAATATTGCCTAAAGACAAAATGGATAGGTGAAATTATAGAAAGTAACTCCATGAGACAACATAAGAACAACAAGCTGAATCGAATATGACCCGACACTAAATGATGGTTACACCACCGATCAAACAAAGGATTTTTTTTTGCATCATGAGACAAATCCAGTCATAACTTCCCATTTATAGAATGATGTGCTAAATGGGTCACACGTCTACATGGGCAGTTCGAACGTAGATTCCCGAAGCAAAAACCAACATCAAGAAATGAGATTCGATGCCAAACCTCCAAAGCCAGTCAAACAAGAAGGCTATACAAGTCTGTATAAAACGCGGATGCGTTTAAAACTCTCATCGAGATTCTCCTTAGAAAAACCATCCAAATATAGTTTAATCTTCATCTCCAAAACGACAATCGCCTTTGAAAGAACCTATTCTAACAAGGTATAACAAAGGTGGATGCAACACAAACAACAACCCTATTCTATGATCTCAAGCAATGGACCTGTGCAATTCCAACTGCCTCGACAAATTTTCTTAGCCCTAAAGCGGTGAGACTTTTTTTTCTCATTTTGATCCAACCAAATGACCTCTACCTAAAGGGGAGACTTAAATGGTATGAGTAGGATCAAATATTGCAACTTAGGTATTATAGGCCAAAAATGGTCGGTGAGAAGGAATTCGATCTTGGAGTATTAGTGAGGCAAGATCTAAGGCGCAAACAAGCACGAAAAAATGGAGACGACGTGGCAACAAAGAAAGAGAAGAACAACAGAGACATGGTTCGGCTAGATGAGGAAGAAAGGATGAAAGATGGAAGTTAAGGGGTAATTTGGATGCAACTTTTACGGTTGAGACCTTAGTTCAAGTTGTACCAAAACTCATCAACTAATTAACCGTCCTAGTATAGCACTAAACGATCAACTACCAAATGGGCTTTGGACAGAGGTTGAACCTAGACCTTATTAAGCCAGATTAAAATATTAATCATCTCGCGTTATCTTTTAAGATTTGATGCGATCCGAAGAATAATTATCCTCGTCACTGCGGTATTTAAAGACCGTAGTTAAACTCCGAACCAACTTCAAGGACTTATAGTCATACCAACGACAATGCGACTACACAACAAATGAATTCCAAAAATAATTCAGCTAGAAATCCGAAATATAAATTAAAACGGATTTTCCCTTTACCTAGCTGATAACAAATAGACGATTCACAAAATCAAATACCCTAAAAACCCAGATGAAGGATTTTCCTTAGCCTTTCCGCAGAAAATTTTAAAACTTTTCAAAAAATGGAATTTATTATAAACTAACGGTTTCGTATTTATAAACTAAGTTTATATTATTATTTGTATTTCAAATTGGAAAAATCATTCCATGTTTGTAACGACCCGGATTTTTAGCCGTTGAATTCTGAATATTTAAATTATTTTAAACATTTTATTTGAAATAGGTATAGAAATTTATAAGAAATTTATTTAATAAAACAATATTTAAACGTATAATTTATAATATAATTTAAAATAAGCTCGAAATAGTCGCGGTAGTTCGTAATTTACAATTTAAACTTCAACTGAATAAACAGGATCCAAAATAAGTCGGAATTCTTTGAAGCAAGAAATGTTTGAATCTATTAAACTGTATCTTTCTAATGGAAGTGAAAAATCGAGATTTTGTCTTATATATTGTGAATTACGTCCAAATCAAATTTTCAGAAAGTCGTTGTGGAATCGTATATAAGCCATAACAGTTATTTAAATATTGGTCTTGAATTTGGAAAACCCCTTTGAGACGTAGTGATAATTTAATTTTTAGAATTTTACTTTAATTTTTATTTTGGAAAGTAAACTATTCTTTATTTGGAGTGTTTTACACCCTATATCAGCATTTTGGGGTTTCATGATATAAGTTAAACTACCGATATTATTATACTTTTGGGATCATGACACATTACTGATCACAACTATATTTTTATTTATGTTGACCGAAATCTGTACGTTAACAGAGGAGTGTCGAAATCATTTAAACTTAAATGACACAGAGAAAATAGATACTACTACCTTTACTGTATATCTTAAGACAGGTTGCGACTCAAACTTTTTGACACTATACCCTTTAAGTAAAATATGTGTTTGCCAATCTACTGAAGGGACCGTGCTCACTAAACATTTCAGTCTGTGCGTCGCAAGTAAATTCCAATTTCGTGACCCCAAGAAAAATTTATGCCGTGCCTTCCAAACTGTTTTGTCACATGACTGCCACGCATATTATCCGTTTAAATACTATTTTACTCTTTCTTCTTACTCTTCCTTCCAGACTCAGAAAATAAAACGAATGAAACAAATACAGAATCTTATAAAATTAAATATGAAAATCAAAATCTGTTGTTTTTTCCATAAAAAAAACTCGAAAAGAATTTCCTTTGGGACGGGAAGCCTGTGTCCTTCGAGCACGTATCCATTTAAGTGGCATGCGATGGTGTTGTTACTGTCCAACAAAGGATTAGGGTTCGAATTGTTGTATTGGGAGTGGAGTCGGAGTAAGGTGGCGAACTTAAGGCGAGGGGGTCAGCACCACTTCAGGTGAGGGGAGAGGCGGACAAGGCAAATCGATTGGTGTAGGTGGCGGACCCTATGGTGACCGGTGGTCGTTGTTTTGATCAGTTGATCATAGGTTTGAGGATCGTTGTTCTGAAGGTCGTGGGTTTTCTATAGGAGGCCAGAGATCGGAGATGGAAGGGGGGCCATCATAGGTTGTGTTGTCGGTGACGGTGTGAACTTCGGCGAGGTAGAGCGGTGGTGAGATGGAGTTTTTGTGTAGGGCACAAGCCTGGAATGGTGGTCATCGTAGATCTTGGAGAGGAGAGATCGATTGTGGTTTTTGGGTTCGAATTAATGGTGCGTGGGAGGAGGTTTGGGAAGGGGAAGCTTGGCTGCTTCGTTTCCTGTATATGAATTATTTGGTCAAGAAATGCGAACTGGAGCTGTTCAATATTGAAGACAGAGGACAATAGTTTGGTGTGTATTTGTTGTGTTGAAGACAAAGGATGTGATGGAATCAGGTTTGGTATGAAGTGGGCAAACCTTTGGGAATGAACTGTGGTGACAGTGAGGATCAGTGAAGGTGGATGGAAGTGTTAAGTTGGGTTCAAAGTTTTTCCTGAAGAAAAGAAATAATATAAAGGAAGAACAGTTTCCACGGTTTGAAGATGAAGCAGAGTGACAGTTTTTTTTCTAAACCTGGGTGAAATGAAGTAACCGTTACTTACGTGGCTAACCATGGATTAATGATGGTATTAAAACACTGTTAACACTTTACCTAATTATGTTCCATTTAAAATGATTTAAAGGGTTGTAACGGCAGGAAGGGAAGTTCAAAATAATTTGACTTGATTAATGTTACAGGGAGCGGGTTCCGGTATATATTCAAGGGAGAAGGAGTCTCAGTGTGTGATTAACACTATAATGATCATCGTGATTAGTAAGAATTGAACGCGACAAGTGTCGTTGGAATCGCAAATGAAAAATCTATGTCGTGGAGCTATTTTGGTTGAGAACAAAACAATTGAAAATTTCAGGATAAAATCAAACATTTGTTTGATTGTAAACGAAGTAAAGGCAAAATTGTCAACTGCAACCAAGGTGAATAAACTCACTAACTCTACCTCATTTATATTTTTATATAAATGAGTTTTAAAATAATTTATAGTAATTTTATAATTTTATACCGTGCAATGGTTGATTGGTTGAATAGTTGATAAAATTGGTTGAAATGGCTGATATGATTACATCGTTGATTGATTATTAGTTCTGATATTTCATATTGATGTGAAACAATATTATTAATGCTGATTAACATCTGTGGATGCAGGGAAACAGGTTGGAGGGATCCAACTGGATTCCTCAACATTTTATTTACTGTTTTATTCATTGTGATATATGATTGGTAATTGATAATGTTATGGTTGAATTACATTGGCCCATAATTTGGTATTTAATTACAGTAAAATATTTTAGAATGGAGAAAAGAAATTTGAGATTTTAAAAGGGAAATTATTTCCAAAATATAGAAAGTAGATTTCAAATGAATTTAAAATAGAAACTTGTTTAATAAATATATAAAGTAGTTAGATTTATAAATGTTGTTTATAAATAAAGTGAAGTATTCATCACTGGATAATGTAAAAAAATAAATTCAAGTTGGATTTATATAAGCAACGTGGAATTCGATGTTGACACCGATATTTGAAGTGGGATTTAAACACAGTAGTTGTAAAAGAGATTTGAGTTGAGAAAAAGATAATTCAAATGGAAATTTGAATAAGAAATCGGTTTCAAAAGGAAATGATGGGTTTTATTTCAAAATTTGGATTTTAAAATAAATTGAGATAAATCCAATGGATTAATAAACGAGACGTGTTAATTGAGTAACAGTTCTATAAATAGAGTTTATAAATGAAAACAGAATATGATGTGGCTTTAAAAATATACTCGATAACTAGAAGTAAAGCAGTAACGATACCCAAGTTGATTTGAATAAACGAGTTTAGATTCCTATTAAGGAATGAAATTCATATTTGAAATAAATAACAGTTTGAAAGCAAATGTTTACGAATGGAAGGGGTTATAAAGGAATTTGGTAATGATTTGGAAATGATAAATTCAAAAGTGAATTTAGAATTTGAGATGACCTGAAATGGTAGAAAATTCCGAAGTTCGAAATATTAATCGAATATAGAGTATTCGAATGGGAGTAGTTTATTGGAATTCGATTATATCGAATTTAGGGAAGTAATTATTTATCTTTCCGTTTGAATCAAATATAATAATTTATTTATTTACTTTTTCACTTATTTATTTATTTATTTATTGAAGTAAATAAATACAAGTTGCATTTTTATAAACCAAATATTTGTAAATAGCGATTTTAAACACTGTCGTTATAATAAATGTTATGGTAAATCTAAATAGCAATTTTAACGCTGTCATTATAATAACTGTTTTGTAAATCTAAACCGCGATCTTAACGCTATTGTTAAAATAAATGTTTTATAATTCTAGACAGCGATTGTAACGCTGTTGTTAAAAGTAATGTTTTATAAATCAAATATTTGGAGATAGCGATTATAACGCTACCGTTCTAATCAGTGTTTTTCCGTAAAAGAAGTGTATTCTTAGATTGAATCTGAAAGTCGCGTAAGCGATGTTTTGTTTGAAGTTGTAAGCTTTGACTGTTTCAAAGTTGAGAATGTTGTTCAGTTAAGGTCTGAGAGGTAATTATACCCCAACTTGATTGACTTCATAATTATCTAAGGAATGGTTAAGGTTCGGTAGTGAAGATTGGTTAAGGATCCGATTAGTAAATGAATAATTAATGAATTGGGTTATAGCAATGTTGTTTATTTTGTAACATAGGTTTAACTAAATGAAAAGGTCTTGGAAACATTTTCCAAAGTAAATCAGAGGTTGTTTCTAAGTATAGAAAATGAAATGATTTGGGATAACTAGAAGTAAGGAATGATAATTGGAAATGTTTTTTTTCCAATGTTAATAAAGTATATTTTCTAAAATATAGAAATAAGAATATATGAATATATAGAAATGTTTTCAAATTGTAATAAGAGATATCTTCTCGAATAAAGAAATGATGACGTTGGAAATGTCTTCCAAGAATCGAGATTGAGATTTGAAAGGATATGAAGATTGAAAATGGATTTTATAATCAATAATATAATAAGGAATTAATATAAGGCCAGTGTTATTTGATATTTGATCGGTAGAATTTCCATTTGGAAATAGGGTCGTTGGTTGAATGGATGTTCCTTTGATAGTTAAATCACCGACTATCAAAGTTTTGATTTATTTTATGCCTCCGTTGATAGTACAGAGAGACCGCGATCAGATTTAATATCTGAAAACCACTCCGTATTGGCATAAGCGTTACGAATCAACTTATGCTGAAGACAATTGAAGACGGAGTATGATGCAAGGGCTATTCTATTAACCATAGGTATAAATTGCCAAGATGGACTAATAGAACGGTGCCTTCAGTTTGTCGAGACCCCGGACAAATTGTAAGGACGAATATTTGACAGAGTATTTCCAAAGGGATCACGTACGTTGATTCCTTCAAACGTACAAAGTTGGTGGCAAAGAACGGAAACTTCTTTAGCCTAACAATCAGAGTATTTTTATGGGAATCAATTAGTGATTTCTGATGGATCTGACGATGTGGACTTCAAAGTAAATGGTGGCCAAATGTTCTGGAAGATAATTCAAACATCAAGCCTCACAACCGGGAATTGACAAAAATCGGGCAGTCAACATGGCTAGGTGGGTCGCTCCCATTAGGGTGTATAATCACCTATCTAGAGAAATTCCATTTGCTTCTTTAATCTATCAATGCTGTCCCTTCCAGGAAACGGTTGCTGATCCCAACCGTTGGTGATATACATTCGATACACTCAAGTGAAATGAGTGGTCGGTCATGTGTGGGCCGGGTTGCAAGACGTTCTTGTTGAACCCAGTGTATTTTCCTCTAGAGATACACTATCGGTAGGTGGTTCCATACCTTGTCATGTTCGAAATCCAATCTCCAATAAGCGCCCTGCAGTTTTTGATTTAATATTATATATGGAGCGTGAGATGCAAGCGTTCCACTAGATTTCTATTTATTTGACTTAGACACTATTATTATATCACTGGATTTGATATCAAAAATATTGTAACGACCCGGATTTTTCAGCTATTTGATTCGAATATTTAAATTTATTTTAAATATTTTATTTGGAATTTAATATTGAATTCGTTATCAAAGGACGACAATGCATTTATATTTATATTTTAAATTATAAAACGAACTCGAAACAGCGCGGTAGTTCGTAAAATTGAATTTTCAACTTCAATTGACTATACTGAATCCGTGTTAAGTCGGATTTCGGTGAAACAAGAAGCGTCTGAATCTAGTTGATAATATTTTTCTAATGGAAGAGAAAAATCGAGTTTTCGTATTTTAGCTTTTGTTTTACGTCCAAATGAAATTCTGAAATAATCGCTGTAGAATCGTTCATCGACTCTAACAGTTTATTTGAAATAACTGCATACTGGATTCGAATTTAGACAAGGTTCTTTTGAGGCGTAGTCATAATTTAATTTTTAGAATTTTACTGTAATTTTTATTTCGTAAAATAAGCAACTTTTTATTTAGAGTATTTCGCACCCTATATCAACATTTTGGGGTACCACAATATAAGTTAATCTACCGATATTATTATATTTTTGTGATCATGGCACACTGCTGGACGCGACAGTATATTGATTTCTGTCGTTAACGAGTCGTATGCGGACGGAGTTTATACAATGGGGCACGTTAATTTTAAACTAAAATATTGTTAGTCCGTTTCACCTAATCAAATCAAACAATAAATAAAAATATAAAGCGTCAACCCTTACCTTATCTAAGCAACGTGCTGTCATGTTGGTCAGACCGTCCATAACTTGAAAGTGACAAAACATAACTGTTAGCCTACATTTTCAAATCTACACATCCTCCTACTCTAAACTACTCTACACTGACGCCTGCCATGTATTTTCATCTCAAGCTGGCGCCATAAACAAAGCACATGCACAGGCTACCACACCTAAACAATACATTATATTTTTCCAATGCACCGTGCTTTCACAGTATGTCTTGTGTTTTCAGTACCGTGCTTTCACAGTACGTCTTGTGTTTTCGAAATGTCTTGTGCTTTCGAAATATACCAATTTGTACCAATTTACAGTATGACTTGAGTTTTCAAACTAACCATCAACCAGCTGTTCGAACTTTGAAGAGAGCGAAGACATATCGCTGCTACCGATTGATATAACCCCATGACAGCCATAAGCATTATGCTAACACATGCTACGCTAAGGTAGGGGAGGGCAGGCCTATGTGATCATGTCGTGAGTGCCAATGCCTCTCCACTATAAATAACGCAAGAAAATTTAGTAATCTCCTCTCAGGAAATACTATGGTGAGTTTACTCAGTATATATATATATATATATATAAATAAAAGATCAGAAGCTTTACAAAGAATAATGTATAATATTATATATACATACGATGGAGTTGAGTATCCTTGTTTGGGAAGCTTAGGACAAGACAAAGTCGGTGGCGTCCCTGGTACCACAAGGCACGACGAGAGCAGGTATCAGGCAAACTTCTGAGGGATGCAAAGAAGGGGAAGGCAGCAGCTTTGGAAGTTTTCTGTTTTTGTTTTCGGGAAAGGTTTGAACGGTGAGATGTGGGTGCGGTATGTCTTCACGTGAGCTGCTGTTGGATGGTAGGCTTCGGCCTTGTCCAAGAAAAAAAAAAAATAGAAAAAAAATATAGAAAAAAAAGAAATGCTAAAATATGGTGAAGTTCATGATGAAGGCAGGTGTCTTTGGCCTCACGCGCAAGGAAGCTGAGGTATAAACGAAAGTGTATTGGTGGAGTGAAGGGTTTCTGTCGGATTTCAACGCTGTTCGGGTTCTAGGAGGATCAGTGAGACAAACCGTGTTATAACTTGACAAGGTGAACTTTGTTTTATTAAGGTAATGATGGTTTTTAAATTAATTAATTTAATTTAATTCATGTAAAGGTTAACAACCGTTTAAATCATAAATCTTGTAATTAGCATAAGTTGTTCGTCTGTACACAGAACACAACCAAACTAGATTCGTTGAGACCGCAGAAAAAGAGTACCATGCCGCCGAGCAGAGTGGAGATGTTTTGAACGCAGTTGGATTTTATTTAATTTCAAACGCTCGTTTGAAATCATATGAAACGACCGGAACCGTCGAATCAAGGTGAGTTAATTCTCACACATTTCTGAAATACTAGGATGTGCTAAATTCGTATAATTGAATTTAATTGGTTGATTGGATGCTTTGAATTCCTATGGTTGCTTCAATGGTTGACGTTAATTATATTATCGTCGCTTTAAAATATTTCTATGTACTGATATGAAATATTATAACAGTCTGTGTTGCAGGGAAGAACAGGTAGGAGGAATCAAACCGGTTCCTCAAATATTTAATATGCTGTTATTTCATATTTTATGAGCTGTTTAAACCCGTTGAATTTAAAACCCTGTTGATTGTTGTTTGTGGTTGAGCGTTGAATCAATATATAATATTGATTACAAAATAAATAGCAGATGGCCCATAATACACCGTTTTACAAAGATCGATTCACCGTCATGTGAATCGCTAGAAATGAGGTTATAGAATTCATTCTATAACCGAATATATATTTTTAAATATATTATTTTAAATGAATTTCTAAAAAGGGAATAAATCAATCACATATATACATTGATTTGTTTTAACCACAAATCGTCGTTTTGGTTTAACCAAATCTACCGTGCGCGAAGCACGTGCTTATTATATAAGTATTTAGAACGATCTTATTTAGCTAATTCAAGTGAACATGATTAACGTAACAATTAGAAGGGGTTTATATCGATATTAAATCAAAATGAATAAAATTATTTAGATAGATTAATTATTAATTATCTAAATGTAAAGATCAATAACGATTAATTAACAGGTTAATCGTTTAGAGTTGAACAAGTTAACGACGTCAACTGAAGTTGTTTATTTAATTAGTCATTATTTAAAGAAAGTAGTTAATGGTTAAGTAACCCATTTCTATTTTAGTGAATGTGGAAATTTGATTATCTGTCGACTACTAAGAGTCAAAGTGATGATTTGAAAGGGGAAATCAAACGTTAACCCGAGATTGAATCACAGGAGTGAAACGAGATAAGAAATTATAAAGATGCGATATAGGGCTATATTAAAGAAGAAAGGGTATTTCACCTAGATAGAAGTAAAATGGGATTTGTTGTGATAAAGGGGAAAGAGTATCTGTTTTTGTATTACAACTGATATCTATCTGACGATAAGAACGTTGTTGATCAAGGTCTGAGAGGTAATTAAATACCCCAACTTGAACAACTTCCGGATTATCGAAGGATACTATTAGTCGTAATGGTAGAGATGTTTTGGGGAATAATATAGAACGTTATTTGAAATGTGGAGAATATATATGTGATAAAATTCCAGATTTAAAAGGGAATTTAAAAAGGGGTTAGAGAATTTTAAATGTTATAAAAGAAATAAAGGAGATTGGTGGAAATATAACAATATTCTCAAAGATTAGGAAATGATATTTTCAAAGGTTTGGAAATAGGATTTAAATGGGATTATTCTAAAGAGATGAGTAGTGATTTTGGTATTCTAATAACAAATCCAAAGAAGATATCATAATGATTGTTGAATCGAATAAATGATAAGAAATGTCATCACAAGGTTTGAAATATTAGTTGAGGGTAAAATGATATTGTTTTAAGAGATTTTCTATGTATATAAGAAAAAGGGATTTGAGTATAATTATATAATATATCATTTTTGGGTATTTCAACTGAGAAATTGTTTTAAACGGCCAAGTGATGTTGTGTATAAACCAATGGATGTGTTTATTTTTATGGTTGTTTATTTTGATAGTCAAATAACCAACTATCAAAATCTGACCCAATGTTATTGGCACGGAAAGACCGGGATCGAATTTACATTCGAAAACCATTCCGACCAATAAATACGAATACGTCGAAGACGCTGATCGAGATGGAGCAAATTGAAGACCGTAAGGATTCATGAGCGGAAGAACTATTGTTAAACACTCTGGCTGATCCCAGAGTTAACGATGATTCTGTCGTGATTGGAATCTACAGATTGCAAGGACTACTCGCTACTGATCTATAGGGTGATTCCTAGGATGCGGTAGGAGAGTGCCTTCGGATCATCCTGTTCCTGGATGACGTGTATGGACGATGTGAATGGTGGCCACATGTCTTCAAAAGTCGATTATAGCCTCAAGCCTCATCAACCGCGAAATTACAAAAATCGGGCAGGCAGCATGGCTATGTGGGTCGCACCCATTAGGGTGTATTGTCACCATCTTGAGAATATTCATATTTGTTACTTCTTTTCGTTTCTGTATCTCCCGGGGATTACGGTGGTCGCGCGACAAAAAGCCGTAAGGTGGCAATATGCTCGATACACTCAAGAGAAATGAGTGGTCGGTCATGTGTGGGTCGGGTTGCAAGACGTTCTTGTTGAACCCAGTGTATTCGTCTCTAGAGATACACGATCGGCAGGTGGTCCCATACCTTGTCATAGTTGGAAATCCAATCTCCAATAAGCGCCCGCGGTTTTAATTGTATACTATATATGTGGGGCGTGAGATGCAAGCGTTCTGCTAGATTCTATTTACTTGTATTTAGACACTATTATAATATCAGAAGAAGATATTGATTTCAAAATGATTTGGGTTATAGTAAGGTAAAAACCGTCCGTGTTTATGTGTGGACTGTTCTTACTATTATCCTTTTATTTCAAAAGGATTTCAAAGTTAAACAAGTTGGTTGCTATATGAATTTATCACTGATAGTATTTTAGACTGATCCGGGTGAATTTTTTTTAAAATCAAATGTGCTCGGGTCAGATCAAGCATATTTACAGGTCAGGTTTCCGCTTGAAGCAACAGAGATGGAGTTGAAGTCGAGACGTATTCCATATATATACTGGTACTGGTTTATTTCCGTTGTATGTTGTATTGATCTGAATGTATACTATGATGTTGTGATATACAATTTTTGTATAAAGTATTTCTGATTATTATATTTTGTCCATTCCGCTGTGAGACTCTGATCTTCTTATTCTTCTATTCTAATATTTCTTTCTTTCTTTTCTCACCCTCTAACTTCTTTCTATTAGCTTTCTGGGTTTTCGATACTTGAGTTTAGACACAGGACATGTTAGTGTCTGGATTCGAGTGTCGGAAATTCCGGGTCGCTACAGTTGGTATCAGAGCTGGTTGCTTAATTGGTACGGATGATAGGGGGTTCTCGCTTCACGTTTGGTGGCAAACGAGAGACTCTTACCCCTACATCTCCTGACAATGTGGGTTGGTCGAGTCGAGAGGCTGGCCGTAAAAGCAGTTCTGAGGTATCTCTGTAAGCCACGGTGGGAGGTTAGCCCACTGCCCCTGGGTCGCTACAGTTGGTATCAGAGCAATGGTTTAGGAATAACCTTGGCTCTGTGGTGTAACTCGATAGAGATTGGGTTAGTAATACCCTAGATCGAGTTGAGTGTATATATATACGAGAATGTGTATTTGCAATTTGAATATAAAATTATTTTTATATTTTTTTGACCCAATACATTTTATAGGAAGGTAAAATTTATTATTGAATTATTATTTGATTTGGATGAAATAGAATCATTTCAAATATGAAATGAGAATTAGATTTAATTGTATGAATGAATTTTATGAATTGAAATTGAAACCAGTCAATTGAAATCTGGCTTGTGTTAGGTAAGATAATGAGTAAATGTATCCAAACAGAACAAATGGAAATTTGTTGGATTATATGAATATGGATTTGAATTGGATTTAGAACCAATGAATGGGTTGAGCTTGATAAAATGAGATTCAAGGATAAAGAGTTTGAATGATATCCAAAGTGGAGCTAAGTACAAGTTCAGAAGGCTGTGGTATTAGTTAGACAGACTGGAAGCCCAGATTGGAAGACGAAGAGAAGTTACTTGGTTTTCTTCGAAATTGAAATTGAGTTGCCCGACAAAAAGGTAAACCTTAATATTATTTGGGTGTTTGAATTTATACCCGAGATGGGTAAGCCGCTTGGTTTTATTTTCTTTGGATTGATATGAGAAGCCCAGAGTGGCGTTGGTAGTTGTTTGAATTAAATAGTACAGAGGAGCTGCTGGCCTTTTTTTGAAATTTTTTGAAAAGTTAAAAACATTTTTTTTAATATTTTAAATGAATTATTTTGAAATTAATTGAGTTCAGAACATTCCTCTTACTTAGCAATTTTGAGGACGAAATTTATTTAAGGGGGGAAGAATGTAACGACCCGGATTTTTCAGCTATTTGATTCAAATATTTAAATTTATTTTAAATATTTTATTTGGAATTTAATATTGAATTCGTTATCAAAGGACGACAATGCATTTATATTTATATTTTAAATTATAAAACGAACTCGAAACAGCGCGGTAGTTCGTAAAATTGAATTTTCAACTTCAATTGACTATAATGAATCCGTGTTAAGTCGGATTTCGGTGAAACTAGAAGCGTCTGAATCTAGTTGATAATATTTTTCTAATGGAAGAGAAAAATCGAGTTTTCATATTTTAGCTTTTGTTTTACGTCCAAATGAAATTCTGAAATAATCGCTATAGAATCGTTCATCGACCGTAACAGTTTATTTGAAATTACTGCATACTGGATTCGAATTTAGATAAGGTTCTTTTGAGGCGTAGTCATAATTTAATTTTTAGAATTTTACTGTAATTTTTATTTCGTAAAATAAGCAACTTTTTATTTAGAGTATTTCACACCCTATATCAACATTTTGGGGTACCACAATATAAGTTAATCTACCGATATTATTATATTTTTGTGATCATGGCACACTGCTGGACGCGACAGTATATTGATTTCTGTCGTTAACGAGTCGTATGCGGACGGAGTTTATACAACGGGGCACGCTAATTTTAAACTAAAATATTATTAGTCCGTTTCACCTAATCAAATCAAACAATAAATAAAAATATAAAGCGTCAACCCTTACCTTATCTAAGCAACGTGCTGTCATGTTGGTCAGACCGTCCATAACTTGAAAGTGACAAAACAGAACTTTTAGCCTACATTTTCAAATCTACACATCCTCCTACTCTAAACTACTCTACACTGACGCCTGCCATGTATTTTCATCTCAAGCTGGCGCCCTAAACAAAGCACACGCACAGGCTACCACACCTAAACAATACATTATATTTTTCCAATGCACCGTGCTTTCACAGTATGTCTTGTGTTTTCAGTACCGTGCTTTCATAGTACGTCTTGTGTTTTCGAAATGTCTTGTGCTTTCGAAATATACCAATTTGTACCAATTTACAGTATGACTTGAGTTTTCAAACTAACCATCAAACAGCTGTTCGAATTTGAAGAGAGCGAAGACATATCGCTGCTACCGATTGATATAACCCCATGACAGCCATAAGCATTATGCTAACACATGCTACGCTAAGGTAGGGGAGGGCAGGCCTATGTGATCATGCCGTGAGTGCCAAGGCCCCTCCACTATAAATAACGCAGGAAAATTCAGTAATCTCCTCTCAGGAAATACAATGGCGAGTTTACTCAGTATATATATATATATATAAATTAAAGATCAGAAGTTTTACAAAGAATAATGTATAATATTATATATACATACGACGGAGTTGAGTATCCTTGTTTGGGAAGCTTAGGACAAGACAAAGTTGGTGGCGTCCCTGGTACCACAAGGCACGACGAGAGCAGGTATCAGGCAAACTTCTGAGGGATGCAAAGAAGGGGAAGGCAGCAGGTTCAGAAGTTTTCTGTTTTTGTTTTCGGGAAAGGTTCGAACGGTGAGATGTGGGTGCGGTATGTCTTCACGTGAGCTGCTGTTGGATGGTAGGCTTCGGCCTTGTCCAAGAAAAAAAAATATAGAAAAAAAAGATATAGAAAAAAAAGAAATGCTGAAATATGGTGAAGTTCATGATGATGGCAGGTGTCTTTGGCCTCACGCGCAAGGAAGCTGAGGTATAAACGAAAGTGTATTGGTGGAGTGAAGGGTTTCTGTCGGATTTCAACGCAGTTCGGGTTCTAGGAGGATCAATGAGACAAACCGTGTTATAACTTGACAAGGTGAACTTTGTTTTATTAAGGTAATGATGGGGTTTAAATTAATTAATTTAATTTAATTAATGTAAAGGTTAACAACCGTTTAAATCATAAATCTTGTAATTAGCATAAGTTGTTCATTTGTACACAGAACACAACCAAACTAGATTCGTTGAGACCGCAGAAAAAGAGTACCATGCCGCCGAGCAGAGTGGAGATGTTTTGAACGCAATTGGATTTTATTTAATTTCAAACGCTCGTTTGAAATCATATGAAATGACCGGAACCGTCGAATCAAGGTTAGTTAATTCTCACACATTTCTGAAATACTAGGATGTGCTAAATTCGTATAATTGAATTTAATTGGTTGATTGGATGCTTTGAATGCCTATGGTTGCTTCAATGATTGACGTTAATTATATTATCGTCGCTTTAAAATATTTCTATGTACTGATATGAAATATTATAACAGTCTGTGTTGCAGGGAAGAACAGGTAGGAGGAATCAAACCGGTTCCTCAAATATTTAATATGCTGTTATTTCATATTTTATGAGATGTTTAAACCCGTTGAATTTAAAACCCTGTTGATTGTTGTTAGTGGTTGAGCGTTGAATCAATATATAATATTGATTACAAAATAAATAGCAGATGGCCCATAATACACCGTTTTATAAAGATCGATTAACCGTCATGTGAATCGCTAGAAATGAGGTTATAGAATTCATTCTATAACCGAATATATATTTTTAAATATATTATTTTAAATGAATTTCTAAAAAGGTAATAAATCAATCACATATATACATTGATTTGTTTTAACCACAAATCGTCGTTTTGGTTTAACCAAATCTACCGTGCGCGAAGCACGTGCTTATTGTGTAAGTATTTAGAACGATCTTATTTAGCTAATTCAATTGAACAGGATTAACGTAACAATTAGAAGGGGTTTATATCGATATTAAATCAAAATGAATAAAATTATTTAGATAGATTAATTATTAATTATCTAAATGTAAAGATCAATAACGATTAATTAACAGGTTAATCGTTTATTGTTGAACAAGTTAACGACGTTAACTGAAGTTGTTTATTTAATTAGTCATTATTTAAAGAAAGTAGTTAATGGTTAACTAACCCATTTCTATTTTAGTGAATGTGGAAATTTGATTATCTGTCGATTGTTAAAAGTCGAAGTGATGATTTGAAAGGGGAAATCAAACGTTAACCCGAGATTGAATCACAGGAGTGAAACGAGATAAGAAATTATAAAGATGCGATATAGGACTATATTAAAGAAGAAAGGGTATTTCACCAAGATAGAAGTAAAATGGGATTTGTTGTGATAAAGGGGAAAGAGTATCTGTTTTTGTATTACAACTGATATCAATTTGACGATAAGAACGTTGTTGATCAAGGTCTGAGAGGTAATTAAATACCCCAACTTGAACAACTTCCGGATTATCGAAGGATACTATTAGTCGTAATGGTAGAGATGTTTTGGGGAATAATAATGTAACGTTATTTGAAATGTGGAGAATATATATGTGATAAAATTCCAGATTTAAAAGGGAATTTAAAAAGGGGTTAGAGAATTTGAAATGTTATAAAAGAAATAAAGGAGATTGGTGGAAATATAACGATATTCTCAAAGATTAGGAAATGATATTTTCAAAGGTTTGGAAATAGGATTTAAATGGGATTATTCTAAAGAGATGAGTAGTGATTTTGGTATTCTAATAACAAATCCAAAGAAGATATCATAATGATTGTTGAATCGAATAGATGATAAGAAATGTCATAACAAGGTTTGAAATATTAGTTGAGGGTAAAATGATATTGTTTTAAGAGATTTTCTAAGTATATAAGAAAAAGGGATTTGAGTATAATTATATAATATATCATTTTTGGGTATTTCAACTAAGATATTGTTTTAAACGGCCAAGTGATGCTGTGTATAAACCAATGGATGTGTTTATTTTTATGGTTGTTTATTTTGATAGTCAAATAACCAACTATCAAAATCTGACCCAACGTTATTAGCACGGAAAGACCGGGATCGAATTTACATTCGAAAACCATTCTGACCAATAATTACGAATACATCGAAGACGCTGATCGCGATGGAGCAAATTGAAAACCGTAAGGATTCATGAGCGGAAGAACTATTGTTAAACACTCTGGCTGATCCCCAGAGTTAACGATGATTCTGTCGTGATTGGAATCTACGGATTGCAAGGACTACTCGCTACTGATCTATAGGGTGATTCCTAGGATGCGGTAGGAGGGTGCCTTCGGATCATCATGTTCCTGGATGACGTGTATGGACGATGTGAATGGTGGCCAGATGTCTTCAAAAGTCGATTATAGCCTCAAGCCTCATCAACCGGGAAATGACAAAAATCGGGCAGGCAGCATGGCTATGTGGGTCGCACCCATTAGGGTGTATTGTCACCATCTAGAGAATATTCATATTTGTTACTTCTTTTCGTTTCTGTATCTCCCGGGGATTACGGTGGTCGCGCGACAAAAATCCGTAAGGTGGCAATATGCTCGATACACTCAAGAGAAATGAGTGGTCGGTCATGTGTGGGCCGGGTTGCAAGACGTTCTTGTTGAACCCAGTGTATTCGTCTCTA
This sequence comes from Allium sativum, assembly GCA_030737875.1. Taxonomy (NCBI): domain Eukaryota; kingdom Viridiplantae; phylum Streptophyta; class Magnoliopsida; order Asparagales; family Amaryllidaceae; genus Allium; species Allium sativum. The sequence goes on along the minus strand of CM060915.1, from coordinate 939,086,164 downwards.
GAGATACACGATCGGCAGGTGGTCCCATACCTTGTCATAGTTGGAAATCCAATCTCCAATAAGCGCCCGCGGTTTTAATTATATACTATATATGTGGAGCGTGAGATGCAAGCGTTCTGCTAGATTCTATTTACTTGTATTTAGACACTATTATAATATCAGAAGAAGATATTGATTTCAAAATGATTTGGGTTATAGTAAGGTAAAAACCGTCCGTGTTTATGTGTGGACCGGTCTTACTATTATCCTTTTATTTCAAAAGGGTTTCAAAGTTAAACAAGTTGGTTGCTATATGAATTTATCACTGATAGTATTTTAGACTGATCCGGGTGAATTTTGTTTTAAATCAAATGTGCTCAGGTCAGACCAAGCATATTTACAGGTCAGGTTTCCGCTTGAAGCAACAGAGATGGAGTTGAAGTCAAGACATATTCCATATATACACTGGTACTGGTTTATTTCGGTTGTATGTTGTATTGATCTGAATGTATACTCTGATGTTGTGATATACAATTTTTGTATAAAGTATTTCTGATTATTATATTTTGTCCATTCCGCTGTGAGACTCTGATCTTCTTATTCTTCTATTCTAATATTTCTTTCTTTCTTTTCTCACCCTCTAACTTCTTTCTATTAGCTTTCTGGGTTTTCGATACTTGAGTTTAGACACAGGACATGTTAGTGTCTGTATTCAAGTGTCGGAAATTCCGGGTCGCTACAAATATTTTTGGTTATCGTAAGGTAAAAACCATCCGTGTTTATGTGTGGATCGGTCTTACGATTATCATTTCTTTCGAAAGGATTTTGAAAGTTAAACCAATGGTTGGAGTTTACTCACACCAGTCCCATGACTAACCCAGAGTTTATTTTGTTTTATTTTACCCTAAACTCTTGGATGCCTAAATTTGTACGAACAGTCAAGTAGTTGGGATTTTTCAGATTCACTTTGGGGAGCCAGAAGCAGGAGGCTTCATCAGTTAGCTATAGACAATCATATTTTCCGCTGTGTAATATGTTGTATCTAGAAGCAGATGTTTATAACTTTTCCAGGAATAACTTTTGTGCTCTGATAATGGTATGTATATAAAGTTACTGAATTTACATTTCAAAGTTTATGTTATCTAATATATTTTATTCGTTCTGCTGTGAGTTTATGTTCTTTGTTTTCTTCTATTCTAATATTTCTTTCTTTATATTTCTCATCCTCTAACTTCTTTCTACTAATGATTCGTATTTCTGTGCAATTTGGGTTGGACGTGTAATGTTATTAGTCAACTTAAAGGGTACGGTAATTCGGGCCGTTACATTTGGTATCAGAGCTGAAAGTTGAGTAGTAACTTGGCTCTGTGGCGTGACTCAATAGAGATGGAGTTAGTAATACTCTGGATTGAGTTTGAGTGTATATATTTGAGCACGTATTTGTAGATTTGATATAAAATTGTTTTATATTGTGTTGACTGGTTTGTTGAATGGTTTATGAATTCTAGTCGATACAGGATGTACAACTGTATTGATAGGTGTTCCTAAACTCTCGAATAGAACAATTCGACGCAGTACTGTTTTAAAGTGGGTAAATGAAATAATTTTGCCCAAAAATTATTTTGATATAAAAGAAATAATCTCTGAAATATTAAACTATATAGATGTGTTGATTGTTATTACAATCAAATAAAATTGTAAAATATTAAAATGGTTATATAATTTATGTATGGATGACTTATACAAATGAGATAAACCAAGATTAAGTTCAAACCAGAATTGGAATTTAAATTCTGGGGGTTTAGAAAATATTTTCTGAAATATTATTAAGTAATATAACATTACTTTAAAGTATTTTTGAATAAGAATGGTTTAAATGGATTTTTAAAAAAGGATTAAGCAATGAAATCACTTCAGTGGCGAGAAAATAATTCTGATAATGGATCGCGACATTATCGGTATTCATTTTCGAGTTTTCGAGTTATGGATTGCTGCCGTAATAGTTCGTTAATGGAGAATTTATTTGAAAAGAACTGGTTATTTTAAGAATTCAAAAGTTTTGAATTACTATGGTTATGTATATGTATAAATATATATGATTTAAAATTAATTCGAAATAAAACCCGGATATTTGAATTCTGAAATAAAAATTTAACTTGTATAAGTAAATAGATTGAAATAGTAGAAGTGAATCAATTGAATTGAAATTTAAATTAGGTTAAATACATTTGGATTGAATTAGAAATAATCCCAAATGAAATTAAATAAAGAGAAATGTTGAGATTTGTAATTTTAAAGTGAGTTTGACTTATGTATAAACAAGTTGAATATATATTAGATATTGTTGTTTGGAATTAAATAGTGAAGGAAATTGAAACTCAAACTGAGTAAGTGGACTGATTCCTGAATAGAAATCAGATTTGAATTGATAGAATGGAAGTGAACAAATAAGAAGCTGATTAGAGTGTTAAAAACTAGAAGTTGGATTAATTTGACACCAACCGGAGATGGATATATGTATGCTAAGCAGATATTTAATGGAAGTAAATGCAAGAGATAGAATTATCCCCGATAAAAAAGGTACATATTTACAATATTACTTGAGTTTGATGGTTTTATAAGCCTATGGGGCAAGCCGCTTGGTTTTTTTGATTTTCATTTGGATTGGAGAAGGCATAGAAAGGCGAGTTGTGGTTGTACCTATTGAGTCGTACAAAGGATATGCTGGCGAAATTTTTCGAAAATTTAAAGAGTTTGAAAATTTAAGAAATTTTTGATAATTTAAAATCGAGTGGTTAATTGTAATTGAAATAAGAAAACCAGAATTGGTTAATAAAATTTCAAGCGGAATAATGAAATTGATAAATGGATTTAAAATCAATTAGAATGGGTATAGATATGCAGAAGAGCATATGAATTGAAGATAAGAATGTGATGATGGATTGACCAAAATAGTGGATATACCATTTGGAAATAATTATGAATGGTCGAGTATTAGTATGAGAATTCGAAGGTCGGATAAGAACTGGGTATGGAATATAAGATTCAACTAAGCAGATTATGAGGAGTTAGAATTATAGCATTTTACTGCTTAGCAATTTCGCGGACGAAATTATTTTAAGGGGGAAGGAATGTAACAACCCGGATTTTCAGCCGTTGAATTCTGAATATTTAAATTATTTTATATATTTTATTTGAATTAGATATAGAAATTTATAAGAAATTTATTTAATAAAACAATACGTATAATTTATAATTTAAAACGAGCCCGAAATATTCGTGGTAGTTCGTAATTTATGATTTAAACTTCAACTGAATATACAGAATCCAAAATAAGTCGGATTTCTTTGAAGCAAGAAATATTTGAATCTATTAAACTGTATCTTTCTAATGGAAGTGAAAAATCAAGATTTCGTCTTACATATTGTGAATTACGTCCAAATCAAATTTTCAGAAAGTCGCTATCGAATCGTATATAAGCCATAACGATTATTTAAATATATTTAAATATTGGTCTTGAATTTGGATAACCCCTCTGAGACGTAGTGATAATTTAATTTTTAGAATTTTACTGTAATTTTTATTTTGGAAAATAAGCTACTTTTTATTTGGAGTGTTTTACACCCTATATCAGCATTTTGTGGTTTCAAAATATAAGTTAAACTACCGATATTATTATACTTTTGGGATCATGACACATTACTGATCATAACTATATTTTTATTTCTGTTGACTTAAATCAATATGTTAACAGAGGAGTGTCGAAATCGTTTAAACTTAAATGACATAAAGAAAATAGATACTATTACCTTTTCTGTATATCTTAAGACAACTTGCGACTCAAACTTTTTGACACATTACCCTTCAAGTAAAATATGTGTTTGCCAATCTATTGAAGGGACCGTGCTCACCAAACATTTCAGTCCGTGCATTGCAAGTAAATTCCAATTCCGTGACCCCCAAGCAAAATTTGTGTCGTGCCTTCCAAACTGTTTTATCTCGTGACTGCCACGCATATTATCCCTTTAAATACTATTTTACTCATTCTTCTTACTCTTCTTTCTAGACTCAGAAAATAAAACGAATGAAAAAATATAGAATCCTATAAAATTAAATATAAAAATCAAAATTAGTTGTTTTATTCCATAAAAAAAACTCGAAAAGAATTTCCTTCGGGATGGGAAGCCTGTGTCCTTCGAACACGTATCCATTTAAGTGGCATGCGTTGGTGTTGTTACTGTCCAGCAAAGGATTAGGGTTTGAATTGTTGTATTGGGAGTGGAGTCGGAGTAAGGTGGCGAACTTAAGGCGAGGGGGTCAGGGCCACTTCAGGCGAAGGGAGAGGCGGACAAGGAAAATCGATTGGGGTAGGTGGTGAACCCTATGGTAACCGGTGGTCGTTGTTTTGATTAGTTGATCAGAGTTTTGAGGATCGTTGTTCTGAAGGTCGTGGGTTTTCTACAGGAGGCCAGAGATCGGTGATGGAAGGCGGGCCATCGTAGGTTGCGTTGTCGGTGACGGTGTGAACTCCGCTGAGGTAGAGCGGTGGTGAGATGGAGTTTTTGGGTCGGGCGCAAGCCTGGATTGGTGGTCACCATAGATCTTGGAGAGGAGAGATTGATGGTGGTTTTTGGGTTCGAATTAGTGGTGCGTTGGAGGAGGTTTGGGAAGGGGAAGCTTGGCTGCTTCATTTCCTGTATATGAATTATTTGGTCAAGAAATGCGAACTGGAGCTGTTCAATATTGAAGACAGCGGACAATAGTTTGATGTGTATTTGTTGCGTTGAAGACAAATAATGTGATGGAATCAGGTTTAGTATGAAGTGAGCAAGCCTTCGGGAATGAACTGTGATGACAGTGCGGATCAGTGAAGGCGGATGGAAGCGTTGAGCTGGGTTCAAAGTTTTTCCTTAAGAAAAGAAATAATATAAAGGAAGAACGGTTTCCACGGTTTGAAGATGAAGCAGAGTGACAGTTTTTTTCTAAAAATGGGTGAAACGAAGTAACCGTTACTTACGTGGCTAACCATGGATTAATGATGGTATTAAAACACTGTTAACACTTTACCTAATTATGTTCCATTTAAAATGATTTAAAGGGTTGTAACGGCAGGAAGGGAAGTTCAAAATAATTTGACTTGATGAATGTTACAGGGAGTGGGTTCCGGTATATATTCAAGGAAGAAGGAGTCTCAGTGCGAGATTAACACTATAATGATCATTGTGATTAGTAAGAATTGAACGCGACAAGTGTCATTGGAATCGCAAATGAAAAATCTACGTCGTGGAGCTATTTTGGTTGAGAACAAAACAATTGAAAATTTCGAGATAAAATCAAACATTTGTTTGATTGTAAATGAAATAAAAGCAGAGTCGTCAGCTGCAACCAAGGTGAGTAAACTCACTAACTCTACCTCATTTATATTTTTATATAAACGAGTTTTAAATTTATTTATAGTAATTTTATACTGTGCAATGGTTGAATGGTTGAATGGTTGAATAGTTGATAAAATTGGTTGAAATGGTTGATATGATTACATCGTTGATCGATTATTAGTTCTGATATTTCATATTGATGTGAAACACTATTATTGATGCTGATTAACATCTATGGATGCAGGGAAACAGGTTGGAGGGATCCAACAGGATTCCTCAACATTTTATTTACTGTTTTATTTATTGTGATATATGATTGGTAATTGATAATGTTATGGTTGAATTACATTGGCCCATAATTTGGTATTTAATTACCGTAAAATATTTTAGAATGGAGAAAAGAAATTTGAGATTTTAAAAGGGTTATTTCCAAAATATAGAAAGTAGATTTCAAATGGATTTAAAATAGAAACTTGTTTAATAATTATATAAAGTAGTTAGATTTATAAATGATGTTTATAAATAAAGTGAAGTATTTATCACTGGATAATGTAAAAATATAAATTCAAGTTGGATTTATATAAGCAAAGTGGAATTCGATGTTGACACTGATATTTGAAGTGGGATTTAAACACAGTAGTTGTAAAAGATTTTCGAGTTGATAAAAAGATAATTCAAATGGAAATTTGAATAAGAAATCGGTTTCAAAAGGAAACGATGGGTTTTATTTCAAAATTTGGATTATAAAATAAATTGAGATAAATCCAATGGATTAATAAACGAGAAGTGTTAATTGAGTAACAGTTCTATAAATAGAGTTTATAAATGAAAACAGAATATGATGTGGCTTTAAAAATATACTCGATAACTAGAAGTAGAGCAGTAACGATACTCAAGTTGATTTGAATAAATGAGTTTAGATTCCTATTAAGGAGTGAAATTCATATTTGAAATAAATAACAGTTTGAAAGAAAATGTTTACGAATGGAAGGGGTTATAAAGGAATTTGGTAATGATTTGGAAATGATAAATTCAAAAGTGAAATTAGAATTTGAAATTACCTGAAATGGTAGAAAATTCCGAAGTTCAGAATATTTATCGAATATAGAGTATTCGAATGGGAGTTGTTTATTGGAATTCGATTATATCGAATTTAGGGAAGTAATTACTTTACTTTCCGTTTGAATCAAATTAATAATTTAATAGTTTATTTATTTATTTATTTATTTATTGAAATAAATAAATATATGTTGCATTTTTATAAACCAAATATTTGTAAATAGTGATTTTAAACGCTGTCGTTATAATAAATGTTTTGGTAAGTCTAAATAGCAATTTTAACTCTGCCGTTATAATAACTGTTTTATATATCTAAACAACGATCTTAACGCTATTGTTAAAATAAATGTTTTATAATAATAGATAGCGATTGTAACGCTGTTGTTAAAAGTAATGTTTTATAAATCAAATATTTGGAGACAACGATTATAACGCTACTGTTCTAATCAATGTTTTTCCGTAAAAGAAGTGTATTCTTAGATTAAATCCGAAAGTCGCGTAAGCGATGTTTTGTATGAAGTTGTGAGCTTTGACTGTTTCAAAGTTGAGAATGTTGTTCAGTTAAGGTCTGAGAGGTAATTATACCCCAACTTGATTGACTTCATAATTAGCTAAGGAATGGTTAAGGTTCGGTAGTGAAGATTGGTTAAGGATCGGATTAGTAAATGAATAATTAATGAATTGAGTTATAGCAATGAAGTTTATTTTGTAACATGGGTTTAACTAAATGAAAAGGTCTTGGAAACATTTTCCAAAGTAAATCATAGGCGGTTTCTAGGTATAGAAAATGAAATGATTTGGGATAACTAGAAGTAAGGAATGATAATTGGAAATGTTTTTTTCCAATGTTAATAAAGTATATTTTCTAAAAAATAGAAATAAGAATATACGAATATATAGAAATGTTTTCAAATTGGAACAAGAGATATTTTCTCGAATAAAGAAATGATGACGTTGGAAATGTCTTCCAAGAATCGAGATTGAGAATTGAAAGGATATGAAGATTGAAAATGGATTTTATAATCAATAATATAATAAGGAATTAAAATAAAAAAGGGGCCAGTGTTGTTTGATGTTTGATCGGTAGAATTACCATTTGGAAATAGGGTCGTTGGTTGAATGGATGTTCCTTTGATAGTTAAATCACCGACTATCAAAGTTTTAATTTATTTTATACCTCCGTTGTCAATACAGAGAGACCGGGATCAGATTTAATATCTGAAAACCACTCCATATTGGCATAAACGTTACGAATCAACTTATGCTGAAGATAATTGAAGACGGAGTAAGATTCAAGGGCTGTTCTGTTAACCATAGGTAGAAATTGCCCAACATGGATTAATAGAACGGTGCCTTCAGTTTGTCCAGACCCAGGACAACTTGTAAGGACGAGTGCCTGACATAGTATTTCTAAAGGGATTACGTACGTTGATTCCTTCAAACGTATGAAGTTGGTGGCAAAGAAGGGAAACTTCTTTAGCCTAACAACCGGAGTATTTTTGTGGGAATCAATTAGTGATTTCCGATGGATCTAACGATGTGGCATTCAAAGTGAATGGTGGCCAGATGTTCTGGAAGATAATTCATACCTCTAGCCTCACAACTGGGAATTGACAAAAATCGGGCAGGCACCATGGCTAGGTGGGTCGCTCCCATTAGGATGTATAATCACCTATCTAGAGATATTCCATTTACTTCTTTAATCTATTGATGTTGTCCCTTTCGGGAAACGGTTGCGGATCCCAACCGTTGATTATATACATTCGATACACTCAAGCGAAATGAGTGGTCGGTCATGTATGGGCCGGGTTGCAAGACGTTCTTGTTGAACCCAATGTATATGCCTCTAGAGATACACTATCGGCAGGTGGTTCCATATCATTTCATGTTGGAAATCCAATCTCCAATAAGCACCCTGCGGTTTTTGATTTAATATTGTATATGGAGCGTGAGATGCAAGCGTTCCGCTAGATTTCTATTTATTTGATTTAGACACTATTATAATATCATTGGATTTGATATCAAAAATATTTTTGGTTATCATAAGGTAAAAACCATCCGTGTTTATGTGTGGATCGGTCTTACGATTATCATTTCTTTCGAAAGGATTTTGAAAGATAAACAAATGGTTGGAGTTTACTCACACCAGTCCCATGACTGACCCAGAGTTTATTTTGTTTTATTTTACCCGAAACTCTTGGGTGCCCAAATTTCTACGGGCAATCAAATAGTCGGGATTTTTCAGATTCACTTGGGGGAGCCAGAAGAAGGAGGCTTCATCAGTTAGCTATAGACTATCATATTTTCCGCTATGTACTATGTTGTATCTGGAAACAGGTGTTTATAACTGTTCCAGGAATAACTTTTGTGCTCTGATAATGTTATGTATATAAAGTTACTGAATTTACATTTCAAAGTTTATGTATCTAATATATTTTATTCGTTCCGCTGTGAGTTTGTGATTTCGTTTTCTTCTATTCTAATATTTCTTTCTTTCTATTTCTCATCCTCTAACTTATTTCTACTAATGATTCGTATTTCTGTGCAATTTGGGTTGGACGTGTAGTGTTATTAGTCAACTCAAAGGGTATGGAAATTCGGGCCGCTACAATGCTCAAAGATATTAGAGCTTAAAAACAATTAATATTAAATTTCGACAACTTTTAATAAATTTGCAATATATATAGGAAGATGGATACTAAAAATCACATGGAATGAATATTTATTATTTTTAAATTTTAGTGGTATATTCCTTGTTATTTTTAATTCTTTCTTTCCTACCAATCAGGCCATATTTATTGAAATTATCAAATGGGCTCCGAAAATTTTAAAACACGAATAGATTAAGAATTTAAAACCATACCTTCACAAACTACTTTTCGAAACCGTATTTCAAAACCGTTGAAAGCCATTTTTATTTTTCTCAAATAGTTTTGAAAATAAATTTCCTCGAATACAAGGCCAAGAACTCAATTGAATATTTCAACAAAGGTAGATTTAGAATTTTAATGAAGTAACAAATAGATACACCTCGTAATTATATTTTTGAAATGGATACGACATATTAATATTTTCCGTTTTGGATCGAGTAATGGTCTTAACTGGAACTACCAACGAAACCAAACTAGGAATTATGACTATATCGTTTGTAGCTAGATTTTTATATTAATATTATTCTAGTTCACAATCTCGAATCAACGAAATCCACTGTATGTCGTCCTCATGCTCTTTACGATGAGGTTGTCAATGTACTGTGGGGGTAAGACAGAATTGGCAAGAAACCCAAACGCAACATATTTCTACTCTTGGTCGCTCAAAGCCCATTTTATATAATTAGGCCCACAACTAATTTCATTGTCGAAATAAATTAAAGTCGAGTAAGAAAGACGAAGAAAAATAGAAAAGAAAATCGAATTACGTTCTCTCATGAGTCCCAATTTAACTAATTCCTCTGATCGTTTAACCTAAGCTCTGGTACCAAATGTAACACCCACACTTCTATGCGCCAAGATTTTGGTAAAAATCAAAACTTGAACACATCCAAGCATAGAGCGCACCTACAATAAATGAGCATGAGCATAATCAGAGTACAATAAAAGAAAACTCACATCGGAAACATAATAGGATAAACTAGTATTAACTCAAGCAACTATCTTTTTCAAAGTACAGTCAATTTGCCAATACCAAGCATGAGAGAGACGAGAAAAGAAAGCCAAATTTAATCATCTGCGAAAACCCGACCTTCTCTAGGAAACTTGGGAGGTTGTAATGAGGAGGGGGGTCAGAACAACAAGTTATGGGGACTAAGAGATGTACAATACATATTATGATACACAGATGTATCCCGTTTGGTTCAACATAAGATGTATGCCTAACAAGGTAAGTAAATCTAACCTAACCTTGTTGCTATATACGCACGACTTTACTACTCTTCCCAACGTAGTATTTCCTAAATTATAATATCGAGGTAGAATGCTTACGCATGTATTTATGAAGCCTTTATACCATAACATGACTGGTTATTTAATTGAGAGTGGACCCTTAATTACAGGGTTTCTATATATGTACGTATCCACATTCACTATCCTTTGTTATTCAATGCCTCACTATCAATGATAGATATGATGGATTCTCCTAGATTGCTTAAGACCCCAGGCGGACCTATTGGTCACTTATTAACCTTCGATAATATATTCAACGTTAACATAAACTAGAGGACACTAGCTACGGGCCCAACTAGTTAAGGCTTCCGTCATTCACGCATATATCCGTACCCCGCATAAGGCGAGGGATGGTATTTTATCGTTCGCTATACCATCTAGCTGACCTTATTGGATAACCTCCTTAGTCGCTTATTACTTCCCATAGGATGGGTAGCCATATCTGACATTTTAAATTTCCAGGTTTGGGCAGACAATACTCATACATGTCGTTTAATATCCCTAAACTGAAAGACCTACTCTAAGGTGGACTACTCAACCCAAAACCGCTTAAGGCACAAGGAAGAGGGCTATACGCGAAGGTTATTGGATTCGTATCCCATTTTCCTTTAGCACCTATCCCTACTGGGATAAACGGGGCTACGTTATTAAGTCATTCCCGTTTAGTCCCTCTATATGGAAATACTATACTTACATGATTCATTTTCGTCATGGGTTTATATGATTAATAATATCTTACATTATTAACCTACTAAGTCCAACTGTATTTTCTATTTTCATTAATATAAATAAGGAAGGTTATATCCATTTTTTCCCTAGGATAATTATCTGATTTCTTCCCTGATTTGGACTTAGGATTTAAACGACAATCATAAATTTCCATATGACACCCATTGCATTTTATTTCCCTTTATGACCATAACGGTCATATTTTCCTAAGGCAACAATTTATCAGTCCCAAGTTATCTGCTTGTTGTACCCCCAACAAGTAATTTCTATTCGTACTTATTTATTTATTTATTTATTTATATATATATATATTTACATACCAGGACTCTCACATTGAGTTGACAACTTGTGGAAGCTGGATTTGCCGGTCTGTTTAAGGCGGATTTCCACCACAAATTAAATTTAATCGCGTGCCTTAATACGATTATATTTATGCATTAGAACCCACACATTAAGTTGACTACCTGTTGTTGCTGGATTTGTCGGTCGATTCCAGGCACGCTTATACCACAAGTTGAGCTTAACTTCGTGTCTAAATGTGGCTATAATTCAAATTTCCTAACTGGGGTTTACAACATTTATCCTAATTGATTTTTGGAATTGTAACCATTTTCCCATCACATTTATTTTCACCCAATCAATATTGGTTACAATGGTTGTCTATTGATATGCGGTCCTAATCATGGCAATTAATTATATTGATTTCCACATATGATCAACACAAATATATTAATTCAGTATGGATTTTATTTACATAAAATTCCATAATTGAACTTTATCCAAACATTTAAACATTCCATACAACATATAATTTACCGTTTTACGCTGATTTGGACAAATAATACATATATATTGATTTTATATTTTCGTGCGGCCAACGTAGTTGTTATTTTTATATTTTTATTGTTTTTGAATTAGTGATTTGGTCTAATCAATTTACCAAACATTTCCCTTTTATATTCAATCTTGCCAAAAGGTTTTAAAATCTCACAAAAGACCGTTAGCCATAATCATTGTAAATATTTCCTAATTGGTGGAAGTAACATATTTTCAAATCACAAGAAATATATGTAAATATATATATTTTGGAATAGTCGATGTAAATTACATACAAATATATGTATTTATACGTTCATTTGCACCACTTTTCCCTTTTTAATTATTTTTATCATACCACTTATAATTTCAAAATAATGCCTCTTTAATCAAAAGGAGGAAAATGACATGTTTATAATGATTAAGCCAAAGCCCAACAATATTAAGTACAAACAGGAATATTTCCTTTATTCTTACAATCACATAATTCACCAATTTCATCTTTTTACCCAAATTCACATATTTAATTATTCAACACTGAACTAAAGATCTGGAATATAATTAGTCTTATTTGTGTTTAATGAAACCGATTTCCAGATTCATAGTGTTATGCAACTTGTACAACATATTTCATGACATAAATGTAGGAATATGTTGGAAAGTGTTTAAGGATCCTACAATTCATGTTATACATAACCATAACTTATCATTCACAAGTTTTAAACATATTTATAATCAGAATTGATGGTTGACAATAAATTCACAATATTTAAATGAACAAATCTGATAGGCATAAAAACATAGATTTGATTCAAACAAAATAGATTAGTCATTATAATTGTATTTGTAAATTTCCGACTCAACTTATAGCCTCCAAATTCAAAGTTCGAACCCTTTTAGGCCTACAATCCCCATATTCTTATATATCTACATTTTATCTGGAAAGGGAAAATTCCAGATCTGTAGAAATGTAAGAAAACAGGAAAAAAGGGGAAAATTTGATTTGGACGTCACTTTGCATTCCTTTCCATTAGTTCTGCTTATCCTCATAATTTCATATGAATTGGATTTGATTTGTTATGTACGAATATATTTTATTTTAGAGATTAGGTTTGGAGACACTATAAGAAAAGCTGTAAATAGCCGCAGATTTTTAGCAGCGGAAATATTCGCCGCTAATTAGCAACGGATTTTCGTGGACTTTGTAAGAGATGATATTTTGGATTTTACATGTCACCTTATTTTAAATTATTACCGTCGAATATTATTTTTGTCGCTAAATCATTGGAAATTGCAGCACTTTACCAACATAAAATATTTAATGCTAAATTCCGTTGCTAATAGAGTCGGATTACCATCGACAAAATTTTGAAGCTATTTTTGCAGCAGTTTTTCAAGAGATTTGAAAGGAACTTTTATATTTATTATTTATAAATTGTTTTAAATTTAGGTTATTACTTAGTAATTAAAAAGTAAATATAAATTTTGAATAATTAATGTAAATAATATATTAGTAATAAATAATTAATAATAACTATTATAAGTAAATAATATTCAATAGTTGATGTTGATTAATTATTAATTACTATAAATATAAATAAGAGGTAATAATAATTAATAAAATACATTAATGTTCAATGTGTATTAAATTTATTTTGATAATAAATGATTAATAAATAATCTTTAATATGATTAAAGAAATTACTATCAAGAAATTATTAATACATATTTGCTTTTAAGAAATTGATTGATACATATTAATTGATTAATAATTAGTAATTAAGAAAAACAAAATGGTCAAAGTTTAAAAATAAGAAGTTGAACAAATATTAAAGAAATCAAAATTCAAAAAATTCAAACAATACCATACAAGTTATTAATTTCATGCAACTAATGTACTATTAAAGAATTAATAATTGGTATGTGATAGTTAATATAAATATATAATAGTTATTATAAATTAAATTATATCTACCTTTAATAATTAGTTATTGGTAATCTATAATTAATAATAAATATTTAATTAGTGATTAATTACAACTGAGCAAAAGTTATTGGTAAAATATAACATTAATAATTTGTGTATACATTTTTGGTAAAATACATTAATAATGTGCAAAATAATGTTAATACATCCCGCCTGTTAGGTCTATTATCCCACCTCTTCGCGCTTAGAACTCTGAACGTTTTTTTATTTCCTCTTTATTATGCCTTTATTACCACATCACTCTTCAGCTCTTCGTCGCGCCACCCTCTTCGTTGCGCCGCCCTCTTCGTCGCGCCGTCGCTCTTCAAGTAATGAAGTTTTCTGAGTTTAATTCACAATTGCGGTTTTATTATTCTATTTTCGTGATTTGTGTTAATTCTAGGGTTTTAGGTCTAAATCAGGGTTTTGTCATGTTGTAGATCTAACGATTTTACATTTTAGATGTAACGATTTCACTCAAAATTAGGGTTTTGTGATAACATGCAGTAAACTACACGATTGTATATTGTTGCATGTGGTTGTAGTCAGGGGCGAATGTAATTCTTAGTTGCTATTGCAATTCTCTTCTGTTATTCTCTAGGAAATCACTTCAAATCTTTTTGTGTGGCCCAAATAGTTGTAGTGCTTTTTTTAATCGAATTAATCTGCAACAATGCCAGCATACATCAAAGTCAGAGGCGTAGTCAGAAATTATATGTTGGTTGGGGGGGGGGCAAAAAATTCAAAACAAACAACTAAATATTTGCTTAACTCTTCTTTTTATTGTTAGGCTCACATACCTAGGTTGCAAGTTGATCTCCTTAAGAAATAGTATTATGAATGAAGTTGATAGCTTTGATTATACAATTTTAATCATGTTTCATGAATTACCTTAACAGCTGATACAACTATTTACTGCCTTTAGTGGCCTTTATTTACCTGGATACGACAACAACTGCATTTAGGCTATTTTATTAATCATGCTGCTGCATGTATTCAAAGTTCTTGCATTTGGAGCTAATAGTACTTCTTCTTTTTATATTATTAATTTTTAATGTAAATTGAGATATGTTGTGGAAATATGTGGTATCCCCATTTAATTAATTGGTAATCATTCAACTTTATTTGCATTTTTTGTTCATCTTTAGCAAAAAGCTATGTTATCCTGTATTATTGTTCTTGCTCCAAATATTGGCTGTAACCGATAATTTTGCTTTTTGTGTCAATATTTATTGTCTTTTAATCCTGATTACCTCCTCCTTACACTTTATTTCATTAAAGGTGGCTTCATACAGTGTTTTTTTCCTTCAAATAATTAAAGTGAACCGAATTAGGCTGTGATGAGTTAATAATTTACATTTGATTTTCTGAAAAATAATTAAAGAGGAATAGATAATAATACATTGTGCAAAGATTTAAAACTGTGAAATCTCGACTTTAACAATTGTAGTCGAAAAATTATAGTTAGTGTAACTTTTTTTAGTGAAAAATGGAACAAAAAATTTGATAATCTGCATAGTTTTTTTATTCGTTGTTATTTATTTTCCGACCCCTCTTATATATGATCTTGGATTCGCCCCTGCTTGTAATTAGCATCTTCTTGTTAGATTAGTTCATATATTCGTATTATATTTGATTCTTGTTTGAAAATTTGTGTGGTGGTTGAATCAAATTCTTTGCAATTTATAACTGTCAACTCATAACCTTCATGCAAATAATATTTGCATTGATCCTTGTAAGGCTAGTGTCAACTTAAAATCTGATATGGTCAAACTAATTCTCACTAAAAGTTCTTGACAATGTATGATATCAATTTGTTTGCATGTTTATGTATTAGAGTTTGTCACAATCATATTTGGCCCCCATTTTTATTTGCCTCTGGCTTATGTATTGTGAGAGTTACTATATTCAAGCACAAATATGTGTATGTATGTTCTCTAAAGTGCTTATGTTTTTTCTATTATATACTAATCACATGCATTAATTTTTTCTTGTAAAGATCACATGTAGTTTTAAAATTTACACATTATTGCAGTATTAAAAGTTGAAATGGATTATATGAAGGATCGTACTTGGATGTATAAGCGGAAAGATGGACACGGTGTAATATTGGAAGATTTTTTCAATGGTATAGATGTATTTGTTAATTTTGCATCTAGAGAGTTTGGTAATCAAGAAACTCGATGTCCTTATCAAAAATGTAAAAATGAAGCTCTTAGGGATGGTGATATTATTAAATGCTATTTGTGCAAATATGGATTTCTGCTTGGTTATGAGTTATGGAGAATTCATGGAGAAGTTATTGGTGCTACCAGCAATAACGATGATGGAAATAGTAATTGGGATAATGATGATAATTATTTTCAAGAGAATAGGATGGAAGCTATGGTTAATGATGTTGGAGGTTCACTCCTTCACAACATGTCAGAGAGAGATTCAAATGTGGCAGAACCTCGTAATGCAGAGGCGAAGAATTTTTTTGATTTATTACATGCTGCGAATCAACCTTTGTGAGATGGTTGTGAAACCCATACAGAGTTTTCTGCAACTTCTAGATATATTGCAATCAAAGCAAAATGTAATAGTTCCAAAAATGAATTTGATGAGTATCTTAAAATCAGTAAGGAAATGTTGCCTCCTGATAATGTCTTGGGTGACAGTTTTTATACGATGAAGAAGTTGGTGACTGCATTTTGTTTGCCATATCAAAAAATAGATGCATGTCGAAATGGTTGTGTGTTGTTATGGAAAGATGACAATGAGCTTAAAACATGCAACTATTGTTCCGTTGAAAAATACAAAGCGATGAAAAATAAAACAAAAGGCGTCCCATACTCAAGGTTGCACTACATGCCGCTTATTCCTAGGTTACAAAGGCTGTATGTGTGTATGGCAACTGCATTGCACATGAAATGACATGTTATTCAAAATTATAGTGATGGATTGTTGTGTCATCCATCAAACGGAGAAGCATGGAAGCATTTTGATAGAACATATCCTAACTTTGCGAAAGAGACACGTAATGTTTGATTAGGAATATGCGCAGATGGATTTGCGCCATTTGACCAATTTGGTAAACAATATTCTTATTGGCCGGTTATTTTGACGCCTTATAATTTGTCACCATGGATGTGCATGAAAAATCCTTGTATGTTCTTAACTCTTATAATTACTGGGCCTAGAGATCCTAAACAAATAATAGACGTATATTTGCAACCACTAATTGATGAGTTGAATATCCTTTGGAATGATGGAGTTCTTACGTATGACGTATCAATGAAGAATAATTTTATCATGCGTGCATCTTTGTTATGCACCATTAGCGACTTCCCAGCTTATGGTATGCTCTCTGTTTGGAGTATGTCTGGTAGATTAGCATGTCCGTATTGCATGGAATGGACATTGTCATTTCATTTAGCTAATGGAGGCAAAATGATTGGTTCGATTGTCATCATTGTTTTATAGATTTGGTCATCCATATAGACAAAACAAAACGATTTTCAATGAAACAGATTAGTTACCGATGCAGCACCGCCGATGTTGCCTAGTGAAGAAATTTATGAACGCGTGCAATATTTTCCAAAAATATATAATAATCCAAATGGGTTAAATTTCTCAATTGAAGGCAAAGGTTTGAGTCATAATTGGTGTAAAAAAACATATTATGGGAATGCCATATTGGAAAAATCTATTACTTCGTCATAATATTGATGTCATGCATAATAAAAAAATGTTTTTGAGAATGTGTTCAATACAATTCTCAATGTCAAAGGTAAAACTAAGGACGATTTGAGATCAAGACGTGATATGTGACTTTACTACAAATGTCCCGAACTTGAGCTTGATGAAGATGATAGTAACTTTACACCTAAAGCATGTTACATGCTAAGTTGGGATAGTTGTAAAATTCTATTGAAATGGGTGGAAATCTACGATTATCAGATGGTATTTCTTCAAATTTATGTAGATGTGTTGATTTGAGTAGCTTGAGAATGAACGGAATGAAAACCATGATTGCCATTTATTTTTGGAGAATCTTTTTCCAGTTGCTTTTAAAGAGTTGCTTCCGCATAAAGTTTGGTGTGTTATAACGGAGCTTAGTCTATTTTACAAGGAGTTATGCACAACAACACTAAAATTGGACCAAATTAAGAAGCTTGAGAAGAACATACCAGAACTAATTTGCAAAATGGAGATGATATTCCCCCCTGGTTTTTTAATGTAATGGAGCATCTTCCTATACATCTTCCTTTTAAAGCTAGAATGTAGGGACCTGTTTAATGGGTGGATGTATCCGATTGAAAGGTTATTTTATAAAAATCGTATCATATTAGTACATATTATATATTTTCAAATTTGTTTACACATGATACTTTAGGTTTATAAGACACTTGAAAAAAAAGTGACTAATAAGGCATGCGTGGAAGGATCAATTAGTAGTGCCTACATCGTGGAAGAGGCGACAACATTCTTTTCTTATTACTTTGAGGACCATGTAAAGAAATTGAATAAAACTATCTCACACAACGATTATAGTACAGAGGATATTTTCAATGATCATTTATTATCCATGTTCCAAAAAGAAGGACGACCCTATGATGGTTGGAAAAAACATTGGTTGACTGATGAAGAATACAAAAGCTGCTTTAAATTACGTTCTTCTTAACTGCAAAGAAGTAAAACCTTATATAAGGTGAATTTTGGTAGCATTCAATGATTTTACTTTCAAATTTAAGTATGTTACACACTTTAGTGCTCTTGCAGAATGTTTGAGGAGATGAATTGTGCTATTCCACTTGAATCAAATTTTAGTGATTGGTTTCTCAATTATGTAAGATTAATATAACAAAATCCAGCTCTCTTTTTTTGAGAACGTAGCAAATATACTTATGTGTATATTAATTTATGTTGATTACAATAGGTATATGATCCTGTTAATAAAGTCACGGATAAACGATTAAAGTTTATTACATTTGGACCTCAAAAGGAAGTGAGGAAATGCAAAGTATTATTCGTGAACGGGCAAACAGAGGAGTATGGGTACAGAAAATCAACTTATAATGTGGTGTATGTGTTAAAGGTGCAATGACCCAGAAATGCCTATGCAAGACTATTATGGTATTTTGAAGGGAATTTATGAGGTGACTTACTCTATCGATCCGAAGTAGAAAACTTTCCTATTCAAATGTCATTGGTTTGACAATACACCTAAAATTGGAATTAATGTGCATCCACTGTACAATCTCATTGAAATAAATCACAAGTCCAAGTATAAGACCTATGATCCGTTTATTCTAGCAAAACAGGCAATTCAAGTCTATTATGTAGCATATCCATCCGAAAGGCGAAATAAAAATGATTGTTGGGTTGTGCTTAAAACGAAAGCTAGGTATATGTTTGATGAAAACATCTTGAATGACCAAGCTTATCAAGAAGACATCGATCATATCATTGAATTCACCATGGACAAAGAAGGTGACTTTGGACCTCTTAATGACGGCTTTCAGGTCACGGAAATTTTTGAAACGGATGAAGAAGATGATAATATAATTATAGGCCTTGAGAGTGAAAATGAAAGTTCAGAAGATGAAGAATTAGATGTTGATGAAGAATGATAGTTGATAAGTCTGTTAACAATTGTGACCGAGAAATTTGACGTTTTGATTGCTTTCATTTCTCTGTTTCTATGTCTAGCAAACCATTATTTTCATTTCTCTACTTGTATTTCTAATAAATCATTGTCTTCGTTTTTCTATTTTTCTATTTCTACTTAAAGAATTTGTACTCAGTTTGAAACAATTTTATAACTTATGAATCTTAATCATTGTTATAAGTAGTCATCTTTCTGTAGCATGTTGAATTTGTTACTATTCGTGAATACAACAATAATATAACTCTCATGTTGCATGTTTTATTATTTATGTACCCAGTTTGCATTCATTTGCTTTATGGTTTCAACCCAGCAATGCTTGTCATGGTTTTGGCGTTCTGAATAGTGGACAAATGGATGAATGGCTTATACAAATACATGCTTCACAAATAATGCACACAAATATATGTTATTTTATTACATGAACATAGAATATCGGCTAGGTGTACCACAATAATTATTGTCTGTTAATTTTCCTTTTAATTTCCTTACTTTATTACTTTCAAATGAATAGCTTATACAGCAACAACAACAATCAGAACAAGTTGTTGTAACTATAATTGTTGTGAAAAGAATTGATCTAAATTTGTCATTTAATATTTTGGAGAAACTTGCAACATTATTGACAAGGACCTACGCATGAACCGATCTTTGGTTGCTAAGTCTTAGTGGTTGTAGATCACTCATGTTCAATTTCAGAAACAAACTTATACGCTGTTTTATTTTTATTACACTGATCATTATCATGTTTTCATCTAGAATTCAAAAATATGGCTAATTTTTTCAATAAAACTAAAACCATTCATATTTGTTGAATAAGATTTCTGCTTATGTAGGTATAATCTTACTATTAACTCATGAACTTAGTCTTCGACTATTAAAACAAACGACAAACTTGTTTACATAAACTACAAATTAGAAGTCGTTGTTGGAGTATATATTTTAAAGAACTCCCCACTTGGTAATTGATCAGGTGGCAATAGAGCAATTATAATAACTAATTAAGTCGTTCTCCTTTCCAACTCAATACATTATGCGTTCTCCTTCCCAATGGTGAATATAATCATGGCTTATTATATTCTTGGGTCAACAAGTAAATTCAAAATGTCAAGTGAAATAAATTTTCAAGTAATTGATTTACTGAGGTGCTAGTAAGCTCATGACTGGATTTTGTTATTTTGTAGCTTGCTGCAGAGATAGCTATATCAAAACTTCATAAGAGTACAATGCCTATTTATGTATAGAATATAATGATTATTTATGTGTAGAATATTATGACTGTTTTACTATTTTTGGTTTTTTTTGTTTATATGATAATGACTGTTTATCTTATGATTGTTTTTTCTGTTTATAATATGACTGTTTCTAAATATAATGCCTGTTTCTAAATATTTCATGCATGATTGGCAGATATGGTTGGCGTTACACGTGGACATTCTTTTGCTTTCCATGAACATGAGCAAGGAAAAGTGAGAGGATGGGGAAATCCTCAACTTATTCAGTCTACGCTACCACCTATGTAACAACCCGGATTTTCAAAACCAATTTAAAATTTTTATTTTAGCTATTTTAATGGATTTTGAATATTTAAATCATTTATTTAAAATAATTACAACTAAAAATTTATTTAAATCGAAGTTAGAGCGTATATATTTATTTTAATTATAAAACGAACCTAAAATGGCGCGGTAGTTTGAAAATTCGATTTTAAATTTCAATTGAATATATAGAATTCAAAATAGATCAGATTTCAGTAAAACAAGAAATGTTAGTATCTAATTAATTATATCTTTCTAACGAATGTGAAAAATCCAAATTTCATAATATAAAGTGAAAGTTATGTCCAATTTAAAGTTCAAAATAGTCGTTCTGGAATTTAGATATTTTATATATAATATATAGCCCTTTAAAATAGTCATTTTGCAAACGACCTCCGTTTTTGACGAAACCACTTTTTTGGATTCAGAATGTCAAATTATTATTATATTCCAATTTTCAGAATTTTTGGAATTAATATGTGAGCGTGGTGGATTTAAACCTGTTTGGCAATTTCAGTTTGAATTTAATCAATTGGAAAATGACCACTTTTCAAACGGTCTCCAAATTCGATGAAATTAGTTTTATTAAGACCGTATCGTCAAAATATAGCTAGATTTACTTTTTTGGAATTTATGGAGTCAGTATGTGGTCCCAGTAAATTAAAATGTACGTTGAAATCAATTTTGAACATTATATTAATGTATATTTTATTTTTGATGAAAAATGACCGAATCAGTCGAGTTGGCTTATGGGACATATCCTACTGTGTCCGAAATGGAGGTAATTAGCTAGGGGAAGGAAAAAAACTGAATGATGATGGAGCCATCTTCCCCCTCTGGCCACCATCGTGCCCACCGCCACCACCCTCCCCAGCTCCGCCATGCCCCCTCCAGTCACAACACGGCCACCACCTCTCCTCCTCCGGCCATCTCCATACCCTAGCCCCTTTATTTCCCCCAAAACCGCCGCTGCTACACCCTGGACCCACTGCCCGTCCACCGCGCCTCACCCTTAACCACCAGACGCCAACGCCCCCTCTAGCCAACCACCTCTGGCTGTGGGTCCCCCATTCGATAAAAACCCAATTTTTATATTTTCCATATTTGCAATTAACACCCTGAAGTGTTTTAGCCAATAACTACCAATCTGTGCGCTTCTGGCCAAAACTACAATATACCAAAATCGAAGAGCACAATTTTCTCTTTGATTTGAGTATATGGAAGTCATATTTTGGATTGCAGAGCCACCAGAAAAACGCATCCAAAGTTTGCTGTCCAAATACTGTCTTTTCGCGAATTCTGCCGAAATGGAGCATTTTTGAGAAAAAAATCCATTAGGCGAAAGTTGTCTGGAATGACGCTTTTAAGCTAGAAAAAAGATGGCATGAAGATTGGAGCTCGTTTGCAAATTCTAAAGCCAGAACAGCAAATCAGAGTGTTATAAAATAACGGAGGAGTGGATCTAAAGTGAGAACTCCTTCTCACTCTAATTATTTCGACGGGGCTTAGAAGCCCCTGACACTATTAATTGTACAAACCATGATTGTGTGTTTGGATTGTATTGTGGAAATTTGGTTGTGTTGAAAATTGATTGTATTATGGTGTATTGATTGGATTAATAATTGTGTATGGCGCGAGCCAGTATCAGGAGAGGGGTAATGCTAGACATTACTCCGATTCTAATTTCGTGCCGTTATAATGCCAAAATTTTCTGGAATAAATGTGGTTCATTAAAATATTTTTTTTAATGTGTATATGAACTGCATAAAATATTCATGTGTTGAATAAAATGTTTGAACAATAAAAATATCATTTTTATTGAGCGTATGAATTATCAAAAATATTCATGTATTGAAATAAAGATTTTATCGTTAAAAATATAATTTTTAAAGTATATGTGAACAACATAAAATTCTCATGAAATGAAAATAAATATTGATTTAAAAATCGGACGATTTGTTTATGTACACCCATTTAACTAATATTGATTGGGACGATAAATTTTACACATCGCCCAACTGCACAAAAAATATTCAATGTTTGTTGGTTGAAACCCGTACGGGTATTGGGATGATATTTGACGTACGCTAATCCCAATTGTTTAGTTGTATGTTAATCGATGGGTTGACAGACTGTTGTAAGCATTAATTAATTATACTTAATGCTTATGCAGTTGCGTAATGCATTCTGGATGATGGATTATGGTTTATCATTGTTCTTCTGTACATTTTATGTATGATATCCATATAAATAAAGTTATATGGTAATTGATTAGGTCGGATTCCAATTCAGAAAGAACGAGTATAAAATAATTTTCAGTAAAGGATTAAAACGTGAATTTGATATCCGATTTTTGATGGACCCGAAAATATTGAATATGTGAGGCCATATTGATTAGATTTGTGCCATTTTGACGTGAATAATTTTTATATCGATTTTATTCATTTTTATAATAAATATTGAAAACGAAGTGATTTCAAAATCTGAAAATTTGAAAATATTATCATTTATATATTATAATGATAAGGAATATTCAATTTTGATTTAAAATTGAAATGAAAGTGGGAATCGTTTTAAAACGAACTTATAAACGATTTATAGAATACGTTTAAATGGAAATCGACGAAATATATATAATATATATATTTAATGGCCTGAATAGAACGCACAACAACCGTTCCCGAAATTCGACCATTGATTTCAAATTGATATTACAGGAGATCCGGCCGTTTAACCGGAACCGTTGGGTTCATATCAAAAAGAGCTTTCCAAAGAATATAAGAGATTTGAAATCTAACGGTTGGATTTAGAATTATGTCCAAATCAAATTTGGAAAAGGTCGCTGTAAATGCAGTTCGATGACTGTTTATGGAAATCAACTGAAAGGGCCTTGATAAAATTATTAAAAATATTAATAATTTGTGTCAAATCATAATAAATGATTTGGAAAGAATTTGGATGAAAAATTCCACGTTTTTTAATATAAAAATATCTTTTTATCAAAATGAACTAGTTATTACCTAGATTTGAAATCCAATAATTTTTAAATAAATAAATTGGATTTGTAAATGGTTTTAATAAAACCAGAAATTTCCAATATAAAAATTGGAGTGGATTTGAATAGAAATCATCTTTGGAATATTTCGATATTGGGTCCCGTGACTATACGGATATTGTGGAGGAATATGGAAGATAGATATATATCGTTATTCCCCATACGATATGTGTTGGTTTAAGAATTTGATATTGAATATAAGCCGATATAATTTCTATTTAGAGCCTTATATTTAATATTAAATTGGATTTTGGGTTTGTCGTGAATGGTGTCTTCAGTAACACTGTTCTTAAGCCCCGTGTGAAAAGAATAAATCTTTTAATTAAAAATATTAGAGTTTCCAATTATATTTAGTAATTGGAATAAAATGGAATGTGAATTGGGTTTATTGTGAACTGTGTTTTTAACGACATTCGTTCTTTAACCCGATTGATAGTGAAATGTGATTTGGAATTTAAAAATCTTTTTATTAAGATTTAATGGAATTTTTCCAAAGTAAAGTTTTCCAATTTAATAAAATAAATTAGGATTGAATGGAATTCGATTTGGTAATAATCGAAGTGAGCTTCTATGGAGGAAGATTTTTAATATATATGGAATTTAAAAGGCTTTGTTGTTATTCCATTTATTTTATTAGTCGGATACAAAAATTGATATCGATTATATATTGATATGTTTTTCCGTGAAGATTCCATAATTAATGGAATGTGATTATGGGTTTATCGTGAACTGTGTTTTAAATGACATTGGTTCTTTAACCCAGTTAAAGACAGGATTTCATGTCTAACATTGTATTTCGAATTGTATTGTTGATCTCTGCTAAATATATATCTATTTGGTGGCGGAGAATTTGTTCTCTTACTTAACACCCTTCTCTGAGACGTACGAGCTTATAGGTTATATATTGGTAGAAATCAATGGTACGGTGTAGATTGTTAGTGTGGCATGTTTGATTTCCCAAAGTTAAATAATCATTAATAATGATTTTTGGGAAGATTAAAACTAAATGGAGTTTTATTTAATCTTCAATTAGATTGAAAGGTGATTGCAATAATTTAAATTATCAAATTTGGGAAATGATCGAGAATGGAGTACCACCAGTTTTACTCTAGGCGATAATTAAATCTTTAATTAGATTTGAACGTGAAATGGTAATTAAATTTACCGATAACACCATGGTGTTAGATATGGAGTATTACCAGTTTTTTCCATGGGATGAATAGGTTGGGATTGGAAAATTAAACAAATGATTACTTCAGTAAGGTTCGTTAATCCAGACTAGTTGATAAACCTTAATTTGGTTTAGAATTGATATCCAAAGGAAGATTAAAGAATAAATTTAAAAGAATTTATCTTTTGTAAAATTAATGGGTACCTTTCCCAAAGTATTGGAATATTTGAATCAAAGAATATTCTGGATTGGAATGAGTCGTATGTTGTGTTTTTATAACACTTGATTATAAGATACTTGAATTATTCGGAAGGGTCGGGTTTATACCCATTCTGAATAATTGATTCGACGATCAACGATGAAGATGGTGGTTGAAGACAATAGTTCTTCACATCGTTTGGATGATTAATGATGTCTTAATTGGGCTGTAAACCTAAGACATGGTAATAAGTGGTAACCGTCTAGACGTACTTGGAGATCGACCGGATATGCGAGGACCTCTCTCCTGTATTGGACATATGGGACAAGGAATAAAATACCTCCAGTTTCGTTCAAACCCAGAACGAACTAGTAAATGGATGTGTGTGTCTGACATTGGATTTTATTCTATGTTGATTGATCTCTATTAAATATATATCTGTATGGTGGTGGAGAATTTATTCTCTTGTTTAACACCCTTCTCTTAGATGTACGAGCTTAGAGGTTATATATTGATAGACATCAGTTGCATTGCGTGAATTTTCAGTGTGGCATGCTGAGATTCAAGTGATCAAGGCTGCTATTGAAAAGCAGAGTCTTGTGGTTGATGATCAAAGCATGACTTTAAATACATAGCTTTGTATATAGCATTAATTCGCGAGCCCACACCTCGGTACGAGTCAAAAACGGGATAAGGGACCCAAGGAGTGCACGACGTTTCCTTCTAGCTATGGGTGGTGTCATGGTATGGAGCCCAGACATTTGTTATATTTTTACCTATGTGGATGATGGATAGCGAGACGCCTCGAATATATTGGCAATTACGGTGCCGATGGATAGGTCCGATAGGACCGAGAAACGTGTGTTCAGGAATAACTAATCCTTAAACGTAAGGAAGGACCGACCTTGGAGGATCCAAGGGTTCACTACGGGGAACCCTAAGGCATTTGCTAGAGCGCCTCAAAGCCGGCGAGGAGTACATCCCTTGCCTCGACTCATGACGGAAATTCAATTTCCAGTAAGTGACATTTCGGTTTTAGTTGTAAAACCTAGTATGCCAACATAGTAGCATGGGATACTACGCCGTCGATGATTGATACATTTATATTCGAAGTGATTTTGACACTATATACTTATAGTAATATCAAAATGATTTGTTTTAAATGTACCAAGCATGTTTGGCTATTATAAGGTAAAACTCTATCCTCCGGCTTGCGTTGCATTGTGTGATGGGACCTGGATCTTATAATAGCTTCATTTTTCCAAAAAGCATTGCGCTATTTGTTTTATGAACTGGTATTCTTGGGAGAAAACCCGTTTCGTGTTATACGGCGTGGTCCCTTGATTTACTCTGTTTTAAAGTAAGGTTTTAATAACTGTTTTAGTTCTCACACCAGTCCCATGACTGACCTGGAGTTTATTGTTTTAACCTAAACTATGGGTGCCCATATTTTCCAAACTGGCGGCTAGTAGTTTTGGTTTTGCAGATATTATTTTCACAGGATCCTGGATTTACAGCTGGAGCTATATTCGGAAAGCTTTTGTATCCGTGTATCTCTTTCAATTGTGTTGTGTATTATTTTTCCGCTGCTTTGTAATTTAAATCTCTGATATTTTTCTGATGTATGTTATTTATTCATACTCTGTTATATTCTTGTACTCTAATGTAATTGTTGTAATAAGCGATGAAATGATCTTCTGTTTGCATTCTAATTTGTAGGGTTCTCAACTCAATTCGGGCTTTCCCGAAAGGGCGAGTTTGGGTCGTTTCAAACGTGGTATCAGAGCTCTGGTATACATAGCTCGAGAATAAGAGACATTAGAACCACACGAAAGAATTCATCAGAGATTGGATTAATAATATCCAATAAGAATGTCACGTTAGAGATAGGATCAGTAGTATCCTAGAATGAGTTAGAAGAGTATTATTTGTTAAAAAAATTAGTTTTGAAAATTTTATCTAATTATACGTATTTGAGTATATTATTTTATTTTATTTTGGACAAACGAGTATATAAAGATTTTGCATATACGCGTCATAAACGTATATACGAAGCCTCAAATATACTAGATAGAAATAAAATCACACTCTAGTCGCCCGAAGATAATTCTGGTGATGACCATGGCATCATCAGTGTTTATGTTCGGGTTTCGAAAGTGGGATGTCTATATGATTCCAATTAACTAGTGTGAGAACCAAAACTTAGTTAGAATTTATTGTTTGTGATTTAGCACTAAAATATGATTTTGACTATATAAAAGCCATATATTTTTGAAAAGCTAATCCACTAATTGATTGCTGGTTGTGTTGTATGATAATTAGTGCAACTAAATAAAATATTGGACTAATAAAACCAATAAGAAAATGTAAGGCAAATTTAGCCAAATCGAGCAAACATTGAGCTGAACTGAAAATTTGTTAGAATTGCATATATGTACATGTGTATGTAATGAACAAGTCATCGCATGGAAGCTAAGAAGAGGAATGAAATTGTATGCCCAACAAATAGATACATGTTTACTGTATTTCTTGGGTTTTGATGACTTTATGAGCCGATTGGCTAGTCGCTTGACTTTTTCTTTTTGATTGATGAGGGCCCTGTGAGGAAAGCTGCGGTCTCCCCGTATAAAGGAGGTTATAGCGAAATTTTTCGAAAATTTAGGGGATTAGCAAAATTTTTGAAGAATTTGAAAATTCTTAAAAGTTGATAATTTAAAGAATGAAAGCCAAAATGAAAGTTGAGTTAGTTAGTTAAACAACTTTCAGCTTCGTTCCTTTTCGAGGATGAAAAGATTTTAAGTGGGGGAGATTGTAACAACCTGGATTTTCAGAACATATTTAAAAATTTTATTTTAACTATTTTAATGGATTTTGAATATTTAAAATCATTTATTTTAAATAATTACAACAAAAATTTTATTTAAATAGAAGTTCAAACGTATAAATTTAATTTAATTATAAAACGAGCCTGAAATGGCGCGGTAGTTTGAATATTCGATTTTAAATTTCAATTGAATGTATAGAATTCAAAACAGATCGGATTTCGGTAAAACAAGAAATGTTACAATCTAATTTATTATATCTATCTAACTAGTGTGAAAAATCAAGATTTCATTATATAAATTGAAATTTATGTCCAATTTAAAATTCAAAATAGTCGCTATGGAATTTATATATATCTTATATAATGTATAACCCTTAAAAATAGCCATTTTGCAAATGACCTCCGTTTTCTACGAAACCACTTTTGTTGGATCCGGAATGTCAAATTATTGTTATATTCCATTTTTTAGAATTTTTGGAATTAATATGTGAGTGTGGTGGATTTAAATGTGTTTGGCCATTTCAGTTTGAATTTAATCGACTGGAAAATGACCATTTTTCAAATGGTCCCCAAATTCAACGGAATTAGTTTTGTTAAGACCGCATCGTCAAAACATAGCAGGATTTATTTTTTTGGAGCTTTTGGAGTCAGTATGTGGCCCTAGTAAATTAAAATGTATGTTGAAATCAATTTTGAATGTTATATTAATGTATATTTTAATTTTGCTGAAAACTGATCGAATTAGTCGATTTGGTTTATGGGACATATCCTATTGTGTCCGAAATGGGGGTAATTAGCTAGGAGCGACAGTCATTGGGTTCACTTTAAAAATTAACTTTTTGGAATTAAATTAAATATTAAAATATATTTATATAAAGTCAACTCACCCCCTTTCTCTCCACTATCGCTCTGAAATCGAAAATAAAAAAAATAAAATAAACAGAACAATGATGGAGCCGCCTTTCCCCACTGGCCAACGTCGCGCCCGCCGCCACCGTACTCCCCAGCTCCGCCGCGCCGCCTCAAATCACCCTACGGCCACCACCTCTCCTCCTCCGGCCATCCCCAAACCCTAGCCCCTTTATTTCCCTCGAATCCGCGCCACTCCCTAGACCCATTGCCCGACCTCCGCGCCTCCCCTCTGACCATCAAACCCCGACGCCCCCTGTAACACCCTAGATTTTTAACGACACTAAAAAAGGATAAATTAAATAATAATCAATTTAATATTCAGGATTAAGGAAAATGGACTACGCCATTGCGTCCGTCTCGAAATTCTGGTCAAGATAAACATTTTGCATAAAACGGACACCGTATGAAGAAGTTATGGGGGTTTTAAGTTTGTATACGCATAGAAAAATATGTACATACACATGAATCAGGGATGATTCAAAATTTATCCAAAACCATTTGAATTTGAAAGAGAAAAAGTGGCAGTAGTTTATCCGCTCTAGGGGGTCGACCCCCTAGAGGGGTGTCGACACCGGGGTCGACCCCCCTTAAGGGGTGTCGACACCAGGGTCGACCCACCCACAGGGATGTCGATACTCCTAGGGCTGACGTGGCAGTCGGTTTCAGGGTGGCTAGTAGCTATAAATACGTGGCCATTTCTCCTATTTTCTTCATTGTGAATCCATGGGGGCCAAACTCTGCCGGTGTCTGAACTGAATTGGATCCATCAATCTCCTATAACTACCAGCTTTGCAAATCAAATTTAGAGATTCAAGATCCATTCTCCTTCTGTTTTCTGATCCTGACACTGTGAGTCCCTATTTGCTTTTAATTTGAATATCTAAAAGAAATATGACATGACCATGACTTGGATTTGTTTATATGCCTAGATTATATCAGATCCATTGTAAATTGTGATTATATGACATTCTAAGTTGGTTAGGATCTGAATCTAAACCTCTATCTAGACGGATTTATTGTAACTTCTATGACATGCCATGATGTGAATCTTAAACCTTAATTGTGTAGATCTACTTTTAAACTATTGGATCTAAATAGTGTGGACATTTAATTTATTTATCAGATCTAGTTTATCATCTTATGCCTATTATGTTAGATATGAATAGTTGGACATCAAATGGTTAATTTAGATCTTATTATGCTCACTATGACAATATAGCTATATTAGAACTAGTAATTGCTACAGGTTCATCAGATTTAAGCTCATATGTCCACTATATCACCATGCTAGTTTATGTTAATGCCATGTTAGGTTAAAACAATCACTTTGGTCATATTCCTATTATTTTTCCTTTTTATCGTTTATGACTAGGCTATTATCTAGCCTAGGCATGCCGCCAATTTTGTGAGTGCGCTAGTTAAGGAATGGGGGAAAAGGTTAATATTAGCATAATTTGAATACAAACATCATTGGACATATAATTCAAATTATTGGGTAAAATGTGCATTAACACCTGTAAAGGCATAAGTTTAATTGATTGATTAATTAATAATGAATGCCTATGATTACAATTAGAAATTGTAATGGCACTTATGATATGAGGTTAGGTTGCATTAGTGGTGGAAGTCTGCCCGGACCCGATAAACATATCCAGCAGCCACTAATGTTGAACCTAATGTGAGAGGTCTAAGTGCGCAAATACGAATCGGGCTATGACACGAGGTTAGGACCAACCTGTGGAAGAAGTCTGCACGGACACTACTGGCACATCCAACATCCACAAGTTGTTGGTCTAATGTGGGAGGTATAGTCCATTATAAACCATAAGTGGACCTGGTAATGAATTGGACTACTTAACCGAATCTAATCCATAGGGATTGTATGATTATGAACTAAAGTTAGGGTTAAGTAAAATTGGTTGGACAGTGGGCGGGTTAAGTAATTCTGAGGGGGTGGGTACTATTTACATATAGGCCCACAAACTTTCCCCGGTAAGGTTATGTAATTAAAGACACCTAGTGGTAAGCATAACCGGTAGAAAGATTGGGGTTGTATAGTTAAAGACACTTTTTAGGGTAAATATAACATATGGAAAACCTAGTGGGGCAAACAAGACAAAGGGGAGAGCTTGTATCATATTGTGTGAGACCCATTTCTATCAGTAACCCGGAGTATGTATCGAGTTGAGAACTTTGAACTAGGTCGGAGAAGGGGCAAGCTTACTCACTGATTGTAAGAGATCCAAACGTGGAGGCGGTGTTGGCGGCGCAAACCGACCGGGCCATGTTCGTGCATGAGCTGGGCCAAAGTGGATAAGACGACCGTGACACATGTGGATATGGGGCTATGATTATCAGCGAGGGGTTGCCATTTTAGGACGTGATACATCCTATTGTGGGGTCGGCATAGAGTATCTACGGAGTAGGGAGCCGATCGATTAGGGTAGTAGTTAGGGTACATTTGATGTCTACCTAAGTCCACCACCTTATAGTGGAAGGGATCATCTCACTCTGGTTATACTAGTAATAGTGCAGAGTAATCATTAGGGAAGCGTATATACCTTATCCTGTCTGCATTATCACATCTGCCTTTTATGTAGTGATCTCTCTTATCCACTTTATATGCATGTCATACTACTTATTTATTTACTTGCTAAAAGTAACTAGACTCGCTAGACTTTATGTCTGACCCTTTTGTTTCCTCTTCTTTCTTCCCTCCCGCCCCCAGGTTTCCAGGGAGGAAACACTCAGGCTTAGTCAGGACTCGTATATCATCTTGCTAGAGCTGCTTTCGAAGTAAGGCTCAAGTTCTTATCTCTATTATGGCTTTGTCTCTTTTGTTTGGGGAATTATGTTTTCTTTTAAGTATTTATGTACTCTGATGGTAAAAGACAGAAGTTATACTGTTGTAATGGTTTTAATGACTTATGGTATTTTGGACCACGATGTATGACTTATGGTTGAAATAAAAATTTGAATTTCTGCTACTATCTTATTTATATCTATCTTGTAATATTTTGCGTCTGTTTACCTATAACGCTTTACGAAACTTAATGCATTCCCTTTGTAAGTGACATTAACGGACGTAGGGTGTCACACTTGGTATCAGAGCTGAAGGTTACTAGATTGGATATAGTTTTTGAAAATTATTTTCAAAAAGGTTTTAATAGGAAGCATTTTCAAAAAGAAAATTCTATTTTGAAAGACATGCCCCAAGAAGCCATATGTAATATCCTTCCGTCCTTTGTCTAAATCTCTTACCTTTTTTTCCAGCAAGTCTGGGGAACCAAACATTCGTAATATCCCGGAGGGCGTTATAATACCTGGATGGTTCCGTAGGTATCTGGAAGCCACGGCACCTGTCGAGGGCCAAGGAAACGTTCCTCCCCCAGCTGCACCAGTCATTCTTCCTACTCCCCCTCTAAGAGCAGATAATTTCGCTAAGATCTGCAAAGACTTTCGTGCTATCGGAGGGAAGCCATTCCATGGGAATGAGACATTCGTAGAAGCGCGGAATTGGCTCAAGAAGACCGAGGACTTGATTGTAATCTTTGTAGTAGAGGATAGAAGGAAGGTTCAGTTAGCCGCCTGGCTATTGAAAGACGAAGCCTCATTTGGTGGAAAGTTACCCAAGCTAGACGTCCGGTGGAAACTTGGGAGGATATAAGACAAAGATTTGAAATAAAGTTTCCTTCCCAAGCCGAGAAAAGCATGCAGATGGAGAGGTTCTTGGCACTCAGACAGGGGAACTTGATGGTGAAAGAAAATGTGAACAAATTCAACTAGCTAGCAAGGTTCGGTTAGAATTGGTGGATACTCCGCAAAAGAAGGCATTGCGGTTTGCTAAAGGACTAAATGAACCTCTTCATGGGTTAGCCATGTCCCATATTCCAATAGGAGCTACTTTTGAAAAGCTTGTCATATGGCCCTAAAGCATGAGGAAGACAAGGGAGAAAAGAAGGAAGCTTGTCATATGGCCATAATTATTTATACTTAATGCTTATGCAGTTGTGTAATGCATTCTGGATGATGGATTATGGTTTATCATTGTTCTTCTGTACATTTTATGTATGAAATCCATATAAATAAAGTTATATGGCAATTGATTAGGTCGGATTCCAATTCAGAAAGAACAAGTATAAAATAATTTTCAGCAAAGGATTACAATGTGAATTTGATATTCGATTTTGAATGGATATGAAAATATTGAATGAGGCCATGTTGATTACATTTGCGCCATTTTGACGTGAACAATTTTTATATTGATTTTATTCATTTTTATAATAAATATTGAAAATGAAATGATTTCAAAATCTGAAATTTTGAAAATATTATCCTTTAAATATTATAATGATAAGGAATATTCAATTTTGATTTAAAATTGAAATGAAAGTGGGAATCGTTTTAAAATGAATTTATAAATGATTTATAGAATACGTTTAAATGGAAATCGACGAAATATATATAATATATATTTAATGGCCTGAATAGAACGCCGACAACCATTCACGAATTTCGATCATTGATTTCAAATTGATATTACGGGAGATCCGACCGTTTAACCAGAACCGTTTGGTTCGTATCAAAAAGAGATTTCCAAAGAATATAGGAGATTTGAAATCTAACGGTTGGATTTAGAATTATGACCGAATCAAATTTGGAAAAGGTCGCTGTAAATGCAGTTCGATGACCATTTATGGAAATCAACTGAAAGGGCCTTGATAAAATTATTAAAAATATTAATAATTTGTGTCAAACCATAATAAATGATTTGGAAAGAATTTGGATGAAAAATTCCATGTTTGTAAAGATAAAAATATCTTTTTTATCAAAATGAACTAGTTATTACCTAGATTTGAAATCCAATAATTTTTAAATAAATAAATTGGATTTGTAAATGGTTTTAATAAAACCAGAAATTTCCAATATATAAATTGGGGTGGATTTGAATAGAAATCATCTTTGGAATATTTCGATATTGGGTCCCGTGACTATATGGATATTGTGGAGGAATATGGAAGATAGATATATATCGTTATTCCCCATATGATATGTGTTGGTTTCAGAATTTGATATTGAATATAAGCCTATATAATTTCTATTCAGAGCCTTATATTTAATATTAAATTGGATTTTGGGTTTGTCGTGAATGGTGTCTTCAGTAACACTGTTCTTAAGCCCCGTGTGAAAAGAATAAATCTTTTAATTAAAATTATTAGAGTTTCCAATTATATTTAGTAATTGGAATAAAATGGAATGTGAATTGGGTTTATTGTGAACTGTGTTTTTAACGACATTCGTTTTTTAACCCGATTAATAGTGAAATGTGATTTGGAATTTAAAAATCTTTTTATTAAGATTTAATGGAAATTTTCCAAAGTAAAGTTTTCCAATTTAATAAAATAAATTAGGATTGAATGGAATTCGATTTGGTAATAATCGAAGTGAGCTTCTGTGGAGGAAGATTGTTAATATATATGGAATTTAAAAGGCTTTGTTGTTATTCCATTTATATTATTAGTCAGATACGGAAATTGATATCGGTTATATATATTGATATGCTTTTCCGTGATCCATAATTAATGGAATGTGATTTTGGTTTTATCGTGAACTGTGTTTTAAATGACATTGGTTCTTTAACCCAGTTAAAGACAGGATTTCATGTCTAACATTGTATTTCGAACTATATTGTTGATCTCTACTAAATACATATTTGTTTGGTGGCGGAGAATTTATTCTCTTGCTTAACACCCTTCTCTGAGACGTACGAGCTTATAGGTTATATATCGGTAGAAATCAATGGTACGGTGTAGATTGTTAGTGTGGCATGTTTGATTTCCCAAAGTTAAATAATCATTAATAATGATTTTTGGGAAGATTAAAACTAAATGGAGTTTTATTGAATCTTTAATTAGATTGAAAGGTGATTGCGATAATTTAAATTATCAAATTTGGGAAATGATCGAGAATGGAGTACCACCAGTTTTACTCCAGTGATAGTTAAATCTTTAATTAGATTTGAACGTGAAATTTTAATTAAATTTACCGATAACACCGTGGTGTCAGATATGGAGTATTACCAGTTTTGCTCTACGAGATGAAGAGGTTGGGATTGGGAAATTAAACAAATGATTACTTCGGTAAGGTTTGTTAATCCAGACTAGTTGATAAACCTTAATTTGGTTTAGAATTGATATCCAAAGGAAGATTAAAGAATAAATTTAAGAGAATTTATCTTTGATAAAATTAGTGGAACCTTTCCCAAAGTATAAGAATATTTGAATAAAAGAATATTATTGATTGGAATGAGGTGTATGTTGTGTTTTTATAGTTGATTATAGGATATGTGTATTGTTCGGAAAGGTCGGGTTTATACCCATTCTGAATAATTAATTCGATGATAAGTCGACAATGAAGACGGTGGTTAAAGACCGGAGTTCTTCACATCGATTGGATAGACATCAGTTGCATGGTGTGAATTGTCAATGTGGCATGCTGAGATGCAATTGATCAAGGCTTCTGCTGAAAAGCATAGTCTTGTGGTTGATGATCAAAGCATGGCTTTAAATAGCATAGTTTTGTGTATAGCATTAATTTGCGAGCCTCACACCTCGGTATGAGTCAAAAACGGAATAAGGGACCCAAGGAGTGCATGGCGTTTCCTTCTAGCTCTGGGTGGTGTCATGGTATGGAGCCTAGATGTTTATTATATTTTTACCTATGTGGATGTTGGATAGCGAGGCACCTCGGATATATCGGTCAATACGGGGCTGATGGATAGATCTGATAGGATGGGAAAACATGTGTTCAGGAATAACTAATCCTCAAAGGTAAGGGAGGATCGGCCTTGAAGGATCCAAGGGTTCACTGTGGGGAACCCTGGGGAATTTGCTAGAGTGTCTCGGAGCCGGCGAGGATGCCTCGACTCATGATGGAAATCCAATTTCCAATATATGACATTTCAGTTCTAGTTGTAAAACGTAGTATGACGACATAGTAGCATGGGATACTATGTCGTCTATGATTGATACATTTATATTTGAAGTGATTTTGACACTATATTCTTATAGTAATATCAAAATGATTTGTTTTAAACGTACCAAGCATGTTTAGCTATTATAAGGTAAAACTCTATCCTTCGGCTTGCGTTGCATTGTGTGATGGGACCTGAGTCTTATAATAGCTTCATTTTTTCAAAAAGCATTCCGTTGTTTGTTTAATGCACTGGTATTCTTGGGAGAAAACCCGTTCCGTGTTATACGGCGTGGTCCCTTGATTTGCTCTATTTTGAAGTAAAGTTTTAATAACTGTTTTAGTTCTCACGCCACTCCCATGACTGACATGGAGTTTTATGTTTTAACCTAAACTCTGGCTGCCCATATTTTCCACACGGGCAGCTAGTAGTTTTGGTTTTGAAGATATTATTTTCACAGGATCCTGGATTTACAGCTGGAGCTATATTCGGAAAGCTTTGTATCCGTCTATCTCTTTCAGTTGTGTTATGTATTTTTTTTTTGCTTCTTTGTAATTTAAATCTGTGATATTTTTCTGATGTATATTATTTATTCAAACTCTGTTATATTCTTGTACTCTGATGTAATTGTTGTAATAAGCAATGAAATGTTCTTCTGTTTGCGTTCTGATTTGTCGTGTTCTCAACTCAACTCGGGCTTTCCCGAAAGGGCGAGTTTAGGTCGTTTCAACCTAGTCATATGATTAAACCATATCCTCAAAGAAAATTCAAAAACGATCAGTCGGCGTCACTGCGTCATCGCTTCCCTACACGACTTTATCACAACATACTTCTTCCCAACCTTTCTCCCCGCTGCGTAGTCAACGATCTAATCTGCTGTAACGACCCAAACTTCCCCGTAAAGGAAAGCCCGGATTGTAAAGAGAACAAGAAAAATCAGAACATAGAAAGAAGAACATTTCATTGCTTATTACAACAATTCCATCAGAATACAAGAATATAACAGAGTATGAATGAATAATCTACATTTGATAAATATCAGAGATTTAAATTACATTTAAATAGATAGCAGCAGAAAAGCAATACAAAACACAACTGAAAGTAATACACGGATACAGAACTTTCCGAATATCACTTCAGCTGTAAATCAGGATCCTGTGAATGTAATATCTGCAAAACCCAACTCCTAGCTGCCCGTGTGGTAAATAGGGGCACAGAGTTTAGGTTAAAACAATAAACTCTAGACAAGTCATTGGACTGGTGTAAGAACTAAAACAATCATTTAAAACTTTACTTTAAAATGGAGTAAATCAAGGGACCACGCCGTATAACACAGAACTGGTTTCCTCCGAGGAATACCAGTGCATAAAATAAACAACACAATGCTTTTTGAAAGAATGAAGCTATTATAAGACCCAGGTCCCATCACACAATGCAACATAAGTCGGAGGATAGGATTTTACCTTATAATAGCCAAACATGCTTGGTACGTTTAAACGAATCATTTTGATACTATTATAGTGTAAAGTGTACAAAACAACTTCAAATATAAATGTATAAATCATAGGCGGCATGGGTACCATCTATCAGGTCGCCAATACTAGGCTCTACAATCAAAACCAAAATGTCCCGTATTGAAAATTGGATTTCCGTCATGATTCGAGGCAAGGGATGTACTTCTCGCCGGCTTCGAGACACTCTAGCAAATGCCTCAAGATCTCCCGCAGAATACCCCTGGATTCCCCAAGGCCGGTCCATACTTACGTTAGTGGATTGGTAATTCCTGAACAAACGTTTCCCGGTCCTATAGGACCTATATCCATCGGCTCTGAAGAGATCGATATATCTGAGGCGCCTTGCATTCCAACAACCACAAAGGTGAAAATAATATAAATGTCAGGGCTTGCAAAACCCCGACACCACCCATAGCTAGAAAGAAACGTCATGTCCTCCTTGGGTTCCCTTATCCCGTTTTTAACTCATACCGAGGTGTGAGGCTCGTGAATTAACGTTATATACAAAGCTATGCTATATTAAAGCCGTGCTTTGATCATCAACCATAAGACTCTGCTTTTCAACAGAAGCTTTGATCATTTGCATCTCCGCATGCCATACAGGCAATTCATGCCATGCGACTGATATTTATCGATACATAACCTCTGAGCTCGTACGTTTCAGAGAAGGGCGTTAAGCAAGAGAATAAATTCTCCACCGCCAAACAGATATATATTTAATAGAAATCAATCAACACAGGATAAAATCCAATGTCAAACACACATCTCTTAGAGCATCTCCAACAGTGTTACGGGCCGTAACGTTACGGCCCGTAACATGTTGGGAGATATCTATGATATCTCCCAACAGGCGCAAGCCGATTTTATCGGCTCACATCATACGAGCTGATTTTATCGGCTCGCAAACTCGCGAGCCGATAAAATCGGCTCGCGATTCGGGGTTTGGGGGGGTGTGGGTAAGTGGGGTTTTTTATTTTTGATTTTTGATAAATTTTCGATTTTTTTAATGAAAGAATAAATTTTAAAAATAGAAACAGCCGTTAAAATAAGCATAACAATAAGCATACATATACAATAACCATAACAGATACAACAAGTAGGTTTTCGCATAACAATAAGCATACAGATACAACCGGCCGTTATAGATACAACTACGAATAATAGTACTTGCCTACTAAAACATCAAAGCAAACATCAAAGCAACACGTTCAGCCTTAAGGGAGTCGCATTGCGTTCATTCGCAACTCTTGAACTTGATTTTCGAGACGCCTTGTCTCTTGTTCGAGTTCGTTTGCATATACTATTCCCCTTGGGCACAACGGCTCGTCAATCCATTCCGTGTAGCTGCATCCATTTGGATAGAATGGACATGCCTACATGCGCCGACCAATATTGTCGCCTTCTGCTCGAACCAGAAATTGGACCGCATGACCGCAGTAGCAAAGTACACGATAAGATTCACCTTCATGTTCTTGCGGTGGTACTCGATAGAACACTACTTCTTGTTGGGGTGGAGCGAGAGCCTGTTGGTTCGATAGTTGAACATGTGGTACTTGAACTTCTTGTGGAAGATTTACATGCTCCTGTTCATGCGATGGTTGAACATGTGGTACTTGAACTTCTTGGGGCCTAATTTGCATTTGAAAATCGAATTCGTCTTCGAGTTGCTGTAGTCTCATCTGTTCCCACGCCTGTTCATCAGAGTCAGCATCTGATGGCCAAGAAGGGATTTTGAGCGAGTGATAAAAGAAGGAGGAAGTACTAGAATGAGAACGAAGTTGTTTGAGTGAGATATTATATGCGTTGATTGAGTAACATATATAGCCGTGGGGAGTAGAAAATAGTAAAAAAATAATGATTTTACTGCTCACTGTTTCACCTGACTTAATACTGTAGGGAATCTGCCTTTCTTATTGTCATGATGTGAACGTACACTGGTTCTACTTTGCTTTACATGATGCGGTTTCCAAAGCAATATGCAGCTTAAGTGAAAGAGAACGACCCTAATTTTTAACTCCTTTGTGTGTTGAAATGTGTAATTTAAACGGGGACTAGTTCTACTTTTCTTTTCTTACTGTCATGATGTGAACGGACACTGGTTCTACTTTGCTTTTCTTACAGTCATGATGTGAATGGACACTGGTTCTACTTTGCTTTACATGATGCGGTTTCCAAAGCAATAGGCAGCTTAACTTGACAGAAATAGGTTTTGAAGAGGTCCATAACAGTGGATGAGCACGATACAACATACAAACTACGATACAGAAACTACATTCAATATAGAAAAATACAAAGATACATGCATGTAGTGGATATCCGACACAACATACAACTACGATATAGTGCCACATAACGTTAAACACATTACAGGGAAATTAGACGTAGAACGATATAGCTAGACCCTAGTTTCCGGACGCATGGGGGAACCCATACAATAATTCAGCCTTTGCTGCAACATTCACCCTTTCAAGGAGACCCACCTCTGCTTGCATCTCTTGAGCATATGTGACACCCCTCTCCGTTAGCGGTGGATCGATCCATGAGAAAAAATTACAATGTTCCACTCCGTGTCGATTAAGTGTGCAGTAATGTACGATTTGCAACCATAAAAGCGCCGACCTGCGTTGCTTTGACTTTTAGAAACAACCACATTACATTCTACTCCGCAGTAGCAGAGTACTGAATGACCCGTCATGCTGGGGCTTGACCTATCTGGGTTCTCCCGAGCAATTACTTCCCTTAACCGAGCATTGTGGATTTTTTGAAGAGGTCCAATGCGTTGGACGACAACGTTCGGTTGCGTGGTACTGAAAAGCTCGGTCTCCACTTCTCCAGCTTGCACTTGATCATCCAATTGCGTTTCGGGAACAAACTCGACTGGTTGCTTATTTCTTTCGTACTGCTCGTACATTTGGACCATGGTTTCATCATCGTATTCCTAAGCAGATATGTTGAACTACTAGAAAAGTGGTAGGGAGATAAAATAAATTATATGATAGCCTTAGTCTTCCAGAGTGCTGGATTTAAAGGAGGAGGGCTAAGTGGTCATAAAGGTTGATAAGTTCCCGTATTTTGTGTTTTGCTTTCTAAAAGCAGTTCACATGTCATGTTTTTAAAGGTTGCATCGTTTAGTAACAT
The DNA here is from genome assembly GCA_030737875.1 of Allium sativum. NCBI lineage: Eukaryota > Viridiplantae > Streptophyta > Magnoliopsida > Asparagales > Amaryllidaceae > Allium > Allium sativum. Next base: position 939,045,325 of record CM060915.1, on the reverse strand, counting down.
CAACTGTTGTTCGGCCGAGTCAAAGCAACTCAACTATTGAGGTCATGGTGTAGTCATGTCATATGTCTCGATGCTACAGCTCAAGTAATGATGACAGAGCTTTATCAATAATCACTTCAACTTGTTTAAATAGTTCAATCGCCGTCTCCCAACCATGACCATTTTTTGTGCTTTCTACATCAACCAAGACATTAAGGTGAGAAACCACTAATTTTTTTTCAATGGGTTCAAGTACTTCTTTATATCGGAGTACACGTTTTTTGTTTCCGTGTAGCTTTAATGGATGATGGTGAAATCAATGATGAACTTGTGAAAAAAATGTTTGATGAGTTCGAACGGAACAAGCTGGAGGAGAAAGTGGGTGGATTCGTTTCAAATACACAAGTAGCTGAAGTTAATAAATCTGAAACACGGACACGAAAACACACAGCTAGGCAAAGGGTTAACCGTACTCGTCACAATCCAAGTAATGCTAGCTCCAGTGCTGCTACAACCGAATTCTGTCCTACGGACTTACTTATACTCGTGAAATCCTATATCGAAGGTGATAAAAGAGATTTGCTACTGAAGCAAAGTGGAGGAGGACTTACCCATGAAGAATTTTGGTCCATGATAACAAGATTACATAACAACCACTGTTCATGCACTACTACACGAACGTCTGCTGAAATTCATATGGCTCATCGGCGGTTCGTTAAAGCTTGTGAACGATACTAGATGATTATACAGAAAGTTGAAGATGAAGACATATTTAAAACGAATAAGGCAACTTTTGATTCTCGCTACCTTGTAGAGTACGGAACTGATTTTGTTGGCCATAAGGCGTTTGAACTACGTTGTAGTTGGCTAACCCGATGATCTTTCGTTTACTTCTTGTTGTATATTTCGTTTATTAGATAATCCTTTGATAAGAAGTCTGAAGTTCGTGTAATTGTTTACTCAATAACAAAATATATAAAGCACACATTTCATTATTAAGAAAGCGGTTGCTACAGTAGGAAATAAAACGTTACTAGTACAACATAATACGAGCAACTACTAATAGGAGCATCTACTAATACGAGCAACTACTAATATGTTACTACATCAACTACGGAAACCTTGACGTTATAATACGACGTTTCATCCCCGTCCAAAATTCCGTTTCCAAATCAGACATTCCAGCCAGATCTTTGTCGATGATAGCGTTCTCTTCTTGTTCTTTCTTATACGCATCTTGCTATTTCTTATACGCATCGTGCTCTTTCTTATACGCTAAGTCCTCCGAAAGAATTTGAAGTTTCTTCTCTTCCAAATCAGCAATCTTTTTCAAAACTTATGTTCTTTCCTTAGCTTCTACAAGTCTTTTTTCCGCTCTACGACTGTGTTCTTCGTGTCGTGCGTTCACTTTTGATTCAAGCTCAACCGTTGTTTTGCCCCTTCTTTTCGCTGCTTTGGCTCCCTCAGGTCTAAAATATTCGTCAATCATGGCGTTGAACTCATCAAGTAGGTTTTCCCCTACACATTGAGAAATATTGGTAGCTGACCTGCTTAGACTAGAAGAATACCCAGATTTTGAACTTTTTTCTTGCCCTTGCTAGCACTTTGAACATTGCGGAGGCTCTTGGCAAGTTCTGAGTTCCACTTCGGTTGACTAGTAAGCAGATCATAACAATGCATAAACTGGTAATAGTGTGGCCTTTTCATCCCATTTTCTCTAGGAAAAAGCTTCTTGAACTCCTCGTTTGCTAGTCGTTTCTACGTACCAAAAGAAAATGTATCAATTAACATGCTAACAACCACAAATAAAGTATGTACAAATACAAACATACCAGATTATCTTCCCCTCCCATGCCGCTTGGATTCGCTATCTTTGGTTTGTACACTTGTGACTCGTAATATTGGGTTTGACGGCTTATTTTCCCAAAACGGCCCTGGATCGCCGATAACGTCCTTTGGCATTCTGGATGCTTCTGAACGAAGGCTTTCTCCACTTTTTTCCAAAACGTAACGGCTGTTTGGTCATTCCCCGTTGCGGAATCTTGTGTTAAATGACAATATATGTTGCATAGACTAATGTCTTCTTCGTCAGTCCACGGACTGGTTCCTTGCCTGCTCAATGGAGTTTCAAATATATTGCTCGTGTTGCCTTGCGAGAACTGGCTTCCATCAATCGTCGGATGTGAAAAATCTCCAAATGGGGAAGTCATTATATAGCAAGAGTTTGTGTAGAGTAAAGAGATGTAGAAAGAAGTTATGAATATGTTGTGATATACAAAGGTGGAATGGAATGCTTTTATAACTGAAAATATAGCCGTTAGAAAAGTTTTAACCGTTTTATGGTCGTTGGGAATCAAAAAAGAGGTGGATATAGGCGTTGGGATGGGTTAGCCGTTGGAGATTTGGGGGGAGTTGGGCGAGCTTATTTTATCGGCTCACCATATTGCAAGCCGATTTTATCAGCGCCAGCCGATAAAATTGGCTCGCGATATGGCGAGCCGATAAAATCGGCTCGCTGGACCAATTTAGAATTCAGAATTGGTCCCGTAACATTCCGCTGAATGTTACTCCCCGTAATGTTTGTTGGGTTGGTTTTTGACCTTGATTCATGATTAAGAACATGAATCAAGGTGTTGTTGGAGATTCTCTTAACAAGTTCGCTCTGGTTCTGAACGAAACCGGAGGCACCTTATTCCTCATCCCATATATCGAATACAGGAGAGAGGTCCTCGCATATCCGTCGATCTCCAAGTACGTCTGGACGATCACCACTTATTACCTCGTCTTGGGTGTAAAGCCAATCAAGACATCAATAATCATCCAAACGATGTGATGACCTCCGGTCTTCAACCACCGTCTTCATCATCGACTTATCGTCGAATCAGTTATTCAGAATGAGTATAAACCCGGCCTTTCCAAATAACTCGCACATATAACAAACAAGTGCTATTAAACACATCATAAGCATCATTCCAATTCCAAATATTCTTTTATTTAAATATTCACATCTTTAGGGATTTGTTCCCATTAATTTTATCAAAGATAGATTCTTTAAAATTTATTCTTTAATCCTCCTTTGGATATCATTCAAACCATATTAAGGTTTTCCAAACTAGTCAGGATTAACGCACCTTACCGAAGTAACCATTTATTTAATTTCCCAATCCCAACCTATTCATTCCTTGGAGAAATTTGGTATTACTCCATAACTAACACCATGGTGTTATCGTTAAAATTAGTTACCTTTTCCCATTCAAATCTAATTAAAGATTTAACTATCGCTCGGAGCAAAACTGGTGATACTCCATTCTTGATCATTTCCCGAATTTGATAACTTAAATTATCAATTCCCATTTCAATCTAATTAAAGATTCATTAAAATTCCACTTAGTTTTAATCTTCCCAAAAATCAATATTAATGATTATTCAATTTCTAGGAAAATAACTCCTGTCTTTAACTGGGTTAAAGAATCAATGTCATTTAAAAAATAGTTCACGATAAATCCAAATCATATTCCATCAGTTTCTAACCGCAAATTAGTAAGAGAAAAATGCCCAAAGTATTAATCCTGAAGGCCGAAACCAACATCGGATCAATACCCAAGAAACCATTCAACTTAGCTAAAATCCAGTTAGTTTCTAATTTTCTTAACTCCATTGGGTTTAAGAACAGTATTATTAAAGATACCATTCACGACAAACCAAAAATCTCATTCCATTGTTAGCCGGGTGAAAGAACAACAATCAATTACAGATCAAAATTGAAATTGAATATTCGATTACAGATCAAAATTACAGATCAAAATTCAATTTTCAACCATAAATCGTTTTAAAGTCGTTTTCAACCATAAATTACAGATCAAAATTGAAATTGAATAATCAATTACAGATCAAAATTCAATTTCAACCATAAATCGTTTTAAAGTCGTTTTCAAAACGATTTCAACTTCATATTCAATTTCAAATCAAAATTGAATATTCCATATCATCGATATATAAATAATAGTGTTTTCAAAACATTAGATTTTGAAATCACTTCCTTTTTGATATTCATTATAAAAATGAATAAAACCGATATAAATATCGTTCATGTCAGAATGACATTAATCTAATCAACACGGCTTTATATATTTAAATAATTTCGTGTTCATCCCAAATGGACATCAAAATCAGATTTTGATCTTTTACTGAATATTATATTAAAATATTCATTATTTTAAAGTAATCGTTATTTTAAAATATTCATTCTTTCTGAACTGGAATCAGACACAGTTAATTACCATATAATGTTATTTATATGGCTTTCATACACACGTATACAACAACAATCAATTACAGTCAACCATCATCCAGAGTGCATTATACAACTGTATAAGCATTAAATATAAATAATCAATGCTTACAACAACTTGTCAACCAACCGATCGACATACAACTAAATAATTGGGATTAGTGTACGCCAAATATCATCCCAATACCCGTGTGGGGTTTTCAAACAACAAACACAGATTTATTTGTGCAGTTTGGCGTTGTGTAAAATATATCGTCCCAATCCATATCGGTTAAATGTGTGTACATAATCAAATCATCCGATTTGTTTATGAATATTTATTTTATTCATATACACGTTAAAAATTATATTTTTAACGCTAAAATATTTTATTTAACACATGAATATTTTATACAGTCCATTTCACATCACAAACAATTTTCACAACACAATCAAACAAACAAACATGTCGTCCATGGTTTGTGGACGACGGGTGTCGGGAGCTGCTAAGCACCATCTGCATCCTAGTGTATATTTTAACTAGAAAATAAAACTAAAGTGATCTCACATTTGGGATCCACTCCTCCATTCTTTATTTCTGAACGGTTCGGATTCAGATTTGATTCCCGAAATTCCAACGCAATCCTTTCTATGTTGTTCATAGTAAAAAATCATATCTTTACATCGCTATTATATAAATTAAAATCATATTTTTATTTCTACTTCATATATATAAAAATCGAATTTTTATTTAACCATTCAAACAAAAAAAAATCGTATTTTTACTTTGCTACATATATGAAAAAAATCACATTTCTATATCGCCGCTTCATATATAGAAATCGTATTTTTATATCGTTATACATATAATAAAAATCACATTTTTAATATATCGCTACATATATAAAGATCAAATTTTTATCACATCGCTATATATAAAAAAATCAAATTTTTATAGCGCTAAAAATCGAACTTTTATATGACTAAAAATCAAATCTTTTCACTATAACATATATAAAAATATAATCTTTTCAATTTTAAAATTATAATCTTTTTCTATAAACAAAATCATATCTTTTTCTATAAACAAAATCAGATCTTTTTCTATAAACAAAATCAGATCTTTATAAAATCAAACATCCTATTTTTATGAGATCATAAACCTTATTTTTATAAATGAAAATAAAAATCAGAACTTACATTGTTTTCTAGGGTTTGGAATTGTTGGAGGTCGCGGGGTGTTCACGGTGGAGACGCTCGCTGGTGGACGGCGCTGTGGCGCTCGGATCCAGGTGGAATGGCGGTGGCACTATTTGTGGAGGTTTTGGGGTTCGCGGGGTTTTTTTTAGTTGAGGGGAGGAGGAGATGGAGGCGGCGCTTGTGCCCGGGAGGCGTAGCGAGGTCGAGCGGCGGTCAAAGGTGCAGGCGGTGGTCGAATGGAGGCGGACTGGGCGGGTTTTAGGGTTTAACAGGGGACGTCGTTTGTTAGTAGAGTGAGAAGGAGAGTAGGCATACCAGGAGGAGTGGGTAGCGGCCTTGGCCGGTGGCGCAACTGGCGGAGGAGGGGGGAAGCTCGACGGTCGACGACGATGGCTGTTAGGGTTGGGCGGCTCGAGCTGGGGAGGGTGCGGGTTTCAAATTTTTTCTTTGACTTTTATATTGACTGAGAGAAGAATGGGGAGGGGCTTAATTATATAAATATATTTAATTTTTCAAAAAAGTTAACTTTAAAATTCGATCTCTAAACAAGACCCAATGACTGTCGCTCTAGCTAATTACCCCCATTACGAACATAATGAGATATGTTTCGTAACCCAATTCTATCGTTTCGACTAGTTTTCATTAAAATTAAAATATAAATCAATATATATTTAATTTGAACTCACATTTTAATTTACCGGGGCCACCTACGGACTCCGAAAATTCCAGAAAAATAAATCTGGCTATGTTTTGACGATACGGTCCGAACAAAACTAATTTCGTCGAATTTGAATATCATTTGAAAAATGGTCCTTTTCCAGTCGATTAAATTCAAACTAAAATTACCAAATGCGTTTAAATCCACCATGCTTACATATTGATTCAAAAATTTTTGAAAATTGGAATCTAGCAATAATTTGACATTCTGGATCCAACAAAAGTGGTTTCATCGAAAACGGAGGTCGTTTGCAAAATCACTATTTTTAAGGGCTATATTTTCATAGTGACTATTCTGAATTTTCAACTGAACATAACTTTTTATTCCCGCAATGAAATTTTGATTTTTCAGGTTGGAATGATATTTTCAAATAGATTCTAATATTTTTGGTTTCGCTAAAATTCGGTTTATTTTGAATCATGTACGTTCATTTGAAATTTGAAATCGAATTTTCAAACTACCGTGCCATTTTCAAACTACCGTGCCATTTTCAATTCCTTTATTTACAATTAAAAGAAATATTTATATTCTAATTTCGATTTATATAAATTTATAATTTCTAATTCTATTCAAAATAAATTTCTCGTCGTTATCATTAAAAATAATTCATTTTAAATATCCAAAATTCACTAAAATTGTCAAAATAAAATTTTTAAATTGGTTCTGATTTTCCGTGTTGTTACAATCTCCCCCACTTAAATTCTTTTCGTCCTCGAAAAGGAATGGGGCTGAAAGTTGTTTAACTAACCAACTCAACTTTCATTTTGGTGTACATTCTTCAACTTTTCAGTTTCTAAGAATTTTCAAATTCTTCAATAATTTGGCAAACACCCTAAATTTTTGAAAATTTCGCCATAACCTCCTTTGTACGGGCAGCACCGGGAAAATACCCAAACCACCACACAGGCCCTTTCATTTCAAAAAGAAAAATAAAAAGCCAAGCGGCTAGCCAATCGGCTCATAAAATCATCATCACCCATAAAATTAGTAAACATGTACCTATTTGTCGGGCATATAATGTATTTCCTCTTCTTTGTCTCCTTGCTATGACCTTTCAATGTATATACATGCATTTGCAATCAATTTTCAACTCAGTTCAATATTTGATTCAATGTGGCTTAATGGTTCAAAATTTTAATAAATCAACCAATAATCGAACAACACGACTAGCAATCAATTTGTTGATACATTTTCAAATTCATAACTTTGGTATCTATATACAGAAAATCATGTTTTTGGTGCGAAATCACAACAATAGCCCCATCTAAATTTTGGTTCTCACATCAGTTAATTGGAATCATACAGATATCCCACTTTCGAAACTCGAAAATAAATACTGACGATGCCGCGACATCACCAGAATTATTCCCGGGCGTCTAGAGTGTGATTCTATATCTATCCAGTATAATAAAACTTCGAATACACGTTTACAAGGCGTATATGCAAAATATTTATATATTGGATTGTCCAAATTCAATATAAAACAAATTTTCAAATACGTATAAAATGGTTTAAATTTTCAAAACAATATTTGTTTTCATTTTTATTTTAAAACCACTACTCTTCACACTTATTCTAGGATACTACTGATCCTGTCTCTAACGAGTCATTTTCATTGGATTTTGCTAATCTAGTATCCGATGAATTCTTTCGTTCGGTTCTAATATGTCTTGTTCTCGAGCTCTGTAAACCAAAGCTCTGATACCACGCTGTAACAACCCAAACTTCCCAGTAAAGGAAAGCCCGTATTGTAATGAGAACACGACAAATCAGAACATAGAAAGAAGAACATTTCATTGCTTATTACAACAATTCCATCAGAATAGAAGAATAAAACAGAGTATGAATGAATAACCTACATTTGATAAATATCAGAGATTTAAATTAAATTTAAATACATAGCAGCGAAAAAATAATACAAAACACAACTAAAAGTAATACACGGATACAGAGCTTCCCGAATATCGCTTCGGTTGTAAATCAGGATCCTGTGAATGTAATATCTGCAAAACCCAACTCCTAATTGCCCATGTGGAAAATAGGGGCACCCAGAGTTTAGGTTAAAACAATAAACTCCAGGTTAGTCATGTGACAGGTGTGAGAACTAAAACAGTTATTTAAAACTTTACTTTAAAATGGAGTAAATCAAGGGACCACGCCGTATAACACGGAACGGGTTTCCTCCTAAAAATACCAGTGCATATAATAAACAACGCAATGCTTTTTGGAAAAACGAAGCTATTATAAGACCCAGGTACCATCACACAATGCAACGCAAGCCGGAGGATAGGGTTTTACCCTATAATAGCCAAACATGCTTGGTACATTTAAAACGAATCATTTTGATATTATCATAGTGTAAAGTGTATAAAACAACTTCAAATATAATTGTATCAATCATAGGAGGCATGGGTACCATCTATCATGTCACCAATACTAGGCTCTACAATCAAAACCGAAATGTCACGTATTAGAAATTGGATTTCCGTCACGAGTCGAGGCAAGGGATGTACTCCTCGCCGGCTTCGAGACACTCTAGCAAATGCTTTAGTATCTCCACAGAAGACCCCTGGATACTCCAAGGCCGGTCCACACTTACGTTAGTGGATTGGCAATTCCTGAACACATATTTCCTAGTCCTATAGGACCTATATCCATCGGCTCTGAAGAGATCGATATATCCGAGGCGCCTCGCATTCTAACAACCACAAAAGTAAAATTAATATAAATGTCAGGGCGTGCAAAACCCCAACACCACCCATAAGTAAAAAGAAACGTCATGTCCTCCTTGGGTTCCCTTATCCCGTTTCTAACTCATACCGAGGTGTAAGGCTCGCGAATTAATGTTATACACAAAGCTATGCTATATTAAAGCCGTGCTTTGATCATCAACCACAAGACTCTGCTTTTCATCAGAAGCCTTGATCATTTGCATCTCCGGACTGATATCTATCGATATATAACCTCTAAGCTCGTACGTCTCAGAGAAGGGCGTTAAGCAAGAGAATAAATTCTCCGCCGCCAAACAGATATATATTTAATAGACTCAATCAACATAGAATAAAATCCAATGTCAAACACACATCCATTTACAAGTTCACTCTAGGTCTGACCGAAACCAGAGGCACCTTTTTCCTCGTCCCATATGTCCAATATAGGAGAGAGGTCTTCTCATATCCATCAATCCCCAAGTACGTCTGAACGATCACCACTTATTACCTCGTCTTGGGTGTACAGCCCAATCAAGACATTAGTAATCATCCAAACGATGTGAAGACCTCCGGTCTTCAACCACCGTCTTCAACGTCGACTTATCGTCGAATCAGTTATTCAGAATGGGTATAAACCTGACCTTTCCGAATAACTCGCGTACATAATAAACAAGTGCTATAAAACACAACATACGCCCCATTCCAATTCTGAATATTCTTTTATTTAATTATTCACATCTTTAGGGATTTGTTCCCATTAATTTTATCAAAGATAAATTCTTTAAAATTTATTCTTTAATCTTCCTTTGGATATCATTCAAACCATATTAAGGTTTTCCAAACTAGTATGGATTAACGCATCTTACCGAAGTAACTATTTAATTAATTTCCCAATCCCAACCTATTCATCCCATGGAGCAAATTGGTATTACTCCATAACTAACACCATGGTGTTATTGGTAAAATTGATTACCTTTTCCCGTTCAGGTCTAATTAAATATTTAACTACCGCTAGGTGCAAAACTGTTGACACTCCATTCTCGATCATTTCCCAAATTTGATAATTTAAATTATTAATTCCCATTTCAATCTAATTAAAGATTCATTAAAACTCCACTTAGTTTTAATCTTCCCAAAAATCAATATTAATGATTATTCAATTTCTAGGAAAATAATTCCTGTCTTTAACTGGGTTAAAGAATCAATGTCATTTAAAACACAGTTCACGATAAATCCAAATCACATTCCATCAGTTTCTAACTGCAAATTAGTAAGAGAAAAATGCCCTAAGTATTAATCCTGAAGGCCGAAACCAACATCAGATCAATACCCAAGAAACCATTCAACTTAGCTAAAATCCAGTTAGTTTCTAATTTTCTTAACTCCATTGGGTTTAAGATCAGTATTATTAAAGATACCATTCACGACAAACCCAGAATCTCATTCCATTATTAGTCGGGTTAAAGAACAAGCATTATTTAAAACACCGTTCACGATAAACCCAAAATCACATTCCATCAGTCTCTAACCATAAATTAGTAAGAGAACAATTCCCCAAGTATTAATCCCAAAGGTCGAAACCAACATCAGATCAATACCCAGGAAACCATTCAACTTAGTTAATCTCGAGTTAGTTTCTAATTTTCTTAACTCCATTGGGTTTAAGAACTGTATTATTAAAGGTACCATTCACAACAAACCCAAAATTCAATTCAATTTCAATTAAATATTAATTAATTGGAAAAATTCATTAAATCTTAGCAAAAAGATTTAATCTTTTCTCAAATGGGTTTAAGAATAGTGTTAGTGAAGACATCGTTCATGACAAACCGATAATCCCATTTGACATTAAATACAAGGCTCTGAATAGAAAATATATCGGCTTATATTCAATGTCAAATTCTGAAACCAACAAATATCGTATTGGAATAACGATATATATATCTTCCAAATTCCTCCACAGTATATGTATAATCACGGAATCTAATATCAAAATATTCCTAAGATAATTTCGATTCAAATCCATTCCAATTCATATATTGGAAATTCTGGTTATTTTTAATAACATTTCAAATCCAATTTATTTATTTAAAAATATTGGATTATAATTCTAGTTCATAACTAGTTCATTTCGATAAAAATATATTTTTATTTTTTAAAATATGGAAATTTTCATTCTAATTCTTTTCAAATAATTTATTATGGTTTTACACAAACTATTGATATTTTTAATAATTTTATCAAGGCCCGTACAGTCGATTTCCATAAACGGTCATCGAACTGCATTTACATCGACCTTTTCCAAATTTGATTTGGACATAATTCCAAACCTAACCATTAGATTTCAAATCTCCTATATTCGTTGGAAAACTCATTTCGATACGAACCCAATGGTTCCAGTTTTAGTAGGATCCGACGGACGGATCTCCCGTAATGTCTGTTCGAATTCAATGGTCGAAATTCGCGAACTACCGCGGCGCGACGCATTCTATACAGGCCATTAAATATATAATATATATAATATATATATTTCATCGATTTCCATATAAAACGTATTTTATAAATCGTTTTAAAGTCGTTTTCAAAACGATTTCAACTTCATATTCAGTTTCAAATCAAAATTGAATATTCCATATCATCGATATATATATAATAGTATTTTCAAAACATTAGATTTTGAAATCACTTCCTTTTTTATATTCATTATAAAAATGAATAAAATCGATATAAATATCGTTCACGTCAGAATGACATTAATCTAATCAACACGGCTTTATATATTTAAATAATTTCGTGTTCATCCCAAATCGGAATTCAAAATCAGATTTTGATCTTTTACTGAATATTATTTTAAAATATTCATTATTTTAAAATAATCGTTATTTTAAAATATTCATTCTTACTGAAATGGAATCAGACACAGTCAATTACCATATAATGATATTTATATGGATTTCATACACACGTACACAACAACAATCAATTACAGTCAACCATTATCCAGAGTGCATTACACAACTGTATAAGCATTAAATATAAATAATCAATGCTTACAACAACTTCTCAACAATCGATCGACATACAACTAAATAATTGGGATTAATGTACGCCAAATATCATCCCAATACCCGTTTGGGGTTTTCAAACAACAAACACAGATTTATTTGTGCAGTTGGGCGATGTGTAAAATATATCATCCCAATCCATATCGGTTAAATGTGTGTACATAAACAAATCGTTCGATTTGTTTATGAATATCTATTTTATTCATATACACGTTAAAAATTATATTTTTAACTATAAAATATTTTATTTAAAACATGAATATTTTATATAGTCCATTTCACATCACAAACTATTTTCACAACATAATCAAACAAACAAACAAGTCGTCCATGGTCTGTGGACGACGGCTGTCGGGTGCTGCTAAGCACCGTTTGCATCCTAGTATATTTTAACTAGAAAATAAAATTAAAGTGAGAAGTTCTCACCTTTGGGATCCACTCCTCCATTCTTTATTTCTGAACGGTTCGGATTCAGATTTGATTCCCGAAATTCCAGCGCAATCCTTTCCACGCTGTTCATAGTAAAAATCACATCTTTACATCGCTATTATATAAATAAAAATCATATTTTTATTTCTACTTCATATATATAAAAATCAAATTTTTATTTAACCATTGAAACAATAAAATTTGTATTTTTACTTTTCTACATATATGATAAAAATCACATTTTTATATCGTCGCTTCATATATAAAAATCGTATTTTTATATCGCTATACATATAATAAAAATTGTATTTTTAATATATCGTTACATATAAAGATCAAATTTTTATCCCATTGCTATATATAAAAAAATCAAATTTTTATAGCGCTAAAAATCGAACTTTTATATAACTAAAAATCAAATCTTTTCGCTACAACATATATAAAAATATAATCCTTTCATTTTCAAAAATATAATCTTTTCTATATAAAAAAATCAGATCTTTTTCTATAAAAAAAATCAGATCTTTATAAAATCAAACATCCTATTTTTATGAGATCATAAACCCTATTTTTATAAACGAAAATAATAATCAAAACTTACATTGTTTTCTAGGGTTTGAATTGTCGGAGCTCGCTGGGAGTTCACGGTGGAGACGCTCGCAGGTGGGGGTGCGTTGTGGCGCTCGGATCCAGGTGGAATGGAGGCGGCACTGTTTGTGGAGGTTTTGGGGTTCACGGGGTTTTTTTTAAAGGAGGGGAGGAGGAGATGGAGGCGGCGCTGGTGCCAGCGAGGGGTAGCGAGGTCAAGCGGCGGTCAAAGGTGCAGGTGGTGGTCTGGTGGAGGCGGATTGGGCGGGTTTTAGGGTTTAACAGGGGGCGACAGTTGTTAGCAGAGTGAGGAGGAGAGAAGGCGTAGCAAGAGGAGGGGGTAGCGGCCTTGGCCTGCGGCGCGACTGGCGGAGGAGGGGGAAGCTCGATGGTCAACGACGATGGGCGTTAGGGTTGGGCGGCTCGATCTGGGGAGGGTGCGGGTTTCAATTTTTTTTCTTTGACTTCTATGTTGACTAAGAGAAGAAAAGGGAGGGGCTTAATTATAAAAATATATTTATTTTTTCAAAAAAGTTAACTCTAAAATTCGATCTCTAAACGAGACCCATTGACTGTCACCCCCAGCCAATTACCCCCATTTCAAACACAATGGGATATGTTTTGTTTACCAATTCTATCGTTTCGATCAGTTTTCATTAAAATTTAAATATAAATCAATATATATTTAATTTGAACTCACATTTTAATTTACCGGGGCCACCTACGGACTTCAAAAATTCCAGAAAAATAAATCTGGCTATGTTTTGATGAAACTGTCCTAACAAAAACAATTTCATCGAATTTGGAGACCGTTTAAAAAACGGCCCTTTTCCAGTCGATTAAATTCAAACTGAAATTATCAAATGCGTTTAAATCCACCACGCTTACGTATTGATTCCAAAAATTATGAAAATTGGAGCCTTGCAATAATTTGACATTCTGGATCCAACAAAAGCGGTTTCGTCGAAAACGGAGGTCGTTTGCAAAATCGTTATTTTTAAGGGCTATATTTTCATAGCGACTATTCTGAATTTTCAACTGGACATAACTTTTTATTCCCGCTATGAAATTTTAATTTTTCAGATTCATTAGAAAGATATTTTCAAATAGATTCTAATATTTTTGGTTTCTCTAAAATCCGGTTTATTTTGAATCCTGTACATTCATTTGAAATTTGAAATCGAATTTTCAAACTACCGCGCCATTTTCAATTCCTTTTATAATTAAAATAAATATTTATATTCTAATTTCGATTTATATAAATTTACACATCCTAATTCTATTCAAAATAAATTTCTCCTTGTTATTATTTAAAATAATTCATTTTAAATATCCAAAATGTACTAAAATTGTCAAAATAAAAAAATTAAATTGGTCCTGATTTTTCGGGTTGTTACATCTGCAGTCTTCATCACAGCCGTCTCCGCAGCCTATTCCTTCACATTGTGCTCCTCCACAAATGGATCGACAATCTACTTCTCTGCATCCTTCTCCGGCCTAATCTCTTGCATGGTGCTTCTCCACAGCTTAATCGGTAACCTACTACTCCGCAGTCTTCATCACAACCTTCTTCTCAGCATGATCCTCTGCGTGGTGCTTCACAGCTTATTCGAAACTCTACCACTCTTAGTCTTAATCACAACCTTCTCCATAGCTGAATCGGCAATTCTTTGCAGCCATCTCCGCAGCATGGTGCTTCTCCGCAATCCAGTCCTCTACCAATAACTCTCAATTCCAGTGATTAGAATCCATGTCCAGGTTTGTCCAACTTTGACGCTCGGCATAACTCTCAACCCAGTCCACAAAACAATACAAATGTGCATAACCGTCCATGTTCGTCGACTACACATGATGATGCAACAATTCCCATAGCAAAGTCGATTAATACAGTAGTTCTTATTGAACTTCGACTTATAGAAGCAAAAGATAAGTAAGTGCTTTGCAGTGATTTGTATTTTGTTTTTGTTTGACTTGTATTATGATAACATGGAATGTATTCTATACAACACTCTTTCAATGCATCCTTCCAGTGAACTTTCGAGGAGGATGACTGCATCTTTTCATAAGCGTTTGGATGATTTTTGGCCCACTTTTGGAAAGATACCATCAAACTACAAGGATCTTCTTTTTGAAGATTTTTGGCAAGTTTTGACATCTCTTATAGGTATTAATAGTTTTTTATTTTGGTAGTAATGGCATGAGTCCTTAGGTTCAGGATTTATGAATTTATTAATAGTTGGTCAAAATTTGATAAGTGTTACATTATTTAATAATGCTGAGTAGTTAGTCTTTTTCATCCTCCATTCACTTGACAGTATCAGACCGGAACCAGTTTTGACAACAGTTTACTTTTGCTATTATTTAAGGAAGAATTCATGTTGTTGCAGCAACAAATAGTGTAATAACCCGGAAATCCGAGCCAATTTAAAAATTTTATTTTGGCAATTTTAGTGAATTTTGAATATTTAAAATGAATTATTTTAAATAATATCGACGAAAAATTTATTTTGAATAGAATTAGAACGTATATATTTATACACGTCGTCGTTAGAATATAAATATTTATTTATAATTATAAAAGGAATTGAAAATGGCGCGGTAGTTCGATAATTCGATTTCAAAAATTGAACATACCGGGTGCAAAATAAACCGGATTTTAGCGAAACCAAAAATAATAGAAACTAATTGTGAATATCTTTCCAAAGAATCCGAAAAATCAAAATTCATAGCGGGGATAAAAAGATATGCCCAGTTGAAAATTCAGAATAGTCGCTATGGAATTCTGGCCCTTAAAAATAGCCATTTTGCAAACGACCTCGATTTTCGACATAACCACTTTTGTTGGATCCGTGATGTCAAGTTATTGCTAGGTTTCCAAATTCATAATTGTTCGAATCAATATGTGAGCTTGGCAAAGGAAAACGCGTTTGACCAGTTTTAGTTGATTTTAATTGACTGGAAAATGGCCATTTTTCAAACGGTCTCAGAATTTGATGAAATTAGTTTTGTTAGGACCGTATCGTCAATACGAAGCTAAAAAATATTTTTTGGGAATTTTTAGAGTCCGTACGTGACCCCGGTAAATTGAAATGCGCGTTCAAATTCAATATATAGAATTATATTTTGATTTTGATGAAAACTGATCGAAACGATCGAACCAGCTTACGATACATATCCCATTGTGTTCGGAATGGGGGTAATTAGCTATAGACGACAGGCGGTGGGTCTTGTTTCGAGGTCGAAATAAAAAGTACCTTTTTGAAATTAAATAATTAAATAAATAAAAAATATCTCCCTTTCCCCCTTATCTTTGCTCAACCCCCCCCCCCCCCCCCCCGTTGACTCTCCTCACTCTCTCTCCCCGATGCAGAATAAAGAAAAAAGAAAAAAAACAACTCCACTGATCTACGCGTCGCGCCCAACCACCACCGCTCCGCCTCATCGCCGACCCCCCCTGCTCCCTTCCGACGATTCCCGCACCTCCCCTCTCTCTCCTCCTTCTTTTCCGCTGAAGCCCCAAACCCACGGAATCCCGTAACTCCGACCACCCACATCCATGCCACCGCTGGGGAAGGAGAAGGCCACTCCGGCGCTTCAATCGCCGGTGGAGGATCGACCTCCGGTCTGACGAGGCAGCGTGCGCAAGAGGCAACGAGGGTGGGGCTTTGTTCGAGTTTTCCTGGAATGATTTACAGAGGAAGATGCCCTTTTAACAGTGAGCTTCTTTTCTATCATTATTTAATTATTTTTGTAATTAGTTTAATTATAAATAAAATCAGTTTAATTATATATAAGATTAGCATGATTAAAAATATAAGATTACCAAGTTTTAAAAATAAAAATGTACATTGTTTTAAAGTTAAATATATAAGATTAGCATATGGCTTTAAAGATAGAATTATCATATTGTTTTAAGAATAAAATATATCCTTGTTTTAAAATATAAATATTATTGTTTTAAAATAGAATATAAAAGTAATGATTTTTATTTATTCATTAGCAAGGTAAAGTAATGATTTTTATTTGTTCATTAGTAATAGAAAGAAATGGTTTTCATGTATATAGGTATGAAAGGAAAAACTAGATTTTTTAAAAATATAAAAACACGATCTTTATTATGAAGTTAGAGAAATAAAAATACAATTTTTATCATTTTGAAGGCGAAGTAAAAATATGATTTTTATGAAGGAAGTAGTGAGATAAAATTCGATTTTTATATATATGAAGTAACGATAAAAAAATTGATTTTTAACTATGTAAAGACTCGATTTTTAATCATATAAAGTTTTGGTTTTTAACGTTATAAAAATATAATCTTTATATAAGAGGTAACGTTGTTAAAAATATAATTTTTAACATATACCGCGTGAAACAGATCTCGTTAGAAGCACGGTGAAGATTTCCTACATATGAAGAGTCGTGGCATTGGTTTAGCTTGGGTGAGAACTTCTCACCATTAAGTTAATGTTCTAGTTAAAATATATATACTAGGATGCAGATGGTGTTTAGTAGCACCCGACACCCGTCGTCCACAGACCATGGGCGGCTTGTATGCTTGTTTGTTTGATTTTGATGTGTAGTTGATTGTGTGATGTGATGTGAAATAAAATATTTATATAGTTAAAATATTTTATAGTTAAAAATATAATTTTTAACGTGTATATAAAATAAATATTTATAAACAAATCGGAGATTTGTTTATATACACTGATTTGATTGATATTGATTAGGACGATAAATTTTACACATCGCCCAACTGCACAAATAAGATCTGTGTGTGATTGTTTGAAACCCCACACGGGTATTGGGATGATATTTGGCGTACACTAATCCCAATTATTTAGCTGTATGTCGATCGATTGGTCGACAGACTGTGTAAGCGTTAATTATTTATATTCAATGCTTATGTAGTTGTGTGGTGCACTTTGGATGATGGTTGATTATTTGTCATTGTTGATATATACATGTGTTGTAGAAAACCCATATAATCCACATTATATGGTAATTGATTGGGCGTCATTCCAGTTTTGAAATAGAAGTTTTGAAATAGAAATATTTGAAATAGAAATATTTGAAAATAGAAATTAATAAAGCCGTGTTGATTAGATTTGCGCCATTTTGACGTGAACGATATTTATATCGATTTTATTCAAATTGAAATGAATATTGAAGTGAATTGCAATTCGAATAGAATTGAAATTCGAATTAAATTGAAATAGAATGGAAATCGATTTGAAATGAATTTAAAACGAATTTATTTTGGAAAGACTCAATTTTGATTTGAATTTGAATGTGAAGTTGAAATCGTTTTGAAAACGAATTTGAAACGATTTATAAAATACGTTTTAAAAGGAAATCGACGAAGTATATATTATATATATTATATATATAATATAATGGCCTGAATAGAACACGCCGCGCCGCAGCAGTTCGTGAATTTCGATCATTGACTTCGAATGGACATCGCGGGAGATCCGACCGTCGGATTCTCCTAAAACCGGAACCGTTGGGTTCGTATTGAAAAGAGCTTTCTAACGAATATTAGAAATTTGAAATCTAACGGTTGGATTTGGAATTATGTCCAAATCAAATTTGAAAAAGGTCGCTGTAAGTGCAGTTCGATGGCCGTTGATGGAAATCGACTGTACAGGCCTTGATAAAATTATTAAAAATATCAATAATTTGTGTAAAATCATAAGAAATGATTTGTGAAGAATTGGGATGAAAAACTCCACATTTGAAAAGAAAAAAAAATAGATTTTTATCGAAATGAACTAGTTTTGAACTAGAATAATAATTTATTTGTTTTTATAATAAATAAATTGGATTTGAAATGGTTTTGAAAATAACTAGAATTTCCAATAATTGCATTGGAAGGGATCTGAATCGAAATTGTCTTCGGAATATTTCGATGTTGGATTTCGTGATTATACAGATATTGTTATGGAAATTTGAAAGATATATATATATATATATCATTACTTCCAATACGATATTTGTTGGTCGTAGAATTTGATATTGAATATTAGCCGATATATTTTCTATTCAGAGCCTTGTATTTAATATCAAATGTGATTTGGGTTTGTTGTGAATGGTGTCTTCATTAACACTGTTCTTAAACCCAGTTGAGAAAAAGGTTAAATCTTTTTCTTTAGATTTAATGAAGTGTACCAATTAAATAATATTTAATTGGAATTGAATTGGTGTAACGACCCGGATTTTTAGAAGACTTTGGTTATCGACATAAGCTCGATGTCGATAACCAAAACATCGAAAAATCCCGGTAATTAATGAAAGAAATTAGAGGGTGAGGATAAATAAGATAGAAATTTAGAATAGAAGAAGAAAAGAACAACTTACATCATCAGAGTAACACGAACCTCACAGCGGAACGAATAACATATAATAGATAACATAACTTTGAAATATAACAGTTATGTATACAATAGCACTTATCAGAGTACAACACTTACAACACAGCGGAAATAAACTATAGCTATATGATCCAGAAGCCTCCTGCTCCAGCTCTTCAAGTATATCTGTAAATCCCGACTACTTGACTGCCCGTACAAATTTAGGCACCCAAGAGTTTAGGGAAAACAACAAAGTAAACTCCGGGTCAGTCATGGGACTGGTATGAGTAAAACAGTTTAAACAGGTCTATGAACAAGTAAACGATATCTCATAAGACCACGCCGCAGAACGGAACGGGTTTTTCCCTTATGAGAATCCAAAATATCTTTATATCAAAAACCTTTTGGTATTATAATAATGTCTAGGTACAAATAGATATCAACTAGTAGAAACGCTTTCATCTCACGTTCTACATATATAGTATACAATCAAAATCGCAAGCGCGTATTGGATAATGGATTTCCAACTATGACAAGGTATGGAACCACCTTCCGATCAGTGTACTCTAGGAACGATACACTGGAGTTCAACAAGAACATCTTGCAACTCAGCCACACATGACCGACCACTCATTTCGCTTGAGTGTATCGAATGTACATCACCAACGGTTGGGATTAGCAACCGTTCCCGTATATATATGGGACAGCATTGATAAATTTAAGAAACAAATGAATATTCTCTAGATAGGTGATTATACACCCTACTTCGGTGCGACCGACTTAGCCATGTTGCCTGCCCGATTTCTGTCATTTACCGGTTGATGAGGCTAGAAGCTACGCTTTATCATTACATCAGATTCACTTCGAATGCCACATTGTCATATCCATCGAAAATCACTAATTGGCGTCTACAACAGTACGTTACATGTTAGCTAAAGAAGTTTCCTTCTCCGCTTCCACTCTTGGTAAAGTTGAAGAAATCAATGTACGTAACCTTTCTGGAAATACTCTGTCAGACATTCATCAACACAAGTCATCCTCATTCACTTAGAATGTCACATCGTCATACCCGCCAAATCACAAATTGACTTATCCAAAAATAACACGGGTATACAGCTTAGAGAAACGAATTCCTCCGCCACCAAACGTGAATACTTTTGAGCAGATCAACTTACGCGATCTATTGGATATACTCTGTCAGACCTTCGTCCATACAAGTTGTCCTGGGACTGGACAAACCGAAGGCATTATTCAGTAAACAGGATAGCCCTTGCATTTTACTCCGTCTTCAATTATCTTTGGCATATATGATTCGCGACGCTTATGCCAATACAGAGTGGTTCTTTGGATAATAATCCAACCGGTCTCTCCATATTAACAACGTTAAAATGGTCAAAACTTTGATAGTCTATGATTTAACTATCAAATAAAAACAAGTGTGCAAACAACGATATTATTTCCAGATGGAAATTATATCAAACAAACATCATTTAACATTAATCTCTTTAGTTCATTTATTTACTTATCTCCTGTTTCCCTATATTCTAAATTCTTATTTTCTTTTATCAGAAAACATTTCTGATTCTCGTTTGGAAAACATTTCCAAAACTCCTTTACGATCAAACCTTACCATTTCTTAGTCAAGAAGGAAGTCACTCAAGTTGGGGTATAATTACCTCTCAGACCTTGACTGAACAACGTTATAACTTCGAAATAGTCAAAGTTTATCTTTTAATCTTTAACAACTTCTTTACGCCTTTCTCGGATCTAATTTTACTAATCCACCTCTATATTTAAAACATTGGTTATAACGATAACGTTATAATCCCTCCTTTCTAATTATCTAACTTAATTATAACTTCTATTTTTTATTAGTGAATAATTAACCTAACCCTTATTTATTTATAAATAAATAAATCTCTATTTAAACACTGGAAAGTATAAGTACTTTCCCGAATTCGATATAATCAAATTCGCCGATTAGCTCTCTTCGAGAAATCTCTATTTGATTAACTCTTCAACGAATAACCTATATTCGATTAACTCCTTCCTTTCGAATATACTATATTTGATTACTCCTTCTCGAATAACTATATTTGATTACTCCTTCTCGAATAAACGATATTCGATAATCTCTCTTCGAATAACTAATATTCGATAAACTATTTCTTTTCAAATATCTCATATTTAAAAATCTCACTTTCGAATAAACTATATTTGATAATCTCCTTTCGAATGACTCTCTCACTTCGATCAAAATATAATCGATAACTCCTTTCGATGAAACTAACATCGATAACTCCTTTTGATGAAACTAACATCGATTAATTTAACTCGACGAACTTAACTCGACTAACTCGACCAACTTAACTTGACTCGACTAACTCGACTTACTTGGTTCGACCAATTTGATTCGATTAACTAGGCTCGACTAACTTGGTTTATTTACTCAACTTGATTAACTCCTATCGAATAACTAATATTCGATAACTCTATTTACTCCATTTAACTCTATTAAACTCCATTCAAATAACTAATATTCGATAACTCTATTTAACTCCATTCGCTTGACTCTATTCAATTCCATTCGAATAACTAATATTCGATAACTCTATTTAACTCCATTCGCTTGACTCTATTCAATTCCATTCGAATAACTAATATTCGATAACTCCATTTAACTCCATTCGCTTGACTCTAGATCGCAGCGATCACAATGGTTACGCCTGATTCCCTCTGGAAACATCCGACCGCCTTAGGCTATTTACAGCCCTGCGAATTACGCTAGCAGTCGTACGAGATGGTAACTTACCCTGAATACTATGTTTGACTAACTCTGTCTCAAATAACTATATTTGATTAACTCTAGTTCGTTTTAACTCTAATCGATTAACTCTAACTGAGTAACTCTAACTCGATCAACTTGACTTGATTAACTCGACTTACTTAACTCAACTGGTTAACTTGACTTACTTAAGCCAACTGGTTAACTCTACTTACTTAACCCAACTGGTTAACTCTATTGAACCGGTTAAATCTACTGAACTGGTTAACTCTACTGAACTGGTTAACTCTACTGAACTAGCTAACTCTATTCAACTAACCCGACTCGACTAACCCCTTTCGAATAGCATATTCGTTTTACTAACTTTCGAATACCATATTCGATTTACTCCCTTCGAATACCATATTCGATTTAACTCCTTTCGAATACCATATTCGATTTTACTCCTTTCGAATACCATATTCGATTTACTTTATTCACTTTATAAAGATTTCCTTTTTAACAACGTTTTATTCATTTGAAAAGATTTACTTTTAAATAACGGTTCTACACTTTAAAAATGATTTCCTTTTTATAACGTTTCCTTTTCAATTCTATTTGTAAATGGTTTACAAATATTTCCTTTTCAAATTTATTCTTGAAATATTCTAACTCCTTAAATTCTCTGAAAAATTCGCCATAACCTCCTTTGTAACGGGAGCATCGGAAAAAATCCCCAAACCCGCCATACAGGCCTTTCCATTCAAAAAGAAAATGGTTTGTAATTATTTCCTTTTTGAATATCTCCTATTTATAAATATTCCAATTTATAAATATTTCTTATTTATAAATATTTCATTTATAAATATTATATTTTCAATATCACTTTGAAAATTCCCTTATCAACATTCCGGTATGTTATGGTGTTTAACATATCAAATTACGATGTCCAATATCGTCCATACACACACAATCAACAACAGGTTATAATTCACATCATATATCAAAATATATGAAAAACAATAAAATAACTGTTGAGGAATCCAGTCGGATTCCTCCAACCTGTTTCCCTGCATCCACAGATGTTACACAACATGATTGTCATCACTTTCAGTTCAATATGGATTATTCTGATAAACAGAATCAATATATAACTATATAACTGTTTATATTATATATATATATATAATATTTCATTAACTGACTAGCAGTTCAATATGGATTATTTTGATAAACAGAATCAATATATAACTATATAACTGTTTATATATATATATATATATATATTTATTTATATATATATATAATATTTCATTAACTGACTAGCAGTTCAATCAAACAGTCAACACACAATCAAACAGACAATTTCTAACAGTTCTAAAAATACAACATGAAATTATAAACTGTTCAGAATTGGTGAGATTTACTCACATTGGACGATCACCGTCAATGACAATAACCATCGCTTGATTCAGACAATTTATTTTGATATAAATTGTAACGGACTCCAATTGACTCGCGGTCAGTTCCATTGTGTAGGCGCCGTCCATACGATCCTGTCGGATCTTGTTTCGCTGAGTTTCGATCACGTACGAATAAGTTATGGCTTATACAAGTTATAGATATTATTTTAAATTAAAATACATGGTTTATTTTCTACACGGGCTTTTACCTTGAATTCCCGGCCCAAAACTTCCTTTGAACTAAAGCCCATCCTCCTTTGAACCAAAACCCACTTCCTTCTCTTTTAATTAAAACCCACTTCTCTTTTAATTAAAGTCCACTTCCTCTCATTTAATTTAAAATCCACATCCTCTTTTGAATTTAAATCCACTTCCTCTTTTAAATTTAAAGCCCACTTCTCTCTGGCCCATTCTCCTTCTACAAAGCCCAACCGACCTTCTTTCCCAAATTACCTCGCCGTGACCTGCTTCCAATCGTTCACCAATTCCGTGATTACCAGCACCAACTGCACCTCCCATCTCCAATGAAATCCCAAACTACCAACACCATTTCAACCTACTTCCACTCCTCTTCAACATCCTTGCCACAATTTCCCACTCGACATCAACACCCCGTCGAGCTCTACAGGTCCTCGCGATACCCCAACTGTCGTCGCACGCCTCAGAACTTCCCACATCCGAGCTATTTAACCTCCCGAACCCGAATACCAACCTTACTCGAGCTCACAACCCAAGAACGCGACGAAAACCTCAACCCTAATTTTCGTTGCTTACACAGGATGCACCAAAAAGGAAGTCGAACTCAACCATACTGGCATGAGCGTGAAGAGAAAATTTAGAGGAACCCACTTATATATGTATCCGGATTTATATAAATCGATTTGAATTCCTATGATTTTTTCTTTTCTCATTTGGTTTACTGTGACCATAATGTGGCGGCTTGTTTTTGTCTGTTGACTTAGGAAGAGGAAAATTAGGTTTAAGAAGTATATAGGGGTATATATAGAAGGATTTAGATATTTTTATTTCGAATATTATATTGAATTATAATCAACTGTTGTTTCTATTTGTCCTTTAAAATTCCTACTATCACATACGATACCCAAAAATCACGAAACTGGACATTCACCTTCAATTTGACATTACGGTCCCAAGAAACTGGTTTCGTCGAATTCCGACTCCGTATGCTCACACAGCGTACTTTTAACTGTCAAAATACTGACTGTTTTCCACTCTAAAAATCCGTACGTCCACACACTGACTCTAAAAATCACGAAACTTGATATCTAACAATAATTTGACATTGCGGATCCAACAAAATTAGTTTCGTCGAATTCCGATTTCGTTTGCGAAACCGGCTATTTTTAAAGCTTTGGATGACCCCTTTAAATATATAAATATATTTAAATATAATTAAATTAAATATAAATAAATTTATATTATCTTATATCTTCACATATGATATCGTACAGCTCCAGAATATCATATCAGAATTTACAGTTTGATATTTCAGATTTTAGATTTTATTGATATTTCAGTTTTATATCGAAAACCCTTTTATAACGTAAATAAAGCGTTGCAAATTATAAAGGAATTCCACAGCAACTTTTCTGAAATTTGATTTGGACATAAATCAAAACCTACACAACGAAATCCCGATTTTTCTCTTCCACTAGAAAGATATACTCCACCAGCTCCACGCGTTTCTTGTTTCACAGAAATCCGGCTTAAAACGAATCCTGTACATCCAGTTGAAATTCAAATCGCCAAATAGTGAACTACAGCGCCATTTCGAGCTCGACTATAATTATATTATTATAATTCAACCCCAGACTGAATTATAGCTTATATAAGGTCCAGTTCACATCGTATTGTGAATTCTACTATTTTCGACTATTCTGGAAATATATTATCCTATTATTTATATTAATTAAATATAAATATTATTCAATTCCAGTTATTGATATCGTTAAACCGATATTTAAAAATTAAATTAGTTAATTATTCTCCTGCCAAATTACGGGTCATTACAATTGGTGTTGATTTTTGGGTTTATCGTGGACAGTGTTTTAAATAACACTTGTTCTTTAACCCGATAATCAATGGGATGTGATTTTGGGTTTATCGTGAACCGTGTTTTAAATGACACTGATTTTTTAACCCAGTTAAAGACTAAAACTAAGTGGAGTTTTAATGAATCTTTAATTAGATTGAAAAGATCGAGAATGGAGTATCACCAGTTTTACTTCAGGCGATAGTTAAACCTTTAATTAGATTTGAACGTGAAATGGTAATTGAATTTACCGATAACACCGTGGTGTTAGATATGAAGTATTACCAGTTTTACTTCATGAGGTGAATAGGTTGGGATTGGGAAATAAAATAAATGATTACTTCGGTGCGGTTCGCTAATCCCGACTAGTTTGAATTGATATTCAAAAAGGAGATTAAAGAATAAATTTAAAGAATTTATCTTTGATAAAATTAATGGGAACCTTTCCCAAAATATAAGAATATTTGAATAAAAGAATATTCTGAATTGGAATGAGGCGTATGTTGTGTTTGTGTAACACTTGTTTATTATATATGCGAGTTATTCAGAAAGACCGGGTTTATCCCATTCTGGATAACTAATTCGACGTGGTGTCGAAGATGAAGACGGTGGTTGAAGACCGGAGGTCTTCACGTCGTTTGGATAATTACTGATGACCTTGATTGGGCCGTACACCCAAGAGGAGGGAATCAGTTAGTGGTCGTCCAGACGTACTTGGAGATCGATGGATATGTGGGGTACTAGGTGCCTCCGGTTTCGTTCAGACCCAGTACGAACTTGTAAATGGACTGTGTGTCTGACATTGGATTTTAGTCTGTGTGGTTGATTTCTATTAAATATATATCTGTTTGGCGGCGGAGAATTTATTCTCTTGCATAACGCCCTTCTCTGAGACGTACGAGCTCAGAGGTTATATATTAATGGATATCAAACGCATGGAGTGAATTGCCTGTGTGGCATGCCTAAGTGGCGATTGACCAAGGCTTCTGTTGAAAAGCAAAGTCTTGTGGTGATGATCAAAGCACAGCCTGTGTGGCATATCTTTGTGTAACATTGATTCGCGAGCCTCACACCCCGGTTGTGAACCAGAAACGGGAGAGGACGTCAGGGAGGGCATGCGTTTCCTTCTAGCTTGAAGTGGCATCAGTGGTTTTACATGCCCTGACGAGTTTGACTTATGTGGTTGTTGCTGTTGCGAGGCGCCTCGGTTTGATCGGACGATCCGGGTCCGATGGAGTCATTCGTTCGATCATTTACGCCCCATAGGGCGGGGAAACGCATGTTCAGGGTTTAAGTTTAATCCACATCGGTGGACTGGCCCTGAGAATCCAAGGGTCACTCGAGCTCTGATCCTGAGGCTCGGGCTAGAGAGTCTCGAATCGGTAGAGGACTATCTTTTACCTCGGTTCACAGATGGAAATCCAACTTCCAATACGTGACTTTGCGTTTTATTTGTAGAGCCTAGTATGGCGACATAGTGGGATGGGGCGCTTATGCCGTCTATGATTGATACTTATGATTTGAAGTTGTTTTATACACTATACACTTATAGTAATAATAAATGATGTGTTTTAAACGTATCAAGCATTCTTGGCTGTTATAATGTAAAAACCCTATCCTCCGGCTTGCGTTGCATTGTGTGATGGGACCTGGGTCTTATAATAGCTTCATTTTTCTTTATTTAGCATTGCGCCGTTTGTTTTATGCACTGGTATTCTTGGGAGGAAACCCGTTCCGCGTTAGCGGCATGGTCCCTTGATTTACCTAACTTTAAAATAAAGATTTACAACTGTTTTAGTTCTCACACCAGTCCCATGACTGACCTGGAGTTTATTGTTTTAACCTAAACTCTGGGTGCCCTTATTTTGACACGGGCAGCTAGTAGTTTCGGTTTTGCAGATTTATATTCACAAGAACCTGGTTTACAGCTGGAACGATATCCGGAAAGCTTTGTATCCGTGTATCTTCTTCAGTTGTATTTTGTATTATTTTCCGCTGCTATGTAATTTATTGTAATCTCTGATATTTTTCTGTTGTGTAATATTTATTTATAGTCTGTATATTCTTCTAATCTGATGAATTGTTGTAATATACAATGAAATGTTCTTCCGTCTGCGTTCTTTTGTGGTTTGTCCTCGACTCAATCCGGGCTTTCCTCACCGGGGAAGTTCGGGTCGTTTCAAATTGCTACGAAAATGCCAAACTTGGCCTATACATGATTTTTTTTACTTATGTGCCACATTGTTGCTGTTTTCCATGCTGTCATTTCCCATGCACTTTTTGTTAACTTGATAGTCATGATGGCATGTGCTTATACATCATATTCAATAACCTGAAGCCAGATATGTAGTTGGTTAGTGAAGAAAACCACTAATGTCTTTGGCTATAAACTTTCTCCAAAATATTTTTCCAAAGCTAGGTAGTTCATAATATATCTTAATATAATGGTATTTCTGCAAGTCTGTCACATTACATCTAAAGGTAGACTGTGTGTTTACTTCTTATATTTCACAATGTTGTGTGTTATATGATTTTCCATAATTATTTTGGACTGAAGGATACTGGAATTGAAAATCCATCTTAGTTTGAATTTATTGCCAAAGGATATAAATCCTGCACTGCAAACATAAGTGCACGCGTGTGTATTTGTTTACCTGCATATGTGTGTGTGGGATCTAGTCATTTAAACTATCTTATAAAATATGTTTTGGATAACATTTTATTTTATACAAAGCTTATGCAACTAATGATCATGGATTCATCTTTGTTTTAACCTCATGAAATTTCTCTTCGGTGTAGAATAACCCAATATATGTTATTTATTATTATTAGATGTTTCGGCAAATAGCTTCACTGGTTTGTGCCTGAACAGTCACAAACACATCATCTTGGGTGCAGTACTCTATGAAAATAATCTTTTGGACTTATTATCTAAAAGGGGTTAAAAATAAAAATGTCCTTATGTCTGCAAATACACAACTATAATGTTAGCTTATGAACCATCTATAGTTAATGACATTCACGCATTCCAGTTGAGTGGGTTGTTTGTGAATTATTTTGCATATGTGTTTCTTATGTATTGCTCATACTTGGGTTCACTTTGGTTGCTACGCATTCAGTGTGTGTTAAATTATAAAATCTGGAATACCCCTTATCTTGCATAGCCTATCACTGGCTACCATGTATTTACATATATTTCTACTATTTGGAAATGTGTGTGTGTGTACATTGGCACATGTATATCAGTATGTGAGAAATTATATGCAAGAGTTATGTACTGTACTGAAATTAAACATATCATATACATATTGCAGGGTCAGGTGTATGGTTATGAAGCTTATCCAATAGAGACTATAAGAAAGCTCTGAAAGACAAAGGCTTTCAAAAGATATTCAGATATGGTTAATGATATAAAAAAAGAATGCTAAATTAATCTTTATGAGTCAAGCAATTTAGGAGCAGTGGCTTCAGTATTGGAATCTTCCAGAAGTTAAGGAGAAATCAAAGAAAGCTTCGACAAATAGGAACTCTAATCCTACTTTGCATAGTTGCGGATCTATTTCTACACAGTAACATGCTATAAAATTGGTAAATTTTTTGTTTCGTGTAACCCTAATTATTTTAGCATGCTGACAAATAATACTGCCACTATTAACATACAAAATAAATTATTTAGACCAAAGATTATGGTAGGTCTCCTCGTATGCTTGAAGTATTTGAACATACTCGCATCAAAGCGGCAACGCATAATAGCATCGACTACACTTCGTATTCTTGGATTGATCCTAAAGCAGCTAATTTTTATGTATGTAACTATTTTTTTGAGTAAAAATTGTTGAGGGTATATTTTAACAATCTTTAAAAAAATTATTTCTTAACAGGACAATTTGATGAAAGCTTGCGTCGAGCATCTAAGCGAACTTCGAGAGATATCCGGTGATGACATCGCAGAATTTCCCTTGGTGACAGTGGATAGCATATTTGAATCACTTGTAGTGCCAAATGCAAAAAAAACATAATTATCTCGTTGGGAATTTGGAGGTACTAAATTACTGTTCTTTTCCTTACTCTCTTTTTCTTTCTGTCTTAGTGTCTTTTTTCTTACTATCTTGGTGTCTTTGATGTATGGAAGTATATTGCGTAAATGTTGTGTCAACAGTAATGTCAACATAGAATCTTGTTTTGGGTTAGTAAATACAAACCAGAATAAAATTTCATCCAAAATGCCTATTTCGATTGGTCCCCAATTAATTCTCGCCAAGGCGATCAATTCTCGCCTAGGCGATTAATTCTAATCATTTGAAACGAGAGCCAACTTGCAACTTATATGTTGACCAATGGGTAGACCAAGAACTGATGTTGGCGTAGGAAGAGCAAATCAAAACTTGGCGACATTATGGCTGAGCTGCCTTTTCTCAACTAGTTTAAAGTCCCTAAAGTTTTCAGGGTCCAAACAACCCAATGAAGTACCTACAACGATTAGAATCGTTATTTTCCTTCAAGTTGTTATCCTAGTACTAACTTTAAGATCTAGGTAAGCTCGAATCGCTGAGAGCAATCTAACAAGTACGAACGTACATGTAATCTCAAATCACTGAGAACATTACTCAAATATTTTTATCAAGATAGGTCCAAAATCTAGTAAAATATATTCGGCTTTCTTGAAAGTCACGTTCGAAAAAATTAGCTAGGCTAAATATTTAATGTACTTAATGCATTGTAAAGCCATCGTATCTTTCTTTTCATGATACAACAGACAATAATAATAAATATTAAAAAATTGTATGCATCATAGTACCAAAGTCATTTATTTACGAAAATCAACTATCTTATAAGGTGGTGTTTTCCAATGAACAACCATTGATCAATATCGTTTTTCATGACCATCAACTATTGGATTACTATTGTTTGTTGATTGATTAACACACAAAAAAAAAATCGACCAACATTTGTTCGTTTTGCAGAAAAATTAAAAGTAATGCATTAGTTAACCTATTAAAAATCTAATATCAAAACAAGTATGGTATAATATTTTATGTTATCTTTTAGTAATGATATAGAAGAAAAAAAATAAGATAAAGCTAAGATAAAAAATATTGGGAATAGAAATGCTTTGACTAAAATAGTATTATAAGTAAGCCCAGCTCAAAAAGTACTCTTGTCAATCCATGAGTTGGAGCTAGGAGTTAAGAGAGCGATAGCTAGGGCAAATGTTATTATTATATGATACAATTATATGCTTAATTAGTTAGCCGATTTGAACCAAAGAGGCCATTGCAATGTTATTTCCGGGTGATAGAGGGTTTGAAGCTGTTAATTATCCTGTTGTTGGATATCGAACAAGGACGCACTAACAACCAAATAGCTGTCTTTGTGCAGGTATTAAATTAGATAATTAAGTTTTGTCGGCATTGGGATTTATAGGGACATGTTGCACAACGTTCATTGTACCAAAAAGATTCACATACATTGATATGTTTTGAGTTGATGCATGTTTGTTTTATTAGATTGTTACATGTAGACATTTCGAAAACTGCCCTTAGAGCCATTCTTTTAATTTGTATAATAACTGCTTTTTTTTGTAAAATAGTTTTGATCAATTTTATTATCTTGCAGTTTTTAAGTCTTTAACAGTATTAAAATATATATATATATATATATATATATTTATTTATTTATTTGTCACCTTGGATAAATTCTCATCTTAAAACTGAACACAAGTTCAATGTGTAATATAACATGTTCTTATTTTTCATAGCAAAATAACATACATAATAAACCTCCTAATTAAGTTACATTATCAACCAAAAAAAAAAAAAAACCAAAAAACGAAAGATAAAAAAAATTGTTGTTCAGTGCCTCATCATCAAAATGGCAATATCCTTTCTAAACACACCACCTGATTTTGAAGTCGAGAAATGTGAGATCAGCCTAATCTGATCATTGATGCCAACTGACCTAATAGGTTGCATCATAACAACATTGTTAGGAAATGATTTTGTCCTCAGTGGGGTAAAAAGTAATTTCCCTTTGGAGTCGTGCTCGCTAATCTTGGTATGAAGCTTTTGCGTTGATTCAGTAGAAGTGTGTTTGGGAGTATTATTATTGCAATGGCTGATTCTATGGGGTTGGTTGATTTTAGCTAAAGGTTTCACTTGATCCAGCCAGCGTAGTATTCTGTTTTCGAGGTTTCGCCCGACCTCTATGTCTCTCTGTTGTATGTTTTTGTGTACACTGACTGCAACGTCAAATGCACTACGGATTTTCCTATGAACGAATGCTTAGACCCAATAACTCGCTTCTGAATCCTGAGAGCCAGACGATATGTTCGCTTCAGTATTAAAACATATAAATGATATCTACTTTCAGTCATGATCATGTCAAGTAGAAATGATCAATATAAGAACACAGTTTATGGTTGTCACTAAATAATTTTTGAATTACTGGGGTGCGCAACGACTACTTCAATTCTAATGATAAAGCACTAAAATAGAGTATCATAATATAATGTTTTTGATAGGTAGAATCCTCAAAATATTTGTTAGTGTAGAATGTAGATTTGTGTAAATATTATCTGTTTAAGGTGCATGTCGTGCGATTTTCATTTCGACTTTATACTGAAAGTATATTTCATTACTATGTTTTCAATTGAATGTGTATGTCAGTAAGCTCTTTAGAGTAAACATTAATGTCACTTTATACAGTTCAAGGAAACGTATATTATTATATTCGTCAGTATATTATAATACATTATTATATAGTTCAGTTCAATGAAAGTATATTCGTCAGTATATTATCTGTTTAACGTGGTCATATTTATACAGTTCAAGGAAAAGTACAACATTTGTATCCTCGCAAACCAAAAGCATTAATGCTTTAATGTCACTTTTACAATGCAGCTTCCATCGTCCTCTCAGCAATCAAAACGTCAGCTTGTTGGCAATGAAGATGACGTCCACGAGCTACACAAAACTGTCGAGGAGATGCGCATCGAGCTTGAGAATAAGAGAGAAGAACGAGCAAGACTCTCATAACAATAGAAGGCAGATAAGGAGATCTTTGAAGCACAATTGGCAAAGGTGATGGCAATACTCAAGGGTCAAGATAGAGTTTCACGTTCGCCTTCACCATTTATTTCTCGTTCGTTCGCGCCTTCGCCGTCGTCATCTGCGTAGCTTGATTGGTATGTTAGGACTTATTTTGTAGTGATGTGGTTGTAGTACAACTATGGATATGTTTGTTATTTTAGTGGTTATGGGGTACTAGTACTATTGTGATGGTTATGGGCTGTTTGTGGTTTAACGTTCACACCAGCTAAATAATTTTGTTGTTTATAATTCAGCTTGGTGCACAAAATGAAGGATTGTGGATGTTTTTATGTGATGTTAATACTATCTACGTTGTGTTGTTGCTTACGATAGTGCTATTTGTATGTGGATGACAATTTTATACTTTTTTTGCTAGTTTTTATATCAGTATCTGTAACTGAATAATATTAATTTGTAAAGCTGAAGGAGAGGATAGTTAAAACAGTTATTTTCATACCAGAAAGGGAATAACGACGAATTAGTATCAAAAGGGGAAAGCTAAATAAAAACGTCGACAGCGATGCGTCGGTATTTTGAGGCTAATTTAAAAGATTTTACCGTCGAATTACCAAAAAAAACAATAAAAATGTAATTTATAAATTGGGGTAATTACCCCAAATTAATTTTCGTCGCTAATACTTTGCTGAATTGAAAGGGTTTACCAACAAAATAAAAAACCAAAATTTTTTAATTAAAATTTTTTGTTGCTAATCCCTTGGTAATTAGTGAGGGTATACTGACTATTTATGTAAGAAATATTTTTTTATAAGTTATTTATTCGTCAGAAAAAAAATATATAAATTAAAATTAAATTAATAAATAAATTTTATTTCTATTATAAAATTAGTAAAATGTTGGAAACCTCTTGCAAAATTCCGCTGTAAAATCTGACACAGATACCGTCATGATTTTTACCAATCACCAAGTTACATAAGAAATCCGTCGCTAAGACCTGTTTAGCAACGAATTTAAAGCAGATTTTGCCTTTGTTACTTGCGGTTTTTTTTGTAGTGAGAGGAAGGAAAATTTGTGAGCTCCGTTGCCTTTACAGATTTATGTGGAAAAAGAACGAGGCATTACCCCTTTATTTTTAGGGGTGGAAATGGCTCAGAACCGTTGGCTTCGTTTTAAGCTATATCCGTTTTATAAATATAACAGAATTGCCCCTCAAAACCTGCTGTCCTGGGCTGATCATATAAGGAAAATATCTATTAATTATTCTGTTTATATATTTCCGTCCATTTTTCATATCTAGTCAGTAACTTTTTCATATGGATTCCGTTCGCGAAACTCCAGACATGGTAGGTGACCAAAGTTCCAAGACGGACGCATCGGTTAAAGTTTCGTGGTCAAATTCAATCATTTGCAAAAATTCCTATTTTTGATATTTTAATTAAAAAACTATTTATTGTCAAAATTCCGGATTGTTACCGATATTATGTGCTGTTACTTCCACCAGCTTAATTTATAATAAATGTAAATTTTAAACATTATTATGCCTTTGAAACAAATATTATTTGCTGTTACTCTTTTGTGTATTTGTTACTTTGGGTAGTTAAATATACATCGACGGGCTTCAATTAAAACTTCTGCACTGTAGTGGCATATGGATGATAAAGTTACCTGTGTGTTTACATTTTTAAACATTCATCATTGTACAAACGTTTTATACAACAGCACAATTAAGGATTAATTGCTCCTTCAGTTGAAAAACTAGTTATCATGCATGTAATTAGGTGTGACTTGTTCAATTGTACAACATTGCTGATTCTGAGCGGTTCGGTGGCCAGTGGAGTGAACACAAAACTGCTTTTTACAATGGTCAATTAGCGTTTGCCCTGTAAAAGTACAGACATACTAATATTTTAACATGTCTGTATGAAACATACTGAAGTGTGGTCACTGAAACACAAGGTGACAGGCTAAAAAACATGTAATATGTTAGGCTTCCCCTTTGCTCGTCTTGCTGTTTTCTGTTGGAAAGACAGAGAGAAAACGAAGTGAACAGGTGGACCTGTTTATGCAATGGCCTTAATGGAACTTAAGTGAACAGGGAATCTAAGGTGTCTTTGCATGTGATGGTAGCAGACAATTTAAATGGAGTCAAAAATAAAACGAGGTATGCATGTAATGCCTTCAAACAAAACATTTAATGGAGTATTTTACTTTATGATATTTGATCTGATTGAGTAATTATTAATTAACTATCTTTTATATTTTACAGTAGGTTGAAATATATTTTTTTCTCACTTTTTCTTCTATCTAAGTTATCACATATAGGAAGGGGTTCTGTAAGTGACAACTTCCTTAGGTGGGTTGTAGGGCAATGCTCATTCTACCTTAATCTTAAACCTTATTGGTATTTGAATTTAAATTCAAATTTCAAATGACAATAGTAAAAATCCGCTAAAAAACAGTAATAACCATTCGAAATTCTAAAATAACCATCTTCGGATAACAATTCTTGAAAGATAACTATTCATTTGTTATCTAGAGCAATTAGTTTACTAAGATTGATAATATAAAATGTGATTTGTTGGGTTAAACGAGTCATTTAGTGAAAACTAACAAATTAGCTCTTGACATGGGATACGTCCGATGCAAGCCGTTTGTTTTCCATGCGAACTCTGTACGTGAATGTTTCCATGTTTTATCACTGCTTTTTTGAATTAGGACCGGATCAAAAACTATGGAAGCGCTGCAAATGTAGAAATAAATGAAATCATTTTGCCCTCACAACAATTCTCATTTTTTTTAAAAGCGGCTAAGAGATCTCATCATTCATTCTGTACTACTAATGCTTTACTGGAAAACCAAAAGTAAGAAGTAAATAAACCTGATCGTTATTATTTGAAAATTTTACCGTACCACAGCTTACTCAGTTTTGGTGAAGAACACAAGTAATACTGAAATTTAAAGTGCAGTTTCATATTATTGTCCAGTAGAACATTTTGCGATCCTGCAGGAAACAAAAGAGGAAAAGCAGGTTCTGGCTTTGATGCTTGAAGATGCTCTAATAGACACAGATAGACTAGTCATTTTTCAACTTACATAAGAAAAGTAAAGAGATAATGATTCCCCCCCTCCCCCTCTTTCCTTTGTCCTGGAATGATGCCTTTAGTTTACATACAAAAATTGTATGGTTTTCAGATTATGGAAAGTTCATGGACATGAATTTTTTTCTATATACTGGAAATATATATACAAATGGATGGAGTAATCAGAACCAGAAAAGTTCAATCAGTTAACCTCAGTGACATCCAAGTGTTGTAGGCACCACATACACACGTGGGGTGCCTTGGAGCTTTTAGCAATAAAAACAAGTACGTGGCCTTTAAATCTGCATGGGCCATAATGTTTTGTTTACCACAATCTGATTCCAAAGCCACGGATCAGTCCAAATCAATTAGGTGTTATTATATGTTCGAGTGGTAAGTAATTCTTTCTTAATTATTTGATTATATTGCTTAACAACCGCAGTATGTGGAAAGTTTCTTTGTATTTTATCATCAGCGAACGGTCATGAGATAAAACGTGTAATGACCCGTATTCTACACATCATACGATCGTAGAATATTTATTTCTTTTTCATGTGAAGTCGTATGGTCATGTAACTTTGGGAAACATCTATTGGAGTCATTTCCCATGTTCATGATTTTTGTCGATTTTTAAATGACCATTTTGCCCCTAGTTGGTACTGTTTTGGCCATAACTTTTGATTGGAAAGGAATTTTGACCTGAAACCACTTCCATTAGATTCGTTTGATGGTTTACCTTTCCGTAGAGTGGTCATAATGGTCAAACGGACTTACCGTTTGGGAGATATGGCTGAAATAAGGTTTGGAGGGTGAAAAACTGCTTAACCGGGCCAAATCGGGTGATTAGTGGATAGGCCCATAATCCATTTCAGGATTAGGGTTATGGGAAGGCTGAAATGAGATAGAGGATCATTCTATTTCAGTTTTCTAGCCTCCACTTATCACCAAGGAATCCTAAAAATGGCCTCCAACCTCTAAATCACCTTTTGGTCAAGGATTTGGCTTAGCAACCTCTAATCAAGGAAGATCTACACCAAAGCAACATTGGAGCTGCTGTTTAGCATTGGGATTCACATCAAATCAGAGATTTATTTCAGATCTTAGTTTATTTGTGGCTAAGGTGAGTGATTTGCATAGTTTTACACTAATTATGGCTAGTTAAGGGTAATTAGTGTTAATTAGCGAATTTAAGCATGATAAAATTCGGGGAAAATGTTCATAAATGCTTAAATGATGTTATAGACCTCTGATATGAATTTGGGTTAATTTGGTTAAGTTTTGTTAATCCTATCATTAGTTTCACCTAAATATGCTTAAGGGGAAATATGGGATTTTGGGTATGTTTGATCCATTTCTACCTATCATATTGATGTTTTGATGTTTGTGGTTGATTATGCATGTTGCTATGACTGTATGAAATGCTTTGTGATTGGTTAGAATAGTTGGAATGGTCGAAAACGCCGTCGAGGGGCGTAAACAACTCGCTGGACAAGGTGCAGGAATTCAGATCGGATAGGGGATTGAGGGTCGATCGGATCGCCCTATGGGATCGTGGGACATCACCACGAGTCAAGTCATCTCCTCCGAACCAAACCATCTGCGCAAGGCCCACGAGCACCAACCGTGAACTGCTACCCGATCCGATCCACTTGTGCTTCGTATCACGATCCGACTAGAGGAAAGCAGCATCCACGATCCGATGCACAACGAGACGCCGATCTGAACCGGGGGGGGGGGAGGAGGGAGCCACGAGCTGGAGGAGCGCGATCCGACCCGTATGGGGTATTCCGATCCGAACTGAGGAGAGGAGCACGATCCGAAGCAAAGAGAAAGAGGACCGCGATGACGATCCGAACCGTGGCAAGCTGGAGACCCGACCCGATCCAGTGAAGAAGGAGCATTCTGATCCGAACCGACCCAGTATTGACCAAAAACCCGAGATGCAAAGATAGTCCAATATGGGAAGTTAGGGCTCAGGATCCAGATGGGAACCAATGAGTTCATTTCATGGTTGGACTTTGCTGCGGGACGTGTGCTAAGGAGTTGTCGACGTTCATAACTTCGATTCACCACTGAAAATGAATGATGGCTACTTATCAGTGCAGTAGGGTCATTATGACCTAAGGGGCAAGGTGATGGTAGCAAGACTACGTTATCAGTGCAGTAGGGTCATTATGACCTGAGGGGCAAGGTGATGCGTAGTAAGACTATGAGCCAGCGCAGATGGGGTGAACAACTCCATGAGGCAAGTGGACATAGTAAGGATTGGTAAGGCTATGAG
Source organism: Allium sativum (assembly GCA_030737875.1). Taxonomy (NCBI): domain Eukaryota; kingdom Viridiplantae; phylum Streptophyta; class Magnoliopsida; order Asparagales; family Amaryllidaceae; genus Allium; species Allium sativum. Next base: position 939,007,325 of record CM060915.1, on the reverse strand, counting down.
CCAGCGCAGATGGGGTGAATAACTCCATGGGGCAAGTGGACATAGCGAGGAATTAGTGGCTACGTTATCAGTGCAGTGAAGCCATTTATGACTTCATGGGGCAGAGTGATCGTAGCAAGGTATGTTGGGTGATCGAAGTGGTGAATATCGTATGCTTTACGCACTGAGTGAGAGATGTGAGGATGGATGCTTGATTGTTTGCCATCATTATGACATGCACACCTCCCCCACCTCCGTATCTTTACACCGTTGATATAGTACCTTAGAGTGTTGTACAGTATGTAGTGCTAACTCTTTGGTTGCAGGTCCAGGTTCAGGTATGTTTTAGTCTACCTGTTATTGTTCACTTTAGATGCTTATCGCTCATACCAGGCTTTATGTCTGACCCAGAGTTTTATGTCTCCTCTTATTACTCTGGGTGCTCACACGAGCAGACTAGAGACAAGTTAGCTGGTGATGCGCGAGTAGCTGATTCGGAGGCGGGCAGGAGGCTTCCACGTATGATATATATATACACATTCTCCCTGTGTCGTTGGTGGTCACTACTTGGGCATTAGTAGCGTACCTCCTTTATCTTACTTTTGCTTTGAGACAGTTTGAAAGTTGTAATAAGCTGTATTTTGGATTTCCGCTGCTATGATGTTTAGTTCTGGTTTTCAGCTTATGCACTGTCTCTCATGTTTTATGTCAAGTATGTTATTATTATATTTTATTTTATGTGCTGTGAGACATTCTACAGGTTCTTTGTATGTTCATTTCTTTCTTCCTTTTCCCTTCTGACGACCCGTTCCGTGCTAACTGGACATGTGTACAGCGCACCTTTGGAGTAAATGTCGGTTGGTGCGGGGCGGGCCGTCACACTTGGTATAATAGCTCTAGGTTGCGTAGTTAACCTAGGGAGAGATAGTACGTATATGAGAGCGCGTATTTGTGATTACTTTGGTTTTCAAAAGCTATGTATATATATACTATTAGTAGTATAAGAATGAAGTTGCACTGCACTAGCACCACTATGGGGTCGTTAATCGTTTCCTTTTTTCAGATTGACGATGAGCCGAGACACGAGGGGTGCTGGTAGAGGGACCAACCAGGGGAATGCCGCTAACATGAGGGCGATGTTTACTAACCTCATGAGAGATATGCTTAGAGAAGTGCAAGGGGCAGTTCCCAATCCCGGGGTTGGTGTTGGCCCAGTAGTGCAGGCGCCTAGGGTCGATTTCGCCAAGTTGTGCAAAGATTACACTAATCTTGGTGGAAAGCCGTTCCACGGAACGGAGTCGGCCACAGATGTTCAAGATTGGATGGATAGCTGTGACCGTATCTTCGATGACTTGGGTCTTGAGGATGCGATGAAGAGAAGGCTAGCGTCTCGTCAGCTGCAAGGGCGAGCGATGAATTGGTGGAATGCCATTAGAACAGCTACTCCAGAAGATCAGGTTACTTGGGATCAGTTCAAGGCAAGAAGTTCATTCCAGCTGCCCAGAAGTCAGTGTTGTTTAAGAAGTTCTTGGAACTTAAGCAGAACGGAAGGGCAGTTTTTGATTATATTGCTGAGTTCGACACTTTGTCGAAGTATGGACCGTCTCTCATTGACACTCCTGAGAAGAAGAATGAGAAGTTCATTACTGGTTTGGATGGATACTTAGGGGAAGAGCTTATCAACCACATCGATGAGACTTTTGAATCGATCGTGGGGAAAGCTTTGAGATCAGAGAGCCTTTACCCTAAGTCAAAGACTGAGGCTGCATCTGCTGAAGGGCCAAAGCCGCAAGCAGGCGGTAGAGGCAAGAATAACTCTTAGAATAAGAGGAAGCAGGACCAATCTAAGGGTGGCCAGAAAAAGAGCAAGAAGGATGTTGAGTGCTTCAGCTGTGGAAAGAAGGGCCATTATGCTAAAGAATGTCGGGCCAAGCCAGCGGAAAGGAAGTGCTACAACTGTGGTCAAATGGGACATCAGAAGGATAAGTGTCCGCAACCTCTTAAGGAGAAGCAGATTGTGAAAGCATATGCTGTTGATGTTGTTCCTTCTTCGTCGAATGCCCCAACTGCGGCGGAGAAAGGAAAGAATGTTGTTATTCAAGGTATGCTTTCTATTTATGATGTACCAGTTCGAGTTTTGTTTGATACTGGGGCTTCCCGTTCCTTCATATCTAGTGACCTGGTAGATAGGTTGGGACTGGAATCCGAGATAGTCTATAGACCATTGGTTGTGACGAACCCGATTGGTGGTTCGACTAGCCTTAGTATGATTTGCAGGAATTTGGTCTTATCGAGTCATGGATGTATGTTTGTATGTGATTGCTTTGTTTTGGGCTTTACTGGGTATGGCATTATATTGGGAGTCGATTGGCTCCAAAGATACGGGGTGGTGGTAGACTATGAGGGCTTTTTGGTGACAGTGAGGGCGGATGATGGGCGGAGGGTAGTGTTTGGTAGTATACCTAGTGATGGGGTTATGGCTAGTTTTGTATATTCCCTCGACATCCCGCAGGATGAGTTGTCAGATGTGCCCGTGGTTGGCCAGTATCCGGACGTCTTCGAGGAGGCAACCGGGCTTCCACCACACCGAGAGATTGAGTTCCGTATTGATTTTGTGAAAGATGCCAGACCTATAGTGATGCCACTTCGTCGTATGGCACCAAGGGAGCAGCGAGAGCTCGGGGTGCAAGTCAGCAATCTTTTGAAGAAGGGATTTATTAGAAGGAGTGTCTCCGAGTGGGGAGCACCAGTTGTGTTTGCCACTAAGGCAGATGGTTCCCTTCGTTTGTGTGTGGACTATCGCGAGTTGAATAAGGTAACGAGGAAGAATAAGTATCCTCTACCGCGGATAGATGATTTGTTTGATCAACTGGAAGGAGCAAGAGTGTTCTCCCTGTTGGACCTCGCGACAGGATTTCATCAGCTTCGAGTAGCGGATGAGAGTGTTCCGAAAACGGCATTTAGGACGCCGTCTGGATTTTATGAGTGGTTGGTCATGCCGTTTGGGTTGACCAATGCACCAGCCTACTTCGTGGATCTTATTAATCGAGTATTCAGAGATCAGTTGAATAAGTTTGTTCTTGTGTTCGTGGACGATATCCTTGTTTACTCAAGGACAGAGGAGGAACACAAGGGACACTTGAGGATAGTGATGGAGGTGTTGAGGAAACACCAATTGAAAGCGAAATTCTCTAAGTGTCATTTTTGGAGAAGGGAAGTGAGATTCTTGGGTCATGTTGTTTCAGAGAGTGGTATTGCCGTGGACCCTGCGAAGGTGGCTACGGTACAGGATTGGCCTACGCCCAAGAATGCAACAGATGTAAGAAGTTTCTTGGGATTAGCTGGATATTATCGTAAGTTTATCCAGGACTTCTCCAAGATAGCAGCACCGCTGACTCAGTTGACTAAGAAGAATCAGTCCTTCGTCTGGGACGAAGTGTGTGAGGATGCCTTCAAGAGTCTAAAGGAGAAGTTGACGCGCGCGCCAGTGTTAGTCATTCCTAAAGGGAATGAAGAGATGACGGTATACACGGATGCTTGTGGTACCGGACTGGGTGCTGTATTGATGCAAGGAGGTAGGGTTGTAGCTTATGCTAGTCGACAGCTAAAGCCGCATGAGAAGATGTATCCTACCCATGATTTGGAATTGGCAACGATTGTATTTGCGCTGAAGATGTGGAGACACTATCTTTTGGGAGAAAGATTTGAGTTGTTTACCGATCATAAATCGTTAAAGTATCTCTTCTCTCAGAAAGATCTGAATCTCCGTCAGCAGAGATGGTTAGAGTTCTTGGCTTTGTATGATTTTGATATCGCATACACACCTGGGAAAGGTAATGCGGTAGTCGATGCCTTGAGTAGGAGACATGCCAGCTTAGGGGCAATGTTTCTTGAGTGGAAGCAACTGGAGTATATCGCGCGGTTTGATTTCAGACCAAAGTGCGAATTGGATCCAGTCATGCTAGCTAGTTTGACGATCAGACCCACTTTGATAGAGCGGATTGGTTCTAGTCAGAGGGACGATCCTAATCTATTAGAAATCATCTCCAAGTTAGAGATGAACATCGACGGTGAGGAGATGAATGTGTATGGGCTTGATCGAGATGGATGGCTTAGAAGGAATGGAAGGCTAGTTGTACCCAACGTGAATGGTTTGAGAGATGAAGTGCTTAGAGAATGTCATCACTCAAAACTGACTATACATCCCGGTGGTAATAAAATGTATCGAGACATGAAGCAGACTTACTACTAGGAAGGGATGAAAAGAGACGTTGGGAAGTTTATATCCAAATGCATGAATTGCCAGCTAGTTAAAGCCGAGCAAAAGAAGCCTAGTGTTTTGTTGCAACCATTAGAAATTCCCGAATGGAAATGGGAGCAAGTCTCGATGGATTTCATCGATGGTTTACCAAGGACTAGATCAGGATATGATAGCATTTGGGTAATTGTGGATCGATTGACTAAAAGTGCAAGATTTATACCAGTCAAATCGACCAGAACGACAGCTAAATTAGCAGAATTGTATATGAAGTGGGTAGTGAGATTTCATGGAGTACTCAAAAGCATTGTGAGTGACCGAGACCCGTTGTTCACTAGTGGGTTTTGGAAGAGCTTACAAGAGGCTCTAGGGTCAGGATTACATCTCAGTACCACATATCATCCTCAGACCGACGGTCAGACGGAGAGGGTGAATCGTATATTGGAAGATCTCTTGAGAGCGTGTATATTGGATTTTGATGGATCATGGGATGACCATTTGCATCTAGTAGAGTTTGCATATAATAATAGCTACCAATCCAGTATTGATATGGCTCCATATGAAGCTTTGTACGGAAGACCGTGCAACTCACCATCATGTTGGATAGAGACTGGCGAGAAGTTTATGCTTGGACCAGATGTGGTGAGGGAAACTTCCGATAAGATTAAGATCATTCAGCAACGAATGAAAGCTGCCCAAGATAGGCAGAAGAGTTATGCTAATAAGAGGAGAAGAGACTTGAAATTCTCCGTTGGTGGCTTGGTGTTTGTCAAGATCTCTCCGTTAAAGAGCGTGATTCGATTTGGCAGGAGAGGCAAGTTGGCACCAAGATTTGTTGGCCCATTCCCTGTTCTTGAACTAGTCGGGAATTTGGCTTATAAAGTTGGCTTACCAGAGAAAATGGCGGGAGTTCACAATGTATTTCATGTTTCCCAACTAAGGAAGTTCGTTCATGACTCCGATGTGACTATTTCACCTGATCAGTTAGAAGACTTCGAAGTAGAACCTCAGGCGGTTGGGAACCGCAAGGCGATTCGTATTGTGGGGCACGATACGAAGCAACTTCGAAGGAAGGCGGTGAGGCTAGTCAAGGTTCAGTGGGGCGAGGACGAGAATGATTGTACTTGGGAGACAGAGGAGGGCATTAGGAAGGCATATCCAGAACTCTTTGCCTGGTAAGATTTACTTTGCGATTTAGTTATTCCGCATGCTAGGATAAACTTATTTTACTTGTTTTGCATGTTTGATGGTTGTTTTATGGTTGATAGGCATGTGGGACCTTTGTGTGTGTTTTGATTAAGGAATTCGGGGGCGAAATTTCTTAAGGGGGGGAGAGTGTAATGACCCGTATTCTACACATCATAGGATCGTAGAATATTTATTTCTTTCCCATGTGAAGTCGTATGGTCATGTAACTTTGGGAAACATCTATTGGAGTCATTTTCCATGTTCATGATTTTTGTCGATTTTTAAATGACCATTTTGCCCCTAGTTGGTACTGTTTTGGCCATAACTTTTGATTGGAAAGGAATTTTGACCTGAAACCACTTCCATTAGATTCGTTTGATGGTTTACCTTTCCGTAGAGTGGTCATAATGGTCAAACGGACTTACCGTTTGGGAGATATGGCTGAAATAAGGTTTGGAGGGTGAAAAACTGCTTAACCGGGCCAAATCGGGTGATTAGTGGATAGGCCCATAACCCATTTCGGGATTAGAGTTATGGGAAGGCTGAAATGAGATAGAAGATCATTCTATTTCAGTTTTCTAGCCTCCACTTATCACCAAGGAATCCTAAAAATGGCCTCCAACCTCTAAATCACCTCCAAATCACCTTATGGTCAAGGATTTGGCTTAGCAACCTCTAATCAAGGAAGATCTACACCAAAGCAACATTGGAGCTGCTGTTTAGCATTGGGATTCACATCAAATCAGAGATTTATTTCAGATCTTAGTTTATTTGTGGCTAAGGTGAGTGATTTGCATAGTTTTACACTAATTATGGCTAGTTAAGGGTAATTAGTGTTAATTAGCGAATTTAAGCATGATAAAATTCGGGAAAAATGTTCATAAATTCTTAAATGATGTTTTAGACCTCTGATATGAATTTGGGTTAATTTGGTTAAGTTTTGTTAATCCTATCATTAGTTTCACCTAAATATGCTTAAGGGGAAACATGGGATTTTGGGTATGTTTGATCCATTTCTACCTATCATATTGATGTTTTGATGTTTGTGGTTGATTATGCATGTTGCTATGACTGTATGAAATGCTTTGTGATTGGTTAGAATAGTTGGAATGGTCGAAAACGCCGTCGAGGGGCGTAAACAACTCGCTGGACAAGGTGCAGGGATTCGGATCGGATAGGGGACTGAGGGTCGATCGGATCGCCCTATGGATCGTCGGACATCACCACGAGTCAAGTCATCTCCTCCGAACCGAACCATCTGCGCAAGGCCCACTAGCACCAACCGTGAAATGCTACCCGATCCGATCCACTTGTGCTTCGTATCACGATCCGACTAGAGGAAAGCATCATCCACGATCCGATGCACAACGAGACGCCGATCCGAACCGGGGGGAGGGGGGAGGAGGGAGCCACGAGTTGGAGGAGCGCGATCCGACCCATATGGGGTATTCCGATGCGAACTGAGGAGAGGAGCACGATCCGAAGCAAAGAGAAAGAGGACCGCGATGACGATCCGAACCGTGGCAAGCTAGAGACCCGACCCGATCCCGTGAAGAAGGAGCATTCTGATCCGAACCGACCCAGTATTGACCAAAAACCCGAGATGCAAAGGTAGTCCAATATGGGAAGTTAGGGCTCATGATCCAGATGGGAACCAATGAGTTAACTTCATGGTTGGACTTTGCTGCGGTACGTGTGCTAAGGAGTTGTCGACGTTCATAACTTCGATTCACCACTGAAAATGAATGATGGCTACTTATCAGTGCAGTAGGGTCATTATGACTTGAGGGGCAAGGTGATGGTAGCAAGACTACGTTATCAGTACAGTAGGGTCATTATGACCTGAGGGGCAAGGTGATGCGTAGTAAGACTATGAGCCAACGAAGATGGGGTGAACAACTCCATGGGGCAAGTGGACATAGTAAGGATTGGTAAGGCTATGAGCCAGCGCAGATGGGGTGAATAACTCCATGGGGCAAGTGGACATAGCGAGGAATTAGTGGCTATGTTATTAGTGCAGTGGAAGCCATTTATGACTTCATGGGGCAGAGTGATCGTAGCAAGGTATGTTGGGTGATCGAAGTGGTGAATATCGTATGTTTTACGCACTGAGTGAGAGAAGTGAGGATGGATGCTAAGCTTGATTGTTCGCCATCATTATGACATGCACACCTCCCCCACCTCCATATCTTTACACCGTTGATATAGTACCTTAGAGTGTTGTACAGTATGTAGTGCTAACTCTTTGGTTGCAGGTCCAGGTTCAGGTATGTTTTAGTCTACCTGTTATTGTTCACTTTAGATGCTTATCGCTCATACCAGGGTTTATGTCTGACCCAGAGTTTTATGTCTCCTCTTATTACTCTGGGTGCTCACACGAGCAGACTAGAGACAGGTTAGCTGGTGATGCGCGAGTAGCTGAATCGGAGGCGGGCAGGAGGCTTCCACGTATGATATATATATACACATTCTCCCTGTGTCGTTGGTGGTCGCTACTTGGGCATTAGTAGCGTACCTCCTTTATCTTACTTTTGCTTTGAGACAGTTTGAAAGTTGTAATAAGCTGTATTTTGGATTTCCGCTGCTATGATGTTTAGTTCTGGTTTTCAGCTTATGCACTATCTCTCCTGTTTTATGTCAAGTATGTTATTATTATATTTTATTCTATGCGCTGTGAGACATTCTACAGGTTCTTTGTATGTTCATTTCTTTCTTCCTTTTCCCTTCTGACGACCCGTTCCGTGCTAACTGGACATGTGTACAGCGCACCTTTGGAGTAAATGTCAGTTGGTGCGGGGCGGGCCGTCACAAAACGACAATTAGATGTGAAGTAGGATTTGATCGATTATACACCCCATTGGTTAATTACATAGTAAATCAAAACTTTGGATGCCAAGTGCCAACAAGGATTGCGTCATGTAGAATATCCCATATTTTTTGTTCTATTGTGGTAAGAGTTACCACAGTTGCATGCAATGGATTGAACATATAATTTTCTTGGTTTGATATGACGGTAATTTTAGTTTGAATTTTTTTTTATTTGAATTGGTGCCAGTTGTTTAATTTAAATTGAAATCTATTAAATAATAATAAGGGATTTTTAGACACAAGGACAAAGTCAACCAAAAAAGTAACCATAAGGACAAGAATCTAAAATTCTATAATTAATATAAACTTATAAGTTCAAACTTCGTTTTAAATTAAATTTTAAGGCTTTAATTTCTCAAAATAAATCATTTTAAATATTTAAAATTAATTAAAATAATTTCAAACTACAACTTGCCTCTCCGGCCTCATCACCAAAAAAAAAAAACCTAAAAGATGCTTGCCAATTGGCTCATAAAATCATCAAACTCAATCAATACAGTAAATATGTACCTTTTGTTTCGGGCATGCAATTTTATTCCTCTTCTCAACTTCTATGCAATAACCTGCTCGACACATATACATGTCCAGTCCGAACTAATGTCTAATTCAGTACAACATTAAATCTGATTTGGTTCAATTTTACCTTTTACTCTCACATTCGTTTGATCATTCCATTTTTTTTATTAGTTAAAGTAATAATTACACATTACAACCAACAATCAATTGGTAATTTAACTTTCCAAACTTATATGTTGTCAAAACATATCTCTTTTATATACCCAAAGTATATATAATTTTCAAAGTTAAATCACAAACATTAAACTCTAACTAAGTTTTTGGTTCTCATACCAGTCAGTTGGAAATATATAGACATCCTACTTTCAAAACTCGAAAATAAACATCGATGATGCGGCAACATCACCAGAATAATCGCCGGGTGACTAGAGTTTGATTCTATACATATCCAGTATATTTGAGACTTTAGATATACGTTCATGATGTGTATATGCAAAATCTTCTTATACTCGATAACCCAAACTCAATATCAAATAAAATACTCAAATTCTTATAATAAGATAAAATAATTTCAAAGCTAAACCGTTTTCATATATAATACTCTTCCAACTCATTCTAGAGTATTACTAACTGTAACGACCCAAATATGAGCATGCTTCGAGCCGGTAGTCAGCCCACTCGAAACGTCCTCAAAGACAGATTGTTATGAGAAAACGACACAACATAAAACAGACCAAGAGAATATTTCATTGCAATTACAACAATATTACATCAGAGTACAAGAATATCAGAGTACGAATAAATTATAGCGAAAAAACCCAGTGGAAGACTCCAAAATGATCCAAAAAATAGCTACAGCCAAATCCATGTCCCGATTCAAAAATACTACAAAACCAAAATGACTAGTTGCCCGTGTGGAAAATATGGGCACCCAAAGTTTAGGTGGGAAAAATTATACTTCAGGTCAGTCATGGGACTGGTATGAGAACCAAAACAGTTATTAATTTTATTATAAAGTGAGGCATATCACGGTAGCACGCCATATGACAAGGAACGGGTTTCCTCCACATGAATACCGGTTTTAAAACGAAAACAACGCAATGCTTTTTGAAAAATGAAGCTATTGTAAGACTCAGGTCCCATCACACAATGCAAGTGCAAGCCAAGGATAGAGTGTTACCGTATGATAGCCAAACATGCTTGATACGCGAGATTTCTTTATTATTATTATTATTATAAGTGATAGTGCAGAAAACAATTTAAAAAATAAATGTATCAATCTTAGATGGCATAATACCTCATCCTATTATGTCGCCATATATGTTTACAACTAAAAACGCAAGGGTCGTATTGGAAATTCGGTGTCCATCATGAGCCGAGGCAAAGGATCTTCCTCATCCGAACTTTGGAACATACCTAGTAGAAAGTCCCAGAGAAAACATATCCCTTTGGAGCGACATGGCCGATCAGATGTACATCGCTGATTGGCATCACCTGAACAATACGTTTACCGGTCCCATCGAACCTCTTGGTCAGTGCGTCGACCACCATGGCCTTGTGCGACCATATCTGAGGCGCCTCAATTCCAACATTTACATAAGTAAATTGTCTGGGGTCCATACCATGACATCACTTCTAGCTAGAAAGAAACGCATGTCCTCCGTGTTGTTCTTCATCCCGTTTTTGACTTATACCGGAGTTTGAAGCTCGCGAACTAACGTCATAACACAAGGCTATGCTATATTAGCCATGCTTTGATCATAATACACAAAGCTCTGATTTTCAAGAAAAGCTTTGATCCGTGCATCTCAGCATGCTACATTGTCAATTTATACCGTACAAGCGACGTCCATCAATATATAACATCTAAGCTCATACATGTTAGAGAAGGGTGTTAAGCTAAGAGAATAAATTCTCCACCACCAAGCAGATATATATATTTAGTAGAGATCAATTGATACAACATAAAATACAATGTCAGACATACAATCCATTTGCAAGTTCGTTATGGGTCTGAACGAAACCAAAGGTACCTTATTCCTCATCCCATTTGTCCAATACAGGTGTAACACCCTGTAATATTCATAAGTATTAATAAAAAAAATTAAAAACAAACAATTAAATCATATGGCTAGAAAATGATTTTATATAGCTTTAGGAATTTAGCTACAAAACTCTTTTATTTGGATTCATGGCGAAATTTTGAATCGTTTTCATATATAATATGCTGAAAACGGTCAACATATGAAAAAGTTATGAACAAATGAATTTGGACAGTGTACGCAGAATATATATATATATATATAATTGTATAAATATTATATATATTGTTTGTTAACCCATAAAAGTATGACTAAGGAATACAAAGTATGGTTAAGTCGTACTCGAGAAAGCAATGTTAGATAGTATATCTTTGGGCTGTAGTACGCTAAGTTTGTTCTAAGCCTTAGTTCATCTAGGTTACAAGCCGTTACAGAACCTCGGAATGTTCAGAAACTCCAAGCTATTTTGGTACTCTAGGTCGCTACAGACATACAAAGATAACCTGCCAAGTTCCTTAGCCCGCAAGAGCTCTTTGGATTGCCCTGCTTTTAGCCCGTAAAAAGTCTTTAACACTTTAGATCTTTTAACTCGTTATTCCCTTGGCTCGCTAACCATTTGGCCCGTTAGAACCTCACAGCAAGCCGTGCCTCTTGGATCGTCACGCTCTTTAGCTCGCAAAAGGTCTTTGGCATGTCCCACCAAGCTATGGGTCGTGCCGCTGCTTCATACGATGGCTTTAGCCCGATCCGCCTCTTTCCAAGTGATTTTGGGTCGCTCCGCTTTGCATTGGCTCACCCCGCCTCGGTCTAGCCCGCGCCACTGTTATATATGATCGCTCCACCGGGTTTTAACCCTTTTCGTTCCAAGACTGATGTTCTTAAACTGCGGAATGCTTGCTTAAAGCCATTAGGTCGCCCAACGAGCTAAATCATGAGCAGGGTATTTACAGAACTGCTACCTGGTTCGAAATCCACCTATAAATATCCCCCTCATTCCTTCATGAGGGGGGGGGGAGGGAATTCTATGACCCCGGAGGGCTGCCCAATTATTTCCTAAGCATTTATAAGTGGTTTCTACCTATCCTAGCACCATCAATCGAAGATCAAACATGAAATTCACTATGGAATCCATCATAATCTCTTCATTTCTCGAAAACTCATGGATCTACCATTGAATCTCCATTCTTCCAAGGCCTTTCCTCGACTTTTCCTATGGATCCTTAGAGACCTAATTGGACAAGGGAAGAGGTTGTAAGAATGAATGTAATTGAAATGACTGTATGCATTGTAACCATTGTGAAAGTAATGAGAATGGATCCTAAAGTGGATGTAGATCAAGTTTGATCGAACCACTATAAAATTTTGTGTCTTTTACTTGAATTTCTATTACTTTGTTGCTTCACTTTTTCTACTTAACATCTTAAGAAGTACATTTAGTACCTTTAGTGTTGAGGTCTAATTTGGATTTCAACATTTGGCGCCCACCGTGGGGCCACGTTCACATTTCTCCCAAATTTTAAGAGCCAACATTGAAGTTCTAAGCCTACTTCAACCATACATTCTACAAGTCTAGGATTTAAGCCAATCAGCTAACCCTCCTTTGAAATCAAAAGGTCTCTACCAAAATCAGAAGAGTTGTACGAAGTTATGCCTCTACCGAAGAAGTATGACAATAAGTCCGCCGGTAGTTCGGGGAGTGTGGATCATGAAGCTATCACCATTCCATGAGCTAATCTTCCAAATATCGATCGACCCTTGGGAATTGGAATTGGCATAACTCAAAATCAGTTGGATGCGGTTGTAGGTGACTTGAATCAACAAATGGTGATTTCAAATAGAGCCTTAATGGAGAAGCTTGATATGCTTCTGACCACTCAAACGAATCTCATATCTTTAAAAGCTGACTCGCGAAAATGTGGTAAAACTATAAAAGGTGTCTTCGTCATTCCACAAACCAATAACCCGACCATCGCTGAAAATGTGGAAGCTAAAGTAACTTAAGGCATGTTTAAAGGTTTCGGTTCCAACAAAACTTTGGTGGACAAGACGGAAACTCTCCTTGTTGCTCGAGCGAATCCGACACCTCATAAAATTGAGATCGACCTAATTGGGAATGAGCACTTATTGGTGTTGGATCATAATCATGATCACCACGTAAATAAAGTTGATGTTTGGTCGGATACTGGAAATGAAGCTATCATTGAAGTTCGTAAAACAGATCTCAAAGTGTTCAAACAAGTCCCGTTAAAGAAAAGACACGAAAACAAGTACATCTCCCATAAGGTTGCAAGTCTTAATGTAAGGGTATCTCTTCAGACTGGTAGTATAAGCCCCCAGTTTGCTAGCTTTCATCACTTGCCCAGTCAAATGTCATGGAAAAGGGTCGATGCATGCCTTATGAGACAACATTAAGAAAAGGAGCCTTTTCCAGGAAATAACATTAAGCTTGCGGGAATCTTTAACAATGTCATTGTGGATGCTTCTGTCGCTTCTCTACCCAATGATCTAACCGTGAATGAAACCCCAAGGGATTATGTAACTCAAAAAGAGTTCATTGCCACTATGACCAATTTGCACCAGAAAATAGAGGCTTCAAATGAGATGTGGTTAAATCAAATAAGGGCTCTCAAAGCCACTCAAGCCAGTATCACAAACCGTGTAGAACAACTTGGTGTAGAAAGGAGCATGTACCCCACTATTTCAGATTCTCACATAGAGAGTTGCTATCATCATGACAATATGGAAAACAAGTCCGAGCGACCTTTCTCCCTACCTTTCCGGTAAGCAACAAGAATGATGTCGGTGGGCGAAAAAGGACATATGGAGACAAAGAGGAAAAAGGGAACAAGAGATTTCACTTTTTCAAATCTAAAGAATTAACTCCATTGAATGATACCTCGGAGAACATCTTATATGCTACTAAAGGCGCAGGACTCTTTCCGGAGCCTCGACCAATACTAAAGATCTCGGACAAAACAGCAACGTCTAGAAGTTTCTGCCAGTATTACAATCAACCTGGTCATAATATTAATGATTGCAGACATCTAAAAAGCTCGATCGAGAGTTGGTTAGGAAGAGAAAGCTACAACAATATGTTAAGAAATCGCGTACAACCAATCCCCTTTCAACTTCTCCGGGGCGAAGCACATCCGTCAAACGATCAAGCCCAGGTGAAGAGGCTCCAACAGGAAACAATGCGAAGCTAATGTTCAATGCTATAGCAGATAGTTCTCGTTCAGCGAATAAAAATTGGGAAAAGATGCAAAGCTATGCAAATACTCAAGAGTATAGCCCGACAGAGGCAATGATCCCAAGGGAATTAGAAGCTCCTGTTCACCCAGTGATCACCCGACACTTCCATACAAAATCTCAGTAAAAACCGGTGTTGAAATATTTGAGTCTAATTGGAAAAGGTCATATGTTATCAGTCAAAAGAATCATTCCAAATGTTTGCTTTCTTAAAGTTCAACGAGTTTGAGTGATACTTAAAACACGGCTCAACAATGATATTCCAAGTGTCAAGTGCAATAAGCATCATTTCGCATATAAAGCGAAGATGAAATGCACTATCTAGAAAATCAAATAGGGGAGTTACTTAAGGTTCGGTAACTAGAAGAAGGAACCAGTTGAATCAAAAATCCCCTAAAAAAATGTTGACGCATCTATGACCTGAAATGGCCTGGTGATAGTTACAGCACACCTCGATTTGGATAGCTCAAACGCCTCTTGCTCAATGTTCAAACCTCATTCCCAACAAATATGAAGATGTGAAGCACAACATTGCCGATAAGGGAAGCCAGAATCTGAAAGGTCGAATGACATAGCATTCAGGTTACAAATAAAGTTATATGTTTCACCATAGGGGCATCTTCTCAATTACAAATCGTGGTAAGACCTAATGAATGAACTAGCACCCGCCCTGTGTAATGGTGCAACTTTAAACCAAAGACCTCCCAAAGTGGCACCCAGTTAATCGCCGAAGCCATTAATACATGGCCGAATTACGATAAAAACACTGGCTTTTAAACCAAAGACCTCCCAGAGGGGCACCCTTTTAATTGCCGAAGCCATTAATACATGGAAGGATTGCGATAAAAACACTAGCTTTTAAACCAAAGACCTCCCAGAGAGGCACCCGGTTAATCGCCGAAACCATTAATACATGGCCGGATTGCGATAGAAACATTTTTTTAAACCAAAGACCTCTCCGAGGGGCACCCAGTCGATCGTCAGTACAATTTATACATGGTCCGATTACGATAAACCCTGGGATCCAAAAAGACCTTTTCGAAGGCGTCTGATCAAATGCTGGGTCTTTCAAACCTAACTATTGATTCTAGGTCTTCTGATTGACATAGAAATATGTTTATTTTATGCTCTTATATCTTATCTTTTGTATATAAATAAATATTACTTGGGTATTGTTTTGTCACTTTTACAGATATTCCAACCCAGCCCGCATGCAACCAGAAAATAGAGAAATGGAGATCAGATTGCTATTTTGAAGAATTGTAGATGAAGATCCCACATCCAGTTGCTGTTGGACAAGAAAATGATTGATGAAAAGGCCATGCACATCTCAATCAAGGGAGACTTGTTAAAGAACCAAGAGGAAAAGAAGAAAGGCCAAAGATTTAATAGATTTAACTAAGGCCCATTTGAGATTCTCATTGTAAACTCTTTTGGTGAATTTTCTAAGGCCCATCTATCATTTGTAATTAGGGTTAGGGTTTGGTTATCCCCTATATATACCCTTGTGATATCATTGTAGCCACCATCCTATCCTATTCTATATTCTCTTCTCCATTAATAACAGTTCTTCTTCTTTTTATTATTTTTGCATTTTTTTTCTTAGCAATCGGTGTTGTCTTCACAATTAGTTTTGGAAGAACACCAATTGTATTGTACATTTTTTGTTAGTGATTAGTCGTTTGATTAGTTTCAACGACAATCCTAATTTACTTTTGTTGTTCTTCTTTTCCTGCAATTTTACTTTCTGCATTTTATTTCTGTTTTGCATTTTAATTTCCAACTGATAATTGTGATTTGATCATCGGTTCAATTAGATTTGTTCTGAATCGGATCGCAGTTTCAATTTTTATTGTTTTCAAAACCAACCTCGAAAATCATCTAACTCGCCCAAGAGATTAGATAAATAATTTGATTTAATCTACCTCCCTGTGTTCGACCTGTATGCTACACACCTGTACGCTTGCAGTATTTAATTTAAAATTCGCGCTTTTCTAATTCATAGACTAGCGACGATCAAGTTTTTGGCGCCGTTGCCGGGGAGGTAACAATTAAATTTTATTATTTATTTGATTTCTGATTCGTGTTAGTTTTTTTTTTCTTGTTTTTGTGTATTCTTATTAAAAAAAAAAATCATCCTAGTTTTTATTTGATTTCTTTCCTTTTTATTTCTCAATCTCTTTCTTTTCTTCTACAAATAAAAAAAAAAATTCTGCCATTTGTTCTTTCAATTTCTTGCACTGTCCAATTTCTTTCCTTTCATTTCTTCCTAATCTATTGAATCCTTTCTTCTTTTCCAAGTCTAAAAAAAAACTTTTGCAATTTTTTTCTCCATCTACTGTTATTTCTTTCATGTATTACTCTGTTCTGATTTCTCAATCACCACCATAGCTCCACACCATCTTTCTTCATACCAAGTTCATAACGACACAAACCAATCCATTTTTTCTCCACTTCCAAATCCCATACTGACTGTCACCATAATTCACAGACCCCAAAGTTCACCCCACAGCAAGTTCACACTAAAACCCATTATCACCAATCAAAAACATCCATACAGCAAAACCACTCAGGGCCTCCGTGCCAAAATAGCAACCACGCTTCACCCTTCCTCAATCCTCAAACTACAGCGCACCATCTTCTAATCACCATCAGCAAACACAAGAACCACTGTCTGTAATCACACAAAACCACCTCCTTGCCATCTACTTGCCATCTCCTTGCCATCTACAACAACCTTAACCCCAAGTCTTCAAAATTCATCCTCTCCCACTCACAACCTAGCCCCCATCCAGTCCACACTTACTTCATACGTCCACCACTACAAACCATCCATTCACAACAATTTGTACCCAAACAATTCGTACTTCAAACACATACAAACTTCAGCACCCTCACGTTCATCTTCAACAAGCCCCCTCCATCCTTCATTACAATTCCTCTTCACTAACGCAATTCCCAATCCATCTTCCCAAAACAAACTTCACTGTTCATCACGTTGTCCCACATCAAACCGTATATTCAACAACAGTTCACGGCTATCAACATCTCACTCCCACCAACCGATCGCTTCAACTCAACAAAACCATCATCGTAAATCTCCAACTACACAGACATCAAAACCCGTCAACATACCCCATCTTCCCCCCAACTTTAGTCACAAACTCATACACCCCTGTCAAAAATTCACCACCGCCATCAAAAACCAACTATCAGTAACATACCCTAATCGCAAATCGGAAACCTCCTACCCGATCACCACGTTCACATCCCATCCACTTAAGCCCAGTCGCTCGCATCCATACCCCCACAAGCCACTACCGAATTGTACCAAACCCCAAATCCCAGATCTGAAACAAAGAAACCAAATTCGATAGAAAAAGGGAGAGCTCAGTTCGAAACTTTAAGTTGAATACGAATATTTTTTGTTTGACAACGAAAGGGGGGATCGAATTTTTTATTTTTTATTTATTTTTTATAATAGTGCGTGTCTGGAAAGAAAAATCAGAGGAAAGAACGCAAATTTCTATCGACTATTTTGCTAGGGAATTATTTGTTTCCATTCTGTTGGGACGAATTGTTTTGAAAAATAAAATAAAGGAGCGTGATTTGTTTACTTATAAAAAGGGGGGCGTGAGATTTTCTTCTTCTGGGAACTTGATATTTGATTCTTGCCTTGTTGCTTTTGATTCTCTGTTTTGTTTTTAATTGGACGCGGCACTTGAGGTCAGTTCTTGGACGTTTGGCTGAGCTCTTTTGCATAGCACTTTGGTTGAGTTTTTATTTTGTTTTGTTTTTGGTTAATTTTTTTCCTTATTTTCTTTTAAGTAGGCCACTTTAGGTTAGTTTAGCTTATTTGTTCATCTAGTTTTTTTTTCCAGTTCCTAGTCAGTTTGCAGTTTTCATTTCTTTTGTTTATTTGATTTGTTTTTATTTAAAAAAAAAGGTATCAAATCAAATCAAGGCCACTCAAAATCATAGATCGTGAAGAAAAGAATTCAACCAAACAATACAAGGAATTTGGTGATCAAACAATCTGCAAACATTTGGATTTTAATCCCTGACACTGCATAATCATTCTGGATGGTCTGCCATAACCCACGGTAATATTTTTCTAAACTCTACAGGTGCTGAAGCTGCTTTGAAAAATATAGAAATTGTTGTAAAAATTTTCTGCAGGGGCAGCGGCTTGAATGTAAAAAAATTTAATTCTGCAATTTATATTTCTGTGACTGTAATTTCTGAGTTAATTTGGTGCGGACTGATATTTCCATAACTGAAATCTTCATTCTCATTGTTTTCAACAATAAAAATAGACTTTTCAAAATAATATAATTGAAAAGTGGTGTTTTGTGAAGTTGACTGTCTCGCATAATTAGATCGCGGATATATAGTAGTTCAATTTATTGAACTATTAGCAAAAGAGGTTGCATACTACCCGTAAAACATTGGTCGTATCCCTTAGTTTTATACTATACGTGAACGACCATAAGACCCTCTTCCCCCTTCTAATTGAGTCAGTTAATTAATAGAGCACAACTCATTATTTTATATTATTTTGAATTGAGAATAATTTCTGTCTTGTCGTGATTTCATTTCAAATGTCTGATTCAAAAAAATCTTTGAGAGAATTGTGGGATAATAGTCGAAGTAGACATCCGCATGAAGAGTATGATTTTGAATTACAACTCATGAAACAAAATTTTCCAAAATTTCGCGAGCCAAATGTCAACAATTTTCAAAATGACCAACATTTTCAAAGTTATGATCGAAATGACGACTTCAATTCAAATTTCAATAATTTCGATTATGGGCCACATCCACATCAAAACGGTTTTGAATCGCAACATACCTTTGATCAACATCAATATGGGGTGGGAAACCAATTCGAAAATAATTCTGAAAATGATTTTCAAATCGATCAAAATTTTCAAAATTACAACCCATATCCACATTTTGAATATGACCAAAATTGTAATTTTCCCTTGAATTTCGACAGTTTTGGTTACGAACATAATTTTCAAAATCAAAATGATTGCCAATACCATTTTTATGAAAATTCAAACAACCACCACATTGGAAATAATATTGATTGTGAAATTAATGTGGACTATAATTTTGAGAATCAAGAAATCCAAAATGAGAGCTCTCAAATCAACGATTCTGAAGAATGTCACTTTGATGAGAGGGCAGAAAGGCTAAATAAAAAGATGGATGAACTTCTTTGTTTAATGTCATCTTTGAAAGAACAACGAGAGCAACAAAATCAAATTCAAACAAGTGATGAATCAGAAAATAATCCATTATTTACTGATAGTGAAAATTTTCAGATAACAACTTTGGAAATTGAGAATAACGATCTGAATGAAGTTGTTCAAAATTCAACGAATGATTTGGATTTCGATTATTTTCAGAAAAAAATTTAAGCTTGGATTTTGATCTTCCTATTTCAAACTGCGAGAAACTTGAAATTCTAGGAATTGAACAGAATAAAAATGTTGAAATTTTCAATTCAAATTTGGAAAAGGATTTTACTGAACATGAATTCTTTGGATTGTACGAGGATGAGTTGCCAAATGAGGAAGAAGTAGATTCACGTCATGAGTTCGAAAATTTTAACTTTGAAAAAATTTCAAACGAACTTGAAATTGTCAGTGTCGAAAATACGTTGTCAGTTAATGATGAGAAATGTGATCACATGGTCTTGAACAACACTCAGATTTCAAATTTCACTGGATTTATATACGATCACAAATTTTTGAACAATTACACTGATAAATTTGTTGAACACATAAATTATCTTTGGAATGCTGGCTTGGTTGAAAAACTTCATGTTAGGATGACCCTAGATATTTATCTCCTGGACTATAAATCTAGGTTTAAACATGAGATGGTTTTCAAAAACCTTTGCTTATTAGAAAACATGCCTAGACATAGTGGGAATGGGATTCATCGGGCTAGAACCATGTGTGGGGGAAAAAGATGGTGGTATTCTTTGCATCGCGTGCACCGCAAACACATATATCATTGTACATATGATCCATTCTTACATATAGTTAGACTGCATTTTATTTTACAAATTGTTTTGCATTTGATACACCTTTGGGTTCTCTCTTTCACATTTAGGAAACGTGTTTAAAGTGTGGACACTGTTTAGTTCTAGTGTGGGGGGGGAGTCTGCATTGCATTCATTCTTTTTAATTTTCTTAATTTTTTTTTCTTTTCATCTTCATGCATTTAAATAGGACCATCATACATTTTAGATCGTAGTAACATACCATAAATTTTTTTTGTGGAAAATACCACTCATTTTCAATTGCTACAACAAAATAAGTTTACAATTTTTAGCCAGTTGATAGTATTTTTTTCTCTCAACTAAGATCGAATAAGAAATATAATGAAAAGTTTAATTTTTAGGGATAATAGTGTAACCCGTACATAGGGAGATTCTTATGTGATGGCCATGAAATCTATTCTATATTGTAGACTTTGTTTAAATAAGTGGAGGACTTAAAAAACTTATATTGGCTTTTCAAATCTTTAAAACTAAGTTGTGTTAAGTTGAATTCACGTAACTCTCTTTTGTGCTTATATTTTCGATAATAATAATAATAATAATAATAATCCAAGGGTATCCAACATTACTTGTATATCGAGCGTTGGTGTGCAAACCCGCCAAGCTCTATCCGACATGTTGTTGACAAAGTCAGCATTGGAATATCTTGGTCTCATTTTATGAGATTGGACACCTAAGGATTACCGACACGTTGTTGACAAAGTCAAAGTCGGCCTGCACAATCCGCCAAGCTCTTTACCCACTCTCCGTTAGTCCGCGAGGCAGTGCATGGGTGGTAAACCTTGGTCTTCTAAGTTAGGTGTATGTACTTAATCATAAATTTTAAAATTGTATAGAATAAAGAATAAGCGATGATGCCCAAACATTTCTTGACCTTATTGATTTGACTAGCCATACATGAGAAAATTAGAATACCACTTTACAAACTGTGCCAAACAAACTAAGAATTTATTTCATGGCTGCACTATGTTATCGACTGAACCAGCTGGCCAAACTGGAATTTAACATTTGAAAACTTGATTTATATTGAAAATTTGTGACAAGTTGAGGTATCTAAAATAAAATCAACTGATTAGAAATTATTAACTTAATTTGTTGTACCACTTTCCTGAATTAAGTCGTGTTTTCATTTTTCGTTTTTATTTGCATATGTCCATTGCATTCATGTAGTTTCATTAGAATCATAGCATACTGCATTTGGATTTTGTGGGTAGTATCCGCTGAAAACCCTCACGAGACACCACTCGTCCTACTAGGGACACCTAGAGGTTTAACGACTTGTTGCATACGCTCAATGCAATCGTGTTTCCTACGAAAGTGTGACCTATCTAGTCTAGTTTTTCATTTCTTGTTTTACTCGAGGACGAGTAAAAGATAAGTGTGGGGGTATTTGATTGACATAGAAATATGTTTATTTTATGCTCTTATATCTTATCTTTTGTATATAAATAAATATTACTTGGGTATTGTTTTGTCACTTTTACAGATATTCCAACCCAGCCCGCATGCAACCAGAAAAGTAGAGAAATGGATATCAGATTGCTATTTTGAAGAATTGTAGATGAAGATCCCACATCCAGTTGCTGTTGGACAAGAAAATGATTGATGAAAAGGCCATGCACATCTCAAATCAAGGGAGACTTGTCAAAGAACCAAGAGGAAAAGAAGAAAGGCCAAAGATTTAATAGATTTAACTAAGGCCCATTTGAGATTCTCATTGTAAACTCTTTTGGTGAATTCCCTAAGGCCCATCTATCATTTGTAATTAGGGTTAGGGTTTGGTTATCCCCTATATATACCCTTGTGATATCATTGTAGCCACCATCCTATCCTATTCTATATTCTCTTCTCCATTAATAACAGTTCTTCTTCTTTTTATTATTTCTGCATTTTTCTTTTTCTTAGCAATCGGTGTTGTCTTCACAATTAGTTTTGGAAGAACACCAATTGTATTTTACATTTTTTGTTAGTGATTAGTCGTTTGATTAGTTTCAACGATAATCCTAATTTACTTTTGTTTTGCATTTTAATTTCCAATTGATAATTGTGATTTGATCATCGGTTCAATTAGATTTGTTCTGAATCGGATCGCAGTTTCAATTTTTATTGTTTTCAAAACCAACCACGAAAATCGTCTAACTCGCCCAAGAGATTAGATAAATAATTTGATTTAATCTACCTCCCTGTGTTCGAACTGTATGCTACACACCTATACGCTTGCAGTACTTAATTTAAAATTCGCGCTTTTCTAATTCATAGACTAGCGACGATCATCTTCCAAATCCAGTTACTGACAAAGTTTAAAGACCCCTTCGGGGGAATCCAACCATAAGCGGATCTTCCAAATTCGGTTAGTGACGGACCCGAAGACCTTTTCGAAGGTGCCCTACAAATTCCGAAAGTGGCTGAATTACTTAGTCACAACGAATAACGGGTTTACAAAGAACCTCTGTAGAGGTACGAGAAACAAAGACCTCTCCAGGGGCATATGTTCAAATCAAACCTCCAAAAGCCCTAGATTGCCAGGCTAGTGAGAAGTGTGATTGAATGTTTTAAAAAATATAAGACCTCTTGAGCAGAGGCATGGTGACAAAGATTCTTCTTCAATAAAGCCTGAGCTCGCTCGGTTAAGCTGGAAACCTTTTTTGGCTCACAAGCAAGTCATAGGATTCCAAATAATGTCGATTACAAATATCATGCCTAACCTTTAAATTTCGTGATGAATTTTCCTATGGGGGCATTATCACTGCATTAAAGGAAAAATCAATAATGCTTGCTTGAACATACCGCAAAATTGTCTTAACTTTACATTGAAAATTCGGTACCTACAAGGGTTGCTTTGACCAAAAAAGTTGAATCCCCAAATGGCAAAGGCAAACCCAAAAACTTCGGTGCTGTGACAAGCACGAAAGTGGTTAGTCACAAGTAAGAAGCCTCGGGTATTGCCCCAGTCAAAACTAAGGAAATTTAACAATGTTGGTCAAATACACCTAGCCAGTAATGATTCATAGCTACAACTAGGAAACCGAGTCGCAATAATAAATAACTTGTAGCGTAAAAGTCTGTGTTGCAAGCATGAAAAGAAAGCAGGTGTGTTTACAACAAAAATGGTCTGAACACCCAAGGTACTAAACTGTACTTCAGCAATTTGGTAAGAAATAAATGGAACCATGTTTAATCAGCAATAAAAAGTGAAAAATGCGAGAAAAGTAAAGTAGAGACGAGATTTAGAGTGGTTCAACCATTAACGAGGCCTACGTCCACTATGAAGGTGATTTCCTGACTTATAATGAGAATTACAAAGTACATCAGCTTTCTCTCTTCATACATCTCTATATTCACTCAATATACCCTCGTTTATTTATTTCAATCTGAGGAATTATACAAGAGAGTAGCAGAATTTGAGGAGAAGAAGGATGGATGAATGACTAAGAAGAAGGATGTCTTCGTTTTCCTTCACCGTAAGATTGCCCTTAATGCCCTGGCCGAATCTGTGGTTGAGGATGAAATTCAGCAGCACTTCGTGGTCTTTTCCCAAAAGTCCCCCTTTATGTTGGTAGCCATGGTGTATTTATAGGTGAACTTCCTTTGGTAAATGATCTGGAATTTGTTTATCCAGGCTGCGGATTGTTCATTTTTTTCATTACAATCGTGCCACTAGCTAGCTGTAGCCAGCTGTCCGTAGTTGTATCCAGTTATCATGTGCGGACGGCTCGTTGGAACGAGTATCTTGAATAGCTGAGTGGTTCCATGTAAGCGAGGGTCCTGCAAGCGCTTTTGGGAGATTTTGTAAGAGCGGGATGTGGGTCTAGAGTTGATTATCCTTCGTTCTTTGTGCGACCGTCCTTCTCGGTCCAAGGGCGCTCGTCTTCTTGCTGCCTTTGTATGGCGCTGTTTGGCTTTACGTCTATGTTATGAGGTCGCTCCAGCTTATGTTGAATGGGTGACTTGCTTTATTTCGGTGTTTGAGCGGTTCTCAGGATATGCGACCTTTATCATTATCGGGTCGCACTTTTCCTGATATGTTATGCCGTTATCTTAGGTCGCATCGGTTAACTTGACCTGCCCTGGGTCCGATATTTGGGTCTTACTCTGTGCGGTTGCATCGTGCACGGACGACCCAGGTAGTACCCACCTTGTACCCTCTACCCAATGTGCGTATGGATTTTTAGGTATTAACACTTGCCCCTTGAAGTCCGTGATTTGTTTTTGTATGGAATCACTGGCTTCGACATATTTGATCGCACATTGGTTGGTGGGTTTGTCCTGACTTGTTGACGAGTCGTTCGTGTAGGGACTGAAACTGCTTTGTTGTAGCTAATTGGCGTCTTTACCTTTGGGCGAGACTTTTAGGCTATTTTTTCTTTATTGTAAATAGCTAAATTATAGGGAAGTGAATACACCAACTGATCTTCTGATGGGACAACTGTTTCAGTACTCAAGTGTTATGCTGACGTGGCGAAGAGTACCTTTGAGGTGTGCCTTTTAATCTCCACTTCATTCTCTTATTTTTCATTCGATTTTGCTTCCGTTTATCTTTCAGGAAGGTCTCTTAAATTTGGAGGAAAAACTTCGTATCTCTTTCCACTACTACTCAGGTTCGTTGATTCTTTCTCGTGCTCATTCTTCGTTTGAGCTTTACAGGTATTCCCTAGTCCGTTTGCAGGATGGTCTCATCTCCAGAACAATGCCAAAAGGGGACTTTTTTCGATTTGAGCATTTCAGGGGATGAGATTCAGTCGGTTGGTCAACCGTCCATAAATTCTCCTTTCGTCCATTTTTATACGGAACTTCAAGCTATCATCAACAGTCCTCGTCATGCTCCTGGGCCTTGCAGTCCCAGGTTTGCTAAGAGATTTCGGGGATGGAGCTTGCAGGGGGTCCCTTCAAATGTGGATGTATCTTCAGCTGACTCTCTGAATTTCACTTACGATATGACTGCAGCGAAAGGTCAAATGTTGGCTCGCCTCGAGACTGTTGTGCACCAATTTGGAAAATAGATGGATTTGCTGAAGGATCATTCTACGAAGCGGATGATTGGCTGGCATAAGTTGGCCTCCGACCTCCAGAAACTTCACAAGGACAACCTTGAGCATATTTCGGTTTTGGAAAACGATAAGGTGAATTTAATCCAGGCCCTTAGGTCCAATGATAGCATAGTCCCTTCCTTTGCCCGTGGGGAGGTTGAATCGGTGATTTTCGCACATGCTGAAGGGCCTTCATCTTGTTCTGCTCCGGCGAAGAGGAAAGTAGGTAGGCCAAGGAAGGTTAGATATCTGTAACCCCCTCTCTTATGGTTGTTTTGCTTTTTGAATTTTAAGACCGGTTCTGTAAGCGGGTGCCGGTCCTCGCCTATGACATCATGCTGGTTGTTGTTTGTGACTTTGTGTTTGACCTGTGACAATTTCTGTGCTGCTGGTGAATGGTTACTTGGCTGGTTTTGCGATGCTTTCCATGTCTGTGCTATGCCATGTCTCTTTGCCCTGTTTTGACAATACACACACATTTTTCTTAAAAGTTTTTTTGCAGCAACCGTGCGTTAGTGTCGTATCACGAGGCATTCGTCCGTACGTTAATGTCGTATCACGAGGCGTTCGTTCGTACGTTGGTATCGTATTACGGTTAGTCTTGTATTGTTCTTATTAGGCTGGGATTATCCAGCTTTCAGTATTTGGCTTGATTGGTAAGTCCTTAGCTGTTCTAACTTTAGCAAGTCAGCCATTTAGATTTTTATTAAATATCCTGCTTTATTTGTTTGGGGTATTTTCGTGATGCATTTTTATGCGTGCCCCCGTGAGAGGACTTGGGTTCCAATATAGAATCCGATCTT
Source organism: Allium sativum (assembly GCA_030737875.1). Classification (NCBI taxonomy): domain Eukaryota; kingdom Viridiplantae; phylum Streptophyta; class Magnoliopsida; order Asparagales; family Amaryllidaceae; genus Allium; species Allium sativum. The sequence goes on along the minus strand of CM060915.1, from coordinate 938,981,319 downwards.
GGCTTCATTTGACTTGGTTAACAAACAAAGAACAAGAACAGACACCCCCATACGGCTAGGATTTCTGCACCCCCATACGGCTAGGATTTCTGCTGTTGTAATCCATCCTTGGCTTTGTTTGACTTGGTTAACAACAAAGAACAAGAATGGCCACCTCCTTTCGGTCGGGTTTCTGTTTTTGCGCTGGTCTTTCCAGCATGTTTAATCCTTCCCCATTTTATGCTTCATCCGAGGAGCGGACAATAATTCATCTCATCGAGCTTTCAACTCAAAAGGGAAAAATTCATGTCTTTTACCTACCAAGGTTGGTGCCCCTTGAAATTGGCAATTTTCCGTTTCGGGACATGCCGGTTTCCCGACATTATGCTTTGACCTAGGACATAAACGTTGGTTCGCCTCATTGGGTTTCTTTTTCTTAAGTTGGAAAACCCGTGTCCAGCACCTAGGAAGGTGACATAAGAAGGTGCTTCTTCGGTGGGCTTAGCAATTTTATCCGTGGGACTTTTGAGTTGCTTTTACTCCAGCATTGACTCTTTTAATCTGGCACCAAGCTTTTGTTGGTCCTGTATTGGGAGGTCCAGTGTTTCATGATGGAAGTTGGAATTCCTCGAGTTGGTGCTCCCAGATCGCTCGTTTTCCTACACAAGGAAGTCAGCTTTTAGTAGAGGATTGTGAACGAGTGTCCTGTACATGTAATTAGGACTCCATATTCAGTCACTTCATGTACATCATTAAAAATGCGAAAATTTCATGAATCTCTACAACATTTTATATGTATTTGAATAACATGTTATAAGAAGTAATGACAGATATGCTCGTTATTCCATGCTCGTGGAATCTAGTTCCCATCTGTGGCGGCCAATTTGAAGGTTCCGTCCTGGAGTTTCTGACTTATAACATAAGGTCCTTCCCAATTGGGCCCGAAGACTCCAGTACCGGTCATAATCTTTTTCAGAACAAGGTCTCTGATTTCAAAAGTTCTTTGCTTGACTTTTGAATTGAAGTGCCTGGCCACCCTCCTTTGGTGTGCGGCTACTCTGAGTTCCGCTTCTTTTCTTCTTTCCTCGAGTTGGTCGAGGGCTTCGAGCTGTAGCTTCTCATTCTCTTTGGGGTCAAAATGTATTCTTCGATGGGTAAGGACTTCCAACTCCACTGGTATCATAGCTCTAGACCCATAGGATAAAGAAAAGGGAGTATGCCCTATTGCAGTTTTGTGCGTAGTGCAATACGCCCATAATGCCAGCGGGAGTTCATCTACCCATCCACCCTTAGCCTTTTCTAGTTGCTTCTTGATGGTAGTCTTGATGATTTTATTTACTGCCTCCACCTGCCTGTTCGCTTGTGGATGAGCGACCATTGAAAAGCTTTTTTGGATTTTATACTTGGTGCAAAAGCTTTGGAATTCTTCACTTTCAAACTGGGTTCCATTGTCCGTGATTATCTTTTGTGGTACCCCAAACCTGCATATGATATTTTTTAAGACAAAGTTAATAATCTTCTTTGAAGTTATAGTGGCCAATGGTTCTGCTTCATCCCATTTCGTAAAGTAATCAACGGCAACAATTGCGTATTTGAAATCGGATTTTGCAGTGGGAAGGGCTCCTATGAGGTCGAAGCCCCAGATAGCAAACAGCCATGGGCTGACTATGTGGGTTATGGTTGTGAATGGCATCCTTGGGATTTTTGCAAATCTTTGGCACCTGTCACATTTTTTAGTGTAGGCCGTAGAATCTTTTTTGATATCTGGCCAGAATTGACCATATCGTAGGATCTTCTTGGCCAAAGTTTGTCCTTCGGTATGACCTCCGCATTCCCCTTCGTGCAGTTCCTCCATAATTGCCTTAGACTCCTTCTCTGTAACGCATCGAAGTAAAGGTGTAGAAAATCCCCATCTATATAGTCGTCCATCTTGAATAAGGTATAAAGGAGCTTTTCGTAAGATCTTTCTTCGAAGTTTGGCTTCAGCCGGGAGTGCCCTAGTTGCGAGGTATTATTTAATTGGCGACTTCCATGAATTTGATTCATCAGTTATTTCCATGATCCAATCCATTTCGATCTGCTTTGTAGTTGGATTGGAAAGGACTTCCACTGGGACTAACCCCATCAGCTGTGCATCTCCTATGCTCGTATATTTGGCTAATGAATCAGCTTTAGTATTTTCTTCCCTATTTTTGGTTGGAATTCTCCCAAAATCTGGCATACTACGAGCTGGGATCGCTGAAGATCTGTATAATTTTTATTTGCAACTCTTTCTCTAGCTTTGTTCCTGCGATAAGGGCCTCGTATTCGACCTCGTTGTTGGTTGCAGTGAATTCTAAACTTAGTGCATAACATAAGTATCTTCCCTCAGGGGTTTCAAGAACTACCCCTGCCCCTGAAAAACGGTCATTCGTCGCCCCATCTACAAATGGCTTCCACCGAATACTAGTTTCGATATCATCTTGCTCCTTTACTTCCCCTCGGTTGGTAAATTCTGCAATGAAATCAGCAAGTTCTTGTCTGTTGATCGCTTTCCGGGGGTGATACGTAATGTCGTACTGGCTAAGCTCTATATTCCATTTTAATAACCTTCCGGAGGTTTCTGGTCGGGATAGGACTTGCCTCAAAGGTTGGTCTATGAGCACCTTGATAGGATGTGCTTGGAAGTAGGGACGAAGCTTCTTTGATGTAATAAGCAAACAATAAGCAAGTTTTTCAAGTCTTGGATAATTAAGCTCCGCTCTGGATAACCTCTTGCTGATGTAATAGACCGGTTTTTGTATCTTCAAATCTTCTCTGATTAGTGTTGCGCTTAAAGCATGGGCAGAGACCGCCAGGTATAGAAACAAGTCTTCCCCGTCACTAGGCTTTGACAGCATATGTGGTGTTGCCAGATGTTGGATCAGTTCTTCGAAGGCTCTCGGGCACTCAGGGGTCCACTGTATCTCCTTTCTTCCTTTTCTGAGGGCGCCAAAGAATGGAAGACATCTGTCCGTTGCCCTGGATATGAAGCAATTCAAAGCCGCGATCTTCCCATTTAAACAATGAAGCTCCTTCTTGGTTCCTGGGGCACACATTTCTCTCAGAGCTTATATTTTGGCTGGATTAGCTTCTATACCTCTAGCGTTGACCATGTACCCAAGGAACTTGCCTGATCCAACACCAAAACTACATTTCAAAGTGTTCAACTTCATGCCATATTGTTGTAAGATGTCGAACATTCGGGCTAGGTCCTCCAAATGGTTTATTGCTTTCTTCGACTTAACCAACATGTCATCGACATATACTTCCATCGTCCTACCGATTTGTTTTTTGAACATAGCATTTACCAGTCGTTGGTAAGTCGCTCCTGCGTTTTTTAGACCAAATGGCATTACCTTATAGCAATATAGGCAGAGGTCAGTAATAAAGCTGGTGTTTTCCTGATCTGGACCATACATCATAATTTGATTGTAACCGGAATATGCGTCCATGAAAGATAGCAATGCATGGCCGGCCGTGGAATCCACCAGTTGGTCGTTTCTGGGGAGAGGGAAACTATCTTTCGAACAAGCTTTATTTAGGTTTGAATAATCCACACAGACCCAACATTTGCCGTTTGATTTCCTTACGAGCACCGGTTTGGATACCCATTCCGGATATGTAGATTCTCTAATAAAACCATTTTCCATTAGTCTATCGACTTCTTCTTTTAAGGAGCATGATCTCTCCAGCCCCTGGGCTCTCCTTTTTTGTTTGACAGCCGGAATGCGCGGGTCAATGTTTTGCTTATGGACTGCAACATCCAGAGATATTCCGCACATGTCGGAATTGTTCCATGCGAACACATCTAAGTTAGCTCTCAAAAAGGCAATCAATTGACTTTTCAATTCAGGGCTCAACCAAGACCCTATATTAAACACACGGTTTGGGTCCTTTGGATTTACAGCTATAGGAATCGTGTCTTCGGCCGAGGTCGCACTTTCGTCCTCTGCACTGGCTTCTCTACGATCGATCTCTTTTTGCATTCCGCTATGCTCACTAGTGCACGGACCATTCTTTAGTTGTTATAAGGGGAGTTTTGGATGCGAGGGAGAACCCCTGCATCCTTTCCTGATTCTTTTTTCTTGGCCTCTTTTAATTCTGTCACATAGTAGTCCCTTGCCGCAATTTGATCGCCCTTGATACACCGATTCCACTTTCAGTTGGAAACTTCATGGTCAAACACCAAGGAGCTAAAGCAATCTTGAAACCCGAAAGAGTCGGCTTCCCAAGGAATGCATTGTAAGATGAGAAATCGTCTATTATGACAAAGGTCTGTACCATGGAAACTCAACGCTCCCCATCTACCAATCTGACAGGCAAATCTATCGTTCTGATGGGTTGCGTAGGTTGACCTGTGAAACCGTGGATCTTATGTGGGTACGCGCGCACCTTTTCCATGGAGAGATTCATCTTTTGGAAAGTGTTTATAAAGATCACATTGACCGATGTCCCGGTGTCAACCAGGACCCTTTTTACCACTACAGGCCCGAGACCAATTGTGATCACCATGGCATCAATAGTTGGCGTAATTTAGCCTTCTGCATCCTTATCTCTGGATATCACATCCTCGGTCGAAGTTTTGTGCATTTTCGTCGAAAGCTCGTTGTTCGAGATCATGCACCCTTCCTCTTTCGTGACATCCTTCAATTCGCTAGCGTATCTTTCCATATCTGCCCAACTGTTCCCGGCTGGGTGGGGACACCCAAATATCATATTGATTACTGGTCTCGGGTCGACTAGCATTCGGTCCTCTTTACTCGAGTTAGGCTGGCTAGCCGCATTGTTATGCCCCTGCACGGTGGGAGTGCTTTGGGGATTTTTCTCATACTGCTGGAGTCGGTTCTTCCTGTTGAGCTCCTCAATCAAACTCTTCAGGTGTCGGCATTCGTTAGTGCTGTGCCCTGGTTGGCTATGGAAACGGCAGAATTTCCCGGAATTTGCTTGCTGTTCAGTTACCTTCTGCGGCTTCATCCGAAGGAAAAGGCCTGAGTCCTTCGCGGCTTGGTAAATCCTCTCTGGGGTTTCGTTCAGGAGGGTTAGCTCATATGGTTTGTACATCCGTGTCTTCTTATAAGCTTTGCTATCCCTCTCATCGTTTCCCCTCTTTTGTCCTACATCACTCTTCTGCTCAACCCTGGGCTCATCACTCTTTCCTTCTCTGGCTGCGTTATTTTCTATAGTCTTCTGGACACCTGGAGCTTCATCTTCCACACTCATGTATTCCTCCGCTTTCTTGTAGAACTTCTTTAAAGTCTTTGGTTTCTTCATCTTATGCCACTTTCCAAATTCTGACTTCTTATCAATAGCCCCTTTCAGGGCTGCCAGCAAATACCAAGGTTCTGGTTCAATGACGTCCGCTGCCGCAGCATTGAAGCGTGTAAGGAAAGCTCTGATGGTTTCCCTATGCTTCTGTTCCATTTCGCTGAGTGACATCACATCCCTTGTCTTGGTGGTATGTAGTCGGAATTGATCCTGAAACCTCCTTGCTAGATCCGCAAACTGATCGATACACCTAGGTGGGAGTCTGGTGAACCATAATAAGGCCACGCCTTCTAGGCACACGGGAAAGTATAAGCACTTGATTTCGTTGGTGTCCCTAGCTCCATTCATGTGATGGTCGTACTTGAACAAGAAAATGGTTGGATCTCCAACTTCACTATAAGGCGCTTTTGCTGGTGGTTTAAATTTCTTCGGGAATTTCGCTTGATGGATCTCCTCTGTGAATGGATTTTTGCTAGGAGAGAACTCCCATTCTTTCTCCTTATCCTCTTGAGTCGCCTTCTCCTTCATTACTCACTGGATTAGGTCTATGATGCGCCTTTCGTCGCCTGCTTGTTCATCAGGATCGATCCCGATGTTCCTATTAGCACGACCATGGTTTAAGCTTCGGCGCCTTGCATCCTTCTTGAGGGAGGTTATGTTGGTACGACTCGCTGCATGTTCTTCTTTGCGCTGTGGAGATCTGACCGTAGGATCCTCAACGTCGGCCTCTCCCCTATCTCTCACTGGGCTGTGAGGTCGTCTATGGTCTGAGGCTGATGAGTCCTCTTTTCCATCAGCATTAGCCACAGTATTTGGCGGTAATAACTTGGTTTGGCCATTGGTCAGGACATCAAACCTTTCCATTATCATCTTCGCTGTATTATCCATTTTCTCGTTCAAGTCGGTTACGACCACATTCAATTCATCTCACGTCACAGATGGCCCAGGGGTTTCCCCGGTCCCTTGATTCAAGATTTGAGGTGTAGCTTCGTCGGTTTTATCATTCTCATTGACTGCAACGACTTTAGTAGATTTACCGCTTTTCTTCGATCCAACCATGATTCCCGAAGGAGAGAACAATTTTGGGATGTTTTTACTACTAAACTACAAAAAGAATTTATGAACACGGCCCCACGGTGGGAGCCAAAATGTTTACACCAAAAATGGTCTAAACACCCAAGGTACTAAACTGTACTTCACCAATCTGGTAAGAAATAAATGGAACCGTGTTTAATCAGCAATAAAAAGTGAAAAATGCGAGAAAAGTAAAGTAGAGATGAGATTCAGAGTGGTTCAGCCGTTAACGAGGCCTACGTCCACTATGAAGGTGATTTCCTAACTTATAATGAGAATTACAAAGTACATCAGCTTTCTCTCTTCATACATCTCTATATTCACTCAATATACCCTCGTTTATATATTTCAATTTGAGGAATTATACAAGAGAGTAGTAGAATTTGAGGAGAAAAGGATGGATGAATGATTAAGAAGAAGGATATTTTCGTTTTCCTTCACCGTAAGATTGCCCTTGATGCCCTGGCCGAATCTGTGGTTGAGGATGAAATTCAGCAACACTTCATGGTCTTTTCCCAAAAGTCCCCCTTTATGTTGGTAGCCATGGTGTATTTGTAGGTGAACTTCCCTTGGTAAATGATATGGAATCCGTTTATCCAGGCTATAGATCGTTCATTTTGTTAATTACAATCATGCCACTGGCCAGCTGTAGCCAGCTGTCCGTAGTTGTATCCAGTTATCATGTGCGAACGGCTCGTTGGTATGAGTATCTTGAATAGCTGAGCAGGTCCATGTAAGCAAGCATCCTATGAGCGCTTTTGGGAGATTTTGTAAGAGCGGGATGCGGGTCTGGAGTTGATTCTCCTTCGTTCTTTGCGCGACCGTCCTTCTCGGTCCAAGGGTGCTCGTCTTCTTGCTGCCTTTGTATGGCATTGTTTGGCTTTACGGCTATGTTCTGAGGTCGCTCCCGCTTACGTTGAATGGGTGACTTGCTTTATTTCGGTGTTTGACTGGTTCTCACGATATGTGACCTTTATTTTATCGGGTCGCACTTTTTCTGATATGTTATGCCATTATCTTAGGTCGCATCGGTTAACTTGACCTTCCCTGGGTCCGATATTGGGTCTTGCTCTGTGCGGTTGCATCGTGCACGGACGACCCAGGTGGTACCCGCCTTGTACCCTCTACCCAATGTGCGTATGAATTTTTAGGGATTAACAAGGTGTGAAATGCAAAAGAGTGATGTATGACAAAGCCAAAGTAAGAGCTTAAAGTACAATAGGCAAAACACACTTTCATCATAGCAACACAAGACCAGATTGCAAAACCACAAGTCAAGTCACAGAATCATGAATCTAGAACAGAAGTTTCAGACATATAGTAACATAAAGCAATAAGCGGGGTACGATACCCGCATATACAACCGGTCTGAACACAACATAAAAAATATAGTAATAGAGAAGCAAAACGAGCTGGTACTGAGCACTGCTACTTCTTCCTTTCACTTGACCTCAAAGCGGGCTTGTTGAGAAGAGGAGGAGGAGTCTCTGCCACATCGCTTGGATTTTCTTGAGAAGATAAAGTGATAGCTTTCGTATCCTGGGTCGCATGCTTCTGCTTCTTGTGCTTCTTAGATAATGAGGACTTGGTAGCTTTTTTCCCTTTACCCTTTGCAGCATCTTTCGGGCTTTCGTCTGTTTCCGTGGCCTCAGGATCATCACTAAGAATGTAATCGACATCTTCTAGGTCAGAGAGCACACCGATTTTAGCATCTTGTGATCCAGGAACTATAATGACAAGTAAGGATGTATCAATAGGGGGAGGGGGAGTGATAACAGAAGCAAGGGGAATAGTCATCAGGGGTGAGTCAGTTATAGCGGTTTAAAATGTCGTTGCTTTGCCCATAGCAGGAGAAGACAAGGGTGAAATTAAACCCAGATTATGGAAGTAATGAGAATAGGAGCCAAGAGACCTAGGAGAATCAAAAATGAATTCTATGTATGACACGGTATATTTGATTTCAATTTTACCTGCATCTAGAAGATTTTCCTGGACATTTCTCTGCTCAATTCTCCAGTTGTCTGCGTTTCCGTCATCACCTTCATCATCCCCACCATGCTCCTCTATGATATTTTCTGCAACCACTGTAGTACCTACATCTTTTTCTGTCGAAGTAACGGGAGCAGTTACATGGACCTATGAGCTGGAAGCCTTAGTGGTCGCAGGATCGATGAGAGGAGCAATGTTAGTTGGACTCTGAACCTTCTCCCCGGAGGTACCAGCCCTGTCATTAGCCAACTGGACTTTTCCCTCAACTAGAGCCTCCTTGGATCTATCATCCAAAAGTTCATTTATATGATCTTCCTCGCTACGATCATCACCCAAGATTTCAAGCACTTGTTCCCAATCAAGTGCTAAAGTGGTTGAAAAGTTATTTCCCAAGTAGCGCAAACTTCCGTGACTCATGACACTGTAAACATAAAACCGGAAGATGTAGGCCTCGACCTCATCCATAGCCCTTTGGTGAGTTTCTTCAGCAATTTTCCTATCTGTCTCAAGAGATTTGACCTTGGTTAATAAAGTGCGATTGGAGGCTTTCAAGGAATCAGTAGTTTCTCTAAGCTGAGTAACCTCCTTCTGATATTGTGAGGAGAAGTCTCTTTCTATAGACAATGTAGCTTCAGTATTACTTTTGGCAATAAGAGCTTCCTTTTCTTTTTTCTTGTCGGCTTCAAGTTCTTCCCTGAGATTCTTATTCTTGTATCCAATCCTTCAAGTTTCGCAAGTCTTTTATTAAGAGAAGCGATGGTGGCATCACAAGAATCTAAAACCTCCTCCCACTTATCTTTATCGCCCTTCGAAGCTATGATCTTATTGAGAATAATATCATTGCGCTTTTGAAGATCGTAGCCAAATTTATTACACCTATACAGCTTCTTCTTGCCATTGTCCCTGACCTTACTTAGCTTCCTGTCAAGCTAGCTCTTAGCGTTATTGAGCTGAGTATGTATTTGCCTTATCACTACATCTACTTCATCTGCTATTTCATTAGCATCGGTCGGATTTACACCATGATCAAACACAACCCCTTTCAAATTCCAATCTGGGAATCGTTCGAAGAGAGAAGCACTTGGTGGTTCGGGTTCGTAACGAGGCTTATGAATGATCGAATGGATTCCGGCAGGAGGACCAGGGGGACCATTAGATGGAACCAAGCGGGGTTTAATGGGAAGCTTCTCCAATCCAGGATGCTTGTGTGAGCTATCTTTTCCTTGGTCATCACTTCCTCGTTTTTCTCTGTGGCCCTCATCATCAGGAGAATCTTCCCTAAGCCAAGTACGCCTTCTTCTTTCCTCGTCCTCTTCCTCTCGTTTATTCCGTCTTTGCTCTCTAGTTAAATCTGGTTCTGATACACGTGAAGGCTTGTGAGAAGACTTCGGGGGAGGAGGAGGGTGATATTGTTTATAATGATGCGACGGTTATGAAGAATCAGATTGTAATAAATACTTCAGATTGAGTGCTTTGCTTTACCTCCTGAAGTCTGACCTAAAACCTGATGAACGTTTCCCATGCATATCTGAAACTGGAAAAAGATAGAAGTGAAATCTCAATGCTTGAGTTATAAAGTACTGAGGCAAATTGTAAAAGTTGTAAAGGAGTTTTAAATAATATGTTTATTATACGTGTTTTCTAAAGCGTTGTTATGTGACGAACCGGTTCTTTTGGTTGGATCTAGGGAAATTCCTAGAGATGCGAGATACTTTCCTGGCAGAGTAGTGGCAGCATCCCTTATTTCGGTTTCTATGGTTTGAGGATCAAGAGGCTGGGTAATGATATCTCTCTAGCTAAAGTACTTTGCGGAGTTGAGATTACCTAAATTATCAAATGTACCTGTGGAACCTTCCTATGTTTCATTTTGAATAAGAGGGTCGTTAGCTATCGTCTCAGTCTATGGATCAATCTCTACTTGGGTTTTATCTCTGCTTACGTGTTCAGTTTCATGTGCGAAATCTAATGCGTTGTCCTCCCTGCTGTCTCTCTCAGTCTCTACAGACTCCGTCACTGGTTCAGAATTCGAGGACACATCTCCTTTTGCAATCGGATCAGTTGGTATCGGAAAATCCTTTCCCTCACCTTGGTTAAAGGCTTTATCCTTATTCAAAGCCATTGTCGATGGCAATATTCTACCACCAAAAGGCTCCGAACACTTTCTTAAAGCAGGGTCATTAGTTGGGTCTTGATCGATAATTTTGTCCTAAGTCTCTTTACCGCCACCGAAAGTACCAGTGTTCGGTTCTACGGGATTAGGTTTGGGAGTTGAAGGCCCAGTTTTAGATGGAAATTTCCTCAAAGGATGAAGTAATTCATATTAACGGAGAGTTGTTTCAGTAACTAAAACTTTCCTACTTTTCCTAGCCTCATTGACTGCTTTCAAAGTTTCAAATACAGCCTTGAGCGGGGCAGATGCTTTGTTATCCTTAATTGAGGATGGGGCAACTGAAGTCAAAAATAAAAGTTATAAGGATCTGTTATTTAAGTAAAGAGAATTAAAACTGCCCATGGAATGTGTTTAACTCCTTCTGTCCAGTTCCAACGAAAGGTTTCGCGACAGCGAACAAAGAAAAACTGAGTTAAATACCTCGAAACACTTTCTGGTAGAAAGGTTATAAGTCTGTGATTCCTTGCACCCTCAACATGCACGATACATGAGGTATCTTTCCTTTTCCTAAATGAGCAGAGGTAACAAATATCTGAAAAAGTCGGTTCACGCTCTTTAACTTACATAAAAAGGATGTAAAGTCCCAATAAGATGGTATAGCCATTCAGGTGAAGCTGAAAAGGAGCAATGGCTAAATGGTTCAGGATTGTTTATATGAAAGGATTAAAAGGAGGAACACCGCCACCTGCTACCATATAGCGATTCACAGTCACATACCCTACTGGGGGTTGATTTGCGAATACACTCTTATCTGGCAGGAGAGCATCTGTGATAGAAATCCTAAATTGACTACATAACTGCTCAAAATGCTCCTTGTCAAGCATAGTAGAATGTCTTTCTGTTGGCGGGCTACTAAGCGGGATAGGATTTGGAAAAGGCTGAGGGGCTGCAATTGTCGTAGAAGTATCAACTAAAGCGGACGATGTACCTTCAGTATGAACATGCATTTTCTGCCTAGTAGTCATTCTACAAGAATAACATCATTCATAAGTAAATTATTGGGCAACTAGTTCAAGAAGTCAAGCAAGTTAGAACTTTGGAACTCATAAGTCTAGGTCGCCATGCGATTTAAAACCCATGATCTTCCCCAACGATCTAAAAACCTAAGGTGTTCAAATGACTTAAAACCATGGTCTACGACTTTGGGTCACAATAACAAGCCAATACTTTAGATCGTTATCAACTAAAAGCTTTGAGTCGTGTTCATGATATAAAATATTTCAAAAAGAAAAGTGACCTAAAGATCTTGATGGAGATAACGACCCAAAGTCTAAAAGCCAAAGTTGTCACAACGGCCTAGAGACTATGTTACGAGTGACATAAAACATGTGGATGGAGAAACAATCCAAGACAAGAAAAAAGTAAAAGGAAATGCATAAGCTAAAGGGGCATGAGAATTGAAGTGTTCAAATTAACAAGCCCTAAGAGTTAATGTTGTTCCGAAGCTCGAGTTTAGGTCATTGCATAGCCCAATGGCTTAGATCACTCTGTGATTCAGCAACACACCAAACGACCCAAATTTTTCTATGGCTTCTATGACCTAAGTGTTTGATACATTCCGATAAAAACCTTAGACCGTGTTAACTGTTCAGAGCTCTAGGCCTTTTTCCTTGATGGTTAGGCATGTTGGGTCATGATAATGACTTAAAACTTGGTCCGACCTAAGGACCTAAGTTTTGGATTGTAATAACGAGCTAAAATCAAGCCATCACAAGGTTCACAACCTAAAGCCTAAGATTGTTATGGCAACCCAAAAGTGATATTCTTAGCGATGGCTTAACACTTAAAACATACCAAAGTATGGTGGTCTAAAGTGTTCAACAATGAAATTAAGGGATGGAAGCCATTAATGACTCAACATGGTATGGATTTAGAAATCATGATCGTCATCAATCAACTAAGTCATACAACCCAAAATTACAAGCCGTCCCGACATCGTCATCGAATATATGTTTAGGTTACAAAAATTTACAATTCCAAAGGTTTCAACATGAATTCAGTTCGCAGTCATTTCCTAAAAATCAAGGAAAATAAGGGAAAACCAAACCTGACTTCTATTGACACGGAGTCTTAAATTCACACAACATGTCTTCGAGTTTGAGGAAAATCGAACCACCTTCAATAAGTCAATGAATCGAGTTCATTAGGGCTAAAATTGCAAGACAATGATGGCGATGACGTCACTGGATGATGATGATGATGAAGTAGGAAAAGTCAACGAAGATTTAGGATGTTAGATTGGCAGTTGATTGAGTTTCAGAGGCAGTTCGCCATTAACGAGTTGTTTCCAAGAAGCTTGGAGAAAGAGGAAGAATGGTTGACGGTCTAGCTAGGTATATTAACGGTTTAGCAGGCCTGGTTCGAGCCTAAGGCCCATTGGCGACTCATGCTCATAATGACCTAAGCTGAAAAAGCAAGATTAGAGAGTATGCATGGCTTAGGGGTCAAGAACGACCTTAAACTTTAAGCGATCTAAAAGCCCAAAATGGTTTCAGGTTTAGCACGATCTAACATTAAACGTGAGGATAAATGACCTAACGCATATCAAAATTATCCGAGTCAAAGCCTGTACTATTTTCAATAGATACAAACTTTGAGGGGAAAATGTTAACCCATAAAAGTATGGCTAAGGAATACAAAGTATGGTTAGGTCGTTCGCAAGAAAACAATGTTAGATCGTATATCTTTGGGCTATAATACGCTAAGGTTGTTCTAAGCCTTAGTTCATCTAGGTTACAAGCTGCTACAGAACCTCGGAATGTTCAGAAACTCCAAGTTATTTTGGTACTTTAGGTTGCTGCAGACATACAAAGATAACCTGCCAAGTTCCTTAGCCCGCAAGAGCTCTTTGGATCGCCCTGCTTTTAGCCCGCTAAACTCTTTAACACTTTAGATATTTTTATCTCGTTATTCCCTTAGCCCGCTAACCATTTGGCCCATTGGAACTTCACAACAAGTCGTGCCTCTTGAATCATCCCGCTCTTTACCTCGCAGTAGGTCTTTGGCCTGTCCCGCCAAGCTATGGGTCGTGTCGTTGCTTCATATGATGGCTTTATCCCGATCCGCCTCTTTCCAAGTGATTTTGGGTCGCTCCTCTTTGCATTGGCTCGCCCCAGCTTGCTCCAGCCCGTGCCACTATTATATATGATCACTCCACTGGGTTTTAACCCATTCCATCCCAAGACAGATTTTCTTAAACCGCAGAATGCTAGCTTAAAGTCTTTAGGTCGCACAATGAGCTAAAGCATGAGCAGGGTATTTGCCGAACTGCCACCTGGTCCGAAATTCACCTATAAGTATCCCCCTCATTCCTTCATGAGGGGGGCGGGGGAGGGAATTCTATGACCCTGGAGGGCTGCCCAATTATTTCCTAAGCATTTCTAAGTGGTTTCTACCTTTCCTAGCACCATCAATCGAAAATCAAACATGAAATTCACTATGGAATCCATCAGAATCTCTTCATTTCTCAAAAACACATGGATCTACCATTGAATCTCCATTCTTCCAAGGCCTTTCCTCGACTTTTCTTATGGATCATTAGAGACATAATTGGACAAGGGAAGAGGTTGTAAGAATGAATGTAATTGAAATGATTGTATGCATTATAACTATTATGAAAGTAATGACAATGGATCCTAAAGTGGATGTATTTCAATTTTGATCGAACCACTATAAAATTTTGCGTCTTTTACTTGCATTTCTATTACTTTGTGGCTCCACTTTTTCTACTCAACATCTTAAGAAGTACATTTTATTACCTTTGGTGTTGAGGTCTAATTTGGATTTCAACATTGTCTAAATAAAATTTTAAAATAAAAAGTGGGAAATTTGAAATTGGAGATAAGGTTTAGGGGACAGCGTATACTGAATATATGGTAAACAATAAACCAATTAAGAAAGTATTAATAAAAATTAACAACTCAACAAACGAGCCAAGTTGGGCATTTCAGCTTGAAGAGGTCGACCCCCCCCAAAGGGGTGTCGACCGACGGTCGACCGCTAGGGTCGACCCCCCCCCCCCCGACAGTTTGAATAGCCCAATGAGGCTATGTGATTAGGGGTTTCTAAGAGGTTGTGTTTATATGTAAGGCCTGGATTAAATTTTATTAATATGGTTGCTCATGATCACACGAGCAAGTATAAATAACCCCTAAACCCCACACTAGAAACCCTAATTATTCTAAACCTCTGCCTCCAAGCTACTGAATTCCGTAGAAAAATAAAGATAAAAAAGGGTGAAGGTTCTTCTACTTCTCTACCTCCATTATATATTTCTATGTTTCAATTTACATATGTTTAGGAAGTTGGAATTTAGCACTATATATATATATATAAGGATCTAATTATATGTTTCTTATATTTATATTGTTAGGAGATCAATCAGAGCTTGCTTGAACAATGAGAGCCGTCGCACCTCTTGAGATTTCTATCACAACTCCACTTGATTAGTGAGTGGAATCTAGTTTTGCTTAAAGACATATTCACATTATTATCAGTTTGCTATATGAATTTTTATGCCTATGAAGATTTGGTTATGCGAAAATAAAATATGAAAAATCACCAAATCTTCTAATCTGTAATCACGTAGGAATTGTCATGTTGAATTAGTTTTGTGGAATTGTGGTTTTTGTATTGGATTAAAGGTAAAAATGAGTATTATATTATTATTTATATTTTATGAAATTCACTGTTATTATCATTTAATTTGGCCTATAAATGTTAGGATTTGAATTGTTTCATAATTGAATTAGGTTTAGATCCTAATTTGGGTGTAAACGCATTCATAAATTGGAATAAGTCAAATGTGAACATTAGGGTGTATAACACCACAAAAAGGATAGAGTGGGTGAAATATAGATTGAATTTATGAAATACTATACTTTTAATTTAATATTGAAATCTTTTCTGCATGCCTAGGATAGAAGTTGTTATTGTTATGTATGTGTATGTTTTCCATTACTGTTATTTACTATATGTTCATTATGCTATCATATTATGTTGTAGCGGTAAATCATGGAAAGACTTAGACCTGTATGGCTTAATTTGGATAGATGACAATTTCCATTCCGATTAGAACGTTTCCCGTTTATACGAATGTTACGTTAATTAGGCATCATTATTATATTAATTGTTTAAATGTAACAAACGTATTCAATGTTATATTAGCGTAATAAACGCGATTAGGTTAGAGTTTGAATTTGAAATGTCCCCTTAATATATATATATATATATATATATATATATATTTGTTTGCTTGTGTGTAAAACAAATAGGCTTACTACGTCTTAAGAAGGCCTTAAGTGGCCGACTCACCTCTTTATCTAATTCGGGTCTTAAGTGGTTAGGACTAGGATCCCTCCGAAGGTTTATTCCTTAGAGAGGAACACAAGTCATGGGACCCACCCTTATTAGTATTAAGGTAATCCTTTGGGTCCTCCTTATTTAAAAGTGGTTAGGCATAAAATGTTAATGGATTATGATAGTTCACGGGGGATGTCCACTTCCACTAGAAGCTTGTAAGGGCTTAACTAGGGACAGATTGGTAATTAAAGGATATGTGGGCATCGCATGCTCACCAACTGTCTAAGGGAAGTCTTAAGTGACATAGGTGTCCTACCGGGTAATAACAGTTAAGTAGTAACATTCGCACTACCACTTCTCATATTACAAATGAGAGAATAGACTTAAGAATGTTGACGTACTAGGACGGGGTTCTTAAAGGGACAGGTCCGCCTCATGGTTATAAGAGATTGTAAGAATCCACCTTTAATAGGACCATCAGTGACCGAGAATTCCACCTCGTTGGGTCTTTACCCTAAAACACTAATGGGCAATTGACTTGGATATCCGCCCTATTGGTTAGATACTTATGTTTGTGTGAATTCTTGTGTGTTATGTAGACATACCTTGACATATGTAACCTGCTAAAAATATAGGGTAGGGACATTAAGTAACACTGTATTCCAGTCACACAGAACTTTATGTTCTGACCCCCTCTCCTTAACATCTAATAGGTCAGTAGATGGGGTAAAGCCATGGATGAAGTCATGACTAAAGCCGATGAAGAAGACGAAGTTATTATTACATTATTAGCTATTATTACAATGCTTCTTTTGGAATCTTTGAGATTGAACTATTTGATGTACCTTTTGAATAAATGAAACTGTGACTGTGTATTTCTGAGATTTTTGAAATAATGGTACATCTTATTTTTGGTATTATAATTTTTCTTTCCGCTGTGTGAGATTTCCATTTGAAGTATGTATATATATATATCTATGCAAATGTAATCCTTTCAAGAACCAACAACCCATTCAGAATGGCTCTAAGTTTCGATGGGCCTTTTCTAGGTCAAAATTTAGGCGTATTTCGGGCAGGTTGTTACATTTGGTATCAGAGCATAGGTTACCCGATTATAAGGGAAATTTACATATGAGAGGCATATTTGTAACTTGAAAAAAAATCCAAACTATATATATATATAATATGTTTACCACAATAGGCATATGCACTTATACTAGGCATCTTTATCATTTCTTCCTTTTTTCAGCTTAATTATTGTCCCAAGAGTATCCACAAAGGGATTCTTCCTTTTCTTTTCAAATAGTAGAATGGCTGAAAATCCTAATGTGCAGGGCAACCAGGCAAGACCCCGTTACTTGCCAGAATGGTCCTAGCAGTACCTCTGTACTGTGGAGCAGGTCCATGTAGCTAATCCTACCCCGGTGGCTTACGCAAATCCTATCGCTGATGTGGCCTTTGATTTTTCTCGCTTATGTAAGATTTTACATAATTTGGAGGGAAGCCATTTTCTGAAAAGAAAGGCTTTGCTAGTGCCCAATCTTGGGTTATGGACTATGAAAGAATCTTTGAGGTTACTGCCTAGCCCAATGAAATAAGAAGAAGGATATCGGTTTGGTATTCGAAGGATGAAGCCTTAGAGTGGTGGAACTTAATATCAATGGAGAATGAGGGTCGGATCTTTACACGGGCCGAATTCAAGACCCGTTTTAAAGCAAGAAAATTTCCAAGGGCAGATATGACTATTCAGCTAGAGAAATTCGTCCATGTTAAGCAAGGAAGCTTGAGTCTGCAAGAATATGTATCCAAATTCACTAAGTTAAGTAAGTTTGGTAGAGGATTGGTAGACACCCCCATGAATAAATCCCTTAGGTTTGTGAAAGGACTGAACTCCCCGTTGAAGGAAACCTTGTTAGCCAAGTAGCAGTTGGGGCGACTTTTGAGACTCTAGTTGAGACAGCTACCCTTTGCATGGCTGAAAGCTCCAAGGAGGATAAGAAGGGTGAGAAAGGAAAAATCTTCAACAAGAACAAGAAGAAATAATGGTGGAAAAATAAGTAGAAGAGTAACTTCAAAAATGATGCAAAGACTTGGGGGAGGTGCAACCGCAAGGGCCATGAGGCCAAGGATTGTAGGGACTCATTGGTAAAGAAGGAGTTCAAAGGAAAATGTTACAACTGCCACGAAGGACACATGTTCAAAGACTGCAAAAAGCCCAAAGCTACCAAAAGTGGCCAGAACTATGCAATTGCAGCAACCTCAATTCAAAGCTGACCCCCAAGAGACCAAGGGCAACCCGCACTTGAAGGTATAATCTCTATTTTAGGGAATTCAGCTTAAACCTTGTTTGATTATGGTGCTACCTATTCTTTTATCTCCAAGTAATTAGTAAATATGTTGAATCTTTCCATATCTATCTCGGATAGTCCGATTGAGGTGGACAACCCTATCGGAGGATCTAAGTATCTTAATTTATTGTGTAAAGTCCTAGTATTGGAGGCCGACAATGTCGAGTTTCAGTGCGAAGCGTATGCGTTGGATTTTATGGGGTATGACCTTATCTTAGGTATGAACTGGCTATCGTTTTATGGTTCCATCCTAGATTGCGATAAGAGACTCGTTCGTCTTAGGAGCCGATGAGGACGCAGTCTAAATATTCCTTGTCATGTTAGAAACTAGGACAAAGGCTTTTTATATTCCTTGTCTCCTAGTTTTGAAGGATCATCTTCGGTCCCTATAGTTTGTGAGTTCTTGGACGTTTTTGAGGAGGACACAGACTTCCGCCCCATAGAGAAATCTCCTTTCGTATTGAACTAGAGAAGGACGCTATACTTGTAGCACTGCCCTTGAGGCATATGGCACCCAAGGAAAGAAGGTAGTAAGATAAGCATATTTTAGAGTTGTTGCAAAAAGGTTTTATTCGTCAAAGTACCACCGAATGGAGTGCACCTGTTGTATTTTCCACCAAAGCAGATGGATCTTTGAGACTTTTTGTGGACTATAGAGAACTTAATGCATTGACCAAGAAGAACAGGTACCCTTTACCAAGAATCGATGACCTTTTTGACCACTTGGGAGGAGCCCGAGTATTTTCCCAACTAGACCTTGGTACTGGATTTCACCAATTAACAATTGCAAAGGACAGTAAGGAAAAAACTACGTTTAGGATGCCAGACAGATTGTTCCAATGGGTGGTTATCCCTTCGGATTAACGAATGCACCCGCTTTATTTGTAGACCTCATGAGTAGAGTATTTAGGGGCATTCTAAATAAAATTGTGGCAGTCTTTGTAGATGATATCCTTATATTTTCGAAAGCTTGTAAGCATGAAAAACACTTGAGACAAGTTTAGAGATATTAAGAAAGAACCAACTGAAAGCAAAATTCTCAAAGTTCCATTTTTGGGGGGAAGAAGTAAGATTTTTAGGACATATTGTGACAAGTAAAGGCTAGGCCGTAGACCCCACAAAGATCGAGGCAATCAAGGAATGGAGGATACCCCAAAATGTTATAGAGGTAAGAAATTTCCTTGGATTGGTCAGTATTATAGGAAATTCATTAAATACTTCACAAAGATTGCTACTCCATTGACCCAATTGACGAGAAATAATTTGTTCACTTGGAGAAATAAAAGTGATATAACCTTTAAGAAATTAAAGGAAGCGTTAACTAACGCACCAGTCCTAATTATACCCGACGGTTCAAAGTCTTTCACCGTTTACACTGACACATGTAGGACCGGTTTAGGAGCAGTCCTTATGCAAGAAGGAAGATTAGTTGCTTATGCTTATAGACAACTCAAGGATCTATAGAAAAGATATCCAGTGCATGACCTTGAGTTAGCCGCAGTTGTGTTCGCCCTTAAGATGTGGAGGCATTATCTCTTAGGGGAGAAGTTTGAATTGTTTACCGACCATAAATCCCTTGAGTATTTATTTTCTCAACGTGACTTGAACTTGAGACAACAAAGAAGGATGGAATATAATGCCTCATTTGACTTTACGATTCAGTATACCCCGGGCAGGGGAAATGTTGTGGTAGATGCTTTATGTAGGAAACATGCGACATTTAATGCAATAATAGAATGGAGACCGTTAGGGTTCCTCGCAAATTTTAACTTGCAACCCTCATCGACCGCTTCCAATGGTTTTCTTGGGGATATGATAATTAGACCTACCCTAAGAGAAAGAGTCCAAATTGCACAAGACCTTGGCGAAGAGTTAAAAGGCATAAAGGAGAAAGTGGTAAAGAGAAAGATCTTTCCTCAATCGATTAGGTATACGTTCCACGATGATGGGAGTTTACTTTGGGATAAACGACTTACGTCCCTAAGGATTAAGGGTTGAGGAAAGGAATTTTAGAAGAGTGCCATAGGTCGAGATTGACCAAACACCCCGTTGGGGATAAAATGTACAAGGATATAAAGAGGAATCTCCATTGGGAAGGAATGAAGAGGGACGTAGCCAAGTTCGTGGCCTAATGTTTGACATGCCAAAAAGTCAAGGCAGAGCAAGGGAAGCCCAGAGGATTGATATTACCTTTAGAGATCCCTGTTAAATTAAAGGATTTTGATCGATGGCAACGAATAAAACAACTATGGAAATCAAATCATAAAGATAAGGTTTTATATATATATATATATATATATATATATATATATATGTACATTGAGTTGTGTTAGAATTATGTTAAAATCAATGCTCAACTATAAATGAATGTGCTAATCAAAGTTATATACATATAATTATAAACCTTTTTAATAGCCAGCTATATGCAAAAATTGGCCTACCAGTCGATTGGTAGGAAATCCACCAGTCGACTAGTCAAGCTGTTTTTGCATATAACGGCTTGTTTCAAAAGTTTTATATAAATATTTTAATTCTACCAGTCAACTGATGAGTTTTAACCAGTCGACTGATTCGACCCAGAACTTATTTTCTGAAGAGTTGCTTCCATTCATGAAGAGATTCCTCTTCATTAATCAAAGGAAATGGACATATCTTTTTATGGAAACTCTTCGTGGAAGATTGCTATTTTATACTATTATATAAACAACTTCAATCATGTTTTACAATCACCGAATTTTAATACATTTACTGATCATCATTCTATTCTCTCCATTTACATTCTTTGCAAATAAAAGCTCTCAAATTCAAAATACTTGTTGAATCCTTGAATCAATTTAACATCATTTGATTCAATAAGTAATCTACTTCCTTTTACTCTTCACGTTCAAGTCAAATATTCGAGGATTATATTATAAGAAGGTTGTACTCAAAAGATTGACAATCCGTGTTGTCAAGAACACAAAACAGAAGTCAAATACTTGTAATTGTTGAAGATCTGTGTAGTTGCTCAGGCGAGAGGCATCCTTGTTGGGGCTTGTGTGCACTGACCTATTCCTCCGGTTAAGAGAGGACATTGTTAGTGAATTCCGAAGAGGAGCTTCGTGACTGGACGTAGGGTGGGAAGTTCGAACCAGTATAAAAACTTCTGGTGTCTCTTTTACTTTACTCTCCGTATTTACTTTTCTTTTTTATATATCTCGATAACTTAGATTTTATTTGCATAATTATTACATATTGTTTAGCTAGTATATCACATATATTTCTGTAATATCCATATAGATCCTTTAAGTCGTACACATTGACTTTTCAATTGGTATCAGAGCAAGACTATCATATAACCGTAAAACCGTTATTTGATACATATACATTTTGGATAGTAACACTATCAATAGCAATAACACCGAATATGCCGAAGGCCAATCCACTGCTAGAGCACCTTTCTTTAATGGTATGAATTATAGTTACTGGGCTACTAGAATGAGAATGTATATGCAAGCTAATAGCTATGATGCATGGAATGTTACTCAAAAAGAGTATACATCACCTACTACTAAATACACTGAATGGTCAAATATTAATAAAAATGAAGCAACTGCAAATGCTAAGGCCATGAACATGTTACATTGTGCACTAGATAGAAATGGGTTCAATCGGATTTGTATGTGAAACACTACATATGAAATCTGGAGAACACTTAAGATTACTCATAAATCCACTAACAAAGTTAAACAAAGTAAAAATTTTATACTCAAAAATCAGTTTCAAAATTTTAAGATGAATGAGAATGAATCCATAAATGATATGTATTCAGGTTTTCAAAATATTTATCATTCTTTATTAAAATTAGGAGAAAAATATTCCAACTTTGACACAGTTTCAAAAATCTTGAATTCTTTAACCGATGAATGGGAGAAAAAAGTACTAGCAATCGAAGAAGCTAATGACCTCTCTGCCATGAAACCGGAAGTATTGATCGGTAATCTAATGTCTTATGAAGTGAACTTGCAGGCAAAGAAAGCACAAGTACAAGATAAGAAAATTTTAGCTTTACATCTAGAAAAAATTTCCGATTCAGATGAAGATGATATAACATTTGTTTCTAAGAATTTTAGAAAATTTCTAAAATACCGAAAGAGTCAAAGCAAAAATATAAAGAAGAATTCATCAAAAGAACCTGATCCGGCTCTAGTAGAATGCTTCAATTGTCACAAGACCGAACACTATCAAAAGAATTGTCAAGAGCTAAAGAAAAATCAAAGAAACGAGCTATTTCAGTCAGTTGGGACAACTCGGATTCATCTTCTGAAAGTGATAGCGACAGTGATAGTGAGCAAGCAAATGTGTGCTTTATGGCTAAGGACAACGATGTAAGTGATTTTACTTTTGATGAATTAGTAGAAATTAATACTGAAATCTTAGAATCTAGGAAAATGTTTAAAAGAAAATTTAAACGAGCTAACGAAGACAAAAACAAAGCCGAATTTAAGAGAGACTTTTTAAAAGATGAGAAAAAATCTTAGAAGAAGAAATTAGAAAATTACAAGATTCTCCTTCAAATGCAAATTCTCAAATTTCTTTGTTAAGTTAAGAATTAGAAATTCAAAAGAATAAAAATGATTTATTGGTTTCTGAAAATCATGATTTAAATAATAAAGTTAAAATTATAGAGTTAGAGAACTCTAGTTTAAAAACTAAGTTAGAAAGCATTTCTAATAATGTAAATAATTTTAACAAGGAAAGAGAGAATTTATCTCGAATTTTAGAAAATTCTCAATTGACTATTAGTAAAAAAGGACTTGGTTATAATAAAGAAACTATTTCAAAAATTTAAAAATACTGAACTGAAAATTTCTAGTAGTAACATCTCTATTAAAAAGAAATGTTCGGGTAATATTAGTATATGGATATCTAAGACAAATAATACTCTTATTAGGAATAAATATTTAAAAAACTTCTTAGATTCCTAAGACTTAACCCTTAGGACCCTAATGGAGGAAGTGGGTACCAATGAAATTCTTGATTTGTTTTTTGCATATCCCACTTAACAAAAACAGAGGAAAATGGATACTAGGCAGTGGTTGCTCAAAACATATGATAAGAGACAAGGAAATGCTATCAATTATCACTTACTCAAATGGAGGTACTGTCACAGTTGGAGAAAATTCCAAAGGATACATCATCGACAAAGGAAATGTGAGCAATTACGATATATCTAATTCACCTCTAATTTCAAATGTTTTATTAGTTAAGAATTTAAAACACAATTTACTAAGTATAAGTCAATTGTGTGATAAAGGCTTTAAAATAACATTTTCTAAAATTAAATGTAGTATATTTGATTCAAATCAAAATCTGATGTTTGAAGGAAACCGAGACAAAAATATTTATATATTAAACATGGTAGTTAATAATAATCCAAGCATGTGTTTATTAGCCAAAGACAATGATCCTTGGTTATGGCACAAACGATTTTGTTATATTAACATTAAAACAATAAACAAGTTATCTAAAAATGATCTTATAAGAGGGTTACCAAAAATAAAATTCAAAACTGAAAATTTATGTAATGCTTGTCAACTCGGAAAGTTAACTAAATCCTCTTTTAAATTTAAAAAGGTTATATCAACATTACAACCACTTGAGCTAGTGCACATGGATATTTTCGGACCAACTCAAGTTCAGTCCATAAATCATAGTAGATATGTGTTTGTGGTTGTTGATGATTTTTCAAGATACACTTGGACTATGTTTTTAAAGAATAAAAGTGATACTTTTGATGTTTTCAAGAATTTCGTCAAACAAATTCAAAATTTAACTGATTTAAAAATAAAGAATATACAAAGTGATTATGGAGGAGAATTTGAGAAAGAAAAATTTGATTTGTTTTGTCAAAAGAAAGGAAATTTTTATAATTTCTCTTTTCCTAGAACTCCACAACAAAATGGCGTTGTAGAACGTAAAATAGAACCTTGCAAGAATGTGTGCGAACATTATTAAATGGATGTAAATTACCAAAACATTTTTGGGCTGAAGCAGTCGCAACAGCTTGTTATGTTTTTAATCGTGTTTCCATTCGACCTCTTACTAAAAACACGTCATGCGAACTTTTTACTGGTAGAAAACCAAATATATCTTATGTTAATGTTTTCGGTTCAAAATGTTTTATTTTAAATACAAAAGATCAGCTCGGAAAATTTGACTCAAAATCTGACGAAAGAATATTCTTAGGATATTCTGAATGTAGTAAACCTTATCGTATTTTCAATAGGAGAAGCAGTAAAATCGAAGAATCACTTCATGTGTCATTTGATGAAAATATTATTCAAAAATTACTTAATTCAGGTATTTTGAAAAATAATTTGATTCATGACGATGATATATATATATATATATAAAGAAGATGAAAACGTTAGTCATAATAACATAGATAATAATACTATAGAAATTCAAGATAATATCAATAATCAAAATATTCTTGTTAATGAAGTTCATTCTCCACCAAGAAAATTACGAGATCATCCTACTCAAAATATCATCGGAGAAATAACTTCAAATGTAAGAACTAGAAGTCAAGTTAATATAGTTAGTAATGTAGCCTTCTTGTCAAATATCGAACCCAAAAACCCTAAAGAATCATATAAAGATGAAAATTGGATAATTGCTATGCAAGAAGAATTAAATCAATTTGAGCGAAATGAAGTATGGGAATTAGTTCCAAGACCAACTGATCAAACTGTTATTGGAACAAAATGGGTTTACAAAAATAAAGCAGATGAATTTGGTAATATCACTAGAAATAAGGCTAGACTTGTCGCACAAGGTTACAATCAAGAAGAAGGCATAGATTATGAAGAAACATTTGCTCCAATCGCACAACTAGAAGCAATTCGAATTTTAGTAGCATACGCTTGTCACCATAACTTTAAACTTTATCAGATGGATGTAAAGAGCGCTTTCTTAAACGGATATATTAAAGAACGAGTATATGTAGAACAACCTTTACTATTTGCTCATGGAAAATTTCCTGATCATGTTATCAAACTGAAAAAGGCGTTATATGGATTAAAACAAGCACCCCGTGCTTGGTATGAACGTCTTAAAACATATTTATTAGATTCAGGATTTCAAATTGGAAAGGTTGGTCAAACACTTTTTTATTAAAAAGGATAATAAAGATATTTTAATAGTTCAGATATATGTAGACGACATTATTTTTGGTTCAACAAATGATAAATTAAGCCAAGAATTTTCAAAAATAATGACCAGTGAATTTGAAATGTCACATATGGAAGAACTTTCTTACTTTTTGGGATTACAAATTAAGCAATTATCTAATGGAATTTTTATAAATCAAGAAAAATATTGTACTAATTTAATAAAATGCTTTGGAATGGAAAATACATCAAGTAAACCTACACCAATGAGTACATTGACACATTTAGATAAAGATAAAATGGAAAGTGTGCCGATCAAAAATTATATCGAAGCATGATAGGTTCACTTTTATATTTAACTGCAATTAGACCGGAGATTATGCTGAGTGTTTGCTTATGTGCTCGCTTTCAAGCTAATCTTAAAGAACCACACTTAAGGGCAGTTAAACGTATACTACGATATCTAAGTAGCACTAAAGACTTTGGGCTTTATTATCCGAAAGATTGTTCCTTTGAATTAGTTTCATATAGTGATGCTGATTTTAGAGGATCACGAACATATCCTAAGAGTACAAGCGGAACATGTCACTTTATTGGTAAGTCACTTATATCTTGGTTCAGCTATAAACAAAATTGTGTTTCATTATCAACATGTGAAGTTGAATACAAATCTGCTGCACTAGCATGTGCTCAAGTATTATATATGCAGCAGGCACTAAAAGATTTCAATGTAAATTTATCTAACTCTACAATTTATTGTGACAATACAAGTGCAATAAATCTTTCTAAAAATCCGATAAACCATTCCAGAACTAAACACATTGATATTAGACATCGTTTCTTGAGAAATAATATTGAAAAACAAACAATCAATTTAGAGTTTATAAACTCAGAAAATCAAATCGCTGATATCTTCACTAAACCCCTTTTAGAGAACTCCTTCATCAGACTCCGACGTGAGTTAGGTATTGTATCTTTCGAAGATCTCTAAAAAAATTGTTATTCGGTTACCATGTGCTTATGGTATTTTAATCTTTTTTTTAATTGATGACAAAGGGGGAGATATAACGGCTATTATGTTTTCATGCTATTATATTTTCCATACTATTGGAAATTGTGCTAACATTTGTGAATGCAGGAATCAAATTGTAAGGATATAAAATATATGAACTAACCAATTGGTGCAGAAATTCAGGGGGAGCTATACATTCAGGGGGAGAAAATCTAAAGGGTTGTCATCAATCAAAAAGGGGGAGAATGTTGAATTACAAGATTTTGATCGATGCCAACGAATAAAACTACTATGGGAATCGAATCATAAAGATAAGATTTTATATATATATATATATATATATATGTACATTGAGCCATGTTAGAATTATATTAAAATCTAACCTCAAGTATACACGAATGTGCTAATTAAAGTTATATATATATATATATAATTATAAACCTTTATAATAGCCAGCTATATGCAGAAACTGGCCTACCAGTTGACTGGTATGAAATCCACCAGTCGACTGGTCAAGCTGTTTTTGCATATAACTGCTAGTTTCAAAAGTTTTATATAAATATTTTAATTCTATCAGTGAACTGATGAATTTTAACCAATCGACTGATTCGACCCAGAACTTATTTTCTGAAGAGTTTCTTCCATTCATGAAGAGATTCCTCTTCATTAATCAAAGGAAATGGACATATATTTTTATGGAAACTCTTTGTGAAGGATTGCTACTCTTATATTATTATATAAACAACTTTAATCATGTTTTACAATCACCGAATTTTAATACAATTACTGATCATCACTTTATTCTCTCTATTTACATTCTTTGCAAATAAAAGCTCTCAAATTCAAAATACTTGTTGAATCTTTGAATCAGTTTAACATCATTTGATTCATCAAGCAATCTTCTTCCTTTTAATCTTCATATTCAAGTCATATATTCGAGGATCAGATTATAGGAAGGTTGTACTTAAAAGATTGACTATCCGTGTTGTCAAGAACACAAAGCAAAAGTCAAATACTTGTAATTGTTGAAGACCTGTGTAGTTGCTCAGGCGAGAGGCATCCTCGTTGGGGCTTGGGTGTACTGACCTATTCCCCCGGGTTAAGAGAGGGCATTGTTGGTGAATTCCGAAGACGAGTTTCGGGACTGGACGTAGGGTGGGAAGTCCGAACCAGTATAAAAACTCCCGGTGTCTCTTTTACTTTACTTTCCGTATATACTTTGCTTGTTCATATATCTCGGTAACTTTGATTTTATTTGCATAATTATTGCATATTGTTTAGCTAGTATATAACATATATTTTTGCAATATCCATATAGATCCTTTAAGTCGTACACATCGAATTTCAATCCCCACGTGGAAGTGGAAGCATATTTCCGTGGACTTCATAGATGGACATCATAGGAGCCAAAATGGGAATGAGGCCATTTGGGTTGTGGTAGATCGTTTAACCAAAAGTGCCCAATTCATACAAGTCAAGAAGACAAGGGCTGCAGCCTCGTTATCCCAATTATACGTCAAACAGATAGCCAGACTCCATGGTATCCCATCAAGTATCGTGAGTGATAGAGATCCCTTATTCACAAGCAAATTTTGGAGAAGCCTACAAGTAGCATTGGGGACGACCCTTAACTTAACCACAACTTATCATTCGCAGACCGACGGACAGACAGAGTAAACAGAATCTTAGAAGACTTGTTCAGAGCTTGCATCATTGACTTTGGAGGAGTTTGGGAGCAGCACCAACCGCTTATGGAGCTCACTTATAATAATAGTTTTCAAGCGATGATTGGTATGGCCTCTTTCGAAGCGCTATACAGGAGGCCACGCAAATCACCAACTTATTGATGGGAAACAACCGACAAAGTTATACTCGGACCAGACTTCGTCCGTGAATCCACGGAGAAGATATCTTTGATTAGGCAGAGAATGAAGGCAGCCCAAGACTATCAGAAACCGTGTGCCGATAAGAGTAGGAAAGAACTAGAATTTAATGTTGGAGACTTGGTGTTCGTGAAAATATCCCTTATTAAGAAAACTGTTCGATTTGGAAAGACTGGGATGTTGGCTCCCAGATTTATTGGGCCTTTTAGTATCATCGAGAACATAGGATCTTTGGCTTATCGAGCGGATCTCCCAGAGCGTCAATCGGGAATCCATAATGTTTTTTATGCATCTCATCTAAGGAAATGCCTCCATGATTCTGCAATCAGACTCGAGCTTGACGAAATTGGCGACATAGAGAAACTCGAGTTGGAGTCTAGTGTGTCCCGTGCCACTGGAAGGACTGTAGGCACAGAATCAAGAGGCTCCGCAACAAAACCATTTTCCTCGTTCGAGTACAATGAGGGAATGACCCTGTGGAATGAACACGGGAGACAAAGGATAAGATGAGACAGACTCACCTAAAGCTTTTCATGGGTAATTTTTTCCCTCAAATTTCCATTTATTGATGCATTGTGATTGCTAGATTGGATGCTAGGGAATGGATGCAACATCATAGCAGTAAGTACTCATGTAGAAATATATCTATATTTAGGTTGTTATCATACATGTTGCATCACTTATAACACCTACATGTTAGGGTAGAGCTCACTTTAGTGGGTCTGGAGTTCATTATCACTGTGAGTCAAGGATGCTTATGGTTGTAATATAAAAAACATGGGTGTATAATATGGATGTTTCATGAGAGTTGTACTCTTCGCCCCTTAAACAGAATTCGGGACGAAATCTATTTTTAGGGGGGAAGGATGTAACACCCCGTAAAATTCATAAGTATTAATAATAAAATAAGTAATTAAAACCAAGCAATTAAATCATATGGCTGGAAAATGAGATTTTGCAGCTTTAGGAATTTGGCTACGAAACTCTTTTATTTTGATTCGTGGCAAAATTCTAAATCTTTTTCATATAGAATATGCTGAAAACGGTCAACATATGAAAATTTTATAAACAAATAAATTTAGAAAGTGTACGCAGAATATATATACATATATATATATATATATATATATAATTATGTAAATATTATGTATATTGTCCAAATATTAATTTAAAATAAAAGGAGGGAAACTTAAAATTTGAAATTCGAGATAAGGTTTAAGGGACAACGTATATTGCATATATGGAAAACAATTAACCAAATTAAGAATGTATTAATAAAAATTAACAGCTCAATAAAAGAGCCAAATTGGGCATTCCAGCCTGAAGGAGGTCGACCCTCCCCTAAGGGGTATCGACCGGCAGTCGACCCTCCCCTAAGGGGTATCGACCGGCAGTCGACCGCTAGGGATCGACCCCCCTGATGGTTGGAACAACCCAATGAGTTTATGCGATTAGGGTTTTCTAAGAGGTTGCATTTATATGTAAGGCCTGGAATAAATTTTATTAACCCAACGGCTCATGCTCACACGAGCAAGTATAAACAACCCCACAAACCCTACACTAGAAACACTAATTATTCTATACCTCTGCCTCCATGTTACTAAACTTCCATAGAAAAATAAAGTGAAAATGGGTCAGGGTTCTTCTACTTCTCTACCTCCATTCTATATCTCTATTTCAATTTATATATGTCTAGGAAGTTAGAATTTAGCTCAAACAATATATATATAAAATAATCTAATTATATGTTTCTTATATTTATATTGTTAGGAGATCAATCAGAGCTCGCTTGAACAATAAGAACCGTCGCAGATCTTGATATTTCTATCACAACTCCACTTAATTAGTGAGTGGAATCTAGTTTTTCTTAAAGGAATATTCATATTATTATCAGTTTACTATATGAATTGTTATGCCTATGAAGATTCGAATATGCAAAAATAAAACATGAAAAATCCCTAAATCTTCTACTTTGTAATCGCGTAGGAATTATCATGTTGAATTGGTTTTGTGGAATTGTGATTTTTGTATTGGATTAAAGGTAAAAATGAGTATTATATTATTATTTATATTTTATGCAATTCACCATTATTATCATTTAATTTGGCCTAAAAAGGTTAGGATTTGAACTGTTTCATAATTGAATTTGGTTTGAATTCAAATTTGGGTGTAAACGCATTCATAAATTGGAATAAGTCAAATGCGAACATTTTTGGGTGTATAACACCACAAAAAGGGTGGATTGGGTGAAATATAGATTGAATGTATGAAATACTCTACTTTTAATTTAATATTGAAACCTTTTTATACATGCCTAGGATACAAGTTGGTATTGTTATGTATGTGTATGGTTTCCATTACTTTTATTTACTATATGTTCATTATGCCATCATATTATGTTGTAGCGGTAAATCATGGAAATTGTAACAACCCGGAAAATCGGAACCAATTTAAAAATTTTATTTTGGCATTTTTAATGAATTTTGAATATTTAAAATGATTTATTTTAAATAATAACGACTAGAAATTTATTTTGAATATAATTAAAACATATAAATTTATTTAAATCAAAGTTAGAATATAATTATTTATTTTAATTATAAAAGGAATTGGAAATGGTGCGGTAGTTTGAAAATTCGATTTCAAATTTCAAATGAATGTACAGGATTCAAAATAAACCAGATTTTAGTGAAACCAGAAATATTTGAATCTGTTTGAAAATATCTTTCCAATGAATTTGAAAAATCTGTATTTCATAGCGGGAATAAAAAGTTATGTCCAGTTGAATATTCAGAATAGTCGCTATGGAATTTATATAATATAGAGCCCTTAAAAATAGCGATTTTGCAAACGACCTCTTTTCTCGACGAGACCATTTTTGTTGAATCCGAAATGTCAAATTATTGCTAGATTCCAATTTTCATAATTTTTGGAATCAATATGTAAGCGTGGTGAATTTAAACGTGTTTGGTCAATTTAGTTTGAATTTAATCGACTGGAAAATGACCGTTTTTCAAACGGTCTCCAAATTCGACGAAATTAGTTTTGCTAGGACCGTATCATTAAAACATGGCCAGATTTTTTTTTTGGAATTTTTGGAGTTAGTACGTGGCTCTGGTAAATTAAAATGTGCATTTAAATTTAAAATATAATGATTATATTTTAAATTTAAACGAAAACTAATCGATACAGTCGAATCATCTTACGGGACCTAACCCATTGTGTTCGAAATGTGGGTATTTTGCCAGGGGCGACAGTCGTTGGGTTTGATTTAGGATTCATGGTGTTAAACAAGTATTTTCGAAATTAAAGAAATATAAAAATATAAATATGTAAAGGGTCAACCCGGTCAAAACCTAACCATTCTTCAACCCCGCGGTCAACAGCTCCAACCCGCCTTCCATTTCAAAACCCACGTCGGAAATTGCACGAAATTTCACCCCACTTTTTCTTTGAATCCACCGATCGATTTCCAATACTTCTGGAGGCAAAATTCGAGAGGAAACTGAGATCATCATTTCCATATGGGTATGATCGGGGAACGCTTCCTATGGTGACCGGAATTGGCTCTCAAAGTTGCCGCTGTTGGGCGCGATTTCCGAGGGAGGCAGGCCGCCGAGCACCAGCAGGGTTCAAGAGCTGGTAGAGGGTGGTGGCGTGAATCTCGTGACGGTGGTCGATGCTCCTCCGGCGCATCAAACATCAAGGAATTTCGAGCCTTAGGTTTCAGATAGGGTTTGACGTGAGCAGACAGTGTTAAATTATGAAGAAGGTATAATATTTAGTTAATTATTTTCTTAATTAGTTTAATAAAAATCTGATTTTCTTTTTTTTATAACTTTGTTTTCATAATATGATTTTAAAATTTTAATTAGCATTGTTTTTAAATTATAATATTTTGTTATAAAAATGTAATTTTTATATGAAATCGCTATGTATAAAAAAATATGATCTTTTGTATGTAAATAAAGATGTGGTCTTTGCATGTATTATGTTAGGTTATGCGATTTTTACACATAGGGTTTTGAAATAAAAATATGATTTTTATTTCTTTGAATAGCGATTAAAAATATGACTTTTATTTGTTTGAGTAGCGATTAAAAATATGTTTTTTATTTGTTTGAATAGCGATTAAGAATATGTTTTTTATAGATAATTTCAGAAAAGAAATACGATTGGTATATAAACAATTTTAGAAGAAAGATTTTATTTTTAGTAAACAAAAGATTTGATTTTTAATAAGAAAATATTTGATTTTTAATTAACAAAAGATGAGATTTTTAACTAAGAGAATATGATTTTCATTGATTAGGAAAAATTAAATTTCTCTAATTAGAAATTGTTTAAAAATGAAAATAGATATTGTTTAAAAATAAAAATAGATATAGTTTAAAAATATAAGGATATGAATTTTAAAAATATAAAGATATGATTTTATAAAATATAAAGATATGATTTTATAGAATATAAGCAGTATGATTTTATGAAATATAAGTAGCATGGGTTTTAAAATATATATATAACAACATTGTTTTAAATCTATAAATATAATAGTTTTAAAAACTGAAATTTTAAATAAATATATTTGATTTGAAGATGTAATTTGTATAAAGAAATAACATCGTTTTAAAATGGATTTTAAAAATGAAAATAGCATGATTTCTAGAAATAAAAATATGTTTTTTATTATCTAGAAGGAGAAATAAAAATATGATTTTTATTATT
This sequence comes from Allium sativum, assembly GCA_030737875.1. Taxonomy (NCBI): domain Eukaryota; kingdom Viridiplantae; phylum Streptophyta; class Magnoliopsida; order Asparagales; family Amaryllidaceae; genus Allium; species Allium sativum. The sequence goes on along the minus strand of CM060915.1, from coordinate 938,948,398 downwards.
TATATTGTAGAATAAAAATGTGATTTTTTTGTATAAATAAAAATGTGATTTTCTTTGTATAAATAAAAATGTGAAATTCTTTGTATAAATAAAATTGTGATTTTCTTTGTATAAATAAAAATGTGATTTTTATATATGAACAACGTAAAAAGGGTAGCGTTGGAATTTCGGGAAAATCAAATCTATTCAGAAATTCAGAAATGAAACGGAGGAGTGGATCCCAAAGGTGAGAATTTCTCACTCTAATTTATTTTCTAGTTAAATATATATATTAGGATGTAGATGGTACTTAGTAGCACCCGACACCTTTGTTTGAAACCATGTTTGTTTGGTTGTTTGGATTATTTGTTTGAATTTGGTTTGGGAAGTGAAATGAATTGATTAGAATTTGGTTTGTATATGGCGCGAGCCATTATTAGGCGAGGCATAAGGCTAGACCTTATTCCGGTTCTAGTATCGCACCGTTATGCTGCCGAAATTTTATAAAAATATTAGAACAATAAAAATATCATTTTTATTGTATAAATGAACTGTATAAAATATTCATGAGTTGAAATAAATATTTGATCGTTAAAAATATAATTTTTTAATGCGTATATGAATGAAAATAAATATTCATTTACAAATCGGATGATTTGTTTATGTATATACATTTAACTGATATTGATTGGGACAATATATTTTACACATCGCCCAACTGCACAAAAAATAATCAGTGTTTGTTGTTTGAAAACCCCACACGGGTATTGGGATGATATTGGACATACACTAATCCCAATATTTAGTTGCATGTCAATCGATGGGTTGACAGGCTGTTGTAAGCGTTAATTATTTATATTTAACGCTTATGCAGTTGTGTAATGCACTCTGGATGATGATGGTTGACTGTGTTTGATTGTTGTTGTGTACATGTGTGTATGAAATCCATATAAATAAAATTATATGGTAATTGACTGTGTCTGATTCCAATTTGGAAGGAACAAATATTTTAAAATAACGAATATTTTAAAATGGAAAATAATGAATATTTTAAAATAACTAATATTTTAAAATAATATTCAGTAATGGATCAAAATTTGATTTTAATGTCCGATTTGGGATGGACACGGAAATATTAAAATTTATGAAGCCGTTTTGATTAGAGATGCGCCATTCTGACGCGAACGATATTCATATCAATTTTATTCATTTTTATAATGAATATCGAAAAGGAAGTGATTTCAAAATCCAATGTTTTGATAATATTATCATTTATATATTAATGATATGGAATATTCAATTTTGATTTAAAATTGAATATGAAGTTGAAATCGTTTTCAAAATGAATTTAAAATGATTTATATAATACGTTTTAAATGGAAATCGACGAAGTATACATAATATATGTATTATATATAATAAATGGCCTGAATAGAACGCGTCGCGACGTGGTAGTTCGCGAATTTCGACCATTGACTTCGAATTGACATGACTGACCTGGAGTTTATTGTTTTAACCTAAACTCTGGGTGCCCCTATTTTCCATACGGGCAGCTAGTAGTTTTGGTTTTGCAGACTATTTCTTTTCCAGGATCCTGATTTACAGCTGGAACTATACTCGAAAAGCTCTGTATCCGTGTATTACTTTCAGTTGTTTTTTGTATTATTTTCCGTTGCATTGAATTTGAAAATCTCTGATATTGATCAAATGTATATTATTTGTTCATACTCTGTAATTCTTGTACTCTGATGTAAATTGTTGTAATAAGCAATGAAATGTTCTTCTGTTTGCGTTCTGATTTGTCGTGTTCTCAGAAATCCGTTCTTTCTCTTCTCTTCGGAGACCGGGGAAGTACGGGTCGTTTCATTTTGGTATCAGAGCTTTGGTTTACAGAGCTCGAGAACAAGATACATTAGAACCAAACGAAAAAATTCATCAAAGATTGGATTAGTAATATCCAATAAGAATGACCCATTAGATATGGGATCAGTAGTATCTTAGAATGAGTCGAAAGAGTGTTATTTTTAAAATAAAAATGAAAACAAATTTGGTTTTGAGAATTTAAACCATATAATATGTATTTGAATATTTATTTTATATTGATTTTGGACAATCGGGTATATGAAGATTTTGAATACACGCGTAATTAACGTGTATTCGAAGCCTCGAATTTACTGGATAGATATAGAATCGCACTCTAGTCGCCCGAAGATGATTCTACTGATGACGTACGACATCAGTAGTTTATTTTCGAGTTTTGAAAGTGGGACATCTATATGTTTCCAATTGACTGGTGTGAGAACCAAAACTAGATAGGGTTTATTGTTTGTAAATTGGCATCAAAAATATGATTTTCGACTATGTATTAAAGTTATGTGTTTGAAACTTTAATCAACTAATTGATTGCTGATTGCTGATTGTGTTATGTGATTGTTCAGTTAAACCAACATGTAAAGAAAAGTAAAATTAGCTAAATTGAACAAATATTGAACTGAATTGAAAATTGGTTGAAATTGCATGCACATACATGTATATACATTGAACATGTCATAGCAAGGAGGCTAGTGAAGAGGAATAAAATTGTATGTCCGACAAATAGGTACATGTTTACTAATTTATTGGGTTTGGATGATTTTATGAGCCGATTGGCTAGCCGCTTGGCTTTTTCTTTTTCTTTTAGGATGATGAGGGCCCTGTGTTTCTAGTTGTGGCTTTAAATGTCTCCCCGTACAAAGGAGGTTATGGAGAAATTTTTCGAAAATTTAGGGTGTTAGCCAAATTTTTGAAAAATTAGAAATTCTTATAAACTGAAAATTTGAAGAATGAAAGCCAAAATGAAAGTTGAGTTGGTTAGTTAAACAACTTTCAGCTTCGTTCCTTTTCGAGGACGAAAAGATTTTAAGTGGGGGAGACTATAACAACCCAGAAAATCGGAACATTTTTTTTTTGGCAATTTTAATGAATTATGAATATTTAAAATGATTTATTTTAAATAATAATGACTAGAAATTTATTTTGAATAGAATTAGTATGTATAAATTTATTTAAATCGAAGTTAGAATATAAATATTTATTTTAATTATAAAAGGAATTGGAAATGGTGCGGTAGTTTGAAAATTCGATTTCAAATTTCAAATGAATGTACATGATTCAAAATAAACCGGATTTTAGTGAAACCAGAAATATTTGAATTTGTTTGAAAATATCTTTCTAAGAATCAGAAAAATCCAGATTTCATAGTGGGAAAAAAAGTTATGTCCAGTTGAAAATTCAGAATAGTCGCTATGGAATTTATATAATATATAGCCCTTAAAGATAGTGGTTTTGCAAACGACCTCTGTTTTCGACGAGACAACTTTTGTTGAATCCAGAATGTCAAATTATTGCTTGATTCCAATTTTCATAATTTTTGGATTCAATATGTGAGCGTGGTGAATTTAAACGTGTTTAGTCAATTTAGTTTGAATTTAATCGACTGGAAAATGACCATTTTTCAAACGGTCTCCAAATTCGATGAAATTAGTTTTGTTAGGACCGTATCGTCAAAACATAGCCATATTTATTTTTCTGGAATTTTTCAGTATGTAGCCCCGGTAAATTAAAATGTGCATTTAAATTTAAAATATAATGATTTATATTTTAAATTTAAATGAAAACTGATCGATACAGTCGAATCAGCTTACGGGACCTATCTCTTTGTGTTCGGAATGTGGGTGTTTTGCTAAGGGCGATAGTCGTTGGGTTTGATTCGGGATTCGTTGTGTTAAACAAGTATTTTTGAAATCAAAGAAATATAAAAATATAAATATATAAAGGGTCAACCCGGTCAAATCCTAACCATTCTTCAACCCCGCGGTCAACAGCTCCAACCTGCCTCCTATTTCAAAACCCACGTCAGAAATTGCACGAAATTTCGCCCCTCTTTTTCTTTGAATCCACCGACCGACTTCCAATATTTCTAGAGGCAAAATTCGAGACGAAATTGAGATCTTCATCTCTATATGGGTATGATCGGGGAACACTTCCTCTGGTGACCGGAATTGGCTCTCAAAGTTGTCGTTGTTGGGCGCGATTTCCGAGGGAGGCAGGCCGTCGAGCTCCAGCAGGGTTCAGGAGCTGGTAGAGGGAGGTGGCGTGCGTCTCGTGACGGTGGTCGATGCTCCTCCGGCGCGGCAAACATCAAGGAATTTCGAGCCTAGGTTTCATATAGGGTTCGACATGAGCAGAAGGTGTTAAATTAAGAAGAAGGTATAAAATTTAGTTAATTATTTTCTTAATTAGTTTAATAAAAAACTGATTTTCTTTTTTTTCTAACTTTGTTTTCATAATATGATTTTAAAAATTTAATTAGCATTGTTTTTAAATTATAATATTTTGTTATAAAAATGTAATTTTTATATGAAAGCGCTATGTATAAAAAAATGATCTTTTTTATGTAAATAAAAATGTGCTCTTTACGTGTATTACGTTAGGTTAAAAATGTGATTTTTACACATAGGGTTTTGAAATAAAAACATGATTTTTATTTGTTTGAATAGCGATTAAAAATATGATTTCTATTTGTTTGAATAACGATTAAAAATATGATTTTTATTTGTTTGAATAGCGATTAAAAATATGTTTTTTATAGATAATTTCAGAAAAGAAATATGATTTGTACATAAATAATTTTGGAAGAAAGATTTGATTTTTAATAAAGAAAAGATTTGATTTTTAACAAGAAAAGATTTGATTTTTAATTAACAAAAGATGAGATTTTTAATTAAGAGAATATAATTTTCATTGATCAGGAAAAATTGAATTTCTCTGATTTGAAATTGTTTAAAAATAAAAATAGACGTAGTTTAAAAATATAAGGATATGAATTTTAAAAATATAAAGATATGATTTTATAAAATATAAAGATATGATTTTATAGAATATAAGTAGCATGATTTTATGAAATATAACTAGCATGGGTTTTAAAATATATATATACATATTTATATATATATATATGTAACAACATTGTTTTAAATTTATAAACAGAATAGTTTTAAAAACTGAATTTTTATATAAATATATTTGATTTAAAGATGTAATTTGTTGAATGAAATAACATCGTTTAAAAATGGATTTTAAAAATGAAAATAGCATGGTTGCTAGAAAATGAAAATATGAATTTTATTATCTAGAAGGCGAAATAAAAATATGATTTTTATTGTTTATATTGTAGAATAAAAACGTGATTTTCTTTGTACAAATAAAAATGTGATTTTTATATATGAACAACGTAAAAAGGGTAGCGTTGGAATTTCGGGCAAATCCAAGCTATTCAGAAATGAAACGGAGGAGTGGATCCCAGAGGTGAGAACTTCTCACTCTAATTTATTTTCTAGTTAAATATATATACTAGGATGTAGAAGGTGCTTAGTAGCACCCGATACCTTTGTTTGAAACCATATTTGTTTAGTTGTTTGGTTGATTGGATTATTTGTTTGAATTTGGTTTGGGAAGTGAAATGAATTGATTAGAATTTGGATTGTATATGGCACGAGCCATTATTAGGCGAGGGATAAGGCTAGACCTTATTCCGATTCTACTATCGCGTCGTTATGCTGCCAAAATTTAATAAAAATATTAGAACACTAAAAATATCATTTTTATTGTATAAATGAACTGTATAAAAATATTCATGAGTTGAAATAAATATTTTATCGTTAAAAATATAATTTTTTAACGGGTATATGAATGAAAATAAATATTCATTTACAAATCGGACAATTTGTTTATGTACACACATTTAACTGATATTGATTGGGACAATATATTTTACACATCGCCCAACTGCACAAATAATAATTAGTGTTTGTTGTTCGAAAACCCTAGATGGGTATTGGGATGATATTGGACATACACTAGTCTCAATATTTAGTTGTATGTCTATCGATGGGTTGACAGATTGTTGTAAGCGTTAAATATTTATATTTAATGCTTATGTAGTTGTGTAATGCACTCTGGATGATAGCTGGCTGTGTTTGATTATTGTTGTGTACATGTGTGTATGAAATCCATATAAATAAAATTATACGGTAATTGACTGTGTCTGATTCCAATTCGGAAGGAACAAATATTTTAAAATAACGAATATTTTAAAATGGCGAATAATGAATATTTTAAAATAACTATATTTTAAAATAATTTTCAGTAATGGATCAAAATATGATTTTGATGTCTGATTTGGGTTGGACATGGAAATATTGAAATTTATGAAGTCGTGTTGATTAGAGATGCGCCATTTTGACACAAACAATATTAATATCGATTTTATTCATTTTTATAATGAACATCGAAAAGGAAGTGATTTCAAAATCCAATATTTTGATAATATTATCATTTATATATTAATGATATGGAATATTCAATTTTGGTTTAAAATTGAATATGAAGTTGAAATCGTTTTCAAAAAGAATTTAAGAACGATTTATAAAATACGTTTTAAATGGAAATCGATGAAGTATATAATATATATATATATATATCATATATAATAAATAGCCTGAATAGAACGCGCTGCGTCGCAGCAGTTCGCAAATTTCGACCATTGGCTTCGAGTTGACATTATGGGAGATCCGACCGTCAGATTCTCCTAAAACTGGAACCGTTGGGTTCGTATCAAAAAGAGCTTTCCAATATATATATAAGAGATTTGAAATCTAATGGCTGGATTTGGAATTATGTACAAATAAAAATTGGAAAAGGTCACTGTAAGTGCAGTTCGATGACCGTTTATGGAAATCGACTGTACGGGCCTTGATAAAATTATTAAAAATATCAACAATTCATGTAAAATCATAATAAATGATTTAGAAAGAATTTGGGTGAAAAATTCCACATTTGTAAAGATAAAAATATTTTTTTATAAAAATGAACTAGTTATGAAATAGAATTATAATCCAATATTTTTAAATAAATAAATTGGATTTGAAATGGTTTTAAAAATAACCAGAGTTTCCAATATATGAATCGGAATGGATTTGAATCGAAATTATCTTTAGAATATTTCGATATTGGATTACATGATTATACAGATATTGTGGAGGAATTTGGAAGATACATATATTTTTATTCCCAATATGATATTTGTTGATTTCAGAATTTGATATCGAATATAAGCCGATATAATTTCTATTCAGAACCTTCTATTTAATATTGAATTGGATTTTGGGTTTGACGTGAATGGTGTCTTCATTCACACTATTCTTAAACCCCGTGTGAAAAGAATAAATCTTTTAATTAAGATTATTGGAGTTTCCAGTTATATTTAGTAACTGCAATAAAGTGGAATGTGAATTGGGTTTATTGTGAACTGTGTTTTAATGACATTCGTTCTTTAACCCAATTTACATTGAAATGTGATTTGGAATTTATAAATCTTTTAATTAAGATTTAGGGGAAATTTTCCAGAGAAAAGTTTTCCAATTTAATAAAATAAATTGGAATGGAATGGAATTCGATTTGGTAATAATCGAAGTGAACTTCTGTGGAGGAAGACCGTTACTATATATGGAATCTAAAAGGCTTTGCCATTGTTCCATTTATATTATCGGTTGGATATGAAAGTTTATATCGATTATATACATTGATTTATTTTCCTTGAAGATTCCATTGTTAATGGAATGTGATTTTGGGGTTTATCGTGAGCTATTTTTAAATGACATTAGTTCTTTAACCCAGTTAAAAGTAAGATTAATTTCTTAACTTTGAAAAATCATTAAGTAATGATTTTTTGACATTAAAACTAAATTAGAGTTTTATTGAACCTTTAATTAGACTAAAATGTGAATCTGATAGCTAAAATTATCAAATTCAAGGAAATGATCGAGAATGGAGTATCACCAGTTTTGCTCCAAGCGATAGTTAAATCTTTAATTAGATTTGAACGTGAAATGGTAATTAATTTTATTGATAACACCTTGGTGTTAGATATAAAGTATTACTAGTTTTACTTCATGGGATGAATAGGTTGGGATTGGGAAACTAAACAAATGATTACTTCGGTAAGGTTCGCTAATCCCAACTAGTTTGGATAAACCTTAGTTTTATTTGAATTGATATCTAATCGAAGATTAATGAATACATTTAAAGAATTTATCTTTAATAAAGTTAATGGGAACCTTTCCCAAAGGATACGAATATTTAAATAAAAGAATATTCAGAATTGGAATGAGGCGTATGTTGTGTTTTTATAGCATTTGTTTATTATATACGCTAGTTATTCGGAAAGGCCGGGTGTATACCCATTCTGAATAACCGATTTGATGATATGTCGACGATGAAGACGGTGGTTGAAGACCGGAGGTCTTCACATCATTTGGATGATTACTGATGTCTTGATTGGGCTGTACACCCAAGACGAGGTAATAATTGGTGATTGTCCAGACGTACTAGGAGATCGACCGGATATGCGAGGACCTCTCTGTTGTATTGGACATATGGGACGAGGAATAAGGTGCCTCCGGTTTCGTTCAGACCCAGAACGAACTTGTAAATGGATGTGTGTCTGACATTGGATTTTATTCTGTGTTGATTGATCTCTATTAAATATATACATGTTTGGTGGCGGAGAATTTATTCTCTTGCTTGACACCCTTCTCTGAGATGTACAAGCTTAGAGGTTATATATCGATAGACATCAGTCGCATGGCGTGAATTGCCCATATGGCATGCGGAGATGCAAATGATCAAGGATTCTGTTGAAAAGCAAAGCCTTGTGGTTGATGATCAAAGCACGGCGTTAATATAGCATAGCTTTGTGTATAACGTTAATTTGCGAGCCACACACTCCGGTGTGAACCAGAAAAGGGAGAGGAATTCAGGGAAATGGACATATGCTAGTTTCTAGCTAGGAGTGGTGTCATGGTATGGAGACCAGGCGTTTTACGCATGTGGATATTGCATATTATTTGATGGATAGCGAGACACCTCGGATACATCGGTTACTACGCAATCGATGGATATTGAGTCATCTGGCTCATTTATGCCCCATAGGGCAGGCTAGCATATAGTTTATGGTATTATTAACGCGCTAAGTGTGGCCGGCCCTGACGATCCAGGGCTTGCCTGCGCGCTTGCCTGAGCCATGGGCTAGATTGTTTCGAAGCGGTAAGGACGATCCCTTACCTTGGTTCACAGATGGAAATCCAACTTCCAATACGTGACATTTCGATTTTGATTGTAGAGCCTAGTATTAGCGACATGATATGTGGACCCATACCGTCTATGATTGATACATTCATATCTGAAGTGGTTTTATACAATATGCACTTATAATAGTATTAAATGATTTGTTTTAAACGTACCAAGCATGTTTGGCTATTATAAGAGAAAATCCTATCCTCCGGCTTGCGTTGCATTATGTTATGGGACCTGGGTTTTATAATAGCTTCATTTTTTACAAAAAGCATTGCGTTGTTTGTTTTATGCAATGGTATTCTCGGGAGGAAACCCGATCCGTGTTATACGGCATGACCCTTGGTTTACTTTATTTTTAAAGTAAAGACTCAATAACTATTTTAGCTCTCACACCAGTCACATGACTGACCTGGAGTTTATTGTTTTAACCTAAACTCTGGGTGCCCCTATTTTCCATACGAGCAGCTAGTAGTTTTGTTTTTGCAGACTATTTCTTTTCCAGGATCCTGATTTACAGCTGGAACTATACTCGAAAAGCTCTGTATCCGTGTATTGCTTTCAGTTGTTTTTTGTATTATTTTCCGTTGCATTGAATTTGAAAATCTCTGATATTGATCAAATGTATATTATTTGTTCATACTCTGTAATTCTTGTACTCTGATGTAAATTGTTGTAATAAGCAATGAAATGTTCTTCTGTTTGCGTTCTGATTTGTCGTGTTCTCAGAAATCCGTTCTTTCTCTTCTCTTCGGAGACCGGGGAAGTACGGGTCGTTTCATTTTGGTATCAGAGCTTTGGTTTACAGAGCTCGAGAACAAGATACATTAGAACCAAACGAAAAAATTCATCAAAGATTGGATTAGTAATATCCAATAAGAATGACCCATTAGAGATGGGATCAGTAGTATCTTAGAATGAGTCGAAAGAGTGTTATTTTTAAAATAAAAATGAAAACAAATTTGGTTTTGAGAATTTAAACCATATAATATGTATTTGAATATTTATTTTATATTGATTTTGGACAATCGGGTATATGAAGATTTTGAATACACGCGTAATTAACGTGTATTCGAAGCCTCGAATTTACTGGATAGATATAGAATCGCACTCTAGTCGCCCGAATATGATTCTACTGATGACGTACGACATCAGTAGTTTATTTTCGAGTTTCGAAAGTGGGACATCTATATGTTTCCAATTGACTGGTGTGAGAACCAAAACTAGATAGGGTTTATTGTTTGTAAATTGGCATCAAAAATATGATTTTCGACTATGTATTAAAGTTATGTGTTTGAAACTTTAATCAACTAATTGATTGCTGATTGCTGATTGCTGATTGTGTTATGTGATTGTTCAGTTAAACCAACATGTAAAGAAAAGTAAAATTAGCTAAATTGAACAAATATTGAACTGAATTGAAAATTGGTTGAAATTGCAAGCACATACATGTATATACATTGAACATGTCATAGCAAGGAGGCTAGTGAAGAGGAATAAAATTGTATGTCCGACAAATAGGTACATGTTTACTAATTTATTGGGTTTGGATGATTTTATGAGCCGATTGGCTAGCCGCTTGGCTTTTTCTTTTTCTTTTAGGATGATGAGGGCCCTGTGTTTCTAGTTGTGGCTTTAAATGTCTCCCCGTACAAAGGAGGTTATGGCGAAATTTTTCGAAAATTTAGGGTGTTAGCCAAATTTTTGAAAAATTAGAAATTCTTATAAACTGAAAATTTGAAGAATGAAAGCCAAAATGAAAGTTGAGTTGGTTAGTTAAACAACTTTCAGCTTCGTTCCTTTTCGAGGACGAAAAGATTTTAAGTGGGGGAGACTATAACAACCCAGAAAATCGGAACATTTTTTTTTTGGCAATTTTAATGAATTATGAATATTTAAAATGATTTATTTTAAATAATAATGACTAGAAATTTATTTTGAATAGAATTAGAATGTATAAATTTATTTAAATCGAAGTTAGAATATAAATATTTATTTTAATTATAAAAGGAATTGGAAATGGTGCGGTAGTTTGAAAATTCGATTTCAAATTTCAAATGAATGTACATGATTCAAAATAAACCGGATTTTAGTGAAACCAGAAATATTTGAATTTGTTTGAAAATATCTTTCTAAGAATCAGAAAAATCCAGATTTCATAGCGGGAAAAAAAGTTATGTCCAGTTGAAAATTCAGAATAGTCGCTATGGAATTTATATAATATATAGCCCTTAAAGATAGTGGTTTTGCAAACGACCTCCGTTTTCGACGAGACCACTTTTGTTGAATCCAGAATGTCAAATTATTGCTTGATTCCAATTTTCATAATTTTTGGATTCAATATGTGAGCGTGGTGAATTTAAACGTGTTTAGTCAATTTAGTTTGAATTTAATCGACTGGAAAATGACCATTTTTCAAACGGTCTCCAAATTCGATGAAATTAGTTTTGTTAGGACCGTATCGTCAAAACATAGCCATATTTATTTTTCTGGAATTTTTCAGTATGTAGCCCCGGTAAATTAAAATGTGCATTTAAATTTAAAATATAATGATTTATATTTTAAATTTAAATGAAAACTGGTCGATACCGTCGAATCAGCTTACGGGACCTATCTCTTTGTGTTCGGAATGTGGGTGTTTTGCTAAGGGCGATAGTCGTTGGGTTTGATTCGGGATTCGTTGTGTTAAACAAGTATTTTCGAAATCAAAGAAATATAAAAATATAAATATATAAAGGGTCAACCCGGTCAAATCCTAACCATTCTTCAACCCCGCGGTCAACAGCTCCAACCTGCCTCCTATTTCAAAACCCACGTCAGAAATTGCACGAAATTTCGCCCCTCTTTTTCTTTGAATCCACCGACCGACTTCCAATATTTCTAGAGGCAAAATTCGAGACGAAATTGAGATCTTCATCTCTATATGGGTATGATCGGGGAACACTTCCTATGGTGACCGGAATTGGCTCTCAAAGTTGTCGTTGTTGGGCGCGATTTCCGAGGGAGGCAGGCCGCCGACCTCCAGCAGGGTTCAGAAGCTGGTAGAGGGAGGTGGCGTGCGTCTCGTGACGGTGGTCGATGCTCCTCCGGCACGGCAAACATCAAGGAATTTCGAGCCCTAGGTTTCATATAGGGTTCGACATGAGCAGAAGGTGTTAAATTAAGAAGAAGGTATAAAATTTAGTTAATTATTTTCTTAATTAGTTTAATAAAAAACTGATTTTCTTTTTTTTCTAACTTTGTTTTCATAATATGATTTTAAAAATTTAATTAGCATTGTTTTTAAATTATAATATTTTGTTATAAAAATGTAATTTTTATATGAAAGCGCTATGTATAAAAAAATGATCTTTTTTATGTAAATGAAAATGTGCTCTTTACGTGTATTACGTTAGGTTAAAAATGTGATTTTTACACATAGGGTTTTGAAATAAAAATATGATTTTTATTTGTTTGAATAGCGATTAAAAATATGATTTCTATTTGTTTGAATAGCGATTAAAAATATGATTTTTATTTGTTTGAATAGCGATTAAAAATATGTTTTTTATAGATAATTTCAGAAAAGAAATATGATTTATACATAAATAATTTTGGAAGAAAGATTTGATTTTTAATAAAGAAAAGATTTGATTTTTAACAAGAAAAGATTTGATTTTTAATTAACAAAAGATGAGATTTTTAATTAAGAGAATATAATTTTCATTGATCAGGAAAAATTGAATTTCTCTGATTTGAAATTGTTTAAAAATAAAAATAGACGTAGTTTAAAAATATAAGGATATGAATTTTAAAAATATAAAGATATGATTTTATAAAAATAAAGATATGATTTTATAGAATATAAGTAGCATGATTTTATGAAATATAACTAGCATGGGTTTTAAAATATATATATACATATTTATATATATATATATGTAACAACATTGTTTTAAATTTATAAATAGAATAGTTTTAAAAACTGAATTTTTATATAAATATATTTGATTTAAAGATGTAATTTGTTGAATGAAATAACATTGTTTAAAAATGGATTTTAAAAATGAAAATAGCATGGTTGCTAGAAAATGAAAATATGAATTTTATTATCTAGAAGGCGAAATAAAAATATGATTTTTATTGTTTATATTGTAGAATAAAAACATGATTTTCTTTGTACAAATAAAAATGTGATTTTTATATATGAACAGCGTAAAAAGGGTAGCGTTGGAATTTCGGGCAAATCCAAGCTATTCAGAAATGAAACGGAAGAGTGGATCCCAGAGGTGAGAACTTCTCACTCTAATTTATTTTCTAGTTAAATATATATACTAGGATGTAGAAGGTGCTTAGTAGCACCCGACACCTTTGTTTGAAACCATATTTGTTTAGTTGTTTGGTTGATTGGATTATTTGTTTGAATTTGGTTTGGGAAGTGAAATGAATTGATTAGAATTTGGATTGTATATGGCACGAGCCATTATTAGGCGAGGGATAAGGCTAGACCTTATTCCGATTCTACTATCGCGCCGTTATGCTGCCAAAATTTAATAAAAATATTAGAACACTAAAAATATCATTTTTATTGTATAAATGAACTGTATAAAAATATTCATGAGTTGAAATAAATATTTTATCGTTAAAAATATAATTTTTTAACGGGTATATGAATGAAAATAAATATTCATTTACAAATCGGACAATTTGTTTATGTACACACATTTAACTGATATTGATTGGGACAATATATTTTACACATCGCCCAACTGCACAAATAATAATTAGTGTTTGTTGTTTGAAAACCCTAGATGGGTATTGGGATGATATTGGACATACACTAGTCTCAATATTTAGTTGTATGTCTATCGATGGGTTGACAGATTGTTGTAAGCATTAATTATTTATATTTAATGCTTATGTAGTTGTGTAATGCACTCTGGATGATAGCTGGCTGTGTTTGATTATTGTTGTGTACATGTGTGTATGAAATCCATATAAATAAAATTATATGGTAATTGACTGTGTCTGATTCCAATTCGGAAGGAACAAAAATTTTAAAATAACGAATATTTTAAAATGGCGAATAATGAATATTTTAAAATAACTATATTTTAAAATAATTTTCAGTAATGGATCAAAATATGATTTTGATGTCTGATTTGGGTTGGACATGGAAATATTGAAATTTATGAAGTCGTGTTGATTAGAGATGCGCCATTTTGACACAAACAATATTAATATCGATTTTATTCATTTTTATAATGAATATCGAAAAGGAAGTGATTTCAAAATCCAATATTTTGATAATATTATCATTTATATATTAATGATATGGATATTCAATTTTGGTTTAAAATTGAATATGAAGTTGAAATCGTTTTCAAAAAGAATTTAAGAACGATTTATAAAATACGTTTTAAATGGAAATCGACGAAGTATATAATATATATATATATCATATATAATAAATAGCCTGAATAGAACGCGCTGCGCCGCAGCAGTTCGCAAATTTCGACCATTGGCTTCGAGTTGACATTATGGGAGATCCGACCGTCAGATTCTCCTAAAACTGGAACCGTTGGGTTCGTATCAAAAAGAGCTTTCCAATATATATATAAGAGATTTGAAATCTAATGGCTGGATTTGGAATTATGTACAAATAAAAATTGGAAAAGGTCACTGTAAGTGCAGTTCGATGACCGTTTATGGAAATCGACTGTACGGGCCTTGATAAAATTATTAAAAATATCAACAATTCATGTAAAATCATAATAAATGATTTAGAAAGAATTTGGGTGAAAAATTCCACATTTGTAAAGATAAAAATATTTTTTTATAAAAATGAACTAGTTATGAAATAGAATTATAATCCAATATTTTTAAATAAATAAATTGGATTTGAAATGGTTTTAAAAATAACCAGAGTTTCCAATATATGAATCGGAATGGATTTGAATCGAAATTATCTTTAGAATATTTCGATATTGGATTACATGATTATACAGATATTGTGGAGGAATTTGGAAGATACATATATTGTTATTCCCAATATGATATTTGTTGATTTCAGAATTTGATATCGAATATAAGCCGATATAATTTCTATTCAGAACCTTCTATTTAATATTGAATTGGATTTTGGGTTTGTCGTGAATGGTGTCTTCATTCACACTATTCTTAAACCCCGTGTGAAAAGAATAAATCTTTTAATTAAGATTATTGGAGTTTCCAGTTATATTTAGTAACTGCAATAAAGTGGAATGTGAATTGGGTTTATTGTGAACTGTGTTTTAATGACATTCGTTCTTTAACCCAATTTACATTGAAATGTGATTTGGAATTTATAAATCTTTTAATTAAGATTTAGGGGAAATTTTCCAGAGAAAAGTTTTCCAATTTAATAAAATAAATTGGAATGGAATTCGATTTGGTAATAATCGAAGTGAACTTCTGTGGAGGAAGACCGTTAATATATATGGAATTTAAAAGGCTTTGCCGTTATTCGATTTATATTATCGGTTGGATATGGAAGTTTATATCGATTATATATATTGATTTGTTTTCCATGAAGATTCCATTGTTAACGGAATTTAATTTTGGGATTTATCGTGAGCTATGTTTTAGATGACATTAGTTCTTTAACCCGGTTAAAGGTAAGATTAATTTCTTAACATCGAAAAATCATTAAGTAATGATTTTTGGAGATTAAAATTGAATTAGAGTTTTTATGAATCTTCAATTAGATTGAATGTTAATCTGATAACTAAAATTACCATCAAGGAAATGATCGAGAATGGAGTATCACTAGTTATGCTCCAAGCGATAGTTAAATCTTTAATTAGATTTGAACGTGAAATGGTAATTAATTTTACCGATAACACCGTGGTGTTAGATATGAAGTATTACCAGTTTTACTTCATGGGATGAATAGGTTGGGATTGTGAAATTAAACAAATGATTACTTCGGTAAGGTTGGCTAATCCCAACTAGTTTGGATAAACCTTAATTTGGTTTGAATTGATATATCGATAGACATCGGTCGCATGGCGTGAATTGCCTGTGTGGCATGCGGAGATGCAAATGATCCAGGCTTATGTTGAAAAGCAGAGTCTTGTGATTGATGATCAAGGCACGGCTTTAATATAGCATAGCTTTGTGTATAACGTTAATTTGCGAGCCTCACACCCCGGTGTGAACCAGAAACGGGAGAGGACCTCAGGGAGTACATGCGTTTCCTTCTAGCTAGGAGTGGTGTCAGGGTTTTGCAAGCCCAGACGTTTTACTTATGTGGATGATGGATAGCGAGGCGCCTCAAATATATCGGTTACTACGGAGCTGATGGATATTGAGTCATCTGGCTCATTTACGCCCCATAGGGCGGGGAAACGCATGGTTCAGGCATTTTAATCCATTTCGTGTGGACTGGCCCTGACGATCCAAAGGCTTGACTGAGTACTTGCCTGAGGCTCGGGCTAGAGAGTCTCAAAGCAGTAAGGACGATCCCTTGCCTTGGTTCACAGATGGAAATCCAACTTCCAATACTAAATTTTAGGTTTTAGTTGTATACTACTGGCGACATAATGGCATGGGACGCTAATGTTGTCCATGATTGATACATTTATATTTGAAGTGATTTTATACACTATGCACTTATAATTATTAAAATGATTTGTTTTAAACGTGCCAAGCATGTTTGGCTATTATAAGGTAAAACTCTATCCTCCGGCTTGCGTTGCAATGTGTGATGGGACCTGGGTCTTATAATAGCTTCATTTTTCCAAAAAGCATTGCGCTGTTTTGTTATATGCACCGATATTCTCGGGAGGAAACCCGGTCCGTGTTATACGGCATGGTCCCTTGATTTACTTTATTTCTGAAGTAAAGTTTTAAATAACGGTTTTAGTTCTCACACCAGTCACATGACTGACCTAGAGTTAATTGTTTTAACCTAAACTCTAGGTGCCCCTATATTCCACACAGGCAGCTAGTAGTTTTGGTTTTGTAGATATTATATTCACAGGATCCTGGTTTACAACTGGAATGATATTCGGAAAGCTCTGTATTCGTGTATCTCTTACAATTGTATTTTGTATTATTTTTCACTGCATTGTAGTTTGTGAATCTCTGATATTTATCAAATGTATGTTATTTGTTCATACTCTGTACATTCTTTACTCTGAAGTAAATTGTTGTAATAAGCAATGAAATGTTCTTCTGTTTGCATTCTGATTGTTCGTGTTCTCAGACAATCCGTTCTTTCTCTCTCTTCAGAGACCGGGGAAGTTCGGGTCGTTGCAGAAAGACTTAGACTTGTATACCTTAATTTAGATAAATGATGACTTCCATTCCGATCAGAACATTTCCTGTTTGTACGAATTATATTATTTATTTAAACGCAATTAACGTTATATTAGCGCAATAAACGCGATTAGGTTAGAGTTTGAATTTGAAATGTCCCCTTAACAAATATACATATATATTTGTTTGCTTGTGTGTGCGTGTATATATATAGAATTGCTTATATATATGAGATAAAGAAATGAGGTTAGTTGCCAATTGTGGTAGAAGCCTGCCCGGGACCGATCAGCATGTCCAGCAACCACAAGTAGGCCCAACTAAAGTGAGATGTCTAAGTGGCATGGGCCATTCATAAACTTAGTACACTAGACATGAGGTTATTGTGAGAGGTCTAGTGTGTATATACATATAACTATATATATATATATAAGTTGATGTGTGAAAACAAATAGGATTACTATGCCTTAAGAAGGTCTTAAGTGGCTGACTCGCCTCTTTATCTAATTCAGGTCTTAAGTGGTTAGGACTAGGATCCCTCCTAAGGTTTATTCCTTGTAGAGGAAATCAAGTCATAGGACCACCCTTATTAGTATTAAGGAAAGTCTTTGGGTCCTCCTTCTTTAAAAGTGGTTAGGCATAAAATGGTTAATAGAGTAGGGTAGTTCACGGGGGATGTCAACTTCAACTAGAAGCTTATAATAGCTCAACTAGGGACATATTGGTAATTGAAGGATATATGGCCATCGCATGCTCACTAACTGTCCAAGGGAAGTCTTAAGTGACATAGGTGTCCTACTGGATTATATCGGTTAAGTAGTAACGTTCGCAGTACTACTTCTCATATTACAAATTAGAGAATAGACTTAAGAACGTTAACGTACTAGGATAGGGTTCTTAAAGGGCAAGGGGTCCGCCTCAGGGTTATATGAGATTGTAAGAATCCACCTTTAATAGGGCCATAAGTGACCGAGAATGCCACCTCGTTGGGTATTACCCTAAAACACTAATGGGGGATTAACTTGGGTATCCACCCCATTGGTTAGATACTTATGTTTGTGTGAATTCTTATGTGCTGCATAGACATACCTTGACATATGTAACCTACTAAAAATATAGGATATGGACATTAAGTAACACTATATTCCGGTCACACAAAACTTTATGTTCTGACCCCCTCTCCTTAACATCCAACAGGTCAGTAGATGGGGTAAAGCCATGGACAAAGTCATGACTGAAGCCGATGAAGAAGACAAAGTTATTATGATATTATTAGCTTTTCTGCAATTCTTCTTTTGGAATCTTATTAGATTGAACTATTTGACGTACCTTATGAATAAATGTAACTGCTTCTGTGTATTTCTGAGATTTTCGAAATAATGATACATCTTATTTTTGTTATTATAATTTCTTTTTTCGATGTGCGGGATTTCCATTCGAAGTATATATATCTGTGCAAGTGTAATCCTTCCAGGAACCAACGACTCGTTTAGAATGGCTTTAGTAGTACGCGAAAACTTATATATGGTTGGAATATATTATGGCGCTTGAGGTTCATGTGCATCCGTTAGTTTTGTTAAATCTGAAGACAAAACAAAGGGCGACAAATAAAAATTATGTAGGACACTTTTTTATGGAAATTCACTTAATCTAAATTCCTCTTTTCTAGCATGATCCTTTTTTCCTCTAGAATTCCTTCTTTTCCTTTTCTTAGGTCCTCTCCTTGTTCACTCAGCTTGTCATTTCTATGGAGGCGTATGCATCATTCTTCGCCAAAGAACTCCACTATGGGGTTGATATGCTCTGGTCACCACTACCACGAGCTCGATTCCATGGATGCGAACGCGACTGATGCCCTCACAGCCTATGGTGCACGCATGTCCTCCTCTATTGGACGTGTTCCCTTAATTCGAAATAGATGTATATTTCTTTTTCACTTTTCCTTCTATTTTGCATGGTTTTTTCATATTTAGTAGAATTTTACAGGATTATCGACTTTCCAGCTTAAATTTGATCACCGAATATGTGTTTTAGAAACCAATTTCTTGTCTCTTCTCACTTTATTTGGATTAGGTATGCATGTAAGCGTTTCTTTATAATTATGTCTATCACAAGCGAGGTTTCAGCTTACAATTCATTAAAAACCGGAAATATCGGCAAGATGATGAGGTGGTGTTTGTGACGGTTGTTGGTATGAGATTGATAATGTTGAGGGCAATGTGAAGAGGTTATCTTAGTTTCATTTGGAGTATATGGTGATGTGGTGGTTCGGTATAGTGTTTTGAAATAGGTCATGGTTTATGGTTGTCAAAGTTGGCGTTGAGGCATGTTATGGTGATAGTAAGGAAGCTGTTGATGGAATTGTTGGTGATTGCTTATTTTGGTCTGTTGCATTGGAGTTCGGAAGTGGATTACATTATTTTGCGATTGTTTTGTGACCAGTTATTAAGTTGAGCTGGTGGGTTGCGATGTGATTTCAAGTCTAGCGACTAATGGGTTTGTGAACTTGAAGCTTGGTTTAGGCAGTTTTTCAGTGGTAGTGATAGCTAAAGTAGAGCTTAAAGGATTATGATTGCGGGGTGATAGGTAAGTCCGACGATAGTAGATGTTGTTGTGGTAGAAGAAGCCAAAGATGGTGACAGTTTTGTTCACGTAGATTGGGTGGTTGTTGAGGGGTGGGGTGCAAATGTAATGCAATATCGCATATGAAGTTAGATATATGGTGATTTGTGGAGGGTTGTCAGCTGAATGTGAAAGGTTGGTGGTGGATGTTGTTCGTTTGTGGATACAGGTTTGATGCAAAACAATGGTGAAGGTGTGATGTTTACGGGTGCTTAATTTAGGGTTAAAGATGTGTGTGTTCTAGTGATAATTTGAATCTCTGAGTTATGAAATTGTCAGGGAGAAGGTAGTTGTATTAAGATTCACGTGGTGATTTTGCTATTTGGATTGCAGCTTGGTGTTTGAATTGGTTGGTTTCGGTGATTGCATTATGAAAAAAAAACGTTCTTTAATGAATTAAACCAAAGTAGAAAAAACCACAAAATTGAAGAGAATAAGGAAACAAGCAATAAATAAAATCTAAGTCAATTAAGAAAAAAAATGAAATGAAAATTAGTCTTGAAAAAGCTATGATGCATTTTCTGGAGTATACATTTCTATATGTTATTCAAAGTTATTAATTATATTACTAATCTTCATTCGCTAATTCTTATAAAATAACCACTTACCTATTTTTCAACATTTTAAAATTAAGAATCTGGATTATTATGCATCTGGGCATAAACCATTAAATATATATGAATACAAATTCTATTGTATGTTGTGAACAACTTATAAGGTAAAATCAAATCAACCAAATATTTCTTCTGTCATACTATCAAATGAGTATATCATTCAAAGTATGCCACTTGAAATTCATATACATGAAAACTGGTGCTCAGTAATTGATATTTGGTTTGTTATTAGTTCTATAAATTGTTAGCTTTGGAAATTTTAACATTATTATTTTTGCCTGTTCCAATTAATGTTTAACATTTGTTAAACATATTTAATTTTCGGGTCTTTGATTTTATTTTTAACAAGAAATGTATCAATGATTGCTAATATTTGTCTGGGTCATATTACGTTTTTATACATTATTTAAACAATTGGCAACAGGTTCAATTATTACTATTATCATTTTTATTGTTCCCATTTTGATAAATATTTGTGTGATTACATGTGTATGTACTAAAAATGAATTATTTATTACAAGGCTACATTATCTTCATCTACTTATGATCTACCATCTAAATCAAATTAAATCAAGGGTGGGCGAACAAATGCTCAGTTGAAAACTTAAATTTTTTGATTATATACTTGTTAGTCAATATGCTCTTTTACTATAATTTGAAGCTCAATACATAGATTTGTCAGTGTATAAGTCAGTTGAAGCTCAATTCATTCAGATAAGATGTGCATGTCATACATCTAGCTAGCCAAGTGCTTAATGGCTCAGGTTACAAACTAGTATTAACTGGCTCAATTGACGATGGTGATAGCGGGTTTTTTTGACGGAATGGAGGATGGCAGCTATTGAACTGTGGTGATCGGAGATGGATCGAGAGGCTATGGTCGATTGCGGAGATGAAGAGCTGTTGTTGCGATAGAGCGGTGGCAGCAAAGATCAGTGAGTTTGGTTGCGACATTGGAGGGAGACTAGTGGTCGGCTTAGTGGTTGTGAAGGCTATACGAGGTTCCAGGGTCAGGTGATAGCTCCGATAAAGGCGAAGGCAGAATACAGTTAAATTCTATGGCAGGAAGCAAGGTAGCAGGTTGGTGGTGAGGAGGAAGTGGAGGGTGGCATCGACGAGGCTGGGAATGAAGCAGAGGGTAGAGCAAGGTGCAGTCATGTCCGATGTTGACGATGGGCGGTGAAGGGTATCGCTCCATCACTAAGCTTCATCCATTTCCTTGCGTGTACGAGTATCATTCTACTGAGTGCACATTTTATTTTGCTGCAACCATTGCTTGTGTATTTGTGTACTCTTTACATATGTGCTTATTTAAACCAAGAATAGTTGAGTAAATGGAATATGTATTAATCTGACACACCGTCTAGTTATTAGGAAAGGTATTTCCTGTTGTTGAGGTTTGACCTTTGCATTTTTCATTAGGAAATTCTTTCAAATAAAAAATTAGACATTACATATATAAGAAAGTCAAGTTCAAAACTAAACCTCTCAACCTTGTTATTTGAGTATTCGAGTTATAATCATCTTATCTATATCTGTATTTTTTTTTAGTTGAGTCATTTCAAAATCTTAACAAGAACAATGATCTGTTAGTTATAGAGTTTTGAGGTATAGGTCTGAGAGTTTTTTTTTCACCTTAAACCTTTAGTGTGAGAGAGTAGTGCAACATGATCATTCCCTTCTATCTGTTGTAGGTCATCAAAATTTTCAGGCACATTTTGATTTCCAGTTTTGATAGCCACAACAATGACCTGAAATGCCCTAAATCACTTGGTTAGCAAGCTCCACCTTTTAAAAGTACAAAGAATTGGAAACGTTGCAAAACTCTACTTGTAAGAGTCGAGTTATAGGACTACCTTCAGGTTTATGATTTTGATACAAAGGAAACCAACAGCCCAAAACCGTAATCGAGTTATTAGGCTGGTTGAAATCAACTTATTTGTTTAAGAGTAGGCGACGATTTAAGCTCTGATTTGAAGCAATATTTCTGATATGAGCTATTAAAGGAAACCATATGTGGATGTGTGATGTTTTTTTAAAGGGCTTTATAGTTTGATCTAAGTCGAGAAAATAAGATTGTTTGTGTTCACAGCATGATATCCCTGTCGGGAAAAGAAAATAAAAACTTGATTCCCATCTTGTTGGAAATGAATGAGCAAGAGAAAGGAATTTGGGAAGAAGAAGAGATAGCAACATATAAGTCCCACTTCATAAAAATATAAACACAATCTCTCCTAATATATTAGAAGCCAATAGGCTTATATAAAATAAAAGAAAGAGGTATTATATGGGGATGTGTGGGCTTGGCCATGACATAATCATACATTAAAATGTCAAAGATTGGGCCTTGGACCTTGGGGCTCTTGGCGTCTCTTGATTGAATATGGCCAACGGTTGCTGATTGGGCTAGTGCACTGAAACGAGAATTTTTTTCTCAGAATTTAAAAGGTGTGTCCGTTATGTCCAGAATTCGAAAGGAATGTCTGTTAGCTAAATGAATACAACCATTTGAATTCTTAGCGTACGCACATTAATGACCGGGCGGTTAAAGGGTCGCAACCTTTCCAATTCTGGCGGTTACTAATGCATGCGAACAGGCACTCCTCCTTGCCTATAAATAACCTGCCCAAACAAGACAGAATAAACATTTTCTTCTCGCATTACTTCTTCTTCTTTAAAGTAATTCTCTGACCTAGTTTCTATAATCTACTTTAGTTCGTCAGATTTCCGTTTGTTGGCACTATGCTGCGGAGTTGGTCCATTTTTATCTTGGGAAACAAATTGCAACAATATCAACCAGTGCATATGACAGTAATATTGTTTCAAGGAAACAGAATATTTATGGACTTGGACATTTCTGGAAAAATAATACTTTCTGTATATCTTTAATCTATTGCACAATCGGTTGCCCTGTCTATGATTATTGTAAACACAGTTTGACGTGACAATTGTGACATAATTGAATAATACTGATTGTTGATGTTGTCCGTTTGTAATACAATTGTGTATTTACAAAAGTTCTAACAATATTTAAACAATATTTGTTGCAGATGACGCAAAACAGCAACAATGATTTCGCATTGGTTCAGACGGTGACAAACGCTCCGCCCGCGCCTGTGCTTTCGACAATGACTCTGTCCCATGGAGAAAGGCCAGAGAAATTCAACGGAATTAATTTCAAGTGTTGACAACAGAAGTTGTTTTATTTAACAACATTGAGCCTTGCCAAGTTTCTGACTGAAGAGGCTTCTATGGTAGATGAACTTGAACCTGATGCTACCAAAGTAGAGGCTCTGACTATCTGGACAAACTCAGATTTCATGTGTAGAAACTATATTCTGAATGCTCTGGATAATAGCCTCTACAATGTCTATTGTATTATTGCAACATCCAAGCTACTCTGGTTGGCTCTGGAAAAGAAGTACAAAACTGAAGATGCAGGCATGAAGAAATTCATAGCTGGAAAATTTCTTGACTTCAAAATGGTTGACTCAAAGATGGTGATAAGTTAAGCTCAAGAACTGCAACTTATCATCCGTCAACTAGAAGATGAAAAGATGACTCTTAGCAAGACTTTTCAAGTTGCCTCCTTCTTGGAAGGAGTTCAAAAATTAGCTTAAACACAAGCATAAGGAAATGACAATGGAAGATCTCATAGTTCGGCTACGCATTACGGACAATAACAGAAATTTTGAGAAAAAGATTTCTCAGAATATTGCTGCCAAAGCAAATGTTGTTCAGTCAAACAAGACTAACAACAGAAAAGGGATAATGCTCCTAAGAAGTCAAAGAAATTTCTAGGTTCTTGCCACAACTGTGGAAAGAAGGGGCACAAAGCAGCCGAATGTCGTGCACCTAAAAAAAGTTAGAAGCAAATATGGCTGATGTTTCGAAAGGCATCTCTAATCTTGATTTATGTGTAGTAACATCAGAATGCAACCTTGTTGGTAACTCAAAGGAATTGTTTGTAGACACTGGAGCCACTCGATACATATGTGCTAACAAGTGGATGTTTATAACCTATAAAATTGCAATTGATGCTGAATAACTTTTTGTGGGAAATTCTTCTACTTCAAAGATAGAAGGCAAAGGAAAAGTTGTGTTGAAACTGACTTCTGGAAAGGAACTGACTTTAACTGATGTTCTCCATGTTCTAGAAATTCGCAAGAACCTGATTTCAGGATCGTTACTGAGCAAGCATGGTTTCATATTGACCTTTGAAGAAGATAAATTTGTGCTTTCCAAGAATGGAGTGTATGTTGGAAGAGGATATGTGTGTGATGGTTTGTTTAAAGAAAATATAACCACTACTGTACCATGCACTAATATGAATGAAACTGAATCTTCTACTTATATTGTTGAATCTTCTAACATATGGCATTCTAGATTAGGGCATGTAAACTTTGATACATTGTAAAAACTGATTAATCTAGAATTTATACTAAAATGCAATGTAGATTCAAACTATAAATGTCAAGTTTATGCAGAAGCAAAATTGACAAGAACCTCGTTTCATCATGTTGAACGAGATACCGAACCTCTAGACTTAATACAAACTGATGTATGCGATTTGAAAATATGTCAAACTAGAGGCGGAAAAAGTTACTTTATTACATTCATTGATGATTGTACCAGATATTGTCATGTATATCTCCTTACAAGTAAGGACAAAGCATTCAAAATATTTGAACAGCATAAGGCAGATGTTTAGAATCAACTCAACAAGAAAACCAAATCTTGAAGAAGTGATAGAGGAGGAGAATACGAGTCTCCATTGGAGGAATTTTGTGTTGAGCATGGAATTATACATCAAACTACAACTCTGTATTCACCTCAATCCAATGGTATAACCGAACGGAAAAATAAAACTCTTAAAGAAATGATGAATTCCTTACTAATTAGCTCTGGTTTGCCAGATGATTTTTGGGGAGAAGCTATTCTTTCATAAAATCATATTTTAAATAAAATACCCCGAAAGAAAACATCTAAAACTCCTCATGAACTTTGGAAAAATAGACCACCATGCTACAATACCTAAAGGTGTGGGGGTGTCATGCCAAAGTAGAGGTACCAAAACCAAAGAAGGCCAAAATTGGACCAAAAACTATTGATTGTGTATTCATTGGATATGCACAAAATAGTGTCGCATATCGATTTTTGGTACACAAATCTGAAATTGATGATATTCATGAAAATACCATCATTGAGTCGAGAAGTGCTAGATTTTTCGAACATATATTTCCCTTGAAATATGGTACAGAAAATCACACACCTAAGAGACTAAGGGAAGATGAAGTTCCTCATAATTCTCTTAAGAATGCCGAACAAAATAACATTCAACAAAGTAGTGCTAAACATTAAGTGAAGGAACCAAGAAAAAGTAAAAGGTTAAGGACTTCAAAAACCTTTGGGCTGGACTTCTATACATTTATGTTAGATGATGATCCATTGACATACAAACAAGCTATGTCTTCCATCGATGCTCCTTACTGGAAAGAGGCAATTAATAATGAGATCGAATCCATTATGTCCAATCATACATAGGAATTAGTTGATATACCTCAAGGATGTAAGACCTTAGGTAATAAATGGATATTTAAAAAGAAATTGTGTGACGGCCCGTCCCGCACAAGTCGACATTTCCTCCGAAAGTGCGCTGTACACATGCCCGACTGGCCCGGAATGGTCGCCAAAGAAAGGAAAGAAGAGAATGAACTATTCGAAAACCTGTAGAATGTCTCACAGCGCATGGAATAAAATATAATAACAACATACTTGACATAAAACAGGCGAGACAGTGCATAAGCTGAAAACTAAACATCATAGAAACGGAAAATCCAAATACAGCTTATGTTCCACATCATCATTATTACGACTTTAAAATTGTCTCTAAAGCAAAAGAACGGAAGGGTACACTACTAATGCCCAAAGTAGTGACCAGCAGCGACACAGGGAGAATATTTATCTATATATCATACGTGGAAGCCTCCTGCTTATCTCCGGTACAGCTACTCGTGCTTCACCAGTTAACATGTCTCTAGTCTGCTCGTGAGAGAACCCAGAGTAATAAGAAGAGACATAAAACTCTGGGTCAGACAAAAGTCCGGTATGAGCGATAAGCTGCAAAACAGAACAATAACAGGTATACTAAACCATACCTGAACCTGGACCTGCAACGAAAGAGTTAGCTCTACATACCGTACAATACTCTAAGGTGCCACTAAACAGATGGTGTAAAGATAACAGGGGAGGGGGTGTGCATGTCATAGTGGAGGCAAACAACCAAACATAGCAACCATTCTCACATCTCTCACTCAGTGCGTAAAGCATACGATGTCCACTACTGTCAATCACTAGACCAATCGAAGTAGTGACGGAGTTCGACTTGTACAACTACTGCTACTACCAAGCTTACCCCATGGAGTCATGACCAAATCTTTACAAATGACCCCACCTCATTGGTCTATAGCTCTTTAGTCGTACCTAGGCCACTGTGGCCCTGGATCCGTTCAAGTACCCCCTACACATAGTGATCCAAATTTACAGACATCGACAACCCCTTAGAACACGTCCCGCAGCAAAGCCCAATCATGAAGTTCACACGTTGGTTCCCATCTAGATCCCGAGTCAAAACTACTCATTTGTACTTCCTTTGCATCTCGGGTTTTGGTCGAATTGGAGCTGGTCTTCAGAAGAAGTCGTCACGATGAAGCGGTCCCAAGCCCAACATCGGTTCGGTTCGGCCATCTGGTTCGGTTCGGGCATATAGAAGCTTTACTTCGAAATACTTCAGTTCGATGATTCAACGCTCTGGTTCGGTTCGGTCTCTCAAGGTGTGGTCCAGTTAGGTGCTCCCCTTTCTGCCTCAGTTCGATACTCATCAAACGGCTCGACACCCTGAAGTGGTTCGGTTCGGGTGTGCTTCCTCATGTCTCCAGATCCGTTCTGGTCTTCCCCTCTTAGCTCCGATCCGATCCCCTTTTGGTCTCTCTGATCCGATCCCCTGCCCAACTCCAACTCTAAGCAAATGGCCTTCCTTCTCGCCAAGCCCCTTATGCTAAGTTCCAATCCGAATCAAGTCCACCTACCCGGTTCTCCTATCCGATCCGAGCCCAATAATCCGATCGGATCCGGTTTGAAACCCTGCACATTTCCTGCAACTTTCCAGCGACTGTTTTATGCCGTACGACGACGTTTTAGACCATTCTAACTATTCTAATAAATCACAAAGCATACCATACAGTCATAGCAACATAGAAAATCAACCATAAACATCAAAACAACAACCATAGCATGTAAATTGGATCGAACATAGCCAAAATCCCATAATTTCCCTTAAGAATGTTTAAGTCAAACTAATGATAGGATTAGTAAAACTTAACCAAACTAACCAAATTTTCTAACAGAGGCCTAAAACAATATTTCGAAATTTATCAATATTTTTTCAGATTTTTAACGTGTATAAATCCGCTAATTATCACTAATTACTCTTAATTAACCATAATTAGTGAGGAACTATTCAAATCACTCACCTTAGCCACAAACAAAATAATAAATCTGAAATGATTCTCTGTTTGGCGTCGTTCCCAATGCAACACAGCAGCTCTAACCTTGCTTTGGTTCTATTTCTCCTTAATTTGATGTTGATTAGGCTAATCTTCAATTAGAAAGTGGTTTGGGGATGTTTTAGATGTTGAAGGCCATGGCTAGGTTAAGAGGAATGAATAGTGACGGCTGAAAAATGAGAAAAAGTTATTCTCCAAACCCTAACAGCCCTTTTAAACTCCTAATCCCGAAATTCCCCTTTGGGCCTAGCTGTTAATCACTCGGTTAAGCCCAATTAAGCTATTTTTCACCATCTGAAACTTGTTTCAGCCATATCTCCCAAACGTTGAGTCCGTTTGGCTAATGTGACCACTCTATGGAATTGTAAACCATCATCCGGATCCAATGGAATTGGTTTCAAGTCAAAATTCCTTTCCAGTAAAAAGTTATGGTCAAAACAAGATCAGCTAGGGGCAAAACGGTCATTTAAAAATCGGGAAAAATTATGAATATGGGAAATGACCCCAATAGTCGTCTCCCAAAGTTACATGACCATACGACTCTCTATGACAATGAAATAAATATTCTACGATCCTATGATGCGTAGCATGCGGGTCGTTACACTCTCCCCCCTTAAGAGATTTCGTCCTCGAAATTCCTTAACCCAAAACATACAAAGGATCCCGCATGCCTATCAGCCATATACAACAATCAAACATGCAAAACAAACAAAACAAACCTATCCTAGCATGCGGAAAGACTAAATCGAAGTTAAAATCTTACCAGGCGAAGAGTTCTAGGTACGTCTTCCTAATGCTCTCCTCTGTCTCCCAAGTACAGTCATTCTCATTCTCGCCCCACTGAACTTTGACTAGATTCACCGCTTTCCTTAGAACTTGCTTCGTATTGTTCCCAACTATACGCATAGGCTTGCGGTTCCCAACCGCCTCTAGTTCAACTTCGATATCATCCAACTGATCAGGTGAAATAGTCACATCTGGGTCATGTACGAATTTCCTTAACTGGGAAACATGAAATACGTTATGAACTCCTGCCATCTTCTCTGGTAATTCAACTTTATATGCCAAATTCCCAATTTGCTCAAGAACTGGGAATGGACCAATAAATCTTGGTACTAACTTGCCTCTCCTTCCAAGTCGTATCACGCTCTTCAATGGAGATATCTTGACAAACACCAAGTCGCCAATGGAGAACTTTAATTCTCTTCTCCTCTTATCGGCATAACTCTTCTGCCTATCTTGGGCAGCCTTCATTCGCTGTTGGATAACCTTAATCTTATCTGATGTTTCTCTTATTACTTCTGGTCCAAGCACATATATCTCACCAGTCTCTAACCAACATGACGGTGAGTTGCACGGTCTTCCGTACAAAGCTTCAAATGGAGCCATACTAATGTTGGATTGATAATTATTATTATATGTAAATTCTACTAGATGCAAATGGTCATCCCATGATCCACCAAAATCCAATACATAGGCTCTCAAGAGGTCTTCTAATATACGATTCACCCTCTCTGTTTGACCATCGGTTTGAGGATGATACGCGGTACTGAGATGTAATTCTGATCCTAACGCCTCTTGTAAGCTCTTCCAAAATCCACTAGTGAACAACAGATCTCGGTCACTCACAATTCCTTTGGGTATTCCATGAAATCTCACTACCCACTTTACATATTGTTCAGCTAACTTAGCTGCTATCCTGTTTGACTTGACGGGTATAAATCTTGCACTTTTGGTCAACCTGTCCACAATCACCCAAATGTTATCATGTCCCAATTTAGTCCTTGGTAACCCATCAATAAAATCCATTGAGACTTGTTCCCATTTCCATTCTGGAACTTCTAATGGTTGCAACAAACCACTAGGCTTCTTTTGCTCAGCTTTAACTAGCTGGCAATTCATGCATTTGGATATAAACTTCCCAACGTTTCTTTTCATCCCTTCCCAGTAGTAGGTCTGCTTCATGTCTCGGTACATCTTGTTACCACCGGGGTGTATAGTCAGTTTTGAGTGATGACGTTCTCTTAGCATTTCATCTCTTAATCTATTGACATTGGGTACAACTAGTCTTCCATTCTTCCTAAGCCATCCATCTCGATCAAGTCCATACTTGTTCATCTCTCCATCGATTCCCATCTCTAACTTTGAAATGATTTCTGATAGGTTAGGATCGTTCCTCTGACTGGAACCAATCCGCTCCATCAAAGTGGGTTTGATCGCCAAATTTGCTAACATTTCAGGATCCAATTCGCACTTTGGTCTGAAATCATACCCAGCGATGTACTCCAGTTGCTTCCATTCTAGAAACATAGCCCGTAAACTGGCATGTCTTCTACTTAATGCGCCAGCCACAACATTGCCCTTTGCTGGTGTATACGCGATGTCGAAATCATAGGAAGCTAAGAATTCTAACCATCTTTGCTGTCGGAGATTTAGATCCTTCTGAGAGAAGAGATACTTTAACGATTTATGATCGGTAAACAACTCGAATCTTTCTCCCAAGAGATAATGTAT
Organism: Allium sativum; assembly: GCA_030737875.1. Classification (NCBI taxonomy): domain Eukaryota; kingdom Viridiplantae; phylum Streptophyta; class Magnoliopsida; order Asparagales; family Amaryllidaceae; genus Allium; species Allium sativum. The sequence continues at coordinate 938,917,656 of CM060915.1, read as the reverse complement.
CCACATCTTCAATGCGAATATGATCGCAGCTAATTCCAAATCATGGGTAGGGTATCTTCTCTCGTGCGGTTTCAATTGCCGACTTGCATAAGCTACAACCCTACCTCCTGCATTAATACAACACCTAGCCCTGTGCCACATGCATCCGTATATACCGTCATCTCTTGATTTCCCTTAGGAATGACTAACACTGGTGCACATGCCAACTTTTCCTTTAGGCTCTTGAATGCATTCTCGCACTTTTCGTCCCAGACAAAAGCTTGATTCTTCTTGGTCAAATGAGTCAACGGTGCTGCTATCTTGGAGAAGTCTTGGATAAACTTACGATAATATCCGGCTAATCCCAAGAAATTTCTTATGTCCATTGCATTCTTGGGCGTAGACCAATCTTGTACCGTAGCCACCTTCGCAGGATCCACGGCAATACCATTCTCTGAAATAACATGGCCCAAGAATCTCACTTCCCTCCTCCAGAAGTGACATTTAGAAAACTTTTCTTTCAATTGGTGTTTTCTCAACACCTCCATCACTATCCTCAAATGTTCCTTGTGTTCTTCCTCTATCCTCGAATAAACAAGTATATCGTCCACGAACACAAGAACATACTTATTCAACTGATCTCTGAATACTCTATTCATAAGATCCACAAAATATGCCGGTGCATTGGTCAACCCAAATGGCATGACCAACCACTCATAAAATCCAGATGGCGTCCGAAATGCCGTTTTAGCTATACTCTCAGCTGATGAAAACCTGTCGCGAGATCCAACTGGGAGAACACTCTCGCGCCACTCAACTGATCAAACAAATCATCTATCCGTGGTAGAGGATACTTATTCTTCCTCGTCACCTTATTCAACTCGCGGTAGTCTACACACAATCGAAGGGAACCATCGGCCTTGGTAGTAAACACAACTGGTGCTCCCTATTCAGAAACACTCCTTCTGATAAATCCCTTCTTCAAAAGATCGCTGACTTGCACCCCGAGCTCTCGCTGCTCCCTTGGTGCCATACGACGAAGTGGCATCACTATAGGTCTGGCATCTTTCACTAAATCAATACGGAACTCAATCTCTCGGTGTGGTGGAAGCCCAGTCACTTCCTCGAAGACGTCCGGATACTGGCCAACCACGGGCAAACCTGGCAACTCACCATGCGGGATGTCGAGGGAATTTAGAAAACTAGCCATTACCCTATCACTAGGTAGACCACCAAACACTACCCTATGTCCATCATCCACTCTAGCTGTCACCAAAAAGCCCTCACAGTCTACCACAACCCCGTATCTTTGGAGCCAATCGACTCCCAAAATAATGCCAAACCCAGTAAAGCCCAAAACAAAGCAATCACAAACAAACATACATCCATGACTCGATAAGACCACATTACGACAAATCATGCTAAGGTTAGTCGAACCACCAATCGGGTTCGTCACTACTAAAGGTCTATCGATAATCTCGGGCTCCAATCCCAACCTTTCTACCAGGTCACTAGATTTGAAGGAACTGGAAGCTCCGGTATCAAACAAAACTCTAACAGGAACATCATAAACAGAAAGCATACCTTGAATAACGACATTCTTTCCCTTCTCTGCCGCAGTTGGGGCATTCGACGAAGAAGGAATAGCATTAAGGGAATATGCTTTCACCATCTGCTTTTCTTTAGGGGGTTGCAGACACTTGTCCTTGTGATGTCCCACTTGGCCACAGTTGAAGCACTTCCTGTCTACCGGCTTGGCTCGACAATTACTAGCATAGTGACCCTTCTTGCCACAGCTAAAGCACTCAACATATTTCTTCTTCTTCTGGCCATCCTTATTCTGGTTCTGCTTCCTCTTATTCTGAGAACCACTCTTGCCTCCACCGCTTGCTTGCGGTTTGGTTCCTCTGTAGATGCGACCTCAGTCTTCGGCTTAGGGTAAAGACTTTCTGATCTTAAAGCTTTCCCCATAATCGATTCAAACGTCTCATCGATGTGGTTAATAAGCCTTTCTCCCAAGTACTGATCCAAACCTATTATAAACTTCTCATTCTTCTTCTCGGGAGTGTCAATGAGGGATAATCCATACTTCGATAAAGTATCGAATTCTGCAATATACTCCGAGACTGCCCTACCTTTCTGCTTGAGCTCTAGGAATTTCCTAAACAATTCTGACTTCTGGGCAGCTAGGATAAATTTCTCACCGAATCGGGCCTTAAACTGATCCCAAGTAATCTGATCCTCGGGAGTAGGTGCCTTTATAGCATTCCACCAATTCACTGCCCGTCCTTGCAACTGACGGGACGCTAGCTTTCTTTTCATCGCATCCTCGATACCCAAGTCTTCGAAGATACGCTCACAGCTATCCAACCAATCCTGAACATCCGTAGCCGACTCCGTCCCATGGAACGGCTTCCCACCAAGACCAGTATAATACTTATTCAGCTTGGCGAAATCGGCCCTAGGCGCCTGCAATATTGGACTACCCCATTACCAGCATTGGGAGCTGCCCTCTGCATATCCCTAAGCATCTCTCTCATGAGGTCAGTAAACATTGTCCTCATGTCAGCAGCATTCCCATTATTGGCTCCTCTACCGGCACCTCTTGCGTATCGGCTGATCGTTTAATCTGCACAGAGAAAATGATTAACCATCTCCATAGTGGTGCCAGGGCCATGCGACTTCATCCTTAACTATACTAATATATATATATAGCTTTTAAAAACCAAAATAATCACAATTACGTGCTCTTATATACGTATAATCTCTCCCTGGTGTCTTTCCTTAGGTTAACTACGCAACCTAGAGCTCTGATGACAAGTGTGACGGCCCGTCCCGCACCAGTCGACATTTTCTCCGAAAGTGCGCTGTACACATGCCCGACAGGTCCGGAACGGTCGCCAAAGAAAGGAAAGAAGAGAATGAGCTAGTCGAAAACCTGTAGAATGTCTCACAGCGCATGGAATAAAATATAATAACAACATACTTGACATAAAACAGGCGAGACAGTGCATAAGCTGAAAACTAAACATCATAGCAGTGGAAAATCCAAATACAGCTTATGTTCCTCATCATCATTATTACAACTTTAAAACTGTCTCTAAAGCAAAAGAAAGGAAGGGTACACTACTAATGCCCAAAGTAGTGACCAGCAACGACACAGGGAGAATATCTATCTATATATCATACGTGGAAGCCTCTTGCTCGTCTCTGGTACAGCTACTCGTGCTTCACCAGTAAACTGTCTCTAGTCTGCTCGTGTGAGCACCCAGATTAATAAGAAGAGACATAAAACTCTGGGTCAGACAAAAGTCTGGTATGAGCGATAAGCAGCAAAACAGAACAATAACAGGTATACTAAACCATACCTGAACCTGGACCTGCAACCAAAGAGTTAGCACTATATACCATACAATATTCTAAGGTGCCACTAAACAGATGGTGTAAAGATAACAGGGGAGGGGGATTGCATGTCATAGTGGAGGCAAACAACCAAACATAGCAACCATCCTCACATCTCTCAGTCAGTGCGTAAAGCATACGATGTCCACTACTCTCAATCACTAGACCCATCGAAGTAGTGACGGAGTTCGACTTGTACAACTACTGCTACTACCAAGCTTACCCCATGAAGTCATGACCAAATCTTTACAAATGACCCCACCTCATTGGTCTATAGCTCTTTAGTCGTACCTAGGCCACTATGGCCCTGAATCCGGTTACGTACCCCCTACACATAGTGATCCAAAGTTACAGACATCGACAACACCTTAGCACACGTCCCGCAGCAAAGCCCAATCATGTAGTTCACTCGTTGGTTCCCATCTAGATCCCGAGTCAAAACTACTCATTTGGACTTCCTTTTCATCTCGGGTTTTGGTCGAATTGGAGCTGGTCTTCAGAAGAAGTCGTCACGATGAAGCGGTCCCAAGCCCAACATCGGTTCGGTTCGGGCATATAGAAGCTTTAGTTCGAAATACTTCAGTTCGATGATTCAACGCTCCGGTTCAGTTCGGTCTCTCAAGGTGTGGTCCGGTTCGGTGCTCCCCTTTCTGCCTTAGTTTGATACTCCTAAAACGGCTCGATACCCTGAAGTGGTTTGGTTCGGGTGTGCTTCCTCATGTCTCCAGATCCGTTCTGGTCTTCCCCTCTTAGCTCCGATCCGATCCCCTTTTGGTCTCTTCGATCCGATCCCCTGCCCAACTCCAACTCTAAGAAAATGGCCTTCCTTCTCGCCAAGCCCCTTATGCTAAGTTCCAATCCGAATCAAATCCACATACCCGGTTCTCTTTTCCGATCCGAGCCCAATAATCCGATCTGATCCGGTTTGAAACCCTGCACATTTCCTGCAACTTTCCAGCAACTGTTTTACGCCATACGACGACTTTTTCGACCATTCTAACTGTTCTAATCAATCACAAAGCATACCATACAGTCATAGCAACATAGAGAATCAACCATAAACATCAAAACAACAACCATAGCATGTAAATTGGATCATGCATAGCCAAAATCCCATATTTTCCCTTAAGCATGTTTAAGTCAAACTAATGATAGGATTAGTATAACTTAACCAAACTAACCAAATTTTCTAACAGAGGCCTAAAACAATATTTCGAAATTTATCAATATTTTTGACATGTATAAATTCGTTAATTATCACTAATTACTCTTAATTAACCATAATTAGTGAGGAACTATGCAAATCACTCACCTTAGCCACAAACAAAATACCAAATCTGAAATGATTATCTGTTTGGCGCTATTCCCAGTGCAACACAACAGCTCTAACCTTGCTTTGGTGCTATTCCTCCTTAATTTGATGTTGATTAGGCTAATCTTCATTTAGAAAGTGGTTTGGGGATGTTTTAGATGTTGGAGGCCATGGCTAGGTTAAGAGGAATGAATAGTGACGGCTGAAAAATGAGAAAAAGGTATTCTCCAAACCCTAACAGTCCTTTTAAATGCCTAATCCCGAAATTCCCTTTGGGCCTAGCTGTTAATCACCCGGTTAAGCCCAATTAAGCTGGTTTTCACCATCTGAAACTTGTTTCAGCCATATCTCCCAAATGGTATGTCCGTTTGGCTAATGCGAGCACTCTACGGAATTGTAAACCATCATCCGGATCCAATGGAAGTGGTTTCAGATCAAAATTCCTTTACAGTCAAAAGTTATGGTCAAAACAAGATCAGCTAGGGGCAAAACGGTCATGTAAAAATCGGGAAAAATTATGAACATGGGAAATGTCCCCAATAGTCGTCTCCCAAAGTTACATGACCATACGACTCTCTATGACGATGAAATAAATATTCTACGATCCTATGATGCGTAGAATGCGGGTCGTTACAAATTGAAACATGATGGTTCAATAGACAGGTACAAAGCTCATCTGGTGGTTCAAGGATTTAGACATAAGGAAGACCTGGACTATTTCGATACATATTCATCTGTAACGAGGATAACGTCAATTAGAATGCTCATTGCAATCGCATCCATACATGATTTAGAAATACATCAAATGGATGTTAAAACTGCATTCTTGAATGGTGAACTAGAGGTGGAAATCTATATGAAACAACCTGAAGGTTTTCTAAGCACAGAAAATAAGAATAAAGTTTGTAAACAAGTAAAATCACTTTATGGCCTTAAGCAAGCTCCAAAACAGTGGCATGAGAAGTTTGATAATACTATGTTATGAAATGGATTCACGATAAATGAATCAGATAAATGTGTATACATAAAACATATGCATATTGGATATGTCATTGTTTGTCTTTATGTTGATGACCTATTGATCCTAGGCAATAACAAGGCCATAATAACATCTACAAAGGATATGTTATCCTCAAGATTCGATATGAAAGACCTAGGACTGGATGATGTGATATTGGGTGTAAAAATTCTGAGAACACCATAGGGATATGCATTATCCCAATCGCATTACATCACCAAAATAATTGAAAATTTCAAGCAATATAATGTAACTATTGCAAAATCACCAGTAGATATGAACCAAAATTGGGTAAAGAACACTGGTGATGGTATCTATTAATTAGAATACTCTCGTATACTGGGAAGCATCATGTATATTATGAATTGTACTAGGCTTAATATCACATATGATGTAAACAAACTAAGTAGATATACCAGTAATCCTGGTAAGCATCATTGGAAAGTCTAGGATATCTAAAGTATACGCAATGTTATGGTCAATACTATACAAAATATCCTTCAATAGTGGAAGGATATAGTGATGAAAATTGGATCACTAGATCAAATGATACAAAGTCTACAAATGGATACGTGCTCACATTAGGAAATAGAGCAACTTCATGGAAATCATCTAAACAGACTTGTATCTCTAGATCTACGATGGAATCAGAGTTTATTGCACTAGATAAGACTGCAGAGAAGTAGAATGGATTCGAAGCTTCTTGGAAGACATTCTAATTGGAGCAAACCTATGCCTCCAATATGTATACATTGTGATAGTCAATTAGCTATTGGAAGAGCTAATAGTACACTATACAATGGTAAATCTAGGCATATTCGTCGTAAACATAAAATGATAAGTCAACTTCTCCCTAACGGGGTTATCACAATAGATTACATTCGATCTAAAGATAACTTAGCGGATCCACTTACAAAGGCTTTCCAAGAGAGAAAGTTCAAACCTTATTGATGGGAACAGGGCTAAGGCCTATTGACTAAAGGTTTTTCTAAAATGGAAACCACACCTGGTTGACTAGAGATCCCAAGATCTAGGTTCAAAGGGGCAACGAAGTTTAAGAGAGAAACTTGATGGCATTGTTATACACAAACAGTTCCTATGATAAGTCAGTGCATTATATGTCGGATAAGGATAAGTATTAGCACTTTTAATGATGTCTGTATCTGAGGAAAGAGAGAATACCCTTTTATATAATCACCTACGTAAGTGCGAAGGCGCCGCTTCAAAGAGAATTATGAGGCCAAATTCTCTAAGCACATATGAGACCAAGCAGGTGTTCAAGGCGAAAATGAACACATACAGAGAACGAAGGGTTATAAGAAACATTTATCATGCGTTATCTACTATGAAATTACATAAAAGGCTTACAGTTCAAGGACAGACTATGTCTACTGATTCACCTGTGATTCAAATAGGTAATCACTAGGAAAGTTCAAGGCGCATGTGCTACTTGAACCGATGCGATAAATGGCTCGTGAAACTAAGATCGACTTCTCATTCATGTGGGGGATTGTTGGAAATGAATGAGCAAGACAAAGGAATTTGGGAACAAGAAGAGATAACAATATATAAGTCCCACATCATAAAAAATATTAACACAATCTCTCTAGATATATTAGAAGCCAATAGGCTTATATAAAACAAAAGAAAGAGGGATTATATGGGGATGTGTGCTTAGCCATGACATAATAATACATTAAAATGTCAAAGATTGGGCCTTGGGCCTTAGGGCTCTTGGGGTCTCTTGATTGAATATGGCCAACAGTTGCTGATTGGGCTAGTGCACTGAAACGAGAATTTTTCTCAGAATTTTAAATGTGTGTTCGTTCGGTCCAGAATTCGAAAGGAATGTCTGTTAGTTGAATGAGTACAACCATTTGAATTCTTAGCGTATGCACATTAATGACCGGATAGTTAAAGGGTCGCAATCTTTCCAATTCTGACGGTTACTAATGCATGCCAATAGGCGCTCCTCCTTGCTTATAAATACCTTGCCCAAAACAAGACAGAATAGACATTTTCTGCTCACATTACTTCTTCTTCTTCAAAGTAATTCTATGATCTAGTTTCTATAATCTACTTCAGTTCGTCAGAACTCCGTTTGTTGGCACTCCGCTGCGGAGTTGGTCCATTTTATCCTGGGAAACAAATTGCAACTATGTCAACTAGTGCATACGACGACAATATTGTTTCATGGAAACATAATATTTATGGACTTGGACATTTCTGGAAAAAGAATATTTTCTGTATATCTTTAATCTATTGCACAATCGGTTGCGCTTTCTGTGATTATTGTAAACACAGTTTGACGCGAAAATTGTGACACAATTGAATAATACTGATTGTTGATGTCATCTATTTGTAATACAATTGTGTATTTACAGAAGTTCTAACAATCTAACATACTTATTTAAATAACCATACCAGAAAGGCCCTCTTATCCAAATTTGGATTTCCTTTGATAGTCCCGTTTCCTATAGCTTAGATGTAAAGGACTGCATGGTACCTAGGATCATTTATAGTATGTGTGATATTCGCTTTTCATGAGGCATGTATATTTTCAGGCATGTGAAAAGCATAATGTGATGAATACAATCGTAGCTGGTTGTGCTGCAGGAGGTGATATGTCTGCAAGAGGTAAGCCTTATACGTCAACATGAGTAAATTAACTGGCTTGTTCCTAAATAATAGTTTGTATTTCATTGGATTGATTATGTGAACATATAATACATCTGGTCAACCATGGATAATAGACAAATTCATTTCACATTAGGCATTATTTGGTCCCACTGTTACAAATGTTTACTAGCTTGTTGTAAAGTTTTCAAAATAGGATTCAAATCCTAAGTCTTAGTTTTAAAGTTTAAATTGAAACCAGATTTAAATTTTAAGTTGTATATTTAGTGGATTCTTGTTTTAGTCATTTTTTATGTTTGTACGTTAGAAATTTTTGCTGTATGTTGGTAATCATAGAACATTTTTAATGATGGAAAAAAACATTATTTGTTTTCTTTCCCTTTTGATGATTTGCACTTTAGAAGTTGATTTTGACTCTTGACCTTCCAAGTATATGCTAGAATTCTGATTTTCTCCCCTGATTTAACTTTATTTTGTTTAAATAATGTCCTCTGGTTGAAAAATTAATGCAAATCACTTAATATATATTTTTTAGTTTGGCATGAATGAAATGATTAATCTCATTTGCTATTTAATTGAGTGTTGAATCATAATTTGAGAATCGCATCATAATTGAGTGTTGAATCATCATAGTAAAATTCGTTTGATTATTTCACCAGTCAATCACTACTGTCTGTCCCTGTCTATCCGTTATTGTTTTCTGTAAACTATCAAGGGTGCTTTGTTTTAATAAAACAAATTTCCACTCTATTGATTTACTATTTCATCAACATAGCTCAAGACAAGAACAAGATTCAACATCTGGGTTTTTTATCCTTTGGGGATTTTCAAGTTTGCTGACAATTTTGAAAATCTTGGTTTTGATTTTCACCAGCCCATGTTTGGACATTGAACATCAAAGCCAAAACCAACATTTTAAATATATCACTAAATATTAATTGCTTCATTTAAGTTTGGACATCAATAAACATTTTAGCTTCTTTTCTTGTGGGTTGGTAGTCAAATAATTCTAGTAGAGATTTTCTGATATCAGCTAAGTTGTTACTGCATATTATTCTTTCATTCTAGTCTTGTCAAGGCTAGCCCCAAGGCAAGGCGAGCAAGACAATCGCCTAAGGCAACCGATCCGGCAAGGGCAACAACCGGAGGAGCTAGGTGGTTAATCAGTTTATCAGTTAAATATGATAAAAATACTTTATACCAATTACTTACTAATATGATAAAAACTACTTTTGGCTACTTGTAAAAATGTTTATTTGCTAGAGCTCTTTCATATAAATGTTTCTAACAGATCTCATTTTTACGTAACAGGTAGCCCAAAAGCTGCATGCATTGGATGTGCTGGGTTCGCTACATTTTCTATGCTAATTGAGAAGTAGTTAGATAGGCATACTTAAAATAGCTGTGGTAAGTCACATTAAATTATAATAAATTTATTGTGCATATTTTATTTTGTTGCTCAACGTTTTAGAGGACAAGCACATCTTCCTTACAACTAATTGTGAATTCAGATACCGTAGTAATCAGTTCAAGTAATTATTATCTATGGTTATTCTCAATTAAATCAACATGGATTAATTACCGCTACATTTACGACCGACCATTGCTAAAGTACATTGAAGTACTAACAAGCAGCATCAAAGGCAACAATTACCGATTTTAGTTTAAATTTTCGCATATGAAAAATATTGTTAGGGGAGTTAAATAGGTGGACTGGATCAGATAAAGGATTTTTGTATCTTGTCCCATAAGACTCTCTAACATATATGGACCAGACACCAGACGAAAAGTTGACTCGGACCCTATTCATACAAGTCGAACGATGGTCAAATAATAAAAAAACATCGAATATTTTCTCAATACGGTTCATAATAATAAGATAATGGTCTTCTCTATATCTTTTTGCTTTTTCTTTGGACTAAATTTTGTGTGATTTATTGACAAATTTGTAGAAGATTATTTTAATCAATATGCTAACATCATTCTTTTCTATATAGGGGCTTCTTTGCTACTTTGTCTGGACCTTTGTTTGCATTGCCTATTTGATGATTCATGAAAAATACTAGCCTGTGAGTCATGATATTTATTTTACATCTCAATTTTATTTTGATGGTTCCTCCATGTCCCTGTTTTATTTTAATGCCCTTACATGTACAATTCAAAGCTAAAATTCTCTTATACCCTTGATGATGTTAACCTACACAAGATACATGGATACTGCTCTTTTGATTTTCAACTATGACAAAACTTTTGGCATCTTCCTATACTTATCTTTTTTATCTCTTATTTTCAAAAAAAGATACAACGAAATACTGAATCTTTTGAAGATACATTGATGCATTTATCTTTTTGTTACTGTGTGAAAGACAGGTTTTCATTTCTCTTTTTGCAAAGAAACGAACACATACCTACACTTCTTTTTTTTATCAGAACTGCTACATATAGTTATATGTCCAATAGTCTATATGGTTGGTTTTCTTTGATTTTTCCTGCATAAATGTACAAGTTTGATATCATTTTATAGGAAAACAATATAGTTCTCCCTTTGAATAAAGGTAAACTTATTTATGTTTGTTGAACGTAGATGCAGCATGTATATACTTATATTATTTCGTGTGTAGATTAATCAAAACATTAATATATTTGGATGTAGTTAGAGTGTATGGGATATGTAGACAATATTCCAAGCTGCAGCTAGTCTTTGAACAAGAATGACTACAAAATAAAATTGAAGTTATGGAAAGTGTTGAAGCAAATGTAAATCAGACTGTGCACTAAATGGGGGCGAATGTGATACTGAGCTACACATTGAAGGCCTTATCCAACCAATGTAAGAAGGGTCAAAATCGGGTTACATTGAAGACTTGATTGCATTCTCATCACATCCCACCAACAATTACTACTATATTAGCCTTGTTTAGTTCCCAATTAAGGAAAAGTTGAAAATTTTGCCAATTGAACTTCTTGTGTTTTTAAAATATATTTTTTATTGACACTTTGAATTTACATAAATTTCAAATTTTAAAATCAGTTTTTTTACATTTTAAAATTCAAGTCTTTATTTTTCGGTTTTCTTTGTTCAATTGAAAGCTTAAATTTCTCTTATTATACATGATGATGGTAAAGCTAAACAAGATACATGGATACTTCTCTCTTGATTTTTAACTAAGACCGAACTTTAGGCATTTCCTTGCTTATCATTTAAATTAATAATTGTATGTAGGAGGGAGTACATAGATAATGATTTAAGAGCTCGGCTTGACAAAAGGCAGTCGCCTAATAGAAGATATTAACCTGAGAGGTGCTAGAAATCATCGTTGTTTTCATGGTCAGAGAGTAGTTCTTCGTGGTACCGGTAACGCCTTTATACATCTTGTAACATTTTTATATACTAGAAAGTTATATGTTTTGTTTGTTGAATTTTCTAGACGAGAAGGTTAATGAAAAACACACATGTTATCTCTAGGGATAGAGGAGCTAGGTACCCAAGTAAACAAAAAGAAAAAAATGCAACAATTAGGTACTATTTATTCCTTTCCATGCCACTTTGGATGACCTGCTACTTATCGAACATGCAAGCTTTTGGACTTCTATTTTCATGGTCATAATATATGCATTTGAAGCTTCTAGAAATAGATCTAACATGTATTTTGTAATAACCCAGAAATCTGAGCCAATTTAAAAATTTTATTTTGGCAATTTTAATGAATTTTGAATATTTAAAATGAATTATTTTAAATAATAATGACAAGAAATTTATTTGGAATAGAAATAGAAGTATATATTTATATAAAGCGTCGTTAGAATATAAATAATTATTTTTAATTATAAAAGTAATTGAAAATGGCGCGGTAGTTTGAAATTTCGATTTCAAATTTCAAATGAATGTGTAGGATTCAAAATAAATGGATTTTGGCAAAACCAAAAATATTAGAATCTATTTGAAAATATCTTTCCATCGAATCCGAAAAATCAAAATTTCATAGCGGGAAGTAAAAGTTATGCCCAGTTGAAAATTCAGAATAGTCGCTATGAAATTTTGGCCCTTAAAAATGGAAATTTTGCAAACGACCTATGTTTTCGACGAAACCACTTTTGTTGGATCCGGGATGTCAAGTTTTTGCTAGATTCCAAAATTCATAATTTTCTGAATCAATATGTGAGCGTGGTGAAGTAAAACATGTTTTGACAGTTTTAGTCCATTTCGATCGACCAGAAATGGTCATTTTTCAAACAATCTCAAAATTTGACGAAATTAGTTTTGTTAGAACCGTATCGTCAATACGAAGCTAGAAAATATTTTTCGGGAATTTTTAGAGTCCGTATGTGGCCCCGGTAAATTGAAATGCGCATTCAAATTCAATATATAGATTTATATTTTGATTTTGATAGAAACTGAATGAACCAGCCAAACTGGCTCACGATACATATCCCATTGTGCTCGGAATAGGGGTAATTAGTTATGGACGACAGTCAGTGGGTCTCGTTTGGAGGTCGAAATAAAAGGTTGCTTTTTGGGGGAAATTAAATATAAAATAAATAAATTAATAAACCCCCTCCCTCTCTCTTCTTACTCAGTAAACCCCCCCTTTTCGTTCAAACCTGACAGAAAAAAAACCCTAAACGCGATTGGAAGGAGCCGCCCCCTTCTTGTCACGCCGCCTCTCCTCAAACGCCCCACCCTCGCCTCCCACTCGATTCCCTCTCCCCCTTCCTCCTCGCGCTGGGCGCGATTCCCTCTCCCCCCTTCCACCTTGCGCTGGACGCGGATACCCCCTTCCTCCTCGCAATGGCGGCGAAGCCAACCCCCCTCCCTCCTCCAAAAATCAGTAAGCATTTTATTTTATTTTATTGAATTTCCTTTTTCAGTTTTTCCCTAGATTAAAATCTGAGTTATATATATATATATATAAACATTAATTTTAGAAATTAGTTTTCATATGAATAGCATATAGAAAGATTAGATTTTTAATTGAAGAAAGATTAGATTTTTCTATGAAGAAAGATTAGATTTTTAATTGAAGAAAGATTAGAATTTTTATGAAGAAAGATTAGATTTTAATTGAAGAAAGATTAGATTTTTCTATGAAGAAAGATTAGAATTTTAATTGAAGAAAGATTAGATTTTTATGTATAGAAAGGCGATGTGTTTATATATAGAAAGGCAGGATATTTATTTATGTTGTAGTAAAAAAAAATTCGATCTTTATATAAGAAGTATAAAAATATAATTTTTATATAGAAAAATGCGTTGTAAAAATATATGATTTTTATATATGAGGTGCCATTATAAAAATGTGATTTTTAAAATAAACATCATATTAAAATTGCGATTTTTACTATGAACAGCGTGAAAAGAATTGCGATGGAACTGGTGGAAAACAAATCCAAATTTGAACCGTTCAGAATTAAAGAATGACGGAGTGGAACCCAAAGGTGAGAACTTCTCACTTTAGTTCTTGTTTTCTAGTTAAAAATATATACTAGGATGCAGACGGTGCTTAGCAGCACCCGACCCCCGTCGTCCACTGACCATGGACGACTTGTATGTTTGTTTGATGTGTTGTGAAGTTTGTTTGTGATGTTGATGTGAAATGGATAATAAAACATTCATGTGTGAAATAAAATATTTTATCGTTAAAAATATAATTTTTAACGTGTATGTGAATAAAATAAATATTCATTTACAAACCGGACGGTTTGTTTATGTACACCCATTTGAAGGATATTGATTGGGACGATAAATTATACACATCGCCCAACTGCACAAATAAAAATCTATGTTTGTTGACTGAAACCCCACATGGGTGTTGGGATGATATTTGGCGTACACTAATCCCAATTGTTTAGTTGTATGTCAATCGATGGGTTGACAGACTGTGTAAGCGTTAATTATTTATGTTTAATGCTTATGCAGTTGTGTGGTGCACTTTGGATGATGGTGATTATTTATCGTTGCTATTATATACATGCGTTGTATGGAATCCATATAATTAACATTATATGGTAATTGATTGGGCCTCATTCCAATTTAGAAAATAAAGAATATTATAAAATGAAAATTCATGTGTAGAATAAAAGAAAATTCATGTGTTGAATAGGAAAAAAATAGTCATGTGTTGACGATACTCATGTGTTGAGAATATTCATGTGTTGAAACCATTCATGTGTTGAAACCATTCATGTGTTGAGCGAAATATTTATACAATAAAATTCACATTTTAATAGTAAGTAAGAATTAATAAATATTCATGTGTTGAATAGAATATACATTCATGTGTTGAAGAATATATTCATTTGTTGAATAGAATAACGAAGTTATTGAAATATATAAAACCGTGTTGATAAGATATGCGCTATTTTGACGTGAACGATATTTATATCGATTATTTTCATTTTTATAATGAATATAGAAAAGGAAGTGATTTCAAAATCTAACGTTTTGAAAATATTATCATTTATATATTAATGATATGGAATATACAATTTGATTTCTAATTGAATATGAAGTTGAAATTGTTTTGAAAACGAATTTAAACGATTTATAAAATACGTTTAGAATTGAAATCAATGAAATATATATAATATATATATATTAATGGCCTGAATAGAACGTGCCGCGCCGCGACCGTTCGCGAATTTCGACCATTGACTTCGAATTGACGTTGCGGGAGATCAGACCGTCGGATTCTCCTGAAACCAGAACTGTTGGGTTCTTATCGAAAAGAATTTTCCAATGAATATTAAAAATTTGAAATCTAACGGATGGATTTGGAATTATGTCCAAATCAAATTTGGAAAAGGTCGCTGTAAGTGCAGTTCGGTGGCCGTTATTGAAAACCGACTGTACGGGCCTTGATAAAATTATTAAAAATATCAATAATTTGTGTAAAATCATAATATATGAATTGGAAAGAACTGGGATGAGAAATTCCACATTTGTAAGGATAAAAATATATTTTTATCGAAATGAACTAGTTATGAACTAGAATTATAATCCAATGTTTTTGAATAAATAAATTGGATTTGAAGTGGTTTTAAAAATAATCATAATTTCCATTATACGAATTGGAATGGATATGAATCGAAATTATCTTCGGAATATTTCGATGTTGGATTTCGTGATTATACAGATATGGTTGTGGAAATTTGAAAGATATATTTATATCGTTATTTCCAATATGATATTTGTTGGTTTCAGAATTTGATATTGAATATAAACCAATATATTTTCTATTCAGAGCCTTGTATTTAATATCAAATGGGATTTTGGGTTCGTCGTGAATGGTGTCTTAAATAACACTGTTCTTGGACCCAGTTTAGAAAAGAATAAATCTTTTAATTAAGATTTGGTGAAGTTGTCCAGTTAATTAGTATTTAATTGGAATTGAAATTTAAATTGTTTTTTGGGTTTATTGTGAACAGTGTTTTGAATAACACCTGCTCTTTAACCTGATTAACAAAGGAATGTGATTTTGGGTTTATCGTGAACCGTGTTTTAGATGACATTGGTTCTTTAACCCAGTTAACGACAGGATATTGATTTTTGGGAAGATTAAAACTAAGTGGATTTTTAATGAATCTTTAATTAGATTGAAATGATCGAGAATGGAGTATCACCAGCTCCAAGCGATAGCCAAATCTTTAATTAGATTTAAACGTGAAATGGTAATTAATATTTACCGATAACACCGTGGTGTTTGATATGTAGTATTACCAGTTTTGGTCCATGGGATGAATAGGTTGGAATTGGGAAATAAAATAAATGATTACTTCGGTGTGTTTCGCTAATCCCAACTAGTTTGGAAAACCTTAACATGGTTTGAAATGATATCCAAAGGAAGATTAAATAATAAATTTAGAAGAATTTATCTTTGATAAAATTTATGGGAACCTTTCCCTAAGAATGTGAATATTTGAATAAAATAATACTCTGAATTGGAATGAGGCGTATGTTGTGTTTGTGTAATACTTGTTTATTATATACGCGGGTTATTCGGAAAGGCCGGGCTTATACCCATTATGAATAACTGATTCGACGATGAGTCGAAGATGAAGACGGTGGTTGAAGACCGGAGGTCTTCGCATCATTTGGATGATTATTGATGATCTTGATTGGGTTGTGCACCCAAGAGGAGGGAATCAGTTGGTGATAGTCCAGACGTACTTGGAGATCGATGGATATGCGAGGAATAAGGTTCCTCCAGTTTCGTTCAAACCTAGAACGAACTTGTAAATGGACTGTGTTTCTGACATTGGATTTTATTCTGTGTTGATTGATCTCTATTAAATATACATCTGTTTGGCGGCGGAGAATTTATTCTCTTGCTTAACGCCCTTCTCTGAGACGTACGAGCTCAGAGGTTGTATATCGATGGACATCAGTCGCATGGAATGAATTGCCTGTGTGGCATGCCTAAGTGGCAGATGATCAAGGCTTCTGTTGAAAAGCAAAGTCTTGTGGTTGATGATCAAAGCACGGCCTGTGTGGCACAGATTTGTGTATGGCATTAATTCGCGAGCCTCACACCTCGGTATGATTCAAAATTGGGATAGTGACTGGAGGGAGAGCACGATGTTTCTTTCTAGCTATGGGCGATGTCAAAGACCTACCAGCCCTGACATTTATATACTTTTTACCTGTGTGGTTGTTGGATGCGAGGCGCCTTGGATATAGGTCCTATAGGACCGGGAAACGTGTGTTCAGGAATAATTAATCCTCAAAAGTAAGAGAGGACCGACCCTGAAGATCCAAGATCGCTGTGTGTGGTCCTGAGACATTTGCTAGAGTGTCTTGAACGGAGAGGAGCTTGCCCCTTGCCTCGACTCATGACGGAAATCCAATTTCCAATATGACCTTTGCGGTTTTATTTGTAGAGCCTAGTATGGCGACATTATATATGGTACCCATGCCGTCTATGATTGATACTTATGATTGAAATTGTTTTGACACTAATAGCAATAATAAAAGATGAAATTTAGCGTATCAAGCATTCTTTGGCTATTATAAGGTAAAAGCCTATCCTCCAGCTTTCGTTGCATTGTGTGATGGGACCTGGGTCTTATAATAGCTTCATTGTTCTTTATTTAGCATTGCGCTGTTGTTTTATGCACTGGTATTCTTGGAAGGAAACCCGTTCCGTGTTATACGGCGTGGTCCCTCGATTTGCCTAACTTTAAAATAAAGATTAATAACTGTTTTAGTTCTCACACCGGTCACATGATTGACCTGGAGTTTATTGTTTTAACCTAAACTCTGGGTGCCCTTATTTTCCGCACGGGCAGCTAGTAGTTGGGTTTTGCAGATTTTTATTCATAGGGTCCTGGTTTATAGCTGAAGTCAATTCGGAAAGCTCTGTATCCGCGTATTTCTTTCAGTTATGTTTTGTATTGTTTTTCCGCTGCTATGTAATGTAATTTAAATCTCTGATATTTGTTGAATGTATATTTATTCATACTCTGTATATTCTTATATTCTGATGGAATTGTTGTAATAAACAATGAAATATTCTTCTGTTTGTGTTCTGATTCGTCTTGTCCTCAAAGCAATTCGTTCTTTCCTTCACGGGGAAGTTACGGGTTCTTACAGTGGTATCAGAGCTTTGGTTTACAGAGCTCGAGAACAAGACACATTAGAACCGAACAAAAGAATTCATCAGAGATTGGATTAGTAATATCCAATGAGAATGACTCGTTAGAGATAGGATCAGTAGTGTCCTAGAACGAGTGTAAAGTGTGAAATTTTTGAAATAGAAATTTGAACACAAATTTTGTTTAGAAAATTTAAACCATTTTATACGTATTTGAATATTTTATTTGTATTGAATTTGTACAATCGATTATATAAAGATTTTTCATATACGCGTCATGAACGTATATTCGAAGTTTTAATTTATTAGATAGATATAGAATCACACTCTAGTCACTCGGAGATGATTTTGATGATGTAGCTCCATCACCAATATTTATGTTAGTGTTTCGAAAGTGGGATTTCTATATATTTCCAATTGACTGGTGCGAGAACCTAAACTAGATAGGTTCATTGTTGTGATTTGGCATCAAAAACATGATTTTCTGTATATATATCAAAATTATGATTTTGAAAAGCTAATCGACAAATTGAATTATGGTTCTGTTGTTTGATTATTGTTTTGATTAATTAAAATTTTGAACCATTTTGCCTAATGGAACCAAATTTAGAACTGTATTGAAAAATGATTACAATTGCATGCATATACATGTATATCTATTGAACAGGTCATAGCAAGGAGGCTAGAGCAGAGGAATAAAATTGTTTGCCCAACAAATAGGTACATGTTTATTGTATTTCTTGGGGATTTGATGATTTTATGAGCCGAATGGCTAGCCGCTTGGCTTTTTCCTTTTCTTTTGGATTGGTGAGGGCCATGGGAGGCTATTTGAAATATCCCGAAGCTCCCGGTGCAGGAGAGGTTATGGCGAAATTTTTCAAAAATTTAGGGTGTTAGCCAAATTTTTGAAGAATTTGAAAAGTTCTTAGAAACTGAAAAGTTAAAGAACTTAAGCCGTAATGAAAATAATGGAAGTTGAGTTGATTAGTAAAACAACTTTAAGCTTCATTCCTTTTTGGGGACGAAAAGTTTTTAGTGAGGGAGATTGTAATAACCTGGAAATCTGAGCCAATTTAAAATTTTTATTTTGGCAATTTTAATGAATTTTGAATATTTAAAATGAATTATTTTATATAATAACGACAAGAAATTTATTTTGAATAGAAATAGAAGTATATATTTATATAGAGCGTCGTTAGAATATAAATAATTATTTTCAATTATAAAAGTAATTGAAAATGGTGCGGTAGTTTGAAATTTCGATTTTGAAATTCAAATGAATGTGTAGGATTCAAAATAAAAAGGATTTTGGTGAAACCAAAAATATTAGAATCTATTTGAAAATATCTTTCCAGCGAACCCGAAAAATCAAAATTTCATAGCGGGAATAAAAAGTTATGCGCAGTTGAAAATTCAGAATAGTCGCTATGGAATATTGGCCCGTAAAAATGCAAATTTTGCAAACGACCGTTATTTTTGATGAAACCACTTTTGTTGGATCCGGGATGTAAAGTTATTGCTAAATTCCAAAATTCATAATTTTCTTAATCAATATGTGAGCGTGGCGAAGTAAAACGTGTTTTGACAGTTTTAGTCAATTTCGATCGACCAGAAAATTGCCATCTTTCAAACGATCTCAGAATTTGACGAAATTAGTTTTGTTAGGACCGTATCATCAATATGAAGCTAGAAAATATTTTTTGGGGATTTTTAGAGTCCGTATGTGGCCCCGGTAAATTGAAATGCGCATTCAAATTCAATATATAGATATATATTTTGATTTTGATAGAAACTGATCGAAACAGCCGAACTGGCTCATGATACATATCCCATTGTGTTCGTAATGGGGGTAATTAGTTATGGATGACTGTCGGTGGGTCTCGTTTGGAGGTTGAAATAAAAGGTTGCTTTTTGGGGGAAATTAAATATAAAATAAATAAATTAATAAACCCCCTCCCTCTCTCTTCTTACTCAGTCAACCCCCCCCCCTTTCGTTCAAACCTGACAGAAAAAATATCCTAAACGCGATTGGAAGGAGCCGCCCCCCTTCTTGTCATGCAGCCTCTCCTCAAATGCCCTCTCACCTCCCACTCGATTCCCTCTCCCCCCCTTCCTCCTCGTGCTGGGCGTGATTCCCTCTCCCCCTTCCACCTCGCGCTGGACGCGGATCCCCCCTTCCTCCTCGCAACGGCGGCGAAGCCAATCCCCCTCCCTCCTCCGAAAATCAGTAAGCTTTTTATTTTATTTTATTGAATTTCCTTTTTCAGTTTTTCCCTAGATTAAAATCTGAGTTATATATATAAGAAAAAACATTAATTTTAGAAATCAGTTTTTATATGAATAGCGTATAGAAAGATTAGTTTTTTAATTGAAGAAAGATTAGATTTTTCTATGAAGAAAGATTAGATTTTTTAATTGAAGAAAGATTAGATTTTTAATTGAAGAAAGATTAGATTTTTCTATGAAGAAAGATTAGATTTTTAATTGAAGAAAGATTAGATTTTTCTATGAAAAAAGATTAGATTTTTAATTGAAGAAAGATTAGATTTTTTATATATAGAAAGGCGATGTGTTTATATATAAAAAGGCGGGATTTTTATATATGTTGTAGCAAAATAAAAATATGATCTTTATATAAGAAGTAGGAATATAAAAATATAATTTTTATATAGAAAGAAGCGTTGTAAAAATATATGATTTTTATATATGAGGTGCCATTATAAAAATGTGATTTTTAAAATAAACATCATATTAAAAATGCGATTTTTACTATGAACAGCGTGAAAAGAATTGCGATGGGACTGGTGGAAAACAAATCCAAATCTGAACCGTTCAGAATTAAAGAATGACGGAGTGGAACCCAAAGGTGAGAACTTCTCACTTTAATTCTTGTTTTCTAGTTAAAAATATATACTAGGATGCAGACGGTGCTTAGCAGCACCCGACTCCCATCGTCCACAGACCATGGACAACTTGTATGCTTGTTTGATGTGTTGTGAAGTTTGTTTGTGATGTTGATGTGAAATGGATAATAAAACATTCATGTGTGAAATAAAATATTTTATCGTTAAAAATGTACGTGTATGTGAATAAAATAAATATTCATTTACAAACCGGACGGTTTGTTTATGTACACCCATTTGAAGGATATTGATTGGGATAATAAATTATACACATCGCCCAACTGCACAAATAAAAATATGTGTGTGGACTGAAACCCCACACGGGTGTTGGGATGATATTTTTGGCGTACACTAATCCCAATTGTTTAGTTGTATGTCAATCGATAGGTTGACAGACTGTGTAAGCGTTAATTATTTAAGTTTATTGCTTATGCAGTTGTGTGGTGCAATTTGGATGATGGTTGATTATTTATCGTTGATATTATATACATATGTTGTATGGAATCCATATAATTAACATTATATGGTAATTGATTGGGCCTCATTCCAATTTGGAAAATAAAGAATATTATAAAATGAAAATTCATGTGTTGAATAAAAGAAAATTCATGTGTTGAATAGAAAAAAAATAGTCATGTGTTGACGATACTCATGTGTTGAGAATATTCATGTGTTGAAACCATTCATGTGTTGAGCAAAATATTTATACAATAAAATTCACATTTTTATTGTAAGTAAGAATTGATAAATATTCATGTGTTGAATAGAATATACATTCATGTGTTGAAAATATTCATGTGTTGAAGAAAATATTCATTTGTTGAATAGAATAACGAAGTTTTTGAAATATATAAAACCGTGTTGATTAGATATGCGCTATTTTGACGTGAACGATATTTATATCGATTATATTCATTTTTATAATGAATATAGAAAAGGAAGTGATTTCAGAGTCTAACGTTTTGAAAATATTATCATTTATATATTGATGATATGGAATATTCAATTTTGATTTCAAATTGAATATGAAGTTGAAATTGTTTTGAAAACGAATTTAAACGATTTATAAAATATGTTTAGAATTGAAATCGATGAAATATATAATATATATATTATATATATTAATGGCCTGAATAGAACGTGCCGCGCCGCGACCGTTCGCGAATTTCGACCATTGACTTCGAATTGACTTGCGGGAGATCCGACCGTCGGTTTCTCCTGAAACCGGAACCATTGGGTTCGAATCAAAAAGAGCTTTCCACATATTAGAAATTTGAAATCTAACGGTTGGATTTGGAATTATGTCCAAATCAAATTTGGAAAAGGTCGCTGTAAGTGCAGTTCAATACCATTATTGAAAACCGTCTGTACGGGCCTTGATAAAATTATTAAAAATATCAATAATTTGTGTAAAATCATAATATATGAATTGTAAAGATCTGGGATGAGAAATTCCACATTTGTAAGGATAAAAATATATTTTTATTGAAATGAACTCGTTATGAACTAGAATTATAATCCAATGTTTTTGAATAAATAAATTGGATTTGAAGTAATTTTAAAAATAATCAGAATTTTCAATATACGAATTGGAATGGATTTGAATAAAAATTATCTTCGGAATATTTCGATGTTGGATTTCGTGATTATACAGATATGGTTGTGAAAATTTGAAAGATATATTTATATCGTTATTTCCAATATGATATTTGTTGGTTTCAGAATTTGATATTGAATATAAGCCAATATATTTTCTATTCAGAGCCTTGTATTTAATATCAAATGGGATTTTGGATTCGTCGTGAATGGTGTCTTAAATAAAACTGTTCTTGGACCCAGTTTAGAAAAGAATAAATCTTTTAATTAAGATTTGCAGAAGTTGTCCAGTTAATCAGTATTTAATTGGAATTGAAATTTAAATTGGTTTTTGGGTTTATTGTGTGCGGTGTTTTGAATAACACCTGTTCTTTAACCCGATTAACAAAGGAATGTGATTTTGGGTTTATCGTGAACCGTGTTTTAGATGAAATTGGTTCTTTAACCCAGTTAAAGACAGGATATTGATTTTTGGGAAGATTAAAACTAAGTGGAGTTTTAATGAATCTTTAATTAGATTGAAATGATCGAGAATGGAGTATCACCAGTTTTGGTCCAAGCGATAACCAAATCTTTAATTAGATTTGAACGTGAAAAGGTAATTAATATTTACTGATAACACCGTGGTGTTAGATATGGAGTATTACCAGTTTTGCTCCATGGGATGAATAGGTTGGAATTGGGAAATAAAATAAATGATTGCTTCGGTGTGTTTCGCTAATCCCGACTAGTTTGGAAAACCTTAACATGGCTTAAAATGATATCCAAAGGAAGATTAAAGAATAAATTTAGAAGAATTTATCTTTGATAAAATTTATGGGAACCTTTCCCTAAGAATGTAAATATTTGAATAAAAGAATACTCTGAATTGGAATGAGGCGTATGTTGTGTTTGTGTAACACTTGTTTATTATATACGCGGGTTATTCGGAAAGGCCGAGTTTATACCCATTCTGAATAACCGATTCGACGATAAGTCGAAGATGAAGACGGTGGTTGAAGACCGGAGGTCTTCACATCATTTGGATGATTATTGATGATCTTGATTGGGCTGTACACCCAAGAGGAGGGAATCAGTTGGTGATCGTCCAGACGCACTTGGAGATCGATGGATATGCGAGGAATAAGGTTCCTCCGGTTTCGTTCAGACCCAGAACGAACTTGTAAATGGACTGTGTGTCTGACATTGGATTTTATTCTGTTTGATTGATTTCTATTAAATATATATCTGTTTGGCGGCGGAGAATTTATTCTCTTGCTTAACGCCCTTCTCTGAGACGTACTAGCTCAGAGGTTGTATATCGATGGACATCAGTCGCATGGAGTGAATTGCCTGTGTGGAATGCCTAAGTGGTAGAAGATCAAGGCTTCTGTTGAAAAGCAAAGTCTTTAGGTTGATGATCAAAGAACGGACTGTGTGGCACAGCTTTGAGCATGGCGTTAATTCGCGAGCCTCACACCTCGGTATGAGTAAAAACGGGATAGTGACTGCAGGGAGAGCACGACGTTTCTTTCTAGCTATGGGTGATGTAAGTGACCTACCAGCCCTGACTTTTATATACTTTTTACCTGTGTGGTTATTGGATGCGAGGCGCCTCGGATATATGTCCTATAGGACAGGGAAACGTGTGTTCAGGAATAATTAATAATCAAAAGTAAGAGAGGAGCGGCCCTGAAGATCCAGGATCGCTGTGTATGGTCTTGAGACATTTGCTAGAGTGTCTCGAACGGAGAGGAGCTTGTCCCTTGCCTCGACTCGTGATGGAAATCCAATTTCCAATACGACCTTTGCGATTTTATTTGTAGAGCCTAGTATGGCGACATGATATATGGCACCCATGCCGTCTATGATTGATACTTATGATTGAAATTATTTTGACACTATACACTTATAGTAATAATAAAAGATGAAATTTAGCGTATCAAGCATTCTTTGGCTATTATAAGGTAAAACCCTATCCTCCGTCTTGTGCTGCATTGTGTGATGGGACCTGGGTCTTATAATAGCTTCATTGTTCTTTATTTAGCATTGCGCTATTGTTTTATGCACTCGTATTCTTGGGACGAAACCCGTTCCGTGTTATACGGCGTGGTCCCTCGATTTACCTAACTTTAAAGTAAAGATTAATAATTGTTTTAGTTCTCACACCAGTCACGTGACTGACCTGGAGTTTATTGTTTTAACCTAAACTTTGGGTGCCCTTATTTTCCGCACGGGCAACTAGTAGTTGCGTTTTGCAGATTTGTATTCACATGATCCTGGTTTATAGCTGAAGTGATATTCGGAAAGCTCTGTATCTACGTATTTCTTTCAGTTATGTTTTGTATTGTTTTTCCGCTGCTGTGTAATGTAATTTAAATCTCTGGTATTTGTCGAATGTATATTTTGTATATTCTTGTATTCTGATGGAATTGTTGTAATAAACAATGAAATGTTCTTCTGTTTGTGTTCTGATTAGTCTCATCCTCATAGCAATTCTTTCTTTCCTTCACGGAGAAGTTACAAGTTCATACATATTTAAAGTTTGATATGAATACAAACTTTATTTGTATATATGAAACTATTTATATGAAAATTAACACATACTCTGAACTTATCCCATTTGAAATTGATATGTAGTAGATTATAGTTGTATGTAAATTATTAGGATTTGCATGTAATTCTAACTGTCGGCCGTTATACTTATGTACAGGTAATTAGTTTTTCGCAGTGAAGAATAACCATTAAAGAACGATCGGTAATTAAACAATAAACAAAACTTTAACTATTATGTATTACAATATTTTGTTTGTACTAGTTGTATAGAGTTGCTTGCAAATGGTTGTTTGGATTCGTTTATTTTGTCAAAATACTATTATTCAAATGATCATGAATATCATACTTGATTATGAAGTTAATGTGTTTTTTATTATTAATATGGTAATTATAGATGTTGGTATGTGAGTGATTATTGCTTTTAATATGGCTATTATATATAAGTGATTGTTGGACATGATACAAGCCATTAACAGTAAATAGCGGCGATTAAAATGAGTTGTACATCAATAAAAAAGTTTTAGTAGCATTTCAAAAGTGCCATGGAAAAAAAATCCAAATCATAAAAATAGTTGCATAGAAAAAACGCTATAGAAAATATAAAAAGAAAGGGGCAAATACCACTTTGATTGCAGTTTTAAGACGCTGCCAAAAAAACGTTTCGTAGGGTTCTTGAAACCCTACAATATATGCATTTTTGGTAGCGTTTACTACGACACAGCTAAAACTTTCAAACTTTAAATTGCATGTCATGTCGCAACATTTACCGAAATGTTACTAAAGGCTTTAGTAGAGTTTTTTCAATGCTACAAATGGCCTTTTCTGGTGTAATGTAAGTTTCGATGGGCCTTTTCTGGGTCGAAATTTAGGCCCATTCGAGGCGGATTGTTACAACAGGAGAGAGGCCCTCGCATATCCGTTCGATCTCCAAGTACGTCTGGACGATCACCACTTATAACCTTGTCCTGGGCGTACTTTCCAAGTGAGGTATCAGTAATAATCCAAATGATGTGAAGATCTCTGGTCATCAACCACTATCCTTATATCTTCGACTTTTAATCGTTGCAACAGTTACTCAGAATGTGTTAAAACTGATCTTTCCGAATAACTCGCGCATCTTTAAAATCATGTGATATATATAAACATACCAACGATCTTGTAACAACCCGGAAATTAAATTTTTATTTTGGCAATTTTAATGAATTTTGAATATTTAAAAAGAATTATTTTAAATAATAATGACGAGAAATTTATTTTGAATAAAATTAGAACCAAACGAAAGAATTCATCAGAGATTGGAATAATAATATCCAATGAGAATGACTCGTTAGAGATGGGACCAGTAGTACCCTAAAACGAGTGTGAAGAGTGTTATTTTTAAAAATAAAAACGAAAACAATTTTTTTTTTGAAATTTAAGTCATTTTATACGTATTTGAATATTTTATTTGTATTGAATTTGGACAATCGAGTATATAAAGATTTTGCATATACGCGTCATGAATGTATATTCGAAGTTTTAATATACTGGATAGATATAGATTCACACACTAGTCGCCTGGAGATGATTTTGTTGATGACGTACGACATCAGTAGTTTATGTTCGAGTTTCGAAGGTGTGCTATCTATATATTTCCATTAGACTGGTGGAAAACAAATCCAAATCTGACCCGTTCAGAATTAAAGAATGACGGAGTGGAACCCAAAAGCGAGAATTTCTCACTTTAAATCTTGTTTTCTAGTTAAAAATATATACTAGGATGCAGACGATGCTTAGCAGCACCCGACACCCGTTGTCCACAGACCATGGACGACTTGTTTGATTTTGTTGTGTGGTGAAAATTGATTGTGATGTGGAATGAATAGAAATATACTCATGTGTTGAAATAAAATATTATGTAGTTAAAAATATAAATTTAACGTGAATGTGAATAAATAAATATTCATTTACAAATCAGACGATTTGTTTATGTACACTGATTTGACTGATATTGATTGGGACGATAAATTTTACACATCGCCCAACTGCACAAATAAAAATCTGTGTTGTTGATTTGAAACCCCACACGGGTGTTGGGATGATATTTGGCGTACACTAATCCTAATTTGTTTAGTTGTATGTCAATCAATAGGTTGACAGACTGTGTAAGCGTTAATTATTTATGTTTAATGCTTATGCAGTTGTGTTGTGCACTCTGGATGATGGTTGATTATTTATCGTTGCTATTATGTACTTGTGTTGTATGAAATCCATATAAATAACATTATATGGTAATTGATTGGGTCTAATTCCAATTTAGAAAATAAAGAATATTTTAAAATAATATTCAGAACAGGAAAATAAATATTCATGTGTTGAATAAAAAAAATAGTCATGTGTTGACGATATTCATGTGTTGAAACTATTCATGTGTTGAAACTATTCATGAGTTGAATAAAATATTTATACAATAAAATTCACATTTTTATTGTAAGTAAGAATTAATAAATATTCATGTGTTGAAGAAAATATTCATTTGTTGAATAAAATAACGAAGTTATTGAAATACATAAAGCCGTGTTGATGTGATATGCACCATTTTGACGAGAATGATATTTATATCGATTATATTCGATTTTATAATGAATTTAGAAAAGGAAGTGATTTCAAAATATAACGTTTTGAAAATATTATCATTTATATATTAATGATATGGAATATTCAATTTTGATTTAAAATTGAATATGAAGTTGAAATTGTTTTGAAGACGAATTTAAAACGATTTATAAAATACGTTTTGAATTGAAATCGACGAAATATATATAATATATATTATATATATTAAATGGCCTGAATAGAACGCGCCAGACCGTGGTAGTTCGCGAATTTCGACCATTGACTTCGAATTGACGTTGCGGGAGATCCGACCGTCGGATTCTCCTGAAACCGGAACCGTTTGGTTCGTATCGAAAAGATCTTTCCAATGAATATTAAAAATTTGAAATCTAACGGTTGGATTTGGAATTATGTCCAAATCAAATTTGGAAAAGGTCGATGTAAGTGCAGTTCGGTGGCCGTTATTGAAAACCGACTGTACGGGCCTTGATAAAATTATTAAAAATATTAATAATTTGTGTAAAATCATAATATATGAATTGGAAAGAACTGGGATGATAAATTCCACATTTGTAAGGATAAAAATATATTTTTATCGAAATGAACTAGTTATAAACTAGAATTATAATCCAATGTATTTGAATAAATAAATTGGATTTGAAGTGGTTTTAAAAATAATCAAAATTTCCAGTTACGAATTGGAATGGATTTGAATCGAAATTATCCTCGGAATATTTCGATGTTGGACTTCATGATTATATAGATATGGTGGTGGAAATTTGAAAGATATATTTATATCGTTATTTCCAATATGATATTTGTTGGTTTCAGAATTTGATATTGAATATAAGCCGATATATTTTCTATTCAGAGACTTGTATTTAATATCAAATGGGATTTTGGGTTCGTCGTGAATGGTGTCTTAAATAACACTGTTCTTGGACCAAGTTTAGAAAAGAATAAATCTTTTAATTAAGATTTAGTGAAATTGTCCAGTTAATTAGTATTTAATTGGAATTGAATTTAAATTGATTTTGGGGTTTATTGTGAGCGGTGTTTTGAATAACACCTGTTCTTTAACCCGATTAACAATAGAATGTGATTTTGGGTTTACCGTGAATCGTGTTTTAGATGACATTGGTTCTTTAACCCAGTTAAAGACAGGATATTGATTTTTGACAACATTAAAACTAAGTGGAGTTTTAATGAATCTTTAATTAGATTGAAATGACCGAGAATAGAGTATCACCAGTTTTGCTCCAAAGGGATAGTTAAATCTTTAATTAGATTTGAACGTGAAATGGTAATTAATATTTACCGATAACACCGTGGTGTTATATATGGAGTATTGCCAGTTTTGCTCCATGGGATGAATAGGTTGGGATTAGAAAATAAAATAAATAATTACTTCGGTGTGGTTCGCTAATCCCGACTAGTTTGGAAAACCTTAACATGGTTTGAAATGATATCCAAAGGAAGATTAAAGAATAAATTTAGAAGAATTTATCTTCGATAAAATTAATGGGAACCTTTCCCTAGGAATGTGAATATGTGAATAAAAGAATATTCTGAATTCGAATGAGGCGTATGTTGTGTTTGTGTAACACTTGTTTATTATTTACGCGGGTTATTCGGAAAGGTCGGGTTTATACCCATTCTGAATAACCGATTCGACGATAAGTCGAAGATGAAGATGGTGGTTGAAGACTGGAGGTCTTCACATCGTTTGGATGATTATTGATTATCTTGATTGGGCTGTACACCCAAGAGGAGGGAATCAGTTGGTGATCGTCCAGACGCACTTGGAGATCGATGGATATGCGAGGAATAAGGTTCCTCCGGTTTCGTTCAGACCCAGAACAAACTTGTAAATGGACTGTGTGTCTGACGTTGGATTTTATTCTGTGTGATTGATTTCTATTAAATATATATCCGTTTGGCGGCGGAGAATTTATTCTCTTGCTTAACGCCCTTCTCTGAGACGTACGAGCTTAGAGCTTATATATCGATAGATATCAGTCGCATGGCATGAATTGCCTATGTGGCATGCCTAAGTGGCAAATGATCAAGGATTTTGTTGAAAAGCAAAGTCTTGTGGTTAATGATCAAAGCACGACCTATGTGGCGCAGCTTTGTGTATAACGTTAATTTGCGAGCCTCACACCTCGGTATGAGTCAAAAACGGGATAGTGACTACAGGGAGAGCACGACGTTTCTTTCTAGCTATGGGTGATGTCAGTGACCTACCAGCCCTGACATTTATATACTTTTTACCTGTGTGGTTGTTGGATGCGAGGCGCCTCAGATATAGGTCCGATAGGACCCGGAAACGTGTGTTCAGGAATAACTAATCCTCAAAAGTTAGATAGGACCGGCCCTGAAGATCCAGGATCGCTGTGTGTGGTCCTGAGACATTTGCTAGAGTGTCTTGAACGGAGAGGAGCTTGCCCCTTGCCTCGACTCATGATGGAGATCCAATTTCCAATACGTGACATTCGTTTTTATTTGTAGAACCTAGTATGGCGACATAGTAGCATGGGATACTATGTCATCTATGATTGATACATTTATATTCGAAGTTGTTTTCTTCACTTATAGTAATAATAAAAGATGAAATTTAACGTATCAAGCATTCTTTGGCTATTATAAGGTAAAACCCTATCCTCCGGCTTGCGTTGCATTGTGTGATGGGACCTGGGTCTTATAATAGCTTCATTTTTCTTTATTTAGCATTGCGCTGTTTGTTTTATGCACTGGTATTCTTGGGAGGAAACCCGTTCCGTGTTATACGGCGTGGTCCCTTGATTTACCTAACTTTAAAAATAAAGATTAATAACTGTTTTAGTTCTCACACCAGTCACATGACTGACCTGGAGTTTATTGTTTTAACCTAAACTCTGGGTGCCCTTATTTTCCACACGGGCAGCTAGTAGTTTTGGTTTTGCAGATTTATATTCACAGGATCCTGGTTTACAGCTGAAACGATACTCGAAAAGCTCTGTATCCATATATTTCTTTCAGTTGTACTTTGTATTATTTTTCCGCTGATATGTATTTAAATGTCATTTAAATCTGTAATATTTATCAATGTGTAATATTTATTCATAATCTGTATATTCTTGTACTCTGACGGGAATTGTTGTAATAAACAATGAAATGTTCTTCTGTTTGCGTTCTGATTCGTCTTGTCCTCAAAGTAATTCATTCTTTCTCTTCTCTTCGGAGATCGGGGAAGTTCGGGCTGCTTCAAATCAAATTCTAATCTAGAATATTCTTTTATTCAAATATTTATTACAAGGGAATAAACCCCATAAATCTTATAAAGACTTATATCATTTAAACTTTTCATTTAAATCCTTCTTAGGAAATCCTTCCAAAATATTTTATAATATCTTTTCTCACTTTAAGGTTTATAAATCTTACCGGACAAATGAGTCTTACACGAATGATAATATTTTATATCGATACTTATTCCCAACCTACTCTCCCATAGAACAAAATTGGTAGTACTCCATATCTAACACCATCCTGTTACGATAAATTTAATTACCTCTTTACATTTCCAATCTAATTAAAGATTCATTAAAACTCCAACTTAGTTTTAATCTCCAGAAATCATTACAAAATTATTATTCAACTTTAGGAAAGTAATCCTATCTTTAACTAAGTTAAAGAACACATGTCTTTTAAAACATCATTCGCGATAGACCCAAAATCAATTTTCATTTATTTTCAGTTTAGTTTATTAAATTGGAAAACTCCATTAAATCTTAATTAAAAGATTTATTCCATAAATTCCATAAACTCCATCAATTCTCCTCGCACGAGCTTTCATCTCATCACCACCTTGCACACACCCAAAGAACCTTGGCACTAGGCAGCAAACGTGCGCCTCATGTACAGGGTACACAAAATTTTCACATCGAATTCCACCAGACTTTGTCACAAGCTTTCATTTATAGAAAAGGCAACGAACGAAATTCCTTCGAACACCACAAGGCTTATACCAAATTGAAGAGAAAGTCATGAGGATCACAAATATACTTGTATTGTGATTTATAGATTTTTCCTTGAAATGATTTTTGATTTTTTAGATGAAAATCCAACGTTTTGGGGTGAAAAGGATGGCGGCGTGAAGAAGTAAATTAGGGTTTGGTTTAGGAGATTTAGTATAATTATAGGTGAGGGAAATTATTTTTTATTATATTTATTTTACTCAATTATGTTCAAATTTTCTTGTATTTATGGTTTAAAAATTCGTATGATTACATACGAATCCCATTTTCAATGAAATTTGACACACAACTATATCTTGACATTATGGACCCAGCGAAACTTGTTTCATCGAAATCCGAGTCGGTTTACTCGAGTAGCGTATTTTTAAAGTCAAAATATTGATTGTTTCACGTTTAAATTGTGCACGGCCACATACTAGCTCCAAAAATAACAAAATTTGAAATCTAGCAATCATATAATATTCCAGATCCAATAAAATTAATTTCATTGAAAACGGAAGTCGTTTGCAAAATGACTGTTTTTAAGACCTATTGTAACACCCCACCTCCGCTAGGGTCACTCACAAAGGGAATGCACTAGGTTTGGTGAAGCATTATCGAGGTAAACATGCACAGAAATATTACAAGACAGAACATATATAAAACAGCGGAAGTAAAACAAATTTTATTACCTTATAAAATAAGGTCTAAAGCCTTTTACATCAGAATACATCAAAACCTGTCTTGCAATAGTAAAGAAGCATAAAACCTTTTCATAAATTATTCCCCAAAATAAAGCGGTGAAGCAGCCATATCCAAGAGAAGACCAAGCTATACATGATGACCTTCAAGCATAAGAAGTCCGAACTAAACAACATCATTTCCTCCCTGAAAACCTGAGGGGGGGGGGAACGGAAGACAAAGAGGCGAAAGAAAACGGGGTCAGTCATAAAGACTGGTAAGTCCTATCTACTTCCAGTATAAAAACAGGTAAAGGTAACATGACATGCATAAACTGAAAGTAAACATAAGGATGACGACAAGATAGATAAGCTAAACCAAGATAACTGGATGAACTACTGTAGCAAGGTAAACTAAGGTATCATGATAAACTACGGTGTCAAGATAAATCAAGGTATCACATTGTCAGGTTTCTATCAAGTATACTATCCCAAGGTATCTATCATGTATAACGTCCCACGGTATTTTTCATGTATATTTTCTCTGCACCTCTCGTACTAGTATCCCAACCCTCGTCATGTGTTAACTATGAATGTCCCTTGCCCAATGTCATGTAATGGTCCATGTCAACCTAATATATAGCATATGTAAGTTTTTCCCCAACTCGTATGTTTCTTTCCATGTATAAGTTCAGTCCTTTGCCGTAGGCCGTACGGGCTTTCCCATGTAAATCTAAACCACCTCAACGTAGTACCATTTTATCCTTGAATTTGTTTTGGACTGCTACCCTTGATCTTACCATGAATTATCGCGTGTCCACTTAGGATTCATGCCACCTAGGACCACTAGGGATTATGCTACCTAATGAACGTTTCCGTGTCTCGGTTTGGGTTCAAGTCACCTAGGGCCACTAGGGATTATGCCACCCGTCAACCACGCCCTTTATCCCATGTATGTATCGTGAATCGTTTTCAATGTCTAGACGCACAAGTATCTCAATGTGCCATCCGAGTTCCATGCCAGGGCAAATCAAGAAATACGGAACTCGGTCGGGAGCTTTAAGTCATCTGCCAATGCAGATATCAAGGTCTATTTTTGTATCCGTGGCTATGGTCCCACGTGACCCCTCCCTCAACTACTGAAAGGCAATCCAAGAAAAATCATGTATGAGAACTACATCCCGGCCCCACTATGCCCCACTTTCCTATTGGCCAACCTCACCCATAACTCGATAGCAAGTATATGGTCTGTTGGGAGTTCTCTTCCTTTCCGTACGTACACGATTGACTAAAGATAGTAGGTAGTCGACGACGTGCTATCCAGGGCAAAAACAAGAATCTTCGACTCCACGCTAATCCATCCCAGTCTTTAGGTCGCTCGCATAGCAACCAAGGCATACTCTTGGTTCTTCTACCGCAAACCTTAACCTCTTGTGAGCCCAGGAGGATCATCTGCAACCTCACAGAGGGATACCAAGAGTATCCTCACGTCCCCCGAAGCTACCGCTTCGTCACCCAGTTCGTTGGAGCCTTTATCTAAGTCAGATAATTCGCTCCTCCACGTGTGTTCAAGCGATGACCTACCGTATCGGGTTACTCATCTATCTGTGAACTGGTCCAATTTCCTTGACTAAGAATTATTACTTAGTTATCCTTAACTAAGGTTTACCACTTAGCTTCTCTTCCCGCTACCCTTGTTAACTACGATTTTCAACCTAGTCCCCTGAGCTAGGGTTTTGTCTAGTGGGTTAAGTGTTGTCATTCAAGTTCATGACTTAACCCGCCTACGAATCATGTCAAGCTTTGGCTAATTATTCAAGTCCAAGACCTAGCCCTACAAGTTGGTTAAGTATACCAATAAGCTCATGACTTAACCATATTCAATCATCAAATCAAATTGGTTAAGTATTTGTTTATCTTAACCCTATCAGATTATCGTGTTAGATTGGTTAAGCATAGATTATCTTAACCCCATCAGATTATCGAGTCGGATTGGTTAAGTATGGTTAGCTTAACCTCATCCACTAATCGTATTACAATGGTTAAGTATATTTAAAAGGTCTTGTGACTTAACCCTATCAGGTCCGCATATTAGATTGGTTAAGTATAGGTTACTTAACCTCATTAAATCATCATGTATAATTGGTTGAGTATAAGTTACTTAACCCCATTAAATTATCATGTTAAGTTGGTCAAGTATTGGTTACTTAACCTCATTGAATTACCAAGTTTAGATTGGTTAAGTGTTTAACTTAACCCCATCGAATTACCGTGTTTAGATTAGTTAAGTGTAGGTTACTTAACCCCATCCAATTACCGTGTTTAGATTAGTTAAGTCTAAGTTACTTAACCCCATCTAATTACCAAGTCGGATTAGTTAAGTGTAAATTACTTAACCCCATCCCCTAATTGTCTTATATGGTTAAGTGTCATTAAGAATTCAAGTCCGGTTTAACTTAACCTACCCATTCGTGTCATATCGGTTAAGTGTCATTAGTCAAAATTACTTAACCTTTTCATGTGGCATTAATTAGATTAATGCACCCCAACCTCTCACATTAGACTTTGTTGTGGTTACTAGTTAAGCCGGGAGGGTCCGGGTAGATTTACACCACAACCTAGTCTAACCTCGGGTTTTAAGTGCTATATGACCAACTACTCACATTGGGTCCTATTGTTTGTAGCCACTAGTTACGCCGGGCGGGTCCGGGTAAATTTATGCTACAAACTCAACCCAACCTCGAGTTGGCCACTTTCATGTTTGGTCTTGTGTCATATTACACTTACAACCCATATGTGTCTAGTTTCAAGTCCCATGTTTACCCCACATGTCATGTCCTCATTTAGGTGTATCATGAGTGTCATATTTTCATGAAATCCCATGTCAAATTATCATGTCATAATCACGCTCGTCTAACCTACCCCAAATCGTGTTTCCAACCCAAGTAAAAGCGAGTCAACATAGTAAGGATACCATGCTACATATTGGCCTCAAAACATGCACGATGCCAAAAAGGGATTGGCCACAAACGTGCATAGTATCATAAGGGAATTTGGCCACAAACATGCATAGTATCATAAGGGAATTTGGCCACAAACATGCATAGTATCATAAGGGAATTCAGCCACAAACATGCATAGTATCATAAGGGAATTCGGCCACAAACATGCATGATAACATAAGGGGTTTGGGTTCATTTACATGCATAAGCCCCAAAGTCAATTCTTTGCCAATGTTTCACAAGTCAAATGGTTCCCAAAGGTTCATGCTAACATTCCATAGATAAAGATTCAAACTTGCAAGACAAACTAGGTTAAACATAACATGAGTGGCATGATTAAGTCGCTAAACTTAGCCCAAGGTCATAGATCATAGAAAAGGGGCAAAATTTGGTTCACATAGGCTAGCATACTTATGTTTCATCGCATTTTATTCCATGTCACGTTAGAACCACCGTTAGAATCTACAAGTAGCTAGAACTTACATAGCGAGGCTTAGGGAAGGATCATGCATCGTCTTGACGAAGAAAGGTGGCTCCTTTGTTGAAGAATCATCATGAAACTTACGTAGCAACGTTGATCCACTCCCTTGATTTGATGTAGCAAGCTAGCACCTTTGATTCGGATCCGATTTGAATGCATGTGCTCTTGGAGTTGGAGATGGAGGCCATGATCAAGAGGGAATTGGGAAGCACTTCGTTGTTAGATTGATTTTGAGTTATTTTGGTTAGGTCCTAGGGTGTTTTTATAGAGATTAGGAGTAGTTTAGGCCATAGGATAAACCCTAGGATAGATCTGAGCCCTCAAAATCCGTCACAGGCCCATAAAACATGTCTTGAGGAACAAGTCAGGTGCACCCAGGCCCAAGTGGTCGGACCACCCAGGTCGACACCCGTTTCGACTGGGCAGTCGACCTGCCCCTTGGGCGTGTCGACTCCCCAGTCGACACCCCAGTCGACCTGGGGCTTGGGCAGGAATTTTCCCGCCCAGTCTTGTTTGGCTCCAGATTTGAATTTCAAACTGTTTTTGAACTTGGATTTTTCTGAAAACTTCCATGGGCCATAACTGGGTCATACGGACTCCGATTTTCGAAAACTCGGACTCTATTTCGCGTATTTTTCCGACACGAATGCAATGGCACAGACCGTTTCCCTTGATTCAGATTTTATAATTAAATTCTGCCTTGATTCTTGTCTTAACACGTTATTAAAATTCGGGTTGTTACATTCTCCCCTCCTTTAAGGATTTCGTCCCCGAAATCTCCAAGTTAGGAAGAACGTATCCTACCATCCATCATCCATCTACTCAAAACATCATCCACAGGCAACCATGGTCCTTAAAAGATTCCTAATGCTTTATGAACACATGCAGAAAGTGTGTGTATATGTTCCTTAGCTAATGCTAATGATCAGGCCTGAATGATCTTTCTAATGCAAAGTATGTTTAGTGCCATGAATCCAACATGTATGCAAATAGTCCTAGTCATATAAGTACTACATGCGTGCACAAACATTCATTCATATGCAACATCCGCATGACAACACATTAACTTTCAAACAAGTATAAATACTCGTGCATATGCAATGCAAAATGTGAGTGCGTCGATCTAGTATCTAACGTGTATTCGCGCATCCACGAGCAACCACTTACAACCATTTGCAACCATATCAATCATAACATGTTTCAAATACATGTTTACATCCATAGAGTTCTACCTAGGGTTCCCAAGATAGGATCGAGAAGATAAACAAGACAAACTCCTT
The DNA here is from genome assembly GCA_030737875.1 of Allium sativum. Classification (NCBI taxonomy): domain Eukaryota; kingdom Viridiplantae; phylum Streptophyta; class Magnoliopsida; order Asparagales; family Amaryllidaceae; genus Allium; species Allium sativum. The sequence continues at coordinate 938,880,651 of CM060915.1, read as the reverse complement.
ACGGGGTTTGCAACAGAAATAGGACCAAGAGGATATCCACCAAGCGATAGCATGCAAGTAAGCTCTACAGGTGAACCAAGGATCAAAGATATACTCTTAATAAGAGACATGATGCGCGTGTCTAAGCCGCATTTCCATGAGCTTAATTCCATTGTGCCTTGACTGCCTTTGACTTCATGATTTCGTAGCTCCTTGACTCCTATTTCCAAGGTATGAGTCGGAACTCGTTTCACTGTCGCCTCTCGTTCCTTTTTCACTTATTCTTTTCTAAAATACTTGGCTCAACCATAACTGCGTACTCGTGGTTTCATGAAAGCTTTCCAACAATTCACTAGCGAATCTTGGATCTCGTTTACCTACTAAGAGGTATTCCCCGCAGAGGAGCTTTCCCTTGAAAACAACCGATGCCAGCCATGTTGCCTAGTGTACTTACTAGGGTGATTCCTACAGCCCATGCTTAAGCAGAATGAACCATCCGCCTTATTGGCGAACATTACTCGATCGGATCAGAGATTTCCGATAAATGCATAAAGAGATTCTAGGTAACTAACCATGACAGAACTCATAAGGTTACACGAGACTTCGAGGGTATTACCAAGGCAAGTTAAGAGTTTAACTACCCTCCTTTCAAAACCGAGAATGGCATCCCTTACTGGATAACCACTTCATCCCTAGAATCCATCCATAGCTCAACAATAGAAGCATTGCTTCTAATCTCAACACTTGGCATTTACACTCTCAATTCCAAACAAGTCATGAATAAATGGACCGATCCTCCAACAGGATTTTGGGACGAAAGTGGGATCTTCTACCATGCTAGTACTAAGGTGCAGAGACTTAACTATCAAAGAAGACTTAAATGATGCGATGATCAAAACAAAGTCTAGACGGGACGATAGAAAAGAAAGGCTAAGCCTTTAACAGAAACGGTACCATTCCTCTTAGGTACGCTAGAAATGAGAGCATACAATTGCCCTCTCGCTGATCTTGTCCTTATCTTCCTTTGTGGATCAAGCCACACCAACAAGTTGCTTATTCTTAAGCTCGTGTCCTTTATCCTTGCTCTTATTATCCCTTCTTATAACTTCGGTAACAGGTCTCTCGAGAACTTCCTCCATCGCACGGGAAAACACTTACGTAGCTAGACAAGGATTAGTCGCAGTTAAAACTACTGTGACTACCGATGGAGGAAAGAAAGGAAAAGAGGTTCAATCAAGGGGAAAAAAGGATAGCCCTTAAAAACTTTTCTTGAAAAATGCTTCTTTGTAAACGGTTTCTCAAATAGTTTTCAGAAGGTTTTAAAAACTTTTGCCTAGTCTGGTAACCTTCTGCTCTAATACCAAATGTAACACCCCACCTCTGCTAGGGTCACTCACAAAGGGAATGCACTAGGTTTGGTGAAGCATTATCGAGGTAAACATGCACAGAAATATTACAAGACTGAACATATGTAAAACAGCGGAAGTAAAACAAATTTCATTACCTTATAAAATAAGATCTAAAGCCTTTTACATCAGAATACATCAAAACATGTCTTGCAATAGTAAAGAAGCATAAAACCTTTTCATAAATTATTCCCCAAAATAAAGCGGTGAAGCAGCCATAGCCAAGAGAAGACCAAGCTATACATGATGACCTTCAAGCATAAGAGGTCCGAACTAAACAACATCATTTCCTCCCTGAAAACCTGGGGGGGGGGGGGGGGAAATGGAAGACAAAGAGGCGAAAGAAAACGGGGTCAGTCATAAAGACTGGTAAGTCCTATCTACTTCCAGTATAAAAACAGGTAAAGGTAACATGACATGCATAAACTGAAAGTAAACATAAGGATGACGACAAGATAGATAAGCTAAACCAAGATAACTGGATGAACTACTGTAGCAAGGTAAACTAAGGTATCATGATAAACTACGGTGTCAAGATAAATCAAGGTATCACATTGTCAGGTTTCTATCAAGTATACTATCCCAAGGTATCTATCATGTATAACGTCCCACGGTATTTTTCATGTATATTTGCTCTGCACCTCTCGTACTAGTATCCCAACCCGCGTCATGTGTTAACTATGAATGTCCCTTGCCCAATGTCATGTAATGGTCCATGTCAACCTAATATATAGCATATGTAAGTTTTTCCCCAACTCGTATGTTTCTTTCCATGTATAAGTTCAGTCCTTTGCCGCAAGCCGTACGGGCTTTCCCATGTAAATCTATACCACCTCAACGTAGTACCATTTTATCCTTGAAGTTGTTTTGGACTGCTACCCTTGATCTGGTTATGTTTTCTTACCATGAACTATCGCGTGTCCACTTAGGATTTATGCCACCTAGGACCACTAGGGATTATGCTACCTAATGAACGTTTCCGTGTCTCGGTTTGGGTTCAAGCCACCTAGGGCCACTAGGGATTATGCCACCCGACAACCACGCCCTTTATCCCACGTATGTATCGTGAATCGTTTTCAATGTCTAGACGCACAAGAATCTCAATGTGCCATCCGAGTTCCGTGCCAGGACAAATCAAGAAATACGGAACTCGGTCGGGAGCTTTAAGTCATCTGCCGATGCAGATATCAAGGTCTGTTTTTGTATCCGTGGCTATGGTCCCACGTGACCCCTCCCTCAACTACTGAAAGGCAATCCAAGAAAAATCATGTATGAGAACTACATCCCGGCCCCACTATGCCCCACTTTCCTATTGGCCAACCTCACCCATAACTCGATAGCAAGTATATGGTCTGTTGGGAGTTCTCTGCCTTTCCGTACGTACACGATTGACTAAAGATGGTAGGTAGTCGACGACGTGGTATCCAGGGAAAAAACAAGAATCGTCGACTCCACGCTAATCCATCCCAGTCTTTAGGTCGCTCGCATAGCAACCAAGGCATACTTTTGGTTCTTCTACCGCATACCTTAACCTCTTGTAAGCCCAGGCGGATCTTCTGCAACCTCACAGAGGGATACCAAGAGTATCCCCACGTCCCCCGAAGCTACCGCTTCGTCACCCAGTTCGTTGGAGCCTTTATCTAAGTCAGATAATTCACTCCTCCACGTGTGTTCAAGCGATGACCTACCGTATCGGGTTACTCATCTATCTGTGAACTGGTCCAATTTCCTTGACTAAGAATTATTACTTAGTTATCCTTAACTAAGGTTTACCACTTAGCTTCTCTTCCCGCTACCCTTGTTAACAACGATTTTCAACCTAGTCCCCTGAGCTAGGGTTTTGTCTAATGGGTTAAGTGTTGTCATTCAAGTTCATGACTTAACCCGCCTACGAATCATGTCAAGCTTTGGCTAAGTATTCAAGTCCAAGACCTAGCCCTACAAGTTGGTTAAGTATACCAATAAGCTCATGACTTAACCCTATTCAATTATCAAGTCAAATTGGTTAAGTATTTGTTTATCTTAACCCTATCATATTATCGTGTTAGATTGGTTAAGCATAGATTATCTTAACCCCATCAGATTATCGAGTCGGATTGGTTAAGTATGGGTTAGCTTAACCTCATCCACTAATCGTATTACAATGGTTAAGTATATTTAAAAGGTCTTGTGACTTAACCCTATCAGGTCCTCATATTAGATTGGTTAAGTACAGGTTACTTAACCTCATCAAATCATCATGTATAATTGGTTGAGTATAAGTTACTTAACCCCATTAAATTATCATGTTAAGTTGGTCAAGTATTGGTCACTTAACCTCATTGAATTACCAAGTTTAGATTGGTTAAGTGTTTAACTTAACCCCATCGAATTACCGTGTTTAGATTAGTTAAGTGTACGTTACTTAACTCCATCCAATTACCGTGTTTAGATTAGTTAAGTCTAAGTTACTTAACCCCATCTAATTACCAAGTCGGATTAGTTAAGTGTAAATTACTTAACCCCATCCCCTAATTGTCTTATATGGTTAAGTGTCATTAAGAAATCAAGTCCGGTTTAACTTAACCTACCCATTCGTGTCATATCAGTTAAGTGTCATTAGTCAAAATTACTTAACCTTTTCATGTGGCATTAATTAGATTAATGCACCCCAACCTCTCACATTAGACTTTGTTGTGGTTACTAGTTAAGCCGGGCGGGTCCGGGTAGATTTACACCACAACCTAGTCTAACCTCGGGTTTAAGTGCTATATGACCAACTACTCACATTGGGTCCTACTGTTTGCAGCCACTAGTTAAGCCGGGCGGGTCCGGGTAGATTTATGCTACAAACTCAACCCAACCTCGAGTTGGCCACTTTCATGTTTGGTCTAGTGTCATATTACACTTACAACCCATACGTGTCTAGTTTCAAGTCCCATGTTTACCCCACATGTCATGTCCCCATTTAGGTGTATCATGAGTGTCATATTTTCATGAAATCCCATGTCAAATTATCATGTCATAATCACGCTCGTCTAACCTACCCCAAATCGTGTTTCCAACCCAAGTAAAAGCGAGTCAACATAGTAAGGATACCATGCTACATATTGGCCTCAAAACATGCACGATGCCAAAAAGGGATTGGCCACAAACATGCATAGTATCATAAGGGAATTTGGCCACAAACATGCATAGTATCATAAGAGAATTTGGCCACAAACATGCATAGTATCATAAGGGAATTCGGCCACAAACATGCATAGTATCATAAGGGAATTCGGCCACAAACATGCATGATAACATAAGGGGTTTGGGTTCATTTACATGCATAAGCCCCAAAGTCAAGTCTTTGCCAATGTTTCACAAGTCAAATGGTTCCCAAAGGTTCATGCTAACATTCCCTAGATAAAGATTCAAACTTGCAAGACAAACTAGGTTAAACATAACATGAGTGGCATGATTAAGTCGCTAAACTTAGCCCAAGGTCATAGATCATAGAAAAGGGGCAAAATTAGGTTCACATAGGCTAGCATACTTATGTTTCATCGCATTTTATTCCATGTCACATTAGAACCACCGTTAGAATCTACAAGTAGCTAGAACTTACATAGCGAGGCTTAGGGAAGGATTATGCATCGTCTTGACGAAGAAAGGTGGCTCCTTTGTTGAAGAATCGTCATGAAACTTGTGTAGCAACGTTGATCCACTCCCTTGATTTGATGTAGCAAGCTAGCACCTTTGATTCGGATCCGATTTGAGTGCATGAGCTCTTGGAGTTGGAGATGGAGGCCATGATCAAGAGGGAATTGGGCAGCACTTCGTTGTTAGATTGATTTTGAGTGATTTAGGTTAGGTCCTAGGGTGTTTTTTTAGAGATTAGGAGTAGTTTAGACCATAGGATAAACCATAGGATAGATCTGAGCCCTCAAAATCCGTCACAGGCCCATAAAACATGTCTTGAGGAACAAGTCAGGTGCACCCAGGCCCAAGTGGTCGGACCACCCAGGTCGACACCCGTGTCGACTGGGCAGTCGACCTGCCCCCTGGGCGTGTCGACTCCCCAGTCGACACCCCAGTCGACCTGGGGCTTGGGCGGGAATTTTCCCGCCCAGTCTTGTTTGGCTCCAGATTTGAATTTCAAACTGTTTTTGAACTTGGATTTTTCTGAAAACTTCCATGGGCCATAACTGGGTCATACGGACTCCGATTTTCTAAAACTCGGACTCTATTTCACGTATTTTTCTGAGACGAATGCAATGGCATATCCCGTTTCCCTTGATTCAAATTTTATAATTAAATTCTGCCTTGATTCTTGTCTTAACACGTTATTAAAATTCGGGTTGTTACACCTATGTAATATTATTATAAAAATTTTAAATTCCAAAATTATTCAAATTATTAATAAACTAATTATTATCATTGCATATATCCTAATGAAATATCGTACAGTTGTAAAATAAACATACTTGGGTTGTATATTGTAATGACCCGCATTGGCAGAGGTATTATAATTAATTTATTTAATTATTGAAATGGTGGTTTAGAGAATTTAATGGTCGTGGAATTTAATAATGGTGAATATTTAATTAAATTAATAAATTAAATAATATATTTAATTCTGAAATAAACAGAATTGGCTGAAATGGCGATATGGTGTGAACTGGGTCATCTGAGATATTTAATTCGGTTCAGAATTGAATTAGAATAACGAATATATTATTTGAACGACAGTTTGAATGTATAATTATATTATAATTAAAATCGAGCTCGAAATGGCGCTGCAGTTCGTAAATTGGCGATTCGAACTTCAACTGAATGTACAGGGTTCGTTTTAAATCGGATTTCTGTGAAACAAGAAACGTGTGGAGCTGGTGAAGTATATCTTTCTAGTGGAAGTGAAAAATCGGGATTTCATCGTGTAGATTTTGATTTACTTCAAAATCAAAATTTAGAAAAGTCACTGTGGAATTCCTTTATAATTTATAAAGGAATTATTTATAATTTATAAAAGGAATTTCAATATAAACCGAATATCGGGTTGACCCAGATTTGAAATATCAAGCTAGAAATTCATAGAGGAATATTCTAGAGCTGTATGGTATTCCACTGTGAATATATATGATAATATTAAATTATTAATATAAAATTTAGTTGTTTTTAAATATATTTAAAAGGGCTATTCAGAGCTTTAAAAATAGCCACTTTTGCAAACGAAGTCGGAATTCGACGAAACTAATTTTGTTGGATCCGCAATATCAAATTATTGTTAGATTCCAAGTTCCGTGATTTTTAGAGTCACTGTGTTGCCGTACGGATTTTTAATGTGAAAAACAGTCAGTATTTTGACAGTTAAAAATACGTTGTGTGAGCAAACAGAGTCGGAATTCGACGAAACCAGTTTCGTTGGGACCGTAATGTCGAACTCTAGCTGCATGTCAATTTTCATGATTTTTAGGTGTCGTATGTGTTCGTAGGGATTTTTAGAGTGATGAAACAAATATAAAAAAATTATATTTAATAAAATATCTTGAATGTGTAAGTGGACCAAAACCAAGCCACGTCTTCACCATTCGAGCCACACAAAGTTTTAACCTTCCTATATAACCAATTTTAAGCCGCCGGTGTTCGTTCTTCATTTTTCAATGAAACGGAGAGTTTTAAAAATCAAAATCAATTCAACAAAAGTCCCAAAAAATCCAACACCTACATCTTTGAGCTCGTATAAGAATTTCCTTTCTACTGATATGCGGTTTGTGGCTTGCGATGAGATTTCTGGGGTATCCAAATATTGATAGAGAAGTTAGGGTTGAGGTTTTCGTTGCGTTCTTTGGTTGTGAGCTCGAGTAAGGTTGGTGTTCGGGTTCAGGGGGTTAAATAGCTCGGGTGTGGGAAGTTCTGAGGCGTGCGACGGCAGTTGGGCTATCGCGATGACCGCGAGGACCTGTAGAGCTCGACGGTTTGTTGATGTCGAGTGGGGAATTATGGCAAGGATGTTGAAGAGGAGTGGTAGTAGGTTGAAATGGTGTTGGTAGTTTGGGATTTCATTGAAGATGGGAGGTGCGGTTGGTGTTGGTAATCACGAAATTGGTGAACGATTGGAAGCATGTCACGACATTGGAATTCGGGGGAGATGAAGGGTATGGGTTTTGGTCTAAGACTTGGGTGAATGGGACGACGTTTAAGGAGGTATAGGCCCAAATGTATTTAAACAAATTATATATTGTTTATGTAAATTAAATAGAGTACAAAACTTGTAATGCTAATATCTAACACATACGGTATCAGATTGACGAACCGTAAGTTGCGTCGGGATCGTATGGACGAGAGCTTCACAATGAAGCTGACTGAAAGTGGATTTGGGCTCATATGAATTTATGGAAAAACAAACTGTTTGAATCAAATCAAACAACAGTTTATCGTTCTTTAACGATGAACTGCCAAAGTGAGTAAATCTCACTAACTCTGAACAGTTTATAATTTCATGTTGAATATTTAGAACTGTTAAATATTGGCTGATTGACTGTGTGTTGACTGTTTGATTGAACTTCTAGTCAGTTAGTTGAATTTCTATATTGATTCTGTTTAACAGAATATATCATATGGAACTGAAAGTGATGTTATATATATTGTTTAACATCTGTGGATGCAGGGAAACAGGTTGGGGGAATCCGACTGGATTCCTCAATAGTTATTTTATTGTTTTTCATATTTTGATGTATGATGTGAATTATAACTGTTGTTGATTATGTGTGTATGGACGATATTGACCATCGTGATTTGATATGATTAAATACCATAACATACCAGAATGTTGATAAGGGAATTTTCAAAGTGATATTTGAAAATAAAATATTTATAAAATGAAAGGATTTTATAAAAGAGATAATATTTATAACAATCAAAAGAGATTTTATAAAGAGAATATTTATAAATAGAATATTTATAAATCGAAATTTATTTATATATGGATTATTTATAAATAGAAAATACTTAGAAATAAAACCCTAAAGGAATTATTTTGAAACGACCCGAACATCCCCGGTCTCCGAAGAGATGAGAAAGAACGAATTACTATGAAGAAAAGACAAAACAGAACGCAGACAAAAGAACATTTCATAGTTATTACAACAATTCCATCAGATACAAGAATATACAAGAGTATAAATGAATAAATTACATTCGATAAATATCAGAGATTTAAATACAGTACTGCAGCGGAAAAATAATACAAAACATAACTGAAAGTAATACATGGATATAGAGCTTTCCGAGCATCGTTCCAGCTGTAAATCAGGATCCTGTGAATATAAATCTGCAAAACCAAAACTACTAGCTGCCCGTGTCGAAAATAGGGGCACCTAGAGTTTAGGTTAAAACAATAAACTCCAGGTCAGTCATGTGACTGGTGTGAGAACTAAAACAGTTATTTAAAACTTTACTTTAAAAGAGAGTAATTCAAGGGACCACGCCGTATAATACGGAACGGGTTTCCTCCCAAGAATACCAGTGCATAGAAAAGACAACGCAATGCTTTTTCGAAAAATGAAGCTATTATAAGATCCAGGTCCCATCACACAATGCAACGCAAGTCGGAGGATAGGCTTTTCCTTTATAATAGCCAAACATGCTTGGTACGTTTAAAACAACTCATTTGATACTATAATAAGTGTATAGTGTCAAAACAATTTCAATCATAAATATCAATCATAGATGGCATGGGTACCATATATCATGTCGCCATACTAGTTCTACAATTAAAACCGAAGTATCTCGTATTGGAAATTGGATTTTCGTCATGAGTCGAGGCAAGGGGCAAGCTCCTCTCTGCTTTCGAGACACTCTAGCAAATGCTCAGGACTACACACTCTGGGCAATCCTTGGATCTTCAGGGCCGGTCCTCTCTTACGTTTGAGGATTAGTTATTCCTGAACACACGTTTCCCGGTCCTTACAGACCTATAATCGAGGCGCCTCATCCAACAACCACATAGGTGAAAAGTATATAAATGTCAGGGCTGGTAAGTCACTAACACCACCAAAGCTAGAAAGAAACGTCGTGCTCTCCCCGCAGTCCTTATCCCGTTTTTAACTCATACCGAGGTGTGAGGCTCGCGAATCCACGCTATACAAAAAGCTGCCACGTAGGTCGTGCTTTGATCATCATCCACAAGACTTTGCTTTTCAACATGAGCCTTGATCCATGCAACTCAGCATGCCACACAGGCAACTCATGCCATGCGACTGATGTCCATCGATATACAACCTCTGAGCTCGTACGTCTCAGAGAAGGGCGTTAAGCAAGAGAATAAATTCTCCGCCGCCAAACAGATGTATATTTAATAGAGATCAATCAACACAGAATAAAGTCCAATGTCAGACACACAATCCATTTACAAGTTTGTTCTGGGTCTGAACGAAACCGGAGGCACTTTCCTCGCATATCAATCGATCTCCAAGTACGTCTGGACGACCACCAACTATTTCCATCCTCTTGGGTGTACAGCCCAATCAGGATCATCAGTAATTATCCAAACGATGTGAAGACTTCCGGTCTTCGACCACCGTCATCATCTTTGACTCATCGTCGAATCGGTTATTCAGAATGGGTATAAACCCGGCCTTTCCGAACAACCCGCGTATATTAAAAACAAATGTTACACAAACACAACATACGCCTCATTCCAATTCATCAGTCACTAACGGTAAATCAGTAAGAGAGCAATTCGCCAAATATTAACCTCGAAGGCCAAAACCAACATCAGATCAATACCCAGGAAACCATTCTTCTTAACTAACCTACAGCTAGTTTCCAAATTTCACATTCTTAGGGAAAAGTTCCCATTAATTTTATCCAAGATAAATTCTTTAAAATTTATCCTTCAATCTTCCTTTGGATATCATTTCAAACCAGATTATGGTTTTCCAAACTAGTCGAGATTAGCGAACCACTCCGAAGTAATTATTTATTTTATTTCCCAAACCCAACCTATTCATCCCATGAAGCAAAACTGGTAATACACCATTTCTAACACCACGGTGTTATCGGTAAAATTAATTACCATTCCACGTTCAAATCTAATTAAAGATTTAACTATCGCTTTGTAGCAAAACTGGTGATACTCCATTCTCGCTCATTTTCCAAATTTGATAATTTAGATTATCAATTCACATTTCAATCTAATTGCAGATTCATTAAAACTCCTTTTGTTGGGTTAAAGAACTAATGTCATTTAAAACATAGTTCACGACAAACCCAAATCACATTCTATTTATTATCGGGTTAAAGAACAAGTGTTATTTAAAACACCCTTCACGATAAACCCACAAATCAATTCTATTTAAAATCCATTTCAAATCCAATTTATTTATTTGAAAATAAATGGGTTTTAATTTTAGTTCAAAACTAGTTCATTTTGATAAAAATCTATTTTTATCTTTTCAAATGTGGAGTTTTTCATCCCAGTTTTTCCCAAATCATTTCTTATGATTTTACACAAATTATTACTATTTTTAATAATTTTATCAAGGCCCGTACAGTCGATTTCCAACAACGGCCATCGAACTGCACTTACAGCGACCTTTTCAAAATTTGATTTGGACGTATCTCCAAATCCAACCGTTAGATTTCAAATTTCTAATATTTGTTAGAAAGCTCTTTTCGATACAAACCCAACGGTTCCGGTTTTAGGAGAATCCGATGGTCGGATCTCCCGTAATGTCCGTTCGAAGTCAATGGTCAAAATTTACGAACTGCCGCGGCGCGGCGCGTTCTATTCAGGCCATTATATATATATATATATATATATATATAATATATATATATATTATATACTTCGTCAATTTCTATTTAAAACAAATTTTATAAATCGTTCTAAATTCGTTTCAAAAACATTTCAACTTCCATTTCCAATTCAAATCAAAATTGAAATTTTCCTTATAAATTCGTTTTAAATTCATTTCAATTTAATTCAAATTTCGGTTCAATTTGAATTCTTTTCAAATCGATTTTTATTCTATTTCAATTCGTTTTTAATTCAATTCGAATTCGTTTTATATTCAATTCAATTCGAATTCGTTTTATATTCAATTTAATTCGAATTCGTTTTATATTCAATTCAATTCGAATTCATTATATATTCAATTCAATTCGAATTCGTTATATATTTAATTCAATTCGAATTCGTTATATATTCAATTTAATTCGAATTCGTTTTATATTCAATTACATTCGAATTCGTTATATATTCAATTCAATTCGAATTCGTTTTCTATTCAATTCAATTCAAATTCGTTTTCTATTCATTCGATTTTTAAATATGTTTTCAATATTCATTCTAAAACGAATATACTCGATATAAATATCGTTCGCGTCAAAATAGCGCATCTCTAATCAACACGGCTTTATATATTTCAATAATTCCGTTATTCTATTCAACAAATGAATATTTATTCTATTCAATACGTGAATCTATATTTTTGTCAACACATGACTAATCTCAACGAATGAGTATTGTCCATGTGTGACTATTTTTGTTATTTAATATATTTTATAAAAATCATGGTATCTATCGTTTGATTTAAATCAGACTCCAACCGTAAATTAGTAAGAGAACGATTCCCTAAATATTAACCCCGAAGGCCGAAACCAACATCAGATCAATATCCAGGAGATCACTCATCTTATCTATTTCCCAGTTAGTTTCTAATTTTATATCTAATAAAGATGTAATTTTATTGTTAAAATATTTCGTTCAACACATGACTAATCTCAACGGATGAGTACTGTCAACACATGAACCTTTATTTTATAATATTAAAGATGTAAATTTTATTGTTAAAATGTTTCGTTCAACACATGACTAATCTCAACGGAAGAGTACTATCAACACCTGAACCTTTATTTTATAATATTAAAGATGTAAATTTTATTGCTAAAATATTTCGTTCAACACATGACTAATCTCAACGGATGAGTACTGTCAACACATGAACCTTTATTTTATAATATTCTTATTTTTCTAAATTGGAATGAGGCCCAATCAATTACCATATAAAGTTAATTATATGGATTCCATACGACAAATGTATATAATAGCAACGATAAATAATCTACCATCATCCAAAGTGCACTACACTGTATAAGCATTAAATATAGATATCTAACGCTTATAACAGCCTGTCAATCAATCGATCGACATACAACTAATTATTGGGATTAGTGTATGTCGTATTTAATCCCAATACCCGTGTGGGGTTTCAAACAATCAAACACAGATTTTATTTGTGCAGTTGGGCGATGTGTAAAATTTATCGTCCCAATCAATGTCATTCAAATAGGTGTACATAAACAAACCGTCCGGTTTGTAAATGAATATTTATTTATTCACGTTCGGGTTAAAAATTATATTTTTAACGATCGAATTATTTTATTCAACCTATGAATATCCTATTCGGTTCATTTATTAAATAAAATGATATCTTTATTTTTCTAATTTATTTTAGAAAATTTCGGCGGCATAACGACACGATACTAGAAATGGGACAAGGCCTAGCCTTATCCCCGGTCTAGTGATGGCCCACGCCATACACATATCAATCAATTCAATTCTATTTCACCAAACAATTCAATTCAAACCAAATAATCTAACCAACTACACAACCAAACAAACAAGTCCATGGTCTGTGGACGATTGTGTCGGGTGCTACTAAACACCGTCTGCATCCTAGTATATATATATATAACTAGAAAAAGAAATTTAGAGTGAGAGGTTCTCACCAATAGCTTATCCAACTCCACGACACTTCAAATGTAGAAGTCTTCGTCATTCTCGCCTTTTGTCACTTTCGTTGCCCGTAGCCACTACATATGTAAAAATCGAATTTTTACTTTGCTATTCAATATATAAAAATCGAATTTTTACTTCGCTATTCAATATATAAAAATCGAATTTCTACTTCGCTATTCAATATATAAAAATCGAATTTTTACTTTGCTATTCAATATATAAAAAATTAAATTTTTATATTGTTGTTATGTGTATAAAAATCATATTTTTATATCGTTACTCTATAGATAAAAATTCTATTTTTACATCGCTACTATATAGATAAAATTTCTATTTTTACACCGCTACTATATAGATAAAAATTCTATTTTTACTCCGCTACAATATAGATAAAAATACTATTTTTATCACGCTAAAAATCTAATCTTTTCTATTTTAAAAATCTAATCTTTTGTATTTTAAAAATCTAATCTTTATCTTCTAAAAATCCTATTTTTATTTAAATAAAAATCGAATCTTTATATTGTTCTTCATATTATAAAAACCATATTTTAATTCGCTAACTATATAAAAAACCTATTTTATTTCATATAAAAATCCAATTTTTATTCAAATAACTAAATAAAAATAAAATAAAAACTCATCGGGCTGAAATGGGGGTAGGAATGGTCGCGCCGGAGTCCGAGATGGTCGGTGGTAGGCCAGCGTGGACTGTAGTGGTGGAATGGGGTGGTCTTTGGCTGCGGTGGGGCTTCAAACTCGAGATGGAAGCAGAGTGGGGGGTGCTGGTGGAATGCAGTGGTCGGAGGGGGTGTGTGGGGCGTCACAGGCGAGGGGGGCTCGGGGTTTGCGTCGCGAGGTGGAAGCAGGGGGGTTCGGGTCTTCGATGCAGGCGGAGGAGAGGGAGGTGGAGGCGCTCGAGGTTGGGGGAGAGAAGGAGGAGGCGGCGGCTATGGCTTGGTGGGCGCGATGTAGTGGCGGCGGCGGCGGTTCATCCCCCCGTCGCCCCTTTTTTTTTTTTAATTTTAAATCGATCGAGAATGAGGGGGGGGGCAGAGGAAGTATGGAGAGGAAAGGGGGATTTAATTTTTTTATTATTTTAATTTCAAAAAGTTGACTTTTACATACGACCTCTAAACGAGGCCCACCGCCTGTCGTCCATAGCTAATTACCCCCATTCCGAACACAATGGGATATGTATAGCAAGCTGATTCGATCATTTCGATCAGTTTTCGTCAAAATCAACATATAACTCTATATATTGAATTTGAACGCGTATTTCAATTCACTGGGGTCACATACTAACTCGGAAAATTCCAGAAAAGTATTTTCTAGCTTCGTATTGACGATACGGTCCTAACAAAACTAATTTCATCGAATTCTGAGACCATTTGAAAAACGGCCATTTTCCAGTCGATTAAAATCAACTAAAACCGGTCAAACGCGTTTTCCTTTGCCACGCTCACATATTGAATCGAAAAATTATGAAATTTGAAACCTAGCAATAACTTGACATCACGGACCCAACAAAAGTGGTTTCGTCGAAATCCGAGGTCGTTTGCAAAATTTCCATTTTTAAGGGCCTGAATTCCATAGCGACTATTCAGAATTTTCAACTGGACATATCTTTTGATTCCCGCTATGAAATTTTGATTTTTCGGATTCGTTGGAAAGATATTCTCAATTAGATCCTATTATTTTTTGTTTCGTTAAAATCCGGTTTGTTCTGCACCCGGTACATTCAATTGAAGTTTGAAATCGAATTATCGAACTACCGCGCCATTTTCAATTCCTTTTATAATTATATATAATTATTTATATTCTAACGACGACGTATATAATATATACGTGCTAAATATATTCAAAATAAATTTCTCGTCGATATTATTTAAAATAATCTAATTTATATGTTCAAAATTCGCTGTAATTGCCAAAATAAAAATTTTAAACTGGCTCAGATTTTCTGGGTTATTACAATCTCCCCCACTTAAAAATTTTCGCCCCCGAAAAGGAACAAAGCCGAAAGTGGTTTGATTAATCAGCTCTACGTTCGATCCGGCTTCCATTCTCCAACTTTTCAGTTTCTGAGAATTTTCAAATTTTCAAAAATTTGGCTAACACCCTAAATTTTCGAAAAATTTCGCCATAACCTCCCCTGGACCGGGAGCCACGGGAAAATCCCGAAATTGCCATACAGGCCTTCTGATCTCAAAAAGAAAAAGAAAAAGCCAAGCGGCTAGCCAATCGGCTCATAAAATCATCATCACCCAAACAAAACAGTAAATTATAGTAAACATGTACCTATTTGTTGGGCAAACAAATTTTATTCTCTGCTCTAGCCTCCTTGCCATGACCTGTTCAATGTAAGTACATGTATATACAAGCAAATGCAACCAATTTTCAATACAGTTCAATATTAGGTTCAATTTGGCATAACGGTTAAAAATTATCAAACAAATAAACAAACAACACAAACATCAATCAATTAGTGAATTAGAGTTTGAAATTCATAACTTTGATATATATACAAAAAATCATGTTTTTGATGCCAAATCACACAATAAATTTATCTATATTAGTTTTGGTTCTCACACCAGTCTAATGGAAATATATAGATATCACACCTTCGCAATGCGAACATAAATATTGATGATGCCATGGTCATTATCAACATCATCTCCGGGCGACTAGAGTGTGATTCTATATCTATCCAGTATATTAAAACTTCGAATATACGTTCATGACGTGTATATGCGAAATCTTTATATACTCGATTGTCCAAATTCAAAGTAAATAAATATTCAAATACGTATAAAACGATACAAATTTCAAAACAAAATTGTTTTCAATTGAAAAAATATACTCTTCACACTCGTTCTAGGATACTACTGATCCTATCTCTAACGAGTCATTCTAATTGGATATTACTAATCCAATATCTGATGAATTCTTTCGTATGGTTCTAATGTGTCTTGTTCTCGAGCTCTGTAAACCAAAGCTCTGATACCAAATGAAATGACCCGAACTTTCCCGGTCTCCGAAGAGATGAGAAAGAACGAATTACCGTGAGGACAAGACAAAACAGAACGCAGACGGAAGAACATTTCATAGTTATTACAACAATTCCATCAGATACAAGAATATACAGAGTATAAATGAATAAATTACATTCGATAAATATCAGAGATTTAAATACAGTACTGCAGCAGAAAAATAATACAAAACACAACTGAAAGTAATACACGGATATAGAGCTTTCCGAGCATCGTTCCAGCTGTAAATCAGGATCCTGTGAATATAAATCTGCAAAACCAAAACTACAAGCTGCCCGTGTCGAAAATAGGGGCACCCAGAGTTTAGGTTAAAACAATAAACTCCAGGTCAGTCATGTGACTGGTGTGAGAACTAAAACAGTTATTTAAAACTTTACTTTAAAAGAGAGTAATTCAAGGGACCACGCCGTATAACACGGAACGAGTTTCCTCCCAAGAATACCAATGCATAGAAAAGACAACGCAATGCTTTTTCAAAAAATGAAGCTATTATAAGACCCAGGTCCTATCACACAATGCAACGCAAGCCGGAGGATAGGGTTTTCCCTTATAATAGCCAAACATGCTTGGTACGTTTAAAACAAATCATTTGATACTATAATAAGTGTATAGTGTCAAAACAATTTCAATCATAAATATCAATCATAGACGGCATGGGTACCATATATCATGTCGCCATACTAGTTCTATAATTAAAACCGAAGTATCTCGTATTGGAAATTGGATTTCCGTCATGAGTCGAGACAAGGGGCAAGTTCCTCTCCGCTTTCGAGACACTCTAGCAAATGTCTCAGGACTACACACTCTGGGCAATCCTTGGATCTTCAGGGCCGGTCCTCTCTTACGTTTGAGGATTAGTTATTCCCGAACACACGTTTCCCGGTCCTTACAAACCTATAATCGAGGCGCCTCATCCAACAACCACATAGGTGAAAAGTATATAAATGTCAGGGCTGGTAAGCCACTAACACCACCAAAGCTAGAAAGAAACGTCGTGCTCTCCCCGCAGTCCTTATCCCGTTTTTAACTCATACCGAGGTGTGAGGCTCGCGAATCCACGCTATACACAAAGCTTCCACGTAGGTCGTGCTTTGATCATCAACCACAAGACTTTGCTTCTCAACAGAAGCCTTGATCCATGCAACTCAGCATGCCACACAGGCAATTCATGCTATGCGACTGATGTCCATCGATATACAACCTCTGAGCTCGTACGTCTCAGAGAAGGGCGTTAAGCAAGAGAATAAATTCTCCTCCGCCAAACAGATGTATATTTAATAGAGATCAATCAACACAGAATAAAGTCCAATGTCAGACACACAATCCATTTACAAGTTCGTTCTGGGTCTGAACGAAACGGGAGGCACTTTCCTCGCATATCCATCGATCTCCAAGTACGTCTGGACGACCACCAACTATTTCCATCCTCTTGGGTGTACAACCCAATCAGGATCATCAGTAATTATCCAAACGATGTGAAGACTTCCGGTCTTCGACCACCGTCATCATCTTCGACTCATCGTCGAATCGGTTATTCATAATGGGTATAAACCCGGCCTTTCCGAACAACCCGCGTATATTAAAAACAAATGTTACACAAACACAACATACGCCTCATTCCAATTCATCAGTCACTAACCGTAAATCAGTAAGAGAGCAATTCCCCAAATATTAACCCCGAAGGCCGAAACCAACATCAGATCAATACCCAGGAAACCATTCTTCTTAACTAACTTACAACTAGTTTCCAAATTTCACATTCTTAGGGAAAAGTTCCCATTAATTTTATCCAAGATAAATTCTTTAAAATCTATCCTTTAATCTTCCTTTGGATATCATTTCAAACCAGATTATGGTTTTCCAAACTAGTCGAGATTAGCGAACCACTCCGAAGTAATTATTTATTTTATTTCCCAATCCCAACCTATTCATCCCATGAAGCAAAACTGGTAATACTCCATATCTAACAACACGGTGTTATCGGTAAAATTAATTACCATTCCACTTTCAAATCTAATTAAAGATTTAAATATCGCTTTGGAGCAAAACTGGTGATACTCCATTCTCGCTCATTTTCCAAATTTGATAATTTAGATTATCAATTCACATTTCAATCTAATTGCAGATTCATTAAAACTCCTTTTGCTGGGTTAAAGAACTAATGTCATTTAAAACACAGTTCACGACAAACCCAAATCACATTCTATTTATTATCGGGTTAAAGAACAAGTGTTATTTAAAACACCCTTCACGGTAAACCCACAAATCAATTCTATTTAAAATCCATTTCAAATCCAATTTATTTATTTGAAAATAAATGGGTTTTAATTTTAGTTCAAAACTAGTTCATTTTAATAAAAAACTATTTTTATCTTTTCAAATGTGGAGTATTTCATCCCAATTTTTCCCAAATCATTTCTTATGATTTTACATAAATTATTACTATTTTTAATAATTTTATCAAGGCCCGTACAGTCGATTTCCAACAACGGCCATCGAACTGCACTTACACCGACCTTTTCCAAATTTGATTTGGACGTATCTCCAAATCCAACCGTTAGATTTCAAATTTCTAATATTCGCTAGAAAGCTCTTTTCGATACGAACCCAACGGTTCTGGTTTTAGGAGAATTCGATGGTCGGATCTCCCGTAATGTCCGTTCGAAGTCAATGGTCGAAATTTACGAACTACCGCGGCGCAGCGCGTTCTATTCAGGCCATTATATGATATATATATATATATATATATATATATATATATATATATATGTATATATTATATATTTCGTCGATTTCTATTTTAAATGAATTTTATAAATCGTTCTAAATTCGTTTCAAAAACATTTCAACTTCCATTTCCAATTCAAATCAAAATTGAAATTTTCCTTATAAATTCGTTTTAAATTCATTTCAATTTAATTCAAATTTCGGTTCAATTTGAATTCTTTTCAAATTGATTTTTATTCTATTTCAATTCGTTTTCAATTCAATTAGAATTTGTTTTATATTCAATTCAATTCGAATTCGTTTTACATTCAATTCAATTCGAATTCGTTTTATACTCAATTCAATTCGAATTCATTATATATTCAATTCAATTCGAATTCGTTATATATTCAATTCAATTCGAATTCGTTATATATTCAATTCAATTTGAATTCGTTTTATATTCAATTCAATTCGAATTCGTTATATATTCAATTCAATTCGAATTCGTTTTCTATTCAATTCAATTCAAATTCGTTTTCTATTCATTCGATTTTTAAATCTCTTTTCAATATTCATTCTAAAACGAATATACTCGATATAAATATCGATCGCGTCAAAATAGCGCATCTCTAATCAACACGACTTTATATATTTCAATAATTCCGTTATTCTATTCAACAAATGAATATTTATTCTATTCAATACGTGAATCTATATTTTTGTCAACACATGACTAATCTCAACGAATGAGTACTGTCCACGTGTGATTATTTTTGTTATTTAATATATTTTATAAAAATCATGGTATCTATCGTTTGATTTAAATCAGACTCCAACCGTAAATTAGTAAGAGAACGATTCCCTAAATATTAACCCCAAAGCCCGAAACCAACATCAGATCAATATCCAGGAGATCACTCATCTTATCTATTTTCCAGTTAGTTTCTAATTTTATATCTAATAAAGATGTAATTTTATTGTTAAAATATTTCGTTCAACACATGACTAATCTCAACGGATGAGTATTGTCAACACATGAACCTTTATTTTATAATATTAATGATGTAAATTTTATTGTTAAAATATTTCATTTAACACATGACTAATCTCAACGGATGAGTACTGTCACCACATGAACCTTTATTTTATAATATTAAAGATGTAAATTTTATTGCTAAAATATTTCGTTCAACACATGAATAATCTCAATGGATGAGTACTGTCAACACATGAACCTTTATTTTATAATATTCTTATTTTCTAAATTGGAATGAGGCCCAATCAATTACCATATAAAGTTAATTATATGGATTCCATACGACAAATGTATATAATAGCAACGATAAATAATCAACCATCATCCAAAGTGCACTACACTGTATAAGCATCAAATATAGATATCTAATGCTTATAACAGCCTGTCAATCAATCGATTGACATACAACTAATTATTGGGATTAGTGTATGCCGTATTTTATCCCAATACCCGTGTGGGGTTTCAAACAATCAAACACAGATTTTATTTGTGCAGTTGGGCGATGTGTAAAATTTATCGTCCCAATCAATGTCATTCAAATAGGTGTACATAAACAAACCGTCCGGTTTGTAAATGAATATTTATTTATTCACGTTCACGTTAAAAATTATATTTTTAACGATCGAATTATTTTATTCAACGTATGAATATCCTATTCGGTTCATTTATTAAATAAAATGATATCTTTATTTTTCTAATTTATTTTAGAAAATTTCGGTGGCATAATGGCACAATACTAGAAACGGGACAAGGCCTAGCCTTATCCCCGGTCTAGTGATGGCCCACGCCATACACATATCAATCAATTCAATTCTATTTCACCAAACAATTCAATTCAAACCAAATAATCTAACCAACTACACAACCAAACAAACAAGTCCATGGTCTGTGGACGATTGTGTCGGGTGCTACTAAACACCGTCTGCATCCTAGTATATATATATAACTAGAAAAAGAAATTTAGAGTGAGAGGTTCTCACCAATAGCTTATCCAACTCCACGACACTTCAAATGTAGAAGTCTTCGTGTAACACCCCGTATTTCTGTTAATACTAATATTCACAAATTAAAAGAATTAATATTGAGAATTTGAACGAAATACCCTTAAAAGGGCATATAACAAATTTGAGATATGTGAATTGCCTTAAAAGGCGAAAAATGGAATTAAGACATTAATTGGAAAATTAATGTGTAGAAATGGTCATAAGTTAATTATGGATTAATTTGAATTCATGAATAGGTGCGTATGTATGTATATATATATATATATATATATATATGGGCAGTTAATGTAAACATGAATAGAAGTTTATTAATTTGCTGAGTGTTTGCTGAGTCACTTCTGACTCATTGCTGAGTCAATAAGATAAACCCCATCTGGTCTGAATGGCTGCGGTTATTTCTAGGTTAAATCTAATGGCCTAAATGAATCCTAACATCTATAAATAAGTGGGTAGACTCTAACCCTAAATCACTTGAAAAATTGGAGAGCTACCGACATGCCGTTGCCATGGAGTTCAACATAGCCGTCACAAACTAAAGAAGAAGAAGGCCTAATCTACAAACTAAATCTACTCAAATCAAATCAAAAGCTCTCTCTCTCTTTCTATTTCTCTTCTTTAAAATTGTGAGTATGATGAATCTCACAATATTATTATAAAATAATTTGATTAAGTTATGAATGGATCACAAGAAAGTGATATGAATTGTTATGTATTTGTAAATTATGTTGTGGATCTCTTGTTATGCTATTATGTTATCATATATATGTTGTTATGTTGTAGTGATTATGTTGTAAATAATCCTATGCTATGTCATATGTGATTAATCATGCTATGCTATGTTGTAAATCATATCATGCTATGTTGCAAATTATGACATGCTATGTTGTAAATCTTATATATGTTGTAGATCTCATATTATCACATATGTTGAAATACTTATGTTATATGATAATGATGTCATGTTAAGTTGTGTTGAATCATACAAGTTGTAAAATCATGATGTTAGTATTTATGCGAATTGGATCATGTTTAAAGTTTATGTTTTTTTTATAATAGATCTTGATTATGGGAATTTGCCTATTGGGTTAGGTGTAGCCATATACATTAATCTACAAATTAATTGGATCTTGAATATGGGAATTTGCCTATTAAGTTAGGTGTACCCATATACATGAATCTATGATTAAATGAATTTTGATTTTTGGGAATTTGCCTATTGAGTTAGGTGTACCCATATAAAACCATATTGTTAATGATGTTGATTCACACATGTCCTATACAAGTTTATGAAATTTGATCAAAATCATATTATGTGAATTATGAATAAGTTGACACCCTTAGATCCATGACATGTATAACCTTATGCAAGTTGTAAAGTATGCAAGTTTTACCCCTTGTTATGATTTATTTAGTCACATATATATGTTGTTGTTGTGAATATTTTCTTTTATGCTATGAGTTAGACTAATAGGGTCTAGCATACATTTTGCGAATAAACGTTCAAACGTGGGGTAGGGGTAATATTAGGAAATTAATAAATTGGGGTGCAATTGATATGATTTTGCA
Organism: Allium sativum; assembly: GCA_030737875.1. Lineage (NCBI taxonomy): Eukaryota > Viridiplantae > Streptophyta > Magnoliopsida > Asparagales > Amaryllidaceae > Allium > Allium sativum. The sequence goes on along the minus strand of CM060915.1, from coordinate 938,858,131 downwards.
TGCCTTAAATGGATGTCCATAATTGAGTCAATTATGGACATTGTTAAATTTGGAATTAATTAATAATTCAAGTAGGGAATTATTAAAATTGGGGAAAGTGGATTATTAATAATAATCAATGCTTAGGACAAGAGGTTGGACCCGTTTGTGACGTAAACCTGCCCGGACCTGCCCGGCAAATCCAGTAGTCACAAATGTCGGCCTAATGTGAGAGGTCCTAGGCCCAAACTAAAGCATAACAGTTGTAAATACACGAGGTTAGACTCTTTTATGGTGTAAGACTGCCCGGACCCGCCCGACAAATCCAGCTGCCATAAATGCCAGTCTAATGTGAGAGATCTTTATGAGGTTATGGCCTTAATGAATTAAGAAATACTTAGCCAGATAATCATGTAAGGTGGGACATGGGGGTTAAGTAGGTGCCTTGGGTGGCATGAGGAATCTAGTGGTTGCCTTTAGAGGCATTTGAAATACGATTAGACTTAACCAAATACACATGTAAGTGAACATGACTAAGTGGGTTAAGTGGATGGACTAATGGGACAAGCTTAGGTGGAATGCTTGTGGGAAATAATGGGGGCCCATTTCAACCAGTATCCCAAAACGTATCTTTGTGGGCTCGACCCAAGTCGAGGACGGGACACGCATACTGGGTTTGACTATAAGAGGCCAAAACAGGGAGCGGTGGCAACGCAAGTCCAACGGGTTTCATATGCGTGTGTGGACCCGGGCTGGTAGGTAAGACGTTGTTGCATCGTGTAGGTATAAGCCGTGCATCTCCGTTATATCGGGTTGTCACTTTAGGGGAATGATACACCCCACTGTGGGGCCAGCACGGGTATCTACGAGTAGGGAGCTGATCGAAAAATGGAAAGTGGGGTACACCTAGTGGAGATAGGGGCAGGCGGCACCTATGTAGTCAGCTAGGAGTACGTAAAGCCATTAAGAAAGTTTCTAAGTGAAGCTAAGTGGAATCAATCTTTAGGGTGACTGGTGTGGTGCAGTATAGTGTTTATCCTTTAGTATTTAGGAGCGCCTATAACGTTTCCTTTAGCGATTGTCTATGTCCTTAATCTGCTCTTTCATAGACATTTCCTTGTTTTCCAGCTTATGCCATAGTCCAGTTATTTTGATAATAGTATTGTAGAATTATCATATTCGCCAGACTTTATGTCTGACCCCCCCTCTTTTTCATCCTTTTCTCCCTTCAGGTCCTCAGGTTGGGCCAAGTTCCAGTGGAGTCTGATTGGATTGCTTATCTCTTGGAAAGCTTGGACTGCTGAAGTAAAGTCCAGCTTGTTATCTTTCTTTTTAATAGCTATTTATGTAATGGGATTATGTACTTGTTTTATCAAGATAGATATTGTACTTGACTTTGATTATGGTGTTACGATGTAATCAAACATGTTTTGACTTCTGCTGCAATTGAAATAAAGTTTTTAAATTTCCAAGTACTATTTTATATCTGTCTTGTTGAAATTTTACTATTCTATATTCACCTAAAACCTCCATAGAAGTTAATGCATTCCCTTTGTGAGTGACATTAATGGACGTGGGGTGTTACACGTGGTATCAGAGCATAAGGTTACCAGAACAGATAAAATTTTTAGAAAAATATTTTTCTAAAGTATTTTTGGAAGAAGTGCTTTCAAAAACATGTTATTTAGAGAAAGTTTTTATGAAAAACATAATCCCAAATAGCCATATCCTTATCTTTATCTTTCGAATTCTCCATTTTGAATCTTTCCTTTTTCGTTTCAGCATGGCTGAAGATCTTAATCTCCCAGAAGGTCTGACGGTTCCAGGGTGGTTTAGGAGATATTTGGAGGCTAGGGCCACCACTGCAGGCCCAACAGATGTTCCTCCACCCCCAGTTGCACCCATTCCTCCTCCTCCTCCTCGTGTTGACACTTTTGCAAAGACGTGCAAGGAATTTAAGGCAATGGGAGGAAAAAACTTTTCAAGGGACTGAGACGTTTGTGGAGGCCAGAGACTGGCTTAAGGAGACCGAGGAATTGTTGGATATCTTTGAAGTGGAAGATGGGAGGAAAGTCCGTTTAGCTGCTTGGTTAATGAAGGGAGAGGCCTCGTTTTGGTGGGAGGTAACTAATGGGGAACGTCCAGTTGATTCATGGGCGGATTTCAGACGAAGGTTTGAGGCAAAGTTTCTTTCAAGGGCAGAGGAGAATTTAAATATGGAAAAATTCCTGACATTAAAGCAAGGGAGCTTATCAGTGAAGGAGTATGTCAATAAATTTAATAAGTTAGCAAGGTTTGGCTTGGAGTTGGTGAACACGCCAGAGAAGAAAGCTTTGAGGTTCGTTAGAGGCTTGAACGAACCGTTGCAAGGGTTGGCTATGACCCACATCCCTATGGGAGCCACCTTTGAAAGGCTAGTAGAAATGGCACTTATGCATGAGGATAAGGCAGTTGAAAAGAAAGGGGATCAGAAGAAACCCCAACAGCAAAATAAGAAGGGTGGTAAAAACAATAATGGCAAAGGGAAGAAGAGATGCTTCAATTGTGGGACGCCTGGCCATCTCAGCAAAGATTGTAGAAAGAAAAAGAAGACTGGTTGTTTTCATTGTGGAGATGCGGGACATTTGGTGAAGGACTGCCCAAAGAAGGGGCAGAGGGCAGAGTCTACATCGGGAGGACAGGTGCAGGCTCTTATGGCACCAGGGCAGGCAAGGGGGCAAGTTCAGGCTATTGTGGCCCCACCACTGCAAGAAAGAGGTAGAACAATTTCTGTTGAAAGCTTAGTTTTTCTGTTTGATCATCATGTCCGTACCTTATTCGATTCTGGCGCATCTCATTCGTTTATCTCTGCATCATTAGTTGAATTACTGCACTTGAACACCAGTTTAGTAGAGGATCCCTTGGTTGTTTCAAATCCAATTGGGGGTTCGGCTCATTTGACCATGATATGTTTGGATTTGAAAATCTCTATACTTAGCATTGAATTTAGATGTGATGCTTATGTATTGGGCTTCACGGGCTATGGGCTAATTTTAGGAATGGATTGGTTATCTAGAAATGGGGCCATTCTTGATTGTGAAAGGAGAGTAGTTAGGCTTGTGACTCGCCTTGGTAATGCTCTCGACATCTTTTGTAGTCCCATAAATTCCGTTATGCTAAGTTATCTTGAATCGCTTGACGCGCCTGTAGAGAATCTGCGAGCGGTAGAGGTGGTCCGGGAATATCCGGATGTGTTTGAGGAGGTGAAGGGCTTACCTCCAAAGCGGGAGATAGACTTTCGAATTTATCTTGTGGATAATGCTAAACCCGTATTTTTGCCAGTGCGCCACATGGCTCCACGTGAAAGGAGGGAACTCAATAAGCAAGTGAAGGAGATGCTTGAGAAGGGGTTCATAAAACGTAGTATATCAGAGTGGGGTGCTCCAGTAGTATTTGCTACAAAGGCGGATGGGTCCCTTAGACTTTGTGTGGACTATAGAGAACTAAACAAGCTTACTAAAAAGAACCGACACCCACTGCCGAGGATTGACGATCTCTTTGATCAGTTAGTTGGCGCCTCAATGTTTTCGCAGTTGGACTTAGCCACTGGCTTTCATCAACTGAGAGTGGCTGAGGATAGTATAGATAAGACTGCTTTTAGGACTCCTGAAGGATTCTATGAATGGCTAGTGATGCCCTTTGGTTTGACAAACGCCCCCGCATATTTTGTTGATTTGATGAGTAGGGTATTTAGGGAGTACCTTAACAAATTCGTGGTAGTCTTTGTGGATGACATCTTAGTCTTTTCTAAGAATGAAGAAGAGCATGCCCTACATCTTAGGGAAGTGTTGGAAACCCTTCGAGCGCATAACCTTAAGGCAAAATTTTCTAAGTGTCACTTCTGGAGGAAAGAAGTACGGTTCTTAAGACACGTGGTTTCCAAGGAAGGGATAGCAGTGGATCCCGCAAAGGTGGTGGCCATCCAAGATTGGAAGGTCCCTAAAAATGTAACCGAAGTAAGAAGTTTCTTAGGGTTGGCTGGCTATTATAGGAAGTTTATCAAAGACTTCGCAAAAATATCAGCTCCATTAACACGGTTAACGAAGAAGAACCTGGTTTTTACGTGGGACGAAGATTGTGATGATGCGTTCCAACGTTTAAAGAGAGCCTTAACTTCAGCCCCAGTCTAAGTGCTGCCAGACGGGAATAAACCGTTTACCGTCTATACTGATGCTTGTGGGACGGGACTTGGCGCGGTCCTCATGCAAGAGGGAAGAGTAATAGCCTATGGTGGAAGGCAGTTGAGGGTTCATGAAAAGAATTACCCTACGCATGACCTTGAGTTAGCCGCAATTGTTTTCGCGCTTAAGTCTTGGCGTCACTATCTTCTTGTTGAGAAATTCGAACTGTTCACTGACCACAAATCATTAAAATACTTATTCTCTCAGAAGGATTTGAATTTAAGGTAGCAACGGTGGATGGAATTCCTAGCCTCCTACGATTTTGAAATAGCATATACCCCGGGCAAGGGTAACGTGGTAGCAGACGCCTTAAGTAGGAAAAGGTTGTCCTTGAGTCCGTTGTTTGTTGAACGACGAAGCTTAGAATTCATCTCCATGTTTGACTTTAGACCCTCCGTTGACCTAGTACCTGGTTTGTTAGCATCCTTGGAGGTTAGACCTACACTTCTAGGACGAGTTGGTGAGGCACAGCAAGACGACCCCCAGTTGGTTGAGATAGTAGAAAAGCTCAAAGGAGGGGAGTCGTCTAGCCATCTTCGTAGGTATACCCTAGACGATAAGGGTTGGTTACGAAGGGATAATAGACTTTGTGTACCACAAGACGAAGACTTAAGGAAGGCCATTCTTGATGATGCTCATCGCTCAAAGATGACCATTCATCCCGGCAGAGACAAGATGTACAAAGATATGAAGCGGGTTTTCTTTTGGGCCGGTATGAAAAAGGATGTGGCCAAGTACGTCGCTAGATGCTTGGTGTGCCAACGAGTAAAAGCGGAACAAAAGAAACCCGGTGGGTTGCTTCACCCATTGGAAGTTCCACTATGGAAATGGGAAAGCATCTCAATGGATTTTGTGGATGGATTACCAAGATCAAGGAAGGGTAATACGGGGATTTGGGTTATAGTAGATAGACTTACTAAGAGCGCCCATTTTATTCCCGTGAAAAGTAAGAGGACTGCTCCGTGGTTGGCTTCTGTATACATTAAAGAGATAGTTCGTTTGCACGGTATTCCTTTTAGTATAGTAAGCGACTGTGATCCCATCTTCACTAGAGAATTTTGGAAGAGTTTACAAGAGGCGGTAGGGACTCAGCTATGTTTGAGCACCGCATATCATCCTCAGACGGACGGCCAGACCGAGAGGGTGAATCGTATTCTAGAGGATCTTTTAAGGCTTTGTATCCTAGACTTTGGGGGTACATGGGAAGAGCACCTTCCGTTGGTAGAATTCGCATATAATAATAGCTTTCAGTCTAGTATTAGCATGGCACCATTCGAAGCTCTTTATGGAAGGCCTTGCCGTTCGCCTACATGTTGGTGGGAATCTACCGATAAAATCCTACTTGGGCCCGATATGGTTAGGGAAACCTCGGAGAAGATTGATTTGATTCGAAGGAGGATGAAAGCAGCACAAGATAGGCAGAAATCGTATGCTGATAAGAGGAGGACAGATCTTGAGTTTGACATTGGGGACTTGGTTTTTATCAAAGTGTCTCCGTTAAGGAATGTTGTTCGCTTTGGGTCCGTTGGGAAATTAGCGCCAAGGTTTGTAGGGTCGTTTCCTATAAAAGACAGGATTGGGAAGATGGCGTATAGGGTGGAGTTGCCTGAGAAACTTAGTGGAGTACACGACATATTCCATGTATCACATTTGAGGAAGTGTTTGCATAAGACCGCGGAGGTGGTAGAGCCGAGCTTGCTTAAAGAGGTGGAAATAGAGCGTGATGCAACAATTAGACGAGCTCCTACATGCATTCTAGGGTCGGAGATCAAAAAGTTGAGAAATCGAGAGGTCAGACTAGTTAAAGTGCAATGGGGAGATGATGAGAGCAACGTTACTTGGGAGACAGAAGGGAAGATGCATTCGCTATACCCTTTTCTTTTTGGGGGTATGTCTTTTAATTTCTCCTTTATCGCTTAGCTTATCTTATCTTATCTTTAGTATGTCCTCTCATTAGTATCTTTGACCTTTAGTTAGGATAATCCTATGGTTGAAACATGTGTTTGAGACATGTTATGTATGATGGATCCAAAATGGATGCAAGTGGTTGCTAGTGGTTGCTCGTGGATGCATATATACACACACTTTAGGCACTAAATCGGCTCAGTCACTACATATTGCATATTGCATAAATGAATGTATTTAGTATAATGGATGTATAATGGTTGTACCATCATATAGATGCTGCATTCGGTTGAATGGATGTGCACGCATATAGAAGTAGTTTGTAAGCAATTAGGATCTTTTGCATACATAATGGATGCATGGCACTATCATGAATTGCATCAAGGAGGTCAACTGAATCTGTGGACCGCCTGATTTTGCATTAGATACGGACATAGACACACACTGTGCATTTAAACATGAAAGCATTAGAAGTCTATAAGGACAATGGATGCCAGTGTTTGTTGATTGAGTAGATGGTTGATGATAGGAAATAAACTTGAAGATTTTGGGGTCGAAATCCCATAAGGAGGGGAGAATGTAACACCCCGTATTTCTGTTAATACTAATATTCACAAATTAAAAGAATTAATATTGAGAATTTGCACGAAATAGCCTTAAAAGGGCATATAACAAATTTGAGATATGTGAATTGCCTTAAAAGGCGAAAAATGGAATTAAGATATTAATTGGAAAATTAATGTGTAGAAATGGTCATAAGTTAATTATGGATTAATTTGAATTCATGAATAGGTGCGTGTGTATATATATATATATATATATATATATATATATATGGGCAGTTAATGTAAACATGAATAGAAGTTTATTAATTTGCTGAGTGTTTGCTGAGTCACTTCTGACTCATTGCTGAGTCAATAAGATAAACCCCATCTGGTCTGAATGGCTGCGGTTATTTCTAGGTTAAATCTAATGGCCTAAATGAATCCTAACATCTATAAATAAGTGGGTAGACTCTAACCCTAAGTCACTTGAAAAATTGGAGAGCTACCGACATGCCGTTGCCATGGAGTTCAGCATAGCCGTCACAAACTAAAGAAGAAGAAGGCCTAATCTACAAACTAAATCTACTCAAATCAAATCAAAAGCTCTCTCTCTTTCTATTTCTCTTCTTTAAAATTGTGAGTATGATGAATCTCACAATATTATTATAAAATAATTTGATTAAGTTATGAATGGATCACAAGAAAGTGATATGAATTGTTATGTATTTGTAAATTATGTTGTGGATCTCTTGTTATGCTATTATGTTATCATATATATGTTGTTATGTTGTAGTGATTATGTTGTAAATAATCCTATGCTATGTCATATGTGATTAATCATGCTATGCTATGTTGTAAATCATATCATGCTATGTTGCAAATTATGACATGCTATGTTGTAAATCTTATATATGTTGTAGATCTCATATTATCACATATGTTGAAATACTTATGTTATATGATAACGATGTCATGTTAAGTTGTGTTGAATCATACAAGTTGTAAAATCATGATGTTAGTATTTATGCGAATTGGATCATGTTTAAAGTTTATGTTTTTTTATAATAGATCTTGATTATGGGAATTTGCCTATTGGGTTAGGTGTACCCATATACATGAATCTACAAATTAATTGGATCTTGAATATGGGAATTTGCCTATTAAGTTAGGTGTACCCATATACATGAATCTATGATTAAATGAATTTTGATTTTTGGGAATTTGCCTATTGAGTTAGGTGTACCCATATAAAACCATATTGTTAATGATGTTGATTCACACATGTCCTATACAAGTTTATGAAATTTGATCAAAATCATATTATGTGAATTATGAATAAGTTGACACCCTTAGATCCATGACATGTATAACCTTATGCAAGTTGTAAAGTATGCAAGTTTTACCCCTTGTTATGATTTATTTAGTCACATATATATGTTGTTGTTGTGAATATTTTCTTTTATGCTATGAGTTAGACTAATAGGGTCTAGCATACATTTTGCGAATAAACGTTCAAACGTGGGGTAGGGGTAATATTAGGAAATTAATAAATTGGGGTGCAATTGATATGATTTTGCATAGCTTAAATGGATGTCCATAATTGAGTCAATTATGGACATTGTTAAATTTGGAATTAATTAATAATTCAAGAAGGGAATTATTAAAATTGGGGAAAGTGGATTATTAATAATAATCAATGCTTAGGACACGAGGTTGGACCCGTTTGTGACGTAAACCTGCCCGGACCCGCCCGGCAAATCCAGTAGTCACAAATGTCGGCCCAATGTGAGAGGTCCTAGGCCCAAACTAAAGCATAACAGTTGTAAAGACACGAGGTTAGACTCTTTTATGGTGTAAGACTGCCCGGACCCGCCCGGCAAATCCAGCTGCCATAAATGCCAGTCTAATGTGAGAGGTCTTTATGAGGTTATGGCCTTACTGAATTAAGAAATACTTAGCCAGATAATCATGTAAGGTGGGACATGGGGGTTAAGTAGGTGCCTTGGGTGGCATGAGGAATCTAGTGGTTGCCTTTAGAGGCATTTGAAATACGATTAGACTTAACCAAATACACATGTAAATGAACATGACTAAGTGGGTTAAGTGGATGGAATAATGGGACAAGCTTAGGTGGAATGCTTGTGGGAAATAATGGGGGCCCATTTCAACCAGTATCCCAAAACGTATCTTTGTGGGCTCGACCCAAGTCGAGGATGGGACACGCATACTGGGTTTGACTATAAGAGGCCAAAACAGGGAGCGGTGGCAACGCAAGTCCAACGGGTTTCATATGCGTGTGTGGACCCGGGCTGGTAGGTAAGACGTTGTTGCATCGTGTAGGTATAAGCCGTGCATCTCCGTTATATCGGGTTGCCACTTTAGGGGAATGATACACCCCACTGTGGGGCCAGCACGGGTATCTACGAGTAGGGAGCCGATCGAAAAATGGAAAGTGGGGTACACCTAGTGGAGATAGGGGCAGGCGGCACCTATGTAGTCAGCTAGGAGTACGTAAAGCCATTAAGAAAGTTTCTAAGTGAAGCTAAGTGGAATCAATCTTTAGGGTGACTGGTGTGGTGCAGTATAGTGTTTATCCTTTAGTATTTAGGAGCGCCTATAACGTTTCCTTTAGCGATTGTCTATGTCCTTAATCTGCTCTTTCATAGACATTTCCTTGTTTTCCAGCTTATGCCTTAGTCCAGTTATTTTGATAATAGTATTGTAGAATTATCATATTCGCCAGACTTTATGTCTGACCCCCCCCTCTTTTTCATCCTTTTCTCCCTTCAGGTCCTCAGGTTGGGCCAAGTTCCAGTGGAGTCTGATTGGATTGCTTATCTCTTGGAAAGCTTGGACTGCTGAAGTAAAGTCCAGCTTGTTATCTTTCTTTTTAATGGCTATTTATGTAATGGGATTATGTACTTGTTTTATCAAGATAGATATTGTACTTGACTTTGATTATGGTGTTATGATGTAATCAAACATGTTTTGACTTCTGCTACAATTGAAATAAAGTTTTTAAATTTCCAAGTAATATTTTATATCTGTCTTGTTGAAATTTTACTGTTCTATATTCACCTAAAACCTCCATAGAAGTTAATGCATTCCCTTTGTGAGGGACATTAATGGACGTGGGGTGTTACACTTCGTCATTCTCGCCTTTTGTCACTTTCGTTGCCCGTAGCCACTACATATGTAAAAATCGAATTTTTACTTTGCTATTCAATATATAAAAATCGAATTTTTACTTCGCTATTCAATATATAAAAATCGAATTTTTACTTCGCTATTCAATATATAAAAATCGAATTTTTACTTCGCTATTCAATATATAAAAATCGAATTTTTATATTGTTGTTATGTATATAAAAATCATATTTTTATATCGTTACTATATAGATAAAAATTCTATTTTTACATCGCTACTATATAGATAAAAATTCTATTTTTACACCGCTACTATATAGATAAAAATTCTATTTTTATCACGCTAAAAATCGTATCTTTTCTATTTTAAAAATCTAATCTTTTCTATTTTAAAAATCTAATCTTTATCTTCTAAAAATCCTATTTTTATTTAAATAAAAATCGAATCTTTATATTGTTCTTCATATGATAAAAACCATATTTTAATTCGTTAACTATATAAAAATCCTATTTTATTTCATATAAAAATCCAATTTTTATTCAAATAAATAAATAAAAATAAAATAAAAACTCACTGGGCTAAAATGGGGGTGGGAATGGTCGCGCCGGAGTCCGAGATGGTCGGTGGTAGGCCAGCGTGGACTGTAGCGGTGGAATGGGGTGGTCTTTGGCTGCGGTGGGGCTTCAAACTCGAGATGGAAGCGGAGTGGGGGGTGCTGGTGGTATACAGTGGTCGGAGGGGGTGTGTGGGGCGTCACAGGCAAGGGGGGGCTCGGGGTTTGCGTCGCGAGGTGGAAGCAGGGGGGTTCGGGTCTTTGATGCAGGCGGAGGAGAGGGAGGTGGATGCGCTCGAGGTTGGGGGAGAGAAGAAGGAGGAGGCGGCGGCTATGGCTTGGGGGGCGCGATGTAGTGGCGGCGGTGGCGGTTCATCCCCCGGTCGCCCCCTTTTTTTTTTTAAATCGATCGAGAATGTGGTGGGGGGGCCAGAGGAGTATGGAGAGGAAAGGGGGATTTAATTTTTTTATTATTTTAATTTCAAAAAGTTGACTTTTACATACGACCTCTAAACGAGGCCCACCGCCTGTCGTCCACAGCTAATTACCCCCATTCCGAACACAATGGGATATGTATCACAAGCCGATTCGATCATTTCGATCAGTTTTCATCAAAATCAACATATAACTCTATATATTGAATTTGAACGCGTATTTCAATTCACTGGGGTCACATACTAACTCGTAAAATTCCAGAAAAGTATTTTCTAGCTTCGTATTGATGATACGGTCCTAACAAAACTAATTTCATCGAATTCTGAGACCGTTTGAAAAATGGTCATTTTCCAGTCGATTAAAATCAACTAAAACTGGTCAAACGCGTTTTCCTTTGCCACGCTCACATATTGAATCAAAAAATTATGAAATTTGAAACCTAGCAATAACTTGACATCGCGGACCCAACAAAAGTGGTTTCGTCGAAATCCGAGGTCGTTTGCAAAATTTCCATTTTTAAGGGCCTGAATTCCATAGCGACTATTCAGAATTTTCAACTGGACATATCTTTTGATTCCCGCTATGAAATTTTGATTTTTCAGATTCGTTGGAAAGATATTCTCAATTAGATCCTATTATTTTTGGTTTCGTTAAAATACGGTTTGTTTTGCACCCGGTACATTCAATTGAAGTTTGAAATCGAATTATCGAACTACCGCGCCATTTTCAATTCCTTTTATAATTATATATAATCATTTATATTCTAACGACGACGTATATAATATATACGTTCTAAATATATTCAAAATAAATTTCTCGGCGATATTATTTAAAATAATCTATTTTAAATGTTCAAAATTCGCTGAAATTGCCAAAATAAAAATTTTAAACTAGCTCAGATTTTCTGGGTTATTACATATTTGCAAACCATTTGCAAATAGATTAGAAAGAGAAATGTTTGTAAACCATTTACAAATGAGATTGAATAGGGAATATTTGTAAAACCTTTACAGATAAAATCGAAAAGGAGATATTTGTAAAACTATTTACAAATAGAATTAAAAAGGAAATATTTAGAAAATAAATAGAGTTATAAAAAGGAAATTTGTTTATAACCGAATAGGATGTTACAAAAAGGAAATCATTTGTAAAGTGAAGAACCGTTACTAAAAGTAAATCTTTATAAATGAATAGTTTATTCGAAAAGGAGTTAATCAAATTTAGTTATCCGATAGAGTTATATCGAACTAGAGTTATTCAAAAGGAGTTATCGATTATTAGTTAATCGAAGGAAATGTCGATTTTTAGTTAATCGAAAGGAGTTATCGATTATTAGTTAATCGAAAGGAGTTATCGATTATTAGTTAATCGAAGGAATTATCGATTTTTAGTTGATCGAAAGGAGTTATCGATTAATAGTTAATCGAAAGAATTGTCGATTATTAGTTAATCAAAAGGAGTTATCGATTATTTATTAATCGAAGGAGTTTATCGAATATATTTTATTCGAAAAGAATCAAAAGAGTTATCGAATATTAGTGATTCGAATAAGTAAAAGGAGTTATCAATTTTAGTTAATCGAAAGGAGTTATCGATTTTTAGTTAATCGAAGGAATTATCGATTATAGTTTAATCGAAAGGAGTTATCGATTTTAGTTTAATCGAAAGGAGTTATCGATTTTAGTTAATCGAAAGGAGTTATCGATTATAGTTTAATCGAAAGGAGTTATCGATTATAGTTTAATCGAAAGGAGTTATCGATTATAGTTTAATCGAAAGGAGTTATCGAATTAGTTATTCGAAAGGAGTTAAGTAAAAAGAGTTAATCGATTAGGGTTAGGTAAATAGAGTAAATCGAATTTTGTTTATTTGAAAAAGGTTAATCAAATCTAGTTATGCGTAAGAGAGATTATCAAATATAGTTATTCGAAGGGAGGAGTTATCGAATAGAGATTTATTCGAACGAAAGTTACGTAAGAAAGTGTTTAAGAGTTAAAAGATGAACTTACCCTAATTCGAGATTTGAAATGTTGTTCAGTTAGTTATACCCCAACTTGATTGACTTCTTTTTTAATTTAGAAATGGTTAAGGTTCGAGAGTGAAAGTGGTTAAGTGAATTTAGTAAATAAGTATAGTGGTTTGAGTGGTCGTGGCGATGTTGATTTAAACATCTGTTTAAATCCAAGTAAAGAAGATTTGGAAATGTTTTCCAAATAGAATCAGAAACTTAATCAAATATTGAAATAGGATATATATATATATATATGATTGATGATTGATTGATAGAATTTCCATTTGGAAATAATATCGTTGTTTGCACACCTGTTTTTCTTTGATGGTTAAATCACAAACTATCGAAGTTTTGACCATTTTAACGATGTTAATATGGAGAGACCGGTTGGATTATTATCCAAAGAACCACTCTGTATTGGCATAAGCGTTGCGAATCATATATGCCAAAGAAAATTGAAGACGGAGTAAAGTGCAAGGGCTATTGTATAAGTCTTAGATAACAGTTCCTAAGATGGATGTACTGAATAGTGCCTTTGGTTTATCCTGTTCCTGGAAGACTTGTATGGATGAATGGCTGACAGAGTATTTCCAGAAAAGGTCACGTACATTGATTTCTTCAAACGTACCAAGAGTGGAAGCGGAGAAGGAAACTTCTTTAGCTAACACATAATGTATTGTTGTAGACGTCAATTAGTGATTTTCGATGGATCTGACAATGTGGCATTCGAAGTGAATCTGGTGTGATGATAAAGCGTAGCTTCTGGCCTCACATCCGGTAAATGACAGAAATCGGGCAGGCAGCATGGCCAAGTCGGTCGCTCCGAAGTAGGGTGTATAATCACCTGATCTAGAGTTTCATTTACTTCTAAAAATCTATTGTTGATGCTGTCCCATTCGGGAAATGGTTGCTGATCCCAACCGTTGGTGATATACATTCGATACACTCAAGCGAAATGAGTGGTCGGTCATGTGTGGCCGGGTTGCAAGATGTTCTTGTTGAACCCAGTGTATTCCTTTATAGAGGTACACTAGCGAAAGGTGGTTCCATACCTTGTCATAGTTGGAAATCCATTACCCAATACGTGCTTGCGGTTTTTGATTGTATACTATATATGTAGAACGTGAGATGAAAGCGTTTGTGCTAGATGATTATTATATTGTGGTTGATAGACATTATTATAATATCAAAAGGTTTTTGATATAAAGATATTTTGGATTCTCATAAGGGAAAAACCCATTCTGTTATACGGTGTGGTCTTATGAGATATCGTTTACTTGTTCAAACTATTAAACTGTTTTACTCATACCAGTCCCATGACTGACCCGGAGTTTATTTTGTTTTGTTTTCCCTAAACTCTTGGGTGCTCAATTTTGTACGGGCAGTCAAGTAGTCGGGATTTACAGATATACTGGAAGAGCTTAAAGCAGGAGGCTTCAGGATTATATAGCTATTGTTATTTCCGCTGAGTTGTAAGTGTTGTACTCTGATAATGTTATTGTATACATATAATGATGTATATTTCAAGTTATGTTATATATATTATATGTTATTCGTTCCATTGTGAGGTTCGTGTTACTCTGATGTTGTGTTCTTCTTCTTCTTCTATTCTAAGTTTCTATCTTATCTTTCCTCACCTTCTAATTTCTTTCATTAATTACTTGGATTTTTCGATGTTTGGTTAGTCATCATCATGTTTATGTCGATAACCAAAGTCGCCAAAATCCGGTTCATTATAGTTGGTATCAGAGCTTAAGGTTAAGTGAATTACCTTGGCTCTATGGCGTGACTCAGTAGAGATAGGGTTAGTAATACCATAGATTGAGTTGAGTGTATATATACGAGTGAACGTATTTGTTATTGATATAAAAATTTGTTTTATATTGTGGAGATTTATTGGTTGAGTCGTTTATGGGTTCTGGTCGATCAGTTTGATCCACTGTATCGGTAGGAGTTTATAAACACTCGAATACGATGGGTCGACACGATATGTTTTGAAAAGAGGGTAAATTAAAATAAGTTTACCCAAGGTATATCTTGATATAGAGAAGATATATATATATATATATATATATATCAAAATTATAATATATTGGATATATTGGTTGTTATTATAATCGAGTAAGATTATAAATTAAATGGTTATGTAAATAACCAATCAGAATTCATATAAATGAAATACGTGAAATCAGATGAGTTAAATCTAAAATTTAAACCACAAATTGAATTAAAATTCTAGAAAATTGGATAAGTGTTTGTAAATGGATTTGGATTAAAAATAAGGAAAATTTAAGATCTTGGGAGATTTTAAATTGTTTTACAAGCAGTGTGAATTATATTTTGAAATGAATATCAAAGTGGAAATGTTTAGAAATGGTTTTATAGTATTGAACTCACTTCGATCGCTGGAAAATAGATTCCGATGATGACAGCTGCATCATCAGTATTCATTTTCGAGTTGTAAGTGATGAATTACTACCAGAGACACTGTTTTGAATTTGTTTTGGGAAAGACAAGTTGTGTTGAATTTCAAAATGGGATTTATAATATAGAATTTGATATATAGAAATTGAATATATAGAATTTGAATATAGAAATTCAAATGGGATTTATATATAGAATTTGAATAATAGAATTTGATATATAGATTTGAATAATAGAAGTGATATAAAATTTGAATAGAAATTGAATAGAATTAACTAAGTCGAAGAGGAATTAGTTAATCGAGTTTTGAATTTGAAGTTGAACTTTGAAAGGTGAATTGGATTTGTAAATGGATATTCGAAATCGAATATAGAACTTAAATTTGAAATTTGGATTCAAATTAGTTAATAAGCAAGTTAAAATATATTTGAACATGTCATGTTCAAATATAAAAGTGAAATAGACTAAAGATTTAATTAACAAATTAATTAACGAATTGAGTTAAAACGATCAGGTATAGTTAAAATAGATTGGACAGGTATAAATATACATGAGATAGGTATGGATAAGGTATGAAGGTAAATAAATAGAATGCTCGACGAAAAGGTATGTATTTAATTCATATATGAGATTTTATGCGCCGTATCGGCTAGCCGCTTGGCTTTTTCGTTTTCTTTTGGATTGGTGAGGGCCATGGGAGGCTATTTGAAATATCCCGATGCTTCTGGTACAAAGGAGGTTATGGCGATTTTTTCCGGGAATTTACGGAATTAGAATATTTTTAAGATAATTTGATAGTTAGAAATCTACGTATCGATATATATACAGAAGTCGATAAGGAAACGAACTTAGAAATAGAAAAGTAAAATAAAAAAGGAAGACTAAGAATAAAATCTAGTAAGAATAGAAAGAGGAAGCGTATACGTGTTTAAAAGTGAATAAGTAGTTGTATGGTATTGATTATTCGAATTAGTAGTCATATCTGTTTTGACGTTATAAATGTTATTCAGTCAAGGTCTGAGAGGTAGTTATACCCCCAACTTGATTGATTTCATTATTAACAAATAAATAATAAGATTTCAGGCTCGAAGATCAATGTTGAATAAGAGTTAGTTGAATATAGTATTTGGGTTGTCGTAACGATGTTTTACACAACATCCGTTTTAACCCAGATAAGTGTAAGCTTGGAGATATTATAAAGAATATTTCCTAAGTATAGAAATAAACGAGATCGGAAAAGAGATAAGTAATTGGAATATTTTCCAATTATAAATAGCATATATTTTCTAAAGTTTAGAAAATAAAGGAAGGCGATATTCAGAAATGTTTTCCAAATAACATAAAAGGCCAATATGGTTATTGAAAATATTTGGTTAACAAATATTGATAAAGAAATAGAGAAGTGATTTAACTAATGGAATATTAATTAAGGGCTCAGTGACATGTTCAAAAAGGAAAATTTGATTTTTGAAAAGAGTAAACTGTTTAAAAACTCCCAGGGAAAGACTATTTGAATTAAAAACAAAATTTAATAGAAATTTGTGAAAGCAAAATTGAATTAAAGTAAAGCCAGTAAAGTGGTAACTGAGATTGAATTAGAATGATATCAAGACAAATTGGATTGTGAGATTCAAATTTGAAGTGTAATGGGATAATCAAGTTAAGAGTTAGGAATCGAGAAGAAACTCGAGTTAAATTGATATTTGGCCCGGATATAAGCGAATGGTGGTGTTGTGGATAAAAGCAGATTGGAATTTGATTGGGATAACATTGGTATATGCTGAATTGATAACAGGTGGAAAGGATATAATGATATGCCGACAAAAGGTACAAGTTTATATTTCTATTAGATATAATATTTATGAGCCGAATTGGCAAGCTGCTTGGCTGTTTGATTTTCTTTTGGGTTGGAGATGGCCTAGAGAGGCAAGTGGGAGTTTGACCGATTGACCAGTACAAAGGAGGTGCTGGTGATTTTTTTTCAAAAAGTTAAGGTGTTAGAAAATTTTCAGGATTTTTGAAAATTTTCGTTGATAAGAATTAATTAATAATTTAATTGAAATTAAATTGGTTCAGTTAAAACTGAAGTTAAGAAGTGAACAAATAAGTTCTAACCAGTCGATAGGGTCGTTCTCCACCTTAGCAATTTCGAGTACGAAATTATTTTAAGTGGGGAAGATTGTAATGACCCGCATTGGCAGAGGTATTATAATTAATTTATTTAATTATTGAAATGGTGGTTTAGAGAATTTAATGGTCGTGGAATTAAATAATGGTGAATATTTAATTAAATTAATAAATTAAATAATATATTTAATTCTGAAATAAACAGAATTGGCTGAAATGGCGATATGGTGTGAACTGGGTCATCTGTGATATTTAATTCGGTTCAGAATTGAATTAGAATAACGAATATATTATTTGAACGACAGTTTGAACGTATAATTATATTATAATTAAAATCGAGCTCGAAATGGCGCTGCAGTTCGTAAATTAGCGATTCGAACTTCAACTGAATGTACAGGGTTCGTTTTAAATCGGATTTCTGTGAAACAAGAAACGTGTGGAGCTGGTGATGTATATCTTTCTAGTGGAAGAGAAAAATCGGGATTTCATCATGTAGATTTTGATTTACGTCCAAATCAAATTTTAGAAAAGTCGCTGTGGAATTCCTTTATAATTTATAAAGGAATTATTTATAATTTATAAAAGGAATTTCAATATAAACCGAATATCGAGTTGACCCAGATTTGAAATATCAAGCTAGAAATTCATAGAGGAATATTCTATAGCTGTATGGTATTCCACTGTGAATATATACGATAATATTAAATTATTAATATTTAATTTAATTGTTTTTAAATATATTTATATATTTAAAAGGGCTATTTAGAGCTTTAAAAATAGCCACTTTTGCAAACGAAGTCGGAATTCGACGAAACTAATTTTGTTGGATCCACAATATCAAATTATTGTTAGATTCCAAGTTCCGTGATTTTTAGAGTCACTATGTGGCCGTACGGATTTTTAATGCGAAAAACAGTCAGTATTTTGACAGTTAAAAATACGCTGTGTGAGCAAACAGAGTCGGAATTCGACGAAACCAGTTTCGTTGGGACCGTAATGTCGAACTCTAGCTGCATGTCAATTTTCATGATTTTTAGGCGTCGTGTGTGTTCGTAGGGATTTTTAGAGTGATGAAACAAATATAAAAAAAATGATATTTAATAAAATATCTTGAATGTGTAAGTGGACCAAAACCAAGCCACGTCTTCCCCATTCCAGCCACACAAAGTTTTAACCTTCCTATATAACCAATTTTAAGCCGCCGGTGTTCGTTCTTCATTTTTCAATGAAACGGAGGGTTTTAAAAATCAAAATCAACTCAACAAAAATCCCAAAAATCCAACACCAACATCTTTGAGCTTGTATAAGAATTTCCTTTCTACTGATATGCGGTTTGTGGCTTGCGATGAGATTTCTGGGGTATCCAAATATTGACAGAGAAGTTAGGGTTGAGGTTTTTGTCGCGTTCTTTGGTTGTGAGCTCGAGTAAGGTTGGGGTTCAGGTTCAGGGGGTTAAATGGCTCGGGTGTGGGAAGTTCTGAGGCGTGCGACGGCAGTTGGGGTATCGCGATGACCGCGAGGACCTGTAGAGCTCGACGGTTTGTTGACATCGAGTGGGGAATTGTGGCAAGGATGTTAAAGAGGAGTGGAAGTAGGTTGAAATGGTGTTGGTAGTTTGGGATTTCATTGAAGATGGGAGGTGCGGTTGGTGCTGGTAATCACGAAATTGGTGAAAGATTGGAAGCAGGTCACGGCAGTGGAATTTGGGGGAGATGAAGGGTACGGGTTTTGGGCCGAGACTTGGGTGAATGGGCCGACGTTTAAGGAGGTATAGGCCCAAATGTATTTAAACAAATTATATATTGTTAATGTAAATTAAATAGAGTACAAAACTTGTAATGCTAATATCTAACACATACGGTATCAGATTGACAAAACGTAAGTTGCATCGGGATCGTATGGACGAGAGCTTCACAATGAAGCTGACTGAAAGTGGATTGGGGCTCGTATGAATTTATGGCGAAATAAACTGTTTGAATCAAATCAAACAACAGTTTATCGTTCTTTAACGATGAACTGCCAAAGTGAGTAAATCTGACTAACTCTGAACAGTTTATAATATCATGTTGTATTTTTAGAATTGTTAAATATTGGCTGATTGACTGTGTGTTGACTGTTTGATTGAACTGCTAGTCAGTTAGTTGAATTTCTGTATTGATTCTGTTTAACAGAATATATTATATGGAACTGAAAGTGATGTTATCTATATTGTTTAACATCTGTGGATGAAGGGAAAGAGGTTGGGGGAATCCGACTGGATTCCTCAACAGTATTTTATTGTTTTTCATATATTTTGATGTATGATGTGAATTATAACCTGTTGTTGATTATGTGTGTATGGACGATATTGGCCATCGCGATTTGATATGATTAAATACCATAACATACCAGAATGTTGATACGGGAATTTTCAAAGTGATATTTGAAAATAAATTATTTATAAAATCAAAGGATTTTATAAAAGAGATAATATTTATAACAATCAAAGGAGATTTTATAAAAGAGAGTATTTATAAATAGAATATTTATTGTAACGGACCAGGGATTTTCGACCCCGAAAATCGACACACAAACACCATATCGAACATTTCAAGCATCGAAAACACCTGAACGTTATGAGAAAGAAATTAGAGGATGAGAAAAGAAAAAAAGAAATATTAGAATAGAAGAAAAGAAGAAGAACATCAGAATCTCACAGCGGAACGAATAAAGTATAATATCAAATCTCTTTATACAGAAAGAACTGTATATATATACATACCAATCATCAGAGTACATCATATATCAGACACAACGGAAATAAACTTTGAATAACTAACGGTGAAGCCTCCTGCTTTCAGGTCTCGAATCTCCAGCGATACCTAACCTGTTAATATACTCGGTCTGACCCGAGCACATTTGATTTAAAACAAAATTCACCGGGTCATTCTGGAATACTTTCAGTGGTAAATTCATAGCACAACAACTTGTTTAACGTTGAAAATCCTTTTTGGGAGCTAACCACGACAGAACCATAGTGTATCTTTGGGAGCTAACCAGAGATTATAAGTAGTTCTTCCGCTTCATGAAGATCTATGGTCTTCAATGCTCCATCTTCATTTGCTACCAGTTAGTTTCGTACGTAACGTTGAATCGAAGTGGTTTTGGGTCTAGTTCCCATCCCGGTCTCTTCAAAACAACATGTCAAAAAGGTCCAATAATATATTTATTGATAGTTGGGTTTTAACTATCAATTCACACAACACGGTATATTGGCAGCTCGAAATTCTTAAATTCATTTATTAAAACTCTTTTTATCGATCCTGATAAATCGATTTCATATCCTCTAGTCACAAATCCATTATTCGTTATATGGAAAATGATAACATATCTTTATTTTCCAATCACCCTTTCATTTCCTTATTTCAAAAACATTATTATATATTTGCCGAATCTCTTTTATTTCCTCTTCGCCTTGCGAAAATCATCTTATATTCTTAACTCAAGGTTAACGATATAATTTCACAATCCAAACTTGAGTTAAACATCCATTAGTTCAATAACATTTCAAAATCTTGTTAACGACGTCGCGATATTTCTCTTGTAGAAATAATAACCAAATTCCGACACTCCTATTGTTTTCAAACTAATATCATTCCTCGATAATAGTGAAGCCGTTCAAGTTGGGATATTTTAATTACCTCTCAGACCATGACCGCCAATGTTCTTATCTCAGAATCAATACCAGTTTGAAACACAAACCTATCATTCAAATTTCTGTCACTTCAGTTACCATTTTATTTAAAACATGGTTTTAAAAACCATTCCTTCCATTTGGCATATTATATCTCAAAATAAACCTCTTACTTTTATTCAAATATATTTACTAACGCAACCCTTTTTGCTTTTACAAACTTTCTCCAATCTATACTGATTTCGTTTAACCTAATTCCATAAATAAAAACTTATTTAAGCTCATCGCCTACGTTAATTTCCTTTATAAATCTTGTTTACGAACCTTGGGTACTATTTAAAAATCATCTTATAGAATCCATAAATCATTTCCTTTTTGTAATCATATTTCACTTTAATTGACTTAATTAAATAATTAAGTAAACAAATCTTATAGAAATCTTTACATTACTCGTCTATTCATTTACTTTCAACTATCATTGGATTTTCTTATCCTATCTCTTACAATAAATCTCTTTTTGAACTTCTCAATTATTAAGTAATATTTAATCCATAATGACATATTTGCTTCCCAACTTGTTTATACTTTAAAAGAAATCAATTTTAAAACTTTACTTCAATTATAAAAATAAATTTTATAATTGTAATTATATCCATTCACCTGACGGTGAACTAACGCCTTAAAAACAACGTTAAGACCATTTGCTGCCAATATTTTAATCAATACCGTTTATGGATCAAAGCAACGCACAACGTTGAATTTCAATTCAACGTTCAATATCCGATCAATAATCAACATTCAAATAGAATGTAACGTTGTTTGGGGGTAACAGTTCATATTTGGGTGATATAAACAACATATAAAATATTTGAGGAATCCGGTCAGATCCCTCCAACCTGTCCATCCCTGCATCACCGTTAATATTTGATAATAATTATGAAATAATTATTTAAAACAAAATCATCCAATACGACAAATATAATTTGTCGACAACCATCTAATAAGTAAACAAGGCATTCAATCAACCAATTCTATGATTAACGGTGGATTATATTTTAATACGAATTTAACACATCATAGAATTCCAGAAATCGTGAGAATTAACTCACCTTTGTAATCCGATTGACGGTTCCTGCGTTGTTTTATTTAATTCTAAACTGACGTTTAAAATTAAATAAAAACCAGACAGCTTCCGATCCCTTCTGAATTAGCTCTACAGTGTAGCTTCTGTCAACACGATCCCATCGTCCCTTGTTTCGTTAAATTCTGACAATGTATGATCGGATTATAAAATTTATAGGTTACGATTATATTTAAACCTTTCAAATAACCAGCTAAATGTTAAATTTATTATTTTAAAAGGTTACCATGTCATTTACCTGGTCACTTAGTGATTAGTGGTGCTGATCTCCTTTTAATCTCGCTTGTAAACTAAATTCTTCTTCCATGTTAAAATCTAACCGACAAACCCCTTTCCTCATGTAACATGAACCGCCTGCTTTGCCTTTCTTTAATTCACCACCTTGCGTCACTTATCCATGCCAAAGCCGCACTTCTTCTCTCAGCTCTTTTTTTTTCTACATATAAAAACAAAGCTGTTGTGCTATGCAAGGAAGCTTCACCGTCACTTTCACTTGCCAGTATACGTACCCATACTTGCTCCAGTATGCTTCCATGCATGAACCCCTTAATCCCCACAAAACAAGCCCGTACCTCGTATATACAAAGGCAAACTCCTTTCATCACTGTGACGGCCCGCCCCGCACCAACCGACATTTACTCCAAAGGTGCACTGTACAGATGTCCAGTTGGCACGGAACGGGTCGTCAGAAGGAAAGGGAAGAAGGAAATGATCATACAAAGAACCTTTAGAATGTCTCACAGCGCATAGAATAAAATATAATAATAACATACTTGACATAAAACAGGAGAGACAGTGCATAAGCTGAAAACCAGAACTAAACATCATAGCAGCGGAAATCCAAAATACAGCTTATTACAACTTTCAAACTGTCTCAAAGCAAAAGTAAGATAAAGGAGGTACACTACTAATGCCCAAGTAGCGACCACCAACGACACAGGGAGAATGTGTATATATATATCATACGTGGAAGCCTCCTACCCGCCTCCAAATCAGCTACTCGCGCATCACCAGCTAACATGTCTCTAGTCTGCTCGTGTGAGAACCCAGACTAATAAGAGGAGACATAAAACTCTGGGTCAGACATAAGGCCTGGTATGAGCGATAAGCATCTAAAGTGAACAATAACAGGTAGACTAAAACATACCTGAACCTGGACCTACAACCAAAGAGTTAGCACTACATACTGTACAACACTCTAAGGTACAATATCAAACGGTGTAAAGATACGGAGGTGGGGGAGGTGTGCATGTCATAATGATGGCAAACAATCAAACATAGCATCCATCCTCACATCTCTCACTCGGTGCGTAAAGCGTACGATATTCACCACTTCGATCACCCAACATACCTTGCTACGATCACTTTGCCCCATGAAGTCATAAATGGCTTCACTGCACTGATAACGTAGCCACAAATCCTTCGCTATGTCCACTTTGCCCCATGGAGTCACAAGAACCCACTGCACTGGCTCATAGCCTTACTAATCCTTACTATGTCCACTCTGCCCCATGGAGTCATAATGACCCCACTGCACTGGGTCATAGTCTTACTACGCATCACTTTGCCTCTGGGTCATAATGACCCTACTGCACTGATAACGTAGTCTTGCTACCATCACCTTGCCCCTCAGGTCGTAATGACCCTACTGCACTGATAAGTAACCATCATTCATTTCTAGTGGTGAATCAAAGTTATGAACGTCGACAACTCCTTAGCACACGTCCCGCAGCAAAGCCCAACCATGAAGTGAACTCATTGGTTCCCAACTGGATCCTGAGCTCTAACTTCCCATATTGGACTACCTTTGCATCTCGGGTTATTGGTCAATACTGGGTCGGGTCGGGTCGGGTTCCTCCTCAAGCCATCGGTTCGGGTCGGGTCTTCTTCTGGTTCGGGTCGAGTATTTCTTCTCGGGTCGGGTCGGGTGCCTCTCCTCTAGTCCCTGCTTCCGCTCCGATCCGCCTCGTCATCCTTCACGCGCTTGGATCCGATCCACCCTCCTCTATCCGCTCCGATCCCTCCTCTCTGATCCAATCCGATCCCAGTTCAGTTAGCGTGGCCTTCCTTTTTGCCAATTTTCTCAAGTGTCAGGTTCCGATCCGATCGGATTTCTTGCCTAGTTCAACATATCCGATCCGAGCCCCATATCCGATCCGATCCGAACCCTGCACTGTTTTCTGAAACTGTTCCAGCAAGTGTTTACGCCATTCGACGACATTTCGACCATTCTAGCTATTGAAACCAATCACAAAGCATTCCATACAGTCATAGCAACATGCATAATCAACCACAAACATCAAAACATCAATATAATAGGTTAAAATGGATCAAACATACCCCAACGTCCCATATCTCCCCCTAAGCATGTTTAGGTGAAACTAATGATAGGATTAACAAAACTTAACCAAATTAATCCAAATTCATGTCAGAGGTCTAAAACATCATTTAAGAATTTTATGAACATTTTCCCCGAATTTTATCATGCTTAAATTCGCTAATTAACACTAATCACCCCTAACTAGCCATAATTAGTGCAAAACTATGCAAATCACTCACCTTAGCCAAAAAATAAACTAAGATCTGAAATAAATCTCTGATTTGATGTGAATCTCTATGCTAAACAGCAGCTCCAATGTTGATTTGGTGTAGGTCTTCCTTGATTAGGGGTTGCTAAGCCAAATCCTTGACCAAAAGGTTATTTGGAGGTGATTTAGAGGTTGGAGGCCATTTTTAGGGTTCCTTGGTGATAAGCGGAGGCTAGAAAACTGAAATGGAATGATTCTGTAACTCATTTCAGCCTCCCCATAACCCTAATCCCGAAATGGGTTATGGGCCTATCCACTAATCACCCGATTTGGCCCGGTTAAGCAGTTTTTCACCTTCCAAACCTTATTTCAGCCATATCTCCGAAACGGTAAGTCCGTTTAGCTATTATAGCCACTCTACGGAAAGGTAAACCATCAAACGAATCCAATGGAAGTGGTTTCAGGTCAAAATTCCTTTCCAATCAAAAGTTATGGCCAAAACAGTACCAACTAGGGGCAAAATGGTCATTTAAAATCGACAAAAATCATTGACATGGAAAATGACTCTAGTAGATGTTTCCCAAAGTTACATGACCATACGACTTCATACGGGAAAGAAATAAATATTCTACGATCCCCCGATGCGTAGAATGCGGGTCATTACACTCTCCCCCCCCCCCCCCTTAAGAAATTTCGCCAACGAAATTCCCTAATCAAAACACACACAAAGGTCCCGCATGTCTATCAATCATAGAACAACAATTAAACATGCAAAACAAGTAAAATAAGTCTACCCTAGCATGCGGAATAACTAAATCGCAAAGTAAATCTTACCAGGCAAAGAGTTCTGGATATGCCTTCCTAATGCTCTCCTCTGTCTCCCAAGTACAATCATTCTCGTCCTCGCCCCACTGAACCTTGACTAGCTTCACCGACTTCCTTCGAAGTTGCTTCGTATCGTGCCCCACAATCGGCTTGCGGTTCCCGACCGCCTCGGGTTCTACTTCGAAGTCCTCTAACTGATAAGGTGAAATAGTCATATCTGAGTCGTGAACGAACTTCCTTAATTGGGAAACATGAAATACATTGTGAACTCCCGCCATTTTCTCTGGTAAGCCAATTCTATATGCCAAATTCCCGACTAATTCAAGAACAGGGAATGGGCCAACAAATCTTGGTGCCAACTTGCCTCTCCTGCCAAATCGTATCACGCTCTTCAACGGAGAGATCTTGACAAACACCAAGTCACCAACGGAGAATTTCAAGTCTCTTCTCCTCTTATCAGCATAACTCTTCTGCCTATCTTGGGCAGCTTTCATTCGTTGTTGAATGTTCTTAATCTTATCGGAAGTTTCTCTCACCACATCTGGTCCAAGCACAAACTTCTCGCCAGTTTCTATCCAACATGATGGTGAGTTGCACGGTCTTCCGTACAAAGCTTCATATGGAGCCATACCGATACTGGATTGGTAGCTATTATTATATGCAAACTCTACTAGATGCAAATGGTCATCCCATGATCCACCAAAATCCAATATACAAGCTCTCAAGAGATCTTCCAATATACGATTCACCCTCTCCGTCTGACCGTCGGTCTGAGGATGATATGCGGTACTGAGATGTAATCCTGACCCTAGAGCCTCTTGTAAGCTCTTCCAAAACCCACTAGTGAACAACGGGTCTCGGTCACTCACAATGCTTTTGGGTACCCCGTGAAATCTCACTACCCACTTCACATACAATTCTGCCAACTTGGCTGCCGTTCTGGTCGATTTGACTGGTATAAATCTTGCGCTCTTAGTCAATCGATCCACAATTACCCAAATGCTATCATATCCCGATCTAGTCCTTGGTAAACCATCGATGAAATCCATCGAGACTTGCTCCCATTTCCATTCGGGAATTTCTAATGGCTGCAATAGCCCACTAGGCTTCTTTTGCTCGGCTTTAACTAGCTGGCAATTCATGCATTTGGATATAAACTTCCCAACGTCTCTTTTCATCCCTTCCCAGTAGTAAGTCTGCTTCATGTCTCGATACATCTTATTACCACCGGGATGTATAGTCAGTTTTGAGTGATGACATTCTCTAAGCACTTCATCTCTCAAACCATTCACGTTGGGCACAACTAGTCTCCCATTCTTCCGAAGCCATCCATCTCGATCAAGCCCATACACATTCATCTCCTCATCGATACCCATCTCTAACTTGGAGATAATTTCCAATAGGTTAGGATCGTCCCTCTGACTGGAACCAATCCGCTCTATCAAAATGGGTCTGATCGCCAAACTAGCTAGCATGACTGGATCCAATTCGCACTTTGGTCTGAAATCAAACCCCGCGATATACTCCAGTTGCTTCCACTCAAGAAACATTGCCCCTAAACTGGCATGTCTCCTACTCAAGGCATCGGCTACTGCATTACCTTTCCCAGGTGTGAATGCGGTATCAAAATCATACGAAGCCAAGAACTCTAACCATCTCTGCTGACGGAGATTCAGATCTTTCTGAGAGAAGAGATACTTTAACGATTTATGATCGGTAAACAACTCGAATCTTTCTCCCAAGAGATAGTGTCTCCACATCTTCAATGCGAACACAATCGCTGCCAATTCCAAGTCATGGGTGGGATACTTCTTCTCATGCGGCTTTAGCTGTCGACTAGCATAAGCTACAACCCTACCTCCTTGCATCAATACAGCACCCAGTCCG
Source organism: Allium sativum (assembly GCA_030737875.1). Taxonomy (NCBI): domain Eukaryota; kingdom Viridiplantae; phylum Streptophyta; class Magnoliopsida; order Asparagales; family Amaryllidaceae; genus Allium; species Allium sativum. The sequence continues at coordinate 938,830,730 of CM060915.1, read as the reverse complement.
GTACCGCAAGCATCCGTGTATACCGTCATCTCTTCATTCCCTTTAGGAATGACTAACACTGGCGCACGCGTCAACTTCTCTTTTAGACTCTTGAAGGCATCCTCACACACTTCGTCCCAGACGAAGGACTGATTCTTCTTAGTCAACTGAGTCAACGGTGCTACTATCTTGGAGAAGTCCTGGATAAACTTACGATAATATCTAGCTAATCCCAAGAAACTTCTTACGTCTATCGCATTCTTGGACGTAGGCCAATCCTGTACCGTAGCCACCTTCGCAGGGTCCACGGCAATACCACTCTCTGAAACAACATGACCCAAGAATCTCACTTCCCTTCTCCAAAAATGACACTCAGAGAATTTCGCTTTCAATTGGTGTTTCCTCAACACCTCCATCACTATCCTCAAGTGTCCCTTGTGTTCTTCCTCTGTCCTTGAGTAAACAAGGATATCATCCACGAACACAAGAACAAACTTATTCAACTGATCTCTGAATACTCGATTCATAAGATCCACAAAATAGGCTGGTGCATTGGTCAACCCAAATGGCATGACCAACCACTCATAAAATCCAGACGGCGTCCTAAATGCCGTTTTTGGAACACTCTCATCCGCTACTCGTAGCTGATGAAATCCTGTCGTGAGGTCCAACTGGGAGAACACTCTAGCTCCTTCCAGCTGATCAAACAAATCATCTATCCGCGGTAGAGGATACTTATTCTTCCACGTCACCCTATTCAACTCGCGATAGTCCACACACAAACGAAGGGAACCATCTGCCTTAGTGGCAAACACAACTGGTGCTCCCCACTCGGAGACACTCCTTCTAATAAATCCCTTCTTCAAAAGATTGCTGACTTGCACCCCGAGCTCTCGCTGCTCCCTTGGTGCCATACGACGAAGTGGCATCATTATAGGTCTGGCATCTTTCACTAAATCAATACGGAACTCAATCTCTTGGTGTGGTGGAAGCCCGATCACCTCCTCGAAGACGTCCGGATACTGGCCAACCACGGGCACATCTGACAACTCATCCTGCGGGATGTCGAGGGAATTTACAAAACTAGCCATAACGCCATCACTAAGTAGACTACCAAACACTACCCTTCGCCCATCATCCGCTCTCACTGTCACCAAAAAGCCCTCACAGTCTACCACCACCCCGTATCTTTGGAGCCAATCGACTCCCAATATAATGCCATACCCAGTAAAGCCCAAAACAAAGCAATCACATACAAACATACATCCATGACTCGATAAGACCAAATTCCTGCAAATCATACTAAGGCTAGTCGAACCACCAATCGGGTTCGTCACAACCAATGGTCTATCGACTATCTCGGGTTCCAGTCCCAACCTATCTACCAGGTCACTAGATATGAAGGAACGGGAAGCCCTAGTATCAAACAAAACTCGAACTGGTACATCATAAATAGAAAGCATACCTTGAATAACAACATTCGTTCCTTTCTCCGCCGCAGTTGGGGTATTCGACGAAGAAGGAACAGCATCAATAGCATATGCTTTCACAATCTGCTTCTCCTTAAGAGGTTGCGGACACTTATCCTTCTGATGTCCCATTTGACCACAGTTGTAGCACTTCCTTTCCGCTGACTTGGCCCGACATTCTTTAGCATAATGGCCCTTCTTTCCACAGCTGAAGCACTCAACATCCTTCTTGCTCTTTTTTTGGCCACCCTTAGATTGGTCTTGCTTCCTCTTATTCTGAGAGTTATTCTTGCCTCCACCGCCTGCTTGCGGCTTTGGCCCTTCTACAGATGCAGCCTCAGTCTTCGACTTAGGGTAAAGACTCTCTGATCTCAAAGCTTTCCCCACGATCGATTCAAAAGTCTCATCGATGTGGTTGATAAGCCTTTCCGCCAAGTATCCATCCAAACCAGTAATGAACTTCTCATTCTTCTTCTCAGGAGTATCGATAAGAGATAGTCCATATTTCGACAAAGTGTCGAACTCAGCAATATAATCAGAAACTGCCCTTCCGTTCTGCTTGAGTTCCAAGAACATCTTAAACAACACTGACTTCTGGGCAGCTGGGATAAACTTCTCGCTAAAGCGAGCCTTGAACTGATCCCAAGTAACCTGATCTTCTGGAGTAGCTGTTCTAATAGCATTCCACCAATTCATCGCTCGCCCTTGCAGCTGACGAGACGCTAGCCTTCTCTTCATCGCATCATCAAGACCCAAGTCATCGAAGATACGATCACAGCTATCCATCCAGTCTTGAACATCTGTGGCCGACTCCGTTCCGTGGAACGGCTTTCCACCAAGATTAGTGTAATCCTTGCATAACTTGGCGAAATCGACCCTAGGCGCCTGCACTACTGGGCCAACACCAACTCCGGGATTAGGAACTGCCCCTTGCACTTCTCTAAGCATGTCTCTCATGAGGTTAGTAAACATCACCCTCATGTCAGTGGCATTCCCCTGGTTGGTCCCTCTACCAGCACCCCTCGTGTCTCGGCTCATCGTCAATCTGAAAAAGGGAAACGATTAACGACCCCATAGTGGTGCTAGTGCAGTGCGACTTCATTCTTATACTATTAATAGTATATAAATATACATAGCTTTTGAAAACCAAAATAATTACAAATACGCGCTCTCATATACGTACTATCTCTCCCTGGTGTCTTTCCCTAGGTTAACTACGCAACCTAAAGCTATGATACCAAGTGTGACGGCCCGCCCCGCACCAACCGACATTTACTCCAAAGGTGCGCTGTACACATGTCCAGTTGGCACGGAACAGGTCGTCAGAAGGAAAGGGAAGAAGGAAATGATCATACAAAGAACCTGTAGAATGTCTCACAGCGCATAGAATAAAATATAATAATAACATACTTGACATAAAACAGGAGAGACAGTGCATAAGCTGAAAACCAGAACTAAACATCATAGCAGCGGAAATCCAAAATACAGCTTATTACAACTTTCAAACTGTCTCAAAGCAAAAGTAAGATAAAGGAGGTACACTACTAATGCCCAAGTAGCGACCACCAACGACACAGGGAGAATGTGTATATATATATCATACGTGGAAGCCTCCTGCCCGCCTCCAAATCAGCTACTCGCGCATCACTAGCTAACCTGTCTCTAGTCTGCTCGTGTGAGCACCCAGAGTAATAAGAGGAGACATAAAACTCTGGGTCAGACATAAAGCCTGGTATGAGCGATAAGCATCTAAAGTGAACAATAACAGGTAGACTAAAACATACCTGAACCTGGACCTGCAACCAAAGAGTTAGCACTACATACTGTACAACACTCTAAGGTACCATATCAAACGGTGTAAAGATACGGAGGTGGGGGAGGTGTGCATGTCATAATGATGGCAAACAATCAAACATAGCATCCATCCTCACATCTCTCACTTAGTGCGTAAAGCGTACGATATTCACCACTTCGATCACCCAACATACCTTGCTACGATCACTTTGCCCCCATGAAGTCATAAATGGCTTCACTGCACTGATAACGTAACCACAAATCCTTCGCTATGTCCACTTTGCCCCATGGAGTCACAAGAACCCCACTGCACTGGCTCATAGCCTTACTAATCCTTACTATGTCCACTCTGCCCCATGGAGTCGTAATGACCCCACTGCACTGGCTCATAGTCTTACTACGCATCACTTTGCCCCTCGGGTCATAATGACCCTACTGCACTGATAAAGTAGTCTTGCTACCATCACCTTGCCCCTCAAGTCGTAATGACCCTACTGCACTGATAAGTAGCCATCATTCATTTTTAGTGGTGAATCAAAGTTATGAACGTCGACAACTCCTTAGCACACGTCCCGCAGCAAAGCCCAACCATGAAGTGAACTCATTGGTTCCCAACTGGATCCTGAGCTCTAACTTCCCATATTGGACTACCTTTGCATCTCGGGTTATTGGTCAATACTGGGACGGGTCGGGTTCCTCCTCAAGCCATCGGTTCGGGTCGGGTCTTCTTCTGGTTCGGGTCGAGTATTTCTTCTCGGGTCGGGTCGGGTGCCTCTCCTCCAGTCCCTGCTTCCGCTCCGATCCGCCTCGTCATCCTTCACGCGCTTCGATTCGATCCACCCTCCTCTATCCGCTCCGATCCCTCCTCTCTGATCCGATCCGATCCCATTTCAGTTACCGTGGCCTTCCTTTTCGCCAATTTTCTCAAGTGTCAGGTTCCGATCCGATCGGATTCCTTGCCCAGTTCAACACATCCGATCCGAGCCCCATATCCGATCCGATCCGAACCCTGCACTGTTTTCTGAAACTGTTCCAGCAAGTGTTTACGCCATTCGACGACGTTTCGACCATTCTAACTATTGAAACCAATCACAAAGCATTTCATACAGTCATAGCAACATGCATAATCAACCACAAACATCAAAACATCAATATAATAGGTTAAAATGGATCAAACATACCCCAAAATCCCATATCTCCCCCTAAGCATGTTTAGGTGAAACTAATGATAGGATTAACAAAACTTAACCAAATTAACCCAAATTCATGTCAGAGGTCTAAAACATCATTTAAGAATTTTATGAACATTTTTTCCGAATTTTATCATGCTTAAATTCGCTAATTAACACTAATCACCCCTAACTAGCCATAATTAGTGCAAAACTATGCAAATCACTCACCTTAGCCACAAAATAAACTAAGATCTGAAATAAATCTCTGATTTGATGTGAATCTCTATGCTAAACAGCAGCTCCAATGTTGATTTGGTGTAGATCTTCCTTGATTAGGGGTTGCTAAGCCAAATCCTTGACCAAAAGGTGATTTGGAGGTGATTTAGAGGTTGGAGGCCATTTTTAGGGTTCCTTGGTGATAAGTGGAGGCTAGAAAACTGAAATGGAATGATTCTCTAACTCATTTCAGCCTCCCCATAACCCTAATCTCGAAATGAGCTATGGGCCTATCCACTAATCACCCGATTTGGCCCGGTTAATCAGTTTTTCACCTTCCAAACCTTATTTCAGCCATATCTCCCAAACGGTAAGTCCGTTTGGCTATTATGACCACTCTACGGAAAGGTAAACCATCAAACGAATCCAATGGAAGTGGTTTCAGGTCAAAATTCCTTTTCAGTCAAAAGTTATGGCCAAAACAGTACCAACTAGGGGCAAAATGGTCATTTAAAAATCGACAAAAATCATGGACATGGAAAATGACTCTAATAGATGTTTTCCAAAGTTACATGACCATACGACTTCATACGGGAAAGAAATAAATATTCTACGATCCCCCGATGCGTAGAATGCAAGTCATTACAATCACCGTACCAGGCCATTTCAGGCCAACAACAGACCATCACACCCGTCCTCAATCCGCACCAAAACTCACGAACACCCATCCACTTCCTACCATGTTCTCCATGTACCAATTTTTCACACTATCGTCCCTTCCTCCCAACGCAACACCACTTGACAGTCCACGATTCCAATCTCAACTTTCCAGTCCTCTTCCACCGTGCTTCGGTATCTGCGTCATCAACGAATGAAACCTGCAGCGCCTGAACCCCCCCATGTCCCAGTTTACCACCTTACGCCTTCCCTTCACGCCATGCAACTACACTTAAATCCCATGCGAACTAAACTAACCCACTCCGTCGTTTTTGCAGTCCAACGCTGCATACCCCCTTTCCGACCACAGAACTTTCTCCGACGTCGGAGCGCCGCCAGATCTGAGCACCACCGTGCTTCGACCTTGGCCATCGTCTGCTCGCAGCTACCCCACGTCGTTTCTCCTACCATTTCACTCTCAACGCATGAAGCAGTATGCAAACACACTAGTTGCACCGCCACCTTACATAGTTACATATGTCTCACTATCTCATCACCTACCATCCTACCCCGAGACCTTAATTTCCCCTCCACGCACATTTGTGTTCTCTCCTTTTTTTTTTGTAGCTTACTATTTTTTTAATGGCGGTTTCTAGTTTTGGTCAGTGGAAAGTAAACAATGGGAAGGAGACCGCGCGTTGTGTGTGTATATATATATATACACACACACAGGGAGAAAGTGATAAGAACCATGTCGTTTTCTACGTCCTGGTAGCTCTGTGCCTAGATATATAGAGTTAGTGTCTTGTATTTTCAAATAGAAAGAAATTTTGGAGATTTTCGGTTTCAGAATTGAATGGGTAGGTATGCAGACATGAGAAAACACATGGGTATGAAAAGATGAAACATGGCAGCGTGGTGCAGTTATAGTGTTACAGAGTAGGAGACTTCAGCTGTAGGCATGGGAAACACAGTATATAGAGATGGGTTGAAAAGAAGAGCCGAGTAGTTTTCATTAAGGTGTAGCTGTTTTTATAGAGTACATTTGCAGTACGCCTTTTCCTTTCAATGGATGTGCGCTGAGATGATGTTTTCACTTTGTACAGATTTTGTTTAAAGTTAAATCGTTTACATTTCTGTAGAAGTAGTGAAAGAAGAAAAGAGTAAAAATATGTAGGCAGGTTTGAAAAGGAAATATAGCGTAGAAGTAGGATGTTTGGATTTGAACTGACAAATGGAATAGGTTTGCCTATGATGGGAATTTATTTGCAGAAGAAATGTCTTAGCTTACAGTCTGGATGTACCCATTTTAGACTGCATTTGCTAGTGTATAGGACGGTGACAATTGATTAGAAAACTCAGCATTTTATTTCATTTTATATAGTGCAGACGTATTGTTATTTTAGAAGATGGTGCATATCTGTTTTGTATAATTAGATTTGCGGGGTATCCGTTTCATAGATTTTCGTTCTCCTATGAAAGCTTATGGACAAAAATAGAAATACCGTTGTAACGAGTAGTGCCCCACGATCCCAAAAATATAATAATATCGGTAGTTTGACTTACATTATGAAACTCCAAAATATTGATATAGGGTGCAAAATACCACAAATAAAAAGTTGCATATTTAATTAATTAAAATTTTTAGTAAATTTCTAAAAATTAAGTTAACACTAAGTCTCAAAAGAACCTTGTCTAAATTCGGATCCAGTATGCAGTTATTTCAAATAAACCGTTATGGTCGATGAACAATTCTATAGCGACTATTTGAAAATTTGATTTGGACATATCTTGCAATATATAAGATGAAATCTCGATTTTTCTTTTCCACTAGAAAATTATAATCAAATCGATCCCAACGTTTCTCGTTTCACAGAATTCCAACTTAAAATGGATTCGGTATATTCAGTTGAAGTTCGAAACTCAATATTACGAACTGCCGCGTCGTTTGGAGCTCGTTTTAATTATATTATAATATATATATATATATATATATATTCAAACTTCATTTTTATAAATAATTTCGATAAAAATTCCATTAATGCCACCAAATCAATATTTAAACAAAATTTAAATATTCATCATTAACGGTCAAAAATCTGGGACGCTACATTTATAAATAGAAATTTATTTATAAATGGATTATTTATAAATAGAAAATACTTAGAAATAAAACCCTAAAGGAATTATTTGCAAACCATTTGCAAATAGATTAGAAAGAGAAATGTTTGTAAACCATTTACAAATGAGATTGAATAGGGAATATTTGTAAAACCTTTACAAATAAAATCGAAAAGGAGATATTTGTAAAACCATTTACAAATAGAATTAAAAAGGAAATATTTAGAAAATAAATAGAGTTATAAAAAGGAAATTTGTTTATAACCGAATAGGATGTTATAAAAAGGAAATCATTTGTAAAGTGAAGAACCGTAACTAAAAGTAAATCTTTATAAATGAATAGTTTATTCGAAAAGGAGTTAATCGAATTTAGTTATTCGATAGAGTTAAATCGAACTAGAGTTATTCAAAAGGAGTTATCGATTATTAGTTAATCGAAGGAATTATCGATTTTTAGTTAATCGAAAGGAGTTATCGATTATTAGTTAATCGAAAGGAGTTATCGATTATTAGTTAATCGAAGGAATTATCGATTTTTAGTTAATCGAAAGGAGTTATCGATTATTAGTTAATCGAAGGAATTATTGATTATTAGTTAATCGAAAGGAGTTATCGATTATTAGTTAATCGAAGGAGTTAATCGAATATAGTTTATTCGAATAGAATCAATAGAGTTATCGAATATTAGTGATTCGAATAAGTAAAAGGAGTTATCGATTTTAGTTAATCGAAAGGAGTAATCGATTTTTAGTTAATCGAAGGAATTATCGATTATATTTTAATCGAAAGGAGTTATCGATTTTAGTTTAATCGAAAGGAGTTATCGATTTTAGTTAATCGAAAGGAGTTATTGATTATAGTTTAATCGAAAGGAGTTATCGATTATAGTTTAATCGAATGGAGTTATCGATTATAGTTTAATCGAAAGGAGTTATCGATTATAGTTTAATCGAAAGGAGTTATCGAATTAGTTATTCGAAAGGAGTTAAGTAAAAAGAGTTAATCGATTAGGGTTAGATAAATAGAGTAAATCGAATTTAGTTTATTTGAAGAAAGGTTAATCAAATCTAGTTATGCGTAAGAGAGATTATCAAATATAGTTATTCGAAGGGAGGAGTTATCGAATAGAAATTTATTCAAACGAAAGTTACGTAAGAAAGTGTTTAAGAGTTAAAAGATGAACTTACCCTAATTCCAGATTTGAAATGTTGTTCAGTTAAGGTCTGAGAGGTAGTTATACCCCAACTTGATTGACTTCGTTTTTAATTTTGAAATGGTTAAGGTTCGAGAGTGAAAGTGGTTAAGTGAATTTAGTAAATAAGTATAGTGGTTTGAGTGGTCCTCGCGATGTTGATTTAAACATCTATTTAAATCCAAGTAAAGAAGATTTGGAAATGTTTTCCAAATAGAATCAGAAACGTAATCAAATATTGAAATAGGATATATACATATATATATATATATATATATATATATATATATGATTGATGATTGATTGATAGAATTTCCATTTGGAAATAATATCGTTGTTTGCACACCTGTTTTTCTTTGATGGTTAAATCACAGACTATCGAAGTTTTGACCATTTTAATGATGTTAATATGGAGAGACCGGTTGGATTATTATCCAAAGAACCACTCTGTATTGGCATAAGCGTTGCGAATCATATATGCCAAAGAAAATTGAAGACAGAGTAAAGTGAAAGGGCTATTGTATAAGTCTTAGATAACAGTGCCTAAGATGGATGTACTGAATAGTGCCTTCGGTTCATCCTGTTCCTGGATGACTTGTATGGATGAATGTCTGACAGAGTATTTCCAGGAAAGGTCACGTACATTGATTTCTTCAACCGTACCAAGAGTGGAAGCGGAGAAGGAAACTTCTTTAGCTAACACATATTGTATTGTTCTAGACGTCAATTAGTGATTTTCGATGGATCTGACAATGTGGCATTCGAAGTGAATCTGGTGTGATGATAAAGCGTTGCTTCTAGCCTCACATCCGGTAAATGACAGAAATGGGGCAGGCAGCATGGCTAAGTCGGTCGCTCCGAAGTAGGGTGTATAATCACTTGATCTAGAGTTTTATTTACTTCTAAAAATCTATTGTCGATGCTGTCCCATTCGGGAAACGGTTGCTGATCCCAACCGTTGGTGATATACATTCGATACACTCAAGCGAAATGAGTGGTCGGTCATGTGTGGCCGGGTTGCAAGATGTTCTTGTTGAACCCAGTGTATTCCTTTCTAGAGGTACACTAGCGAAAGGTGGTTCCATACCTTGTCATAGTTGGAAATCCATTACCCAATACATGCGTGCGGTTTTTGATTGTATACTATATATGTAGAACGTGAGATGAAAGCGTTTCTGCTAGATGATTATTATATTGTAGTTGATAGACATTATTATAATATCAAAAGGTTTTTGATATAAAGATATTTTGGATTCTCATAAGGGAAAAACCCGTTCCGTTATACGGTGTGGTCTTATGAGATATCGTTTACTTGTTCAAACTATTTTACTCATACCAGTCCCATGACTGACCCGAAGTTTATTTTGTTTTGTTTTCCCTAAACTCTTGGGTGCTCAATTTTGTATGGGCAGTCAAGTAGTCGGGATTTACAGATATACTGGAAGATCTTAGAGCAGGAGGCTTCAGGATTATATAGCTATAGTTATTTCCGCTAAGTTGTAAGTGTTGTACTCTGATAATGTTATTGTATACATATAATGATGTATATTTCAAGTTATGTTATATATATTATATGTTATTCGTTCCGCTGTGAGGTTCGTGTTACTCTGATGTTGTGTTCTTCTTCTTCTTCTATTCTAAGTTTCTATCTTATCTTTCCTCACCCTCTAATTTCTTTCATTAATTACCGGGATTTTTCGATGTTTGGTTAGTCGTCATCATGTTTATGTCGATAACCAAAGTCGCCAAAATCCGGGTCATTACATATATCTCAATATTACAATTTCTTGTCAAACGGTGCTCGATTTACATGAAAATCCTTTTATTTAATTTTTTAAATCATTATATTTTATAAACGAATTTATATCGGCTTTTTAAAATTATAATTTGAACATAACTTACAATTTATAATACAAAAACTCAATTTCTCACATTTGTTAGAAAACTATAATTCAGCCGAACCTAACATTTCTTATTTTACTGAAATCCAACTTATAATGAATATATGCAATCATTTAAAGTTCAAAACTAAATTTTCCAAACTATCGTGACATTACGAGCTCGTATTAATTAAATTTTAAATTTCTACGTTTAAACTTCATTTTAAATAAATTTTAGGTTGTCGATTCTCAAAAAAATTGTTTTTAATGTTTAAAATTTATTAAATCAATTAAAATTCAAATTTTAAATTGGTCAAAAATACGGGTTGTTATATTCTCCCCCACTTAAAAACTTTTCGTCCCTGAAAAGGAAGATGAAACCGAAGGTCGTTTACATAACCAACTCAGCCTTCGTTTTAACTCAAGTTCTTTAACTTTTAAGTTCCTAAGAACTTCCAATTTCTAGAAATTTGGCTAACATCTTAAATTTTGGAATATTTTCTCTATATCCTCTGTTTAATGAGTTGATCGGTACAGCTACAACTTTCCTCTCTAGACCCTCATCAATCGAAAAGAAATTCCAAAAGCCAAGCTGCTTGACCATCGGTTCATAAAATTATCAAACTCAATCAATACAATAAATATGTACCTTTGTGTCGGGCATGCAATTTTATTCCTCTTCTCAACTACTATAACTTTTCCAACACACACACACACATATACATATATATATATATATATATATATATCCTATCCGAACAAATGTTTTCCAACTTTGTTTAACATTAAATTTGATTTGATTCGATTTAACTTTTCATTATCATATTGGTTGTATCATTCCAATATTTTCATTAGTTAAACTAATTATCACACATCACAATCAACAATCAATTGGTTAATGAACTTTCCAATTTATACGTTGTCAAAACATATATCTTTTATATATACTGAAATTATGTTTCCAAAGCCAAATCACAAACATTAAACTCTAACTAGTTTTGGTCCTCATACCAGTCAATTGGAATTATACAGGCACCCTTTTTCTGAAACACGAAAATAAACAGTGATGATGCGGCCGCATCACCAGAATCATCCTCAGGCGACTAGAGTTTGATTCAATATCTATCCAGTATATTTGAGACTCCAGATATATGTTTGCAAGGCGTATATGCAAAGTCTTCCAATACTTGATAGTTAAAACTCAACATCAAATAAAATACTCAAATTCTTATAACAAAATATAACCTTCAAACAAAATTCATTTTTACGAATAATACTTCTCAAACTCATTCTAGGGTATTACTAACCCTATCTCTAATGAGTTATTCTTGTAGATTATTACTAATCCTATCTCTGATGAATTTTCTAACTCGTTCTAATTTGTTGTATCCTCAAACCTCTGTATAAACCAAAGCTCTAATACCACTTTGTAAGGACCCAAATTTGAGTCCGTCTCGAGCCAGTAGTCAGCCCATACTCGAAACGGCCTCAAAGACAGAATGTTATGAGAACACTACACAACAAAACATAAAGCAAGAGAACATTTCATGGTTATTACAACAATATAACGTCAGAGTACAAGAACATCAGAGTTCAAATAAATTACAGCGGAAAAATAAATAATAAAAAAACAATAGAAGACTCCAAAATGATTCATAGAATAGCTCCAGCTAGACCAAGATCCTGTTCAAAAATATCTGCAAAACCAAAACTACTAGCTACCCGTGTGGAAAACATGGGCTCTCAGAATTTAGGTGGCCAATAATAAACTCCAGATAAGTCATGAGACTAGTATGAGAAGCAAAACAGTTATTAATTTTTAATTGTTTTAAAGTGAGGCATACCACGGGACCACTCCATATGATACAGAACGGGTTTCCTCCACATGAATACCACTTTTAAAACAAGAACAATGCATTTCAAAAAATGAAGCTACTATATGACTCAGGTCCCATCACACAATGCATGTGCAAGTTGGAGGATAGAATTTTACCTTATAATAGCCAAACATGCTTGATACGTGAGATTTCTTTATTATTATTATAAGTGTATCATGTAGAAAGCAATTTTGAAAATAAATGTATCAATCTTAGACGGCATACTACCCCATCCTATTATGTCGCCATATAGATTTACAACCAAAAACGCAAGGGTCATATTGGAAATTGTGTTTCCATCGTAAGCCAAGGCAAAGGATCTTCTTCATCCGAACTTTAAACATTTATAGCAAAATATCATAGGGAAAAACGTATCCCTTCATTGCAATAGGGTATGTCCGCTGTACATCGCTGATTGGCATCTCCCGAATAATACGCTTTTCGGTCATATCAGACCTCTTGGTCAGTATGTCGACCACCATGGCCTTGTGAGGCCATATCCGAGGCGTCTCAATTCCAACATCCACATAAGTAAATTGCATAGGCTCCATACCATGGCATCACTTCTAGCTAGAAAGAAACGCATGAGAGAGGCCCTTATTCCTCATCCATATGTCAGACACACAATCAATTTGCAATTTCGTTCTGGGTCTGAAAGAAACCGGAAGCACCTTATTCCTCGTCCATATGTCCAATACATGAGACAGGCCCTCAAATATCCGGTCGATCTCCAAGTACGTCTAGACGATCACCACTTATAACCTTCTCTGAGGTATACATTCCAAGCGAGGCATCAGCAATAATCCGAACAATGAGAAGATCTCCGTTCTTCAACCATCATCGTCATATCTTCGACTTTTAATCATCGTAACAATTATTCAGAATAGGGTAAAGGCGATCTTTCCGAATAACTCGCACATCTTTAAAATCATTTGATATACATAAACATGCCAATGAACTCAATCCAATCCAAAATATTCTTTTATTCAAATATTCATTACATGGGAATTAACCCCATGAATCTTATAAAGATTTTTATCATTTAAATTTATCATTTAAATCCTTCTTGGGAAATCCTTTCAAAAGATTTTATAATATCTTTTCTTACGTTAAGGTTTGTAAACCTTACCGGGATAAATGAGTCTTAGACGAATGATAATATTTTATGTTGATATCACATTCCTAACCTACTCATCCCATGGAGAAAAACTGGTAGTACTCCATATCTAACACCCATTGTGTTACGGTAAATTTAATTACCTCTTTGCATTTACAACCTAATTAAAGATTCATTAAAACACCAACTTAGTTTTAATCTCCAAAAATCATTATAAAATGATTATTCAACTTTAGGAAAGTAATCCTGGCTTTAACTGAGTTAAAAAACAAATGTCATTTAAAACATCATTCACCATAGGCCTAAAATCAATTTCCATTTAATTCCAATTTAGTTTATTAAATTGGAAAACTCCATTAACTCTTAATTGAAGGATTTATTCCCTAAATTCCATTTCAACTGGGTTTAAGAAAAGTGTTATTATAGACACCATTCATAGCAAACCCCAGAATCTAGTTTGATATTAAATACAAGGCTATGAATAGAAATCGTATCGACTTATATTCAATATCATATTTCGAAACCAACATATACCGAATTGGAATAATGATATCTATATCTTCAAAATTCCTCAATGACATCCGCAAAATAATAAAATCCAATATCGAAATATCCGAAGATAATTTCCATTCAAATCCAATCCAATTCATACATTGGAAAATTCAGGTTATATTAAAACCTTTTACAATCTAATTTTTTAATTTAAAACCATTGGATTATTTATCTTTCGGAAATGTATTCTTATCTTAGTCACATATCCGATGTCCTTTTGGTTATTCCCACCTCTCGCCTAACGGAGTAATTTCCAATTAGATCTCACAGGTGATACTAGACTGTACTCTCAGGAATCATCACATATTCCTTTTGGTTCCTTATTCTAGTTGTTAGCTAGTTCATTTAGATAAAAATATCTTTTATCTCTCCGAAACTTGGAGTATTTCATCTGAAATATTTTCGAATCATTTACTATGATTTAACATAATTAACTTATACTTTTAATAATTTATTAAGGCCCTTATAGTCGGTTTCCAATTTCAGCCACCGAACTGCATCCATTGCAACCCTTTTTCTGAATAGATTTAGGCATAATTTAAAATCTGTCTTTTGGATCTTAAAAATTATTATTTTATCAGAAAACTCTTTACATTACGAATCTAATGCTTCTAATTTCAGGAGAATCCGACGGTCGGATCTCCCAGTATGTTAATTCGAAGTTACGGGCTGACGTTCACAAACATCGCTGTACAACACATCTAATTCAAACTCGAATCATTTTATAATTTAAAATAATTTGAAACACCTTCAAAATATTTTATAAGTTATATAAAATATATATAATCTATCATTGGAAATCCTGTTTTTATCGTTTCTCTTTAAAATCACATATTTCGATCATTAAGTCAATTTTAATATTATTCTAATCATTAAAATAATATTATTTTTTAAAACTCGTTATTTTAAACTCAAAATCTCCTGTCATTTGTAATAAAAATAAACAAAGAAATTTCAAAAGAAAATTTCTTTTAAAATATTTGCTATCTAGACTAACTGAACTTCACTTTGAAAAGTTACTATTCATTCCAAACCAAAACCTCACTATGCTAAAACCAAATGAGAATTAATTCAAAACCATTCGTTACAGTTACGAAAATTCATTGATATTTTTATATCTTTGCGTCCATCCAAAATCAGACGCCAAAATCAAACTATGATTTTCATCAAATATTATATTGTTAAAATATTCTGTTTTCTTCTAAGTTGGAATGAAATCTCAACCAATATCCATATAAATTAAGTTATATGGATTTTATACAACATATGCATTCAACAATAGTTGTAAGCAACTATGAAACATCCAATTCACATCCAAAGTACAACTACACCCGCATAAGCCTTTAAAAATCAATTAACGCTTATATTGGTTTGGCAATCAACTGATTAACATACAATCCAAACACATGGGATTAGTGTACAATCAAATATCATCCCAAGTCTCATGCTGGGTTTTCAACCAATACTAGTGATTATTATCTACACACTTGGGAGATGTGTAAAATTATCATCACAATACCCGTGTGGGGTTTTCCATTACAACCTATGTAGCTTATCTATACACTTAGGAGACGTGTAAAATTATATTTCCAATACCCGTGTGCGGTTTACATCAATATCTCCGTCGCTTATACACACACATGAGAGACGTGTGGGCTAATTTTCAGTGCAAGACCCGTGTGGGGGGTTTTTCAAACAATACTAGCGATTATTATCTACGCACTTGGGTGATGCGTAAAATTATCATCCTAATACCCGTGTGGGTTTTACATCATAATCCATGTCGCTTATATACACACAGGGGAGACATGTGGGCTAATTGCCATCCCAAGACCCGGGTGGGGTTTTTCAAACTATACTTAATAATTAAATAAATTTCCTAATCAATTCATATTAACCATGACCCCAAGCAATCAATCATAACTTGTTTGTTTCAAGTTATATTTCAACCCAATCTAAAACACTTAAGTATGTGAATATAAACGTGTCGTTTAACTTGTAAATGGCTATTTAACACTACAATGACTATCATAAACATTTAATAAACATGATTAAACAATTTATTATAACTTATAAAAATTCAGTTGAGTGAGAGAGTTCTGATATTGTTCGTTTATCGTTAAATAACGATAAATGATCGATAAATGGTCGATGATTAAAACAGGTGCTTTCCTTCATCAAAAACGAGCTCCAAATCACTCCATATCAGGTTCTTTGTGAAGCTCTTGTCGATATGGTTCCAACGGATCCTGTTTCGCTGAATTTCGATCAAATATGAAAAAGTTATGCTTTTTACAAGTTTGTGTCCATATATATATATATATATATATATATATATATATATCATTAATAATTAATTTAATATAAATTAATACCCTTAATTTCTCCCTAATCTCCTCATCAAATTACTCTTCATCTATAGCATATTGAACCCACGCATGCAAGCTCCATTACCGCAACATTCCATGGCTCATACACCTTTAACTTGAGGCCATTTCTAAATCCGCCAACACCATTGTTCTTCTCTTCGTACGAGCTTTCATCTCATCACCACCTTGCTCCACCACGCACACACCCCAAGAACCACGACCCCAGGCAGGAAACTTGCGCCTCATGTACAGGTTATGCAAAATTTTCACACTGAATTCCATCAAACTTCGTCACAAGCTCCCATTTCCCCTCACGAACTCAAATACAAGCTTCATTTCATGAATCGAAGCTTCAAATTCCAAGTCTACTCAGCCCTAAAATTTCGAACGCACACTGTATAAAAAAGGTAGTGAAAGGAATTCCTTCGAACACCTCAGGACTTATACCAAATTAAAGAGAAAGTCGTGAGGACCGCAAATATACTTGTATTGTGATTTATAGATTTTTCCTTGAGTTGATTTTGATATTCTAAAATGAAAATCTCATGTTTTGGGGTGAAGAGGGTGGTGGCGTGAAGAAGTATCTGCAATAAAGTTAGGATAATTTATAGGATGAGGAATTTTTTTTCATATTTATTTTACTCAATTATGTTCAAACGTTGCTTGTATTTGTGGTCTAAAAATTCATATGATCACATACGAATTTTCAATGAAAATTGACATACAACTATATTTTGATGTTGCGGACCCAATAAAACTTGTTTCGTGAATTTAGAGTCCGTTTGCTGCAGTAGCCTATTTTTAAAGTCAAAATATTGACTATTTCACGTTTAAATTGTGCATGGCCACAACTAGCTCCAAAAATCACGAAATTTAAAATCTTACAATAATTTAATATTTTGGATCCAACAAAATTGGTTTCGTAAAAAACAGAGGTCATTTGCAAATGGCTATTTTTAAGGTCAATGTAATATTATTATAATATTATTAAATTCTAAAATTATTCAAATTAATAATAAATTAATTATTATTATATCGCATATATCCAAGTGAAATATCATATAGTTGTAAAATAAACATACTAGGGTTTTATATATACATATTACAATTTTCTAGTCAAACAATGTTCAGTTTACTTGAAAATTCTTTTATTTAATTTATTAAATCATTATATTTTAGAAACGAATTCATGGCGACTTTTCAAAATTTTAATTTGAACTTAACATACAATTTCACAAAATTTTTAATTGTATATACTATTACAATTTCATGAATAATTTCATTCCAAAATTCAAAGTTTTACTATTTTATTATTTTCGTTTAAGATGGAACTAGATGGTTATACCAGTCATTTTTCTCGAACAGATCATTGCAACTTTGAATTTTTTATGTCCTTCTACATAAATGTTTAACGTAGTAAATTATTTTTAGGAACATAACTGGTATATATAGCTATGTTAGAAATTCTAATCACTTTGAATTGATCGAACATTTTTCCATTTTATTTAATATGAATAACCACTTCAACCTTCAAATTTTGATTTTAACTTTTGATTTGATTTTTAAAAAAAAATCACATTTCTTCATAAATAATCATAACTCTTTACTATTAACTTTTATAAAATGATTTATTTCTAGTATAAACTCACTAGTCAATTACCATGACTATACAATAGAAGAGATAAACCTTTTTCATAACTTCAACTTTTCAAATAATGATTATTTCTTTCACTCTTAGCTCTTACTAACTTATGATGAAATATTAACTTCATGGTTCCATGAAATTACTTGAATGAATATAGATTGCATAATTGAAACTCTAGTTACAGATTTATCAACCAATAATAATATGCCACATCATACAATGCTTTCCATTTAAATAAATAATAAGACACATGCAAATGACATGTGTCATTACAATTGTCAATTAGAAAATCAATATAAACATGCATGGTGCGAAGTTTCTATGCACATGTAATTGATATAATTCACTATTAATTTAAATACTAATAAAATAAATACTTTATATTATTATTAGGGTAACATTATTTTAACTTAACCAAGTTACAACTAAATCTTCAAACTTTAATTATATATTTTTGTAATATAATTCTTTTTATGTATGTTATCATAAACTCTAAAAATTTGATATCTGAAAAACTAACCTTATGGATCCAGCATAATAAGGATACCGGTATAGTTATGATAGGTGCTTATGCATAGTAAGAAAATGAATATTTTCAAGAGAGGAAATGTTGCTGCAACATATGTTCAAGCCTCTTACTACCATCCCAAGTTCCTTTTATTATTAAGTATGTATGTTTCTTGTTTTATATGTCTTACATAAATTTTATATATAAGATCAAATAGAATTAAAATATCATGGCCTATTACACAACATATATCAAATAATATTTACTTCATGATTTAAATATAAAATTGATTATACACAAAATTACACCTATTGTATATTTTGATTAGGTTATGTTAGTATTTCAATATTAATAACATTATATAATTAAAAAAAATTATACTATTTTTCGTAATTTTCCCATTTAATTTTTATTTCGCATATATTATCTTGTTTGTATTAATTTTTATATGTTAGTTTTTCTCTCACAAAATGAATTTACATTTAGGGGGAGCATTTTTATTTAACTCATATATATATATATATATATGATAGTAATTCAGGTTTAAAAACCAATATTATAATAAGGTTTAATCTAATTTTCAATATATAGAGTTTTATTATTTCACATATTTACATTCCTAAATATTTAATACTTAGTATATATCTTATAATTGGTCTTTGAATATCCTAGAAAATGTGTATTTTCCTTATTTGTCCATACTTTTAAAATTTGATTTTATTCTTGATCATAATTATATAGTAAAATAATCATGACTCTACCATATTATTCAAATTAGTGGTTTTCATTTCATGATTTATAATTATAAATTTAGTTGTGTTACATTAAGGTTCACTTAATAAAATTTATGTTACTTAAGTTTTCACTTGTACATAACAAGTAATTTTATAATGCATATTCACTTGATAATTATTTATTAGCATTAAAGTGGTTCTTATTTGGTTACATTTCAATAACATTAGTTTAATGATTGGTTATAATATTTTTATCATGTCATTCTGTATATCATTTAATTTTTAATTTTTATTATCATGTATTATTCCTTATATATAATTCATTTAACTTTCATGATCATCCTATTTATTATTAATTTATTGTATGTTATTTAGGGGGATTTAATAATATAACTAGATTTATTACTAAACTCAGTCGATATTCAAGTCAGTATTAGAGTCAGACAGGGATTGGGTCAGTAGTGGAATTTGTATTTGAGTCATTTTTAAAATTAGGACTAGAATGGCTACCAAGTAAATAAATGACTTATGGAGGATGTTAGTTGGTGTTGATCACAAAGGGGAAGAACATATAAAATATGCATAGACTAAAGAGGAGTACATATTGAAGGGGAGTAACTGAATTCAGGCGGAGCTTAGAAGGAATTAAGGAGATATTTTAAAAAATGGCTATCATCATCACAAAGAGGAAGAATTTTAGTACGGTGGATGATAGTTTTAATGATAACAACCTCCAATAACGAATATTTTATATATACTAATTTCCAAATATATATACTATATAATGCTAGATATATTACATGATATTAGACTATATAGTATCAAGATTTAAGACTCAGATTGTGGTGGATTCAAGAATATGAAGACTTATGAGTTTCAAGAGTTCAAGGGTTTAAGAATTCAAGATATTATATAGTAGAAATTATGTTAAAACTTAGGTTTCACTTATCAGATCTCCATACAATTTTTACAAAATGATTTTAAAAAATATTTCTGTTTTCAAAATTCATATTCAAAATGATTTCAAAACAAATTCCTCTTTTTAAATTCTCTTTTATAAAAAGTTTCCAAAAATTCCTTGATCCAAAATAGTCCTTTAAAAGGATTTTTCAAAAAGAAATTCTATAGTTTTTGAAATAACTTTACTTTAAAATATTATTATGCTTAGTTATCTCGCATTGTGATCGTTTTGATGTCCCATATGCTATTATCAAACTGGATTTTGCTAAGGCATTTGATACTGTTGATTGGCGGTTCATGATCGATGTTCTAAAGGCACGAGGGTTCCCCAAAAGGTGATTAACTGGATTGACATGATTCTATCATCAAGCAGATCTAATATTTGCGTCAATGGAGTTGCTGGCAGCACTATCATATTCAGGAGGGGATTGAGGCAGGGGGATCCTGAGACGACCCCAAACCCCGTACGGACGGCGGCAAGGGTAATCCGTGGAATATAACACAGAAACAGATAATAGCAGAACAGAATAAAATAAATACACCAGATAATGAACAATAGAATATACTGGATAAAAGTAATCATCAGAGTTACACAGTATACAGGATCATGCTTAGTACAAATACAGTTCAACTATACATATATGTCTACAGCGGAAAACAAACATAATGTACAATAGGAGCTGAACAACATAAAAAGAGATAAATGATAGAATCCATCTTCAGCTCCAGCTATCCAGAAAGAACCAGCTAAACCTGTATACATGGCTGCCCATGTAGAAAAAGGGGCACCCGAGTTTGAAAGTGAAACAAACTACGAGTCAGTCATGGGACTGGTATGAGAAATCTACTCAACACATTTATAATATGGCTAATCACAGGACCATGCCACTTTCGTGGAACAGGTTTACTCCATTGGATTGCCAGTACTTTAAAAACAAATCTTTCTTTTAAATATCGCAATGCTTTTTATAAAAATGAAGCCATTATTAGACTCAGTTCCCATCACATAATGCAACGCAAACCGGAGGATAGAGTTTTACCTTATAATGGCCAAAATATGATTGATACGAATAAAACAAAAGCAATTGATATTATTACTAGTGTTTACATGTTTCAAAACAACTTCGAATCATAACTATCAATCATAGGCGGCATGGGTACCATATCATGTCGCCATATATATATATATATATATATATATATATACAATCAAAACCGCACAGTCACGTAATTGGAGATTGGATTTCCGTCATGAACCAAGGCAAAAGATAGTCCTTACCGAATTCGAGACAATCTAGCCCATGTCTCAGGCACAGCCGCAACCTTACCTTGGATCGTCAGGGCCGGTCCACACGAAGTGGATTATAATGCCTGAACAATGCGTCCCTCCACCCTTTAGGGCGTAAATGAGCCAACGAATGACTCCATCGGACCCGGATTGTCCGATATAACCGAGGCGCCTCGCAACAGCAACAACCACATAAGTCAAACTCGTCAGGGCGTGTAAAACCACTGACGCCACTTCTAGCTAGAAAGAAAACGCACGTCCCCCCTGAGGTCCTACTCCCGTTTATGGTTCATACCGGGGTGTGAGGCTCGCGATTTCATGTTATACACAAAGCTACGCCACACAGGCGGTGCTTTGATCATCACCACAAGACTTTACTTTTCAAAAGAAGCCCTGATCACTGCATCTTAGCATGCCACACAGGCAATTCACACCGTGCAACTAATGGCTATCAATCACACATAATAAATTCCAATGTCAGACATACTGTCCATTTGCAAGTCCGTTCTGGGTCTGAACGAAACCAGAGGCACTATATACCTCGCAAACCCATCGATCACCACGTACGTCTGAACGAGCACCACTCATTATCCATATTTTGGGATGCCTCCCAATCAGGACCTCGGTTACCATCCAACGAGGTGAAGATCTCCGGCCTTCGACCACCGTCTTTGTCTTCGATTACTTATCGTCGATTCAGTTATTCAGAATGGGATAAACCCGGTCTTTCTGAGCAACTTGCGAATATAATAAACAAGTGCAACACTAATATACACACGCATCATTTCAATTCATTAGTCACTAACCGTCAATCAGTAAGAGAACGATTTCCCTAATATTAACCCCGAAGGCCGAAACCAACATCAGATCAACACCCAGAAAACCATTCGACTTAGCCAACCTTCAGTTAATTTCTAAATTTCACATCCATATCGTTTATAATATTTTATAACGATTTATCGCTATTTTTATTTATTTTAAAATAGCCAATTTATTCAAAACGACGCTTCGGCCATAACGCGGCCGTGGCGCTATTTTTCTTCAGATTTGATTTACACATATCTGAAAATCTAACCGTTGGATCTTCACAAAATTTACATCATTAGAAAGATCTTTTCAAAACGAATCCAACGGTTCCAGTTTCGGGAAAATCCGACGGTCGGATCTCCCGGTATAATCGTTTGAAGTTTCGATTTCAAATTACGAACTGCAGCGTAGTTATTCGATTAAATATAATTATATATATATATATAAATGTAATCAATTTTGGCACTGTTTTTCTTCAGATTTGAATTAAACATTCCAGACAATCCAACTGTTGGATTTTTACAAAGTTGGTGCCGTTGGAAAGATATTTCCAAAGCGAACCCAACGGTTGCGATTTCAGGAAAATCCGATGGTCGGATCTCCTGGTATAATCGTTTGAAATCACGGTTTCAAAATACGAACTACAGCGTCGTTATTCGATATTTTTTAATTCTATTTAAATATATATATATATATATATCGATTCTTCGATTTCAAAGCTATATCCTTTTCACACATTTGATAAAAATGATATTTTTCTCTAACTGTCTTCTATTTCAACACTTCACTATATTTGACAATTCATGTATAATAAAAATGTTATTTTTATTGTAAAAGAATTCATTTCAAAACACTATTATTTTATATAGTTCATATAGGTAATAAAAATAGGATTTCTATTATAAAACAATTTATTTCAAAAGGAGATTATTTTATAAAGTTCATATAGATGATAAAAATGTGATTTTTATTATAAAACAATTTATTTCAAAATATGAATACCATTCAACACATGAATTTCAATTCAACGAATGAATATCGATTCAACACATGAAGGTTTTCTATAGTTTCTATATATAGATAAAAATGTGATTTTTATTATAAAACAATTTATTTCAAAATATGAATACCATTCAACACATGAATTTCAATTCAACGAATGAATATCGATTCAACACATGAAGGCTTTCTATAGTTTCTTTATATCGATAAAAATGTGATTTTTATTATAAAACAATTTATTTCAAAATATGAATACCATTCAACACATGAATTTCAATTCAACGAATGAATATCGATTCAACACATGAAGGCTTTCTAAAGTTTCTATATATCGATAAAAATGTGATTTTTATTATAAAACAATTTATTTCAAAATATGAATACCATTCAACACATGAATTTCAATCCAACGAATGAATATCGACTCAACACATGAAGGTTTTCTATTCAACGAATAAATATAGTTTCAACAAATGAAAATAATTCAAACACATGAATATTATTCAAAATTTCGGTAGCATAACGACAGGGTAGTTAAAACCGGGACCGTCCCTAGTACGGCTCCTCGCTCTACCTTAAAACCTCACGGTTTTTGACAATGGGGAATCATGCATCTAGTTCGCACGCAGGCGGCATGTATATATTTATTTCATTTCCACAAACTAATCCTATGTGGTTTCAACCAAATATTTCTCAACCACAAACGGGTATTTTTCAACCACAATCATTCAATATCAACCACAACAATTCCAGTCAACCATTCGCTAACAATCAATTTTCACACCAATCACAACCAATAAATATCGTCCATGGTTTGTGGACAAGGGGCGTGTATATATATATATATATATATTCACTTCTATTTCAACACATATATAATTTTTACAACGCATATACAACTTATACATCGAACGTACAACTTATACAACGCTTATACAAGAGGTGTACAACGCTTATATAATTCATACATCGACTATATAACTTATACATTGTTGTTTTCCATATCGTTTATAATTTAGAAATCTCACATTGGGTTCCACTCCACCAAAAATAGCAGAAGGCTCAGAAAAATACGCGGTCTCTTCTAAAATGTAGAAGGCGTCCACACGGTCACGATGTTTCCTGTTTCATCGAATTTCGTCAAGAAACGAAAAAGATATGATTTTTCAAAGTTTGCAACGGTTTAAAGGTGTTAAAACAGTTGAAATAAAACAAGCCGTACCTCAGCTGAAAGGTTCAAAACTAGGTTTGGATTTATCTTGAAATCCGTGTAGCTATTCGTCGATCGGCCTTCGCAGCGTCGAAGGGGAAGGAGAGGCGCACGTGCGCCAGGAGGTTGGGCCAGTTTGGTGGTCCCAGGCGGTGGCGACGGCGAGTTGAAGTCATCGACTTCAGGGAGGTGGTTCTCTCTCCACAGGCCACGAAAAATTCCAAACTTTAAAAGGATTTGAAGATCTCGAGAAGATCTTCAAAAAGTTCAACTGTGGCATGAGCTAATTTGGAGTGGATTGATCAGAAAATGAGGGGGAAGGTTTCGAGCGGTTTCCGCCTTCGATCTGGGAGAGAGAAAAAAGGATTTTTTTTAAATTATGATTGGGCGGTGGGTTTTAAAGGGGTTTACTGACACGACCACCAATCTAAACCCAACGATTGTTGTCCCTAGCGTTTTACCCCCATTCCGAACACAATGGGATATGTTTCGTAGGCCCATTCGACTATTTCAGTCAGTTTTCCTTCAAATTTAAAATATATAACATTCAATATTCGATTTGAACGTACATTTCAATTTTCCAGGGCCACAAACTGATTCGAAAAATTCCAGAAAAATAAATCTGGCTATGTTTTGACGATATGGTCTCAACAAAACTAGTTTCGTCGAATTCTGAGACCGTTTGCAAAAATGCCCATTTCTGGTCGATCCAATTTAACTGTAATTGATCAAAACACGTTTTCCTTTGCCACGCTCACATACTAGCTTCAAAAATTATGAAATTAGAAACCTAGCAATAACTTCACATCCTGGATCCAACAAAAGTGGTTTCGTAGAATTCCGAGGTCGTTTGCAAAATGGCCAATTTCACGGGCTATATAAATTCCATAGCGACCTTTCTGAAAATTCATTCGGCCATAACTTTTTCTTTCCCCTATGAAAATTCGATTTTTCAGATTCATTAGAAAGGTATTCACTAACAGATTTAAATATTTTTGGTTTCACTCAAATCCGTTTTGTTTTGCACCCGGTATAGTCCGACAAAGTTTGAATTCAATTTTTGAAACTACATCACCATTTCAGGCCTTGTTTATAATTATAATTAATTATATTCGTTTTCAAACGTCGATTCAAACTCACTTTTCATTGCTATAATTTAAAATATTTATTTTAAATATTTAAAATCCATTATTTTAGCCAATTTAAAATTTTTAAATTGGTTCAGATTTTCCGGGTCGTTACAGATCCTTTATCTCCTCTCCTTTTCGTCTTGGCGGCAGATGTGTTCTCTTAAATTCTGAATGTCAGTTGTAGCAATGGCATTATTAGCTTCGAAAGTGGGCACCTGGTCCGGGATACCAATTCTTTACACTATGCCAATGATACTATAATTTTTAGTAACCATGAATGTAAATGTGTTGCTGCTCTCAAATTTTGTTGTATGCTTTTGAGAGTTTATCAGGCTTGAAAATTAAATTTCACAAAAGCAATGTGTACACTCTTGGTTGTAGTGAAGAGTTAAGCAGAAACTGTGCTGAGATTCTCAATTGTAAGGAGGACAAGTTCCCACTAAACCATCCGGGCATGTGCATTCGACCAAAGAAGTTGATGAAGAAAGATCGGCAACATCTCATTGAAAAAGTTGATGTCAGGCTTACTGGATGGAAAGGAAACTCACTTTCAAGGCAGGAAGATTGGTGATGGTGAATTCGGTTCTCTCCTCTTTGCCTCTGTACTAGTTATCATTCTTCAAATGTCCTGGATGGATAATTGATAAAATTGATACACTTCAAAAAAAAATTGTTTTGGACTGGTGACAAGGAGACCAGAAAACTCAGTTGCCTTGTTAGTTGGGACCAGGTTTGTAAATCTAAAGATTAGGGAGGTTTGGGTGTGCTTAACTTGAAAAACATGAACTCTTCACTGCTTTGCAATTGGTTGTGGGTTATGATAAGTGACAAACAAACTTTCTGGAAGGAATAGATCATCAACACATGTTATGATTGTATATTTTAGTGGAATCGAGATTCATCCCATTGTTCTGCTTCCTGGAGAGGAGTTATGAGTAATTCACATTGGATCAAGATTGGTACAAAAGTTGTTGTAAGAAGTGGTTTTCACATTTCATTTTGCTATGATTGTTGGTTGCTTCCTGTACCTTTGAAGGATGAATTTGAGGACCTGCTTGGGGTTGCATGTAGCAAATTTTCCACCGTTGGGGAGATGTACAATTCGGAGGCTATCGTTTTGCAGAATTGTTACCGGAAATGATCTTTATCAATTGTTCCAATTGTTCAAGTTACCAAAAGATTTTCACTTAAATGAGGAACATAATGAGTTTGTTTGGAGATTGGAAGGAGAGAGAAATGTTTTTCGGGTTGGAGGTTTGTATAAGACAACGAACTTCGCTAGTAGAAGATGGTTGTGTTTTGATTATATATGGAGTTTTATGACAGTCCCTACAAAAGTAAAGATTCATATGTGGATTGTAATGCATGGGAGATTGAACACTATCTGTAGCTTGCATCGAAAATGTTTAGCTATAAGTGGTGGCTATGTTTTCTGTGGTGGTGACGAGGAAGATTACATCCATTTGTTTTAGCATTGTGACTTTGCTTTCTACGTGCGGACAAACTTCATGGTATAACTTAATCTGGATCTGGAATGGGGGGTGTTTATCAAGGATCAATTCAATTTTTTGCAATACATTTTTCCTTCTTTGGATTACACATTTGTTAAACTTCACTTATACTTGGATGTTATGGCATGAATGCAACTGTGGAAAATTAAATCATTGCGAAGAATGGCTAACAAAACAAATTTTCATCATTCTTAAACATGTTTTCATGTGGGCAGGCAAAGAAAGCTGGAAATTTGTTGATTCAATAGCCTCTAGAGTTCATGATAGAGTTCGCAGACGGACTAGAGATTAGCTTTCTTGATGCTATGTTGGAGGGTTGATCAGTGCTTCTGTACTTATTATATTTTGCTATGATGTTGTGATATGTATATTGCCTATGCTATGTATTTTTTGGGCACACTGATGTATTTTCTATGCTGTTGGTTTTTGCTGGTTTCTGTATATATGATGTACATATACGTACAATGTAACTTTGGACTTGAATGATGATATATATGAAGGCGTGAATCGGATGATTCACTACCTTTTTGCTTCAAAAAAATATTATTATGCTTGGTTTTAATATTTATACATTTATCTATACCTTGATTTTAATATTATACTTTTCAGATGCTATCTTTAGCTTTTATATTGTACTTCGGGTTTTATACTATAACTTTTACAAACTTAAACTTTGGTCTTTATTAATAATTTGATTTCAAATATTTACTTTAGTTTTTATTATTTGATTATGCTTATACTTTGTTTAAATATTATACCTTGATTTTAAATTATGCATTAGATTTTGACTTTAAGATCGATTATTATAATTTAACACTACTAAAGTTTGATATATATATATATATATATATATATATATGTATATTTTAGGTTTAATATACTTTGATTATATATATACTGTATGAATATTATGTTTTTACTTAAATTAGTTTAAATATTTTTAATAATTTTTTATGTTTTACTACAATTAAAATCTACTTCTATTATGTCAAAATAGTTTTACAAAGTTTTAATTATAATATATAGGTTTATACGTATATTTTTTTTAAATAAATCCATTCAAAAAATTTCCTGGTACATGTTGTCTAGTGGTTACCGTGTACGTCGACATATGACAGAAAAAATTCAAGATTCAAACTTGAAAGTAAGTGTCTATTCATGATAACTCTTTTCTAAAAACCTTATCCTTTCTCCACTATAACGACCCAAAATTTTGAAACCAAATTAAATTTATTTTTAATCTAATTTTATAAGAATTTACGGTCAATTTTTAATTCGATAATTTAAAGCTGATTTCATTAGTTTACAAAGGAATATTATTGAGATGACCTCATATTTTGATGAAACTAATTTTATCGGATCCGTTGCATCGAAAAATGGTTGGGTTCCAAATTTCATAATTTTTGGAGTTAGTTTGTGGCAGTGCGAGAATTAAACATTCTTGTAACAACCCGTTAAAATAAAGCGGAAAAACAATCAAAAAATAAAACAGAAGGTCAAACGAACTCGGAATTCGACGAAATCTATTTCATTGTATCTGGAATTACTTTCATGGTAGAGTACCAATTTTCATGTAAAACAGAATTGTCATTTGATCACACGATCAGTAGACATAGAGCTAATCTAACACACTTTTGTGTTCGTCGACGGAAAGTACTTTTAATAGCATGAAAAAAGGTGGCGACGCATCAATGGCCTCAAATGTTTTTGTTTGCAGCTACCATCGTGATGACACATAGAGATCCATGTGATGAGCTTGTAAAATTTTCACAAAACTCACTCCTCTTTCCTTCCATCTCTATTTTTCCGAACTCCTTCTCCATTTTCCTCCTCCTATGGCTTCCATCGCCGCCTCCTTCCCTTGCTGACTATCGCAGCCACCTTCTCGCCTCCCCCTGCGCCAACGCCATTGTCCCTAGCCTTGCCCCTCCACCGCTATGGCCCCTCATCATCCAAAAACCCTAAATCACCCATTTTAGCACTTAACGCCCTCAAAAATTCCATATTTGCACCTCCTTACACCCTCCTCCCTCCACGCCTAGGCCTCACCTTGCCACGTCATCCCCCTAGCTGCCTCCACTGTGCCCTCACGCCCCCTGGTCGTGATCCCTAGGACCCCCTACCCCCTTTGTTTCGTGGTAAACTTTAAGATCCGTAATCGCTAGATCCAGTCCCGTTAATTGTCGACAAGTGTTTTATGAGTCGTTTGTGTGCTAGTGTCAAGTGTGCGAGTCTGATCTCCTTTCAAAAAAGTTAGTTAGAGTGGAAACCTGTGGTGAGAAACCACATGTAGATAGGGATTAAATTAATTAACTGTTAATTGAAAATGTTTAGTAATGTTTAACACTGATCATACAAGTTTTATGTTATGTTAAACATTGAGTAGCGTGACAAAAATGTCATTTTTTCTTTTATTTGTGATATCCCTTGAGTATAAGACATATGTATTGAAAACATTGTCAAATGAAAATGATTAGACCTTGAATGGTTTTTGGGTTGAGCAATTTTATTATTATTGTTTAATGGTTAAGATTAAAAACCCCACATGGGTCTTGCGATGACAATATGCCTGCATGTCTCCCATATGTGTATATAAACTACATGGATTATGATGTAAACCCCACAAGGGTATTGGGACAATATTTTTACACATCTTCCAAGTGTATAAATAAGTCACACTGATTGTGTAGAAAACCCTACACAGGTCTTGGGATGCCAATACGCTTGCACGTCTCCCATGTGTGTGTATAAGCTACATGAATTATGATGTAAACCCCATATGGTTATTGGGATGATATTTTTACACATCTCCCAAGTGTGTAGATAAGTCTCATTGATTGTGTAGAAAACCCCACATGGGTCTTGGAATGACAATAATTCACACATCTCCCATGTGTGTGTATACGCTACATGGATTATGATGTAAACCCACACGAGGATTGGGATGATATTTATACACATCTCCCAAGTGTGTTGATAGGTCACGGTTGTTTGTGAATGTGATGTAAACCCCACGGGTATTGGGATGATAATGAACACGAATCCCAAGTGTGTAGTTTGTCAATGCATTGATTGATAGGATTGTGTAAGCATTATTTATTTTAACGCTTATATGGTATAGTGCACTTTGTGTGTGAATTGGATAAAGAGTAATGGATGACAGGGTGTTATAATATACACTGTTTTATAATGAACAATATAAATGGTTAATGGTTCATTGGTTAAGTCTCCATCAAGAAAAACGTTTTTTAACGAATATTTTATTAATATAATAATTGGTGAAAAATCAAAGTTTGATTTTGACGTCCTATTTTGTTTGGATGCGAAGAAAATAAAATACTAACGAATTTATGTAAATGTAGCGAATGATTTTGAATTAATTTTCTTATGATTTTGGCTTGTAGAAGTTTCAATTTGAAACAAACAGTAACGATTAAAAGTGAAGTTCAGTTAGGATATCTGGAATTTTTTTTAAAAGAAGTTTCTTTTCAAAAGTTTCCCTTTTATTTTTATAATGAATAACAGGAAGCGTTTGTCTCAGGTCCCTAATAAGTTTGGAAATCAGGCTCACATGGGGTCTTAAACATATTATAAATTATGTCCCTATTTTTCGAAAATTCATTAAAAAAATATAAAAAAACATGTAAATTCGTATTTAAATAAAACATGAAAACATAAAAAAATTCAGATAAAAAAACAAAACAAATCAAAAACCAAAAATACAAAAAAAAAAACAACGAAATTGTAGTTAATTGCATCAAAGGATGCATATAATTGAAATTCTTGCATTCATCTGTGCAACTATTTCAGTGTTGCATCTGTGTTGACTTTTTCGCATACAACCATGCAACTAATACATAATTCTTGCATACAAGCATGCAATAATTCATAGGCATGAAAATCAGTTTATACTTATTTGCATACATGCATGCAAGTATTCAGAATAAATGCACACATGTATGCAACAATCCACATGCATGAATATCAATTGACGTTTATTTGCATACATGTGTGCAAGAAAATAGAATACTTGCACATATGCATGCAAGTATTCATGAAGATTTTCAACGTGAAATCTTCATGAATTATTTGCATGCATGTATGCAAATATTCAGAATAGTTGCATACATGTATGCAAGAATTGTAAACTATTTCAGGAATACTTGCATACATGTGTGCAACTATTTTATTTACTTGCATACATATACACAATTTTTTCCGTGGTCTTCTGGGAACATTTACAATTTTCTGATTTTTTTTTTTTTTTAGTGTATAGCACATTTTTTTTTTTTTGGAAAAAACAGATAACTAAAAAAATAAGGGCCCACTTTGAAAGTAAAACATGGGAGAGAGGCCATTTATATTTTGAAAGTTTTTAAGGATGATGCACTAATTTTCACTTAAAAATGTTGAAGTTTGAAAAATAATACTAATTTAACCAATTATTATACGAGTATATTGAAAATATATGATTTTGAAACTGGAAAATCAATATATGAGTTTGGAAAATTATTATATATATTTTAAATAATATATAAAACGGTTTCAAACCGATTCAGCGTATTATATATATACGTTGAACATGGAATGTGTCGCGTAACGGTAGTTCGCGATTTTGACCTGTAACTTTAAATGAATATACCGGGAGATCCGACTGTCTGATTTTCCCGAAATTGGAACTGTTGGTTTCGTATTGAAAATACCTTTCAAATGATAATAAGAATTTTGAAGTCTAGTAGTTAGATTTTTAGAAATGATCAATTAATATTTAAATAAAAACTATGCCATAACCCATAATGACCTGTAATTGGAAATTACGAGTATAGACTATTTATATATATAAAAATAGTTAAAAAATCATTATAAAATATTATAAATGATTTGGAATGGATATAAACCAATTTTACTTGGTTTTAAACGATAAAAGTGGTTAAGTGAGATTTGGCAATTTTGTGTAAAACTTATATAACTGATTTTAAGAAATAATTTGAAAGTGAGAATTTTGATTCATAAATAGAATTAAATTCTTATGTAAACCTTTAATATAGGTTATGAAATGATTTTTGGAAACCCAAATAACTTAACCGGATTTGAAAATAAGATTTTAAATCTTATGAAATGAAACCAATTAAAGGAGACTAATTGCTAAGTCTATAATCCAAATAAAAATTGGATAATATTTGTTTTGGCGTGAGTTATTCAAAAAGACCAGGAATCACCCGTTTTGAATAATTGAACGACAAAATAAAGTCGAAGTATTGAAGACGGTGCAAAACGGGGAATCTTCACATCGAATGGATGTCTGTAGATTCCCGGATTTGGGTATCTCCTTTGAAGGGGTTATAGTGGCAATGGTCCGGAAGTATGTTTGATTCCCACTATAACCCCTTCAAAGCATTCCGGACTTGTGGATTGTCCAGATGTACGAAAGCCTCTCTCCTGTATTGGACATATGAGACGAGGAATAAGGTGCCTCCGGTTACGTTCATACCCAAAATGGACTTGCTAAAGGATTGTGTGTCTGACATGGTATTTTATGTTGTATTAATTTGTCTGTGCTAAATATATATATATATCTGTTTTGTGGCGGAGAATTTATTATCTTACCTTAACACCTTTCTCTGAGACGTACGAGCTCAGAGGTTATAAATCGATAGACATCAGTTGTATGGTATGGAATCACTGTGTGGCATGCTGAGTGCCGCTAGCAGATAAATCAAAGCTTTTTTTGAAAAGAAAAAGCATTGTAAGGCGTTAAGTCGTGAGCTTCACACCTCGGTATGTGTCAAAAACGGGATGAAGGACTGCAAGGAGGACATGCATTTCTTTCTAGCTAGAAGTGATGCCATGGTATGGAGCCCAGGCATTTTACTTACGTGGATGTTGGAATCGAGGCGCCTTGGATGTGTCCGCAGAAGGCCGTGGTGGTTGACGTACTGACCAAGAGGTCCAATAGGATCAGGAAACGTATTGTTCACAAGCAATTGTCTAATCAGCGACGTACGGCTGACTGGCCCTGCCGCTCCAGAGGGATGCATGTATCTTCCTTAGGACATTTTTCTAGAGATGTTCTGAAGTTCGGATGAGGAAGGATCCCTTGCTTCGGCGCATGATGGAAACCCAAATTCCACTACACGACTTATGGTTTTAGTTGTATACTTACGACGACATAATAGGATGGGGTATTATGTCGTCTAAGATTAATACATTTATTTTCAAAATTGTTTTAAATTTGACCCTAGTAAAAATATCAAAAGATTTTCTCGTATGAAGCATGTTTGGCCATTATAAGGTAAATGTAAAAACCCGCATTCTACGCATCGAAGGATCGTAGAATATTTATTTCTTTCTCATACGAAGTCGTATGGTCATGTAGAGTTGGGGGACGACTATTAGGGTTATTTCTCATGTTCATGATTTTTGTCGATTTTTAAATGACCATTTTACCCCTAGCTGATCTTGTTTCGTCCATAACTTTTGATTGGAAAGGAATCTTGACCTGAAACCACTTCCATTTGGGAGATATGGCTGAAACAAGGTTTAGAAGGTGAAAACAGCTTAATTGGGCTAAACCGGGTGATTAACAGCTAGGCCCAATGGGGGATTTCGGTTTTAGAGGTATTTAATGGCTGCTAGGGTTTAGAAAACGATTTTTTCATTCATTTTCCAGCGGCCACAAACCTCCTTTGAGCTCTAGCAATGGCCTCCACCTTCTAAATCACTCCCAAAACATCTTTTTGGCTTTCCTAATCACATATTAGCAAGATCTACACCAAATCAAGGCGGATTAGCATCAAATCAAGATAGGAGCTGCTGCTAAGGATTGGAATTCGACCCAAACAGAGAATCATTTCAGATCTATAGTTTACTTTGTGGCAAAGGTGAGTGATTTGCATTGTTTTTCACTAACTACGGCTAATTATGGTAATTAGCGAAGATTAGCGAAATTATGGCTCAGAAAAATCTAGAAAAATTCATAAAATTCCAAAACATAATTTTATGCCTCTGATATTAATTTGGGTTAATTTCGACTAATTTTGCAAATCCCGGAATTTGGGGGATTAAGGGGTGATTAGTGGAAATTAGCGAATTTATGCATGTTAAAAATCTGGAAAAATATTCATAAATTCCGAAATATTGTTTTAGACCTCTGTTAGAAAATTTGGGTAATTTGGTTAAGTTTTGCTAATCATACTGTTAGTTGTTCTTAAACATGATTAAGGGGAAAATATGGGTTTTTGTGTATGTTTGATCCGTTTTGACCTACCATATTGATGTTTTGTTGATTGTGGATGTTTATACATGTTGCTATGACTGTATGGTATGCTTTGTGATTGTTTAGAACAATTAGATTGGTCGAAAACGTCGTCGAATGGCGTAAACAGTTTGTTGGAAGAAGTGCAGGAAATAGACCGGATCGGATCACAGGAGGGGTATCACGACCCAACCTGATCGTGCCTAATATCCTCGAGTCGATCGCCTAAGTAAGCCACGAGCCGAGCTAGTATACGAGTCGCTTACGATCCAGCTATCTCCGATCCATTCGCCTCTGAAGTCCTCCGATCTGAACTGCTCGCACACATGGACCACGAACCGGTGCACTCCACGACAAGATTCGAAGAGAAGACCACGACCCGATCCAGACGAGGTAGCACGAACCGAACCGATGGACCCGAAGTTTGGCAACGACCCGATCTGATGGAACTGGAGGATCACGAGCTGATGGTGCGACCCGATCTGAATGGAGGAACTCGACCCGAACTAGTATGGTGACTGCGAACCGAACCAGGAGGCTATGAACTGAATGAAGACCGATCCAGAGGAGGAGACTAAAACCCGAGATGCAAAGGTAGTCCAAATGGAAGTTAGAACTCAGAATCCAGATGGGAACCAATGAGTTCACTTCATGATTAGGCTTTGCTGCGGGACGTGTGCAAAGGGGTTGTCGGTATTCATAATTTGGTTCACCACTTAGAGATGGATAGTGGGCTTGTAGTGATAGTTACACGGGATTGGATTCCGTCATGGCCCAAAGTATTAGGTGACCAAAGTAGTGGATATCGTATACTTTACGCACCGAGTGAGAGATGTGAGGATGGTTGTTATGCTTGATTGTTTGACATCACTATGACATGCACATCCCCACCCCCGTTATCCTTACACCATTTGAAATGGCACCTTAGAGTGTTGTACAGTATGTAGTGCTAACTCTTTGGTTGCAGGTCCAGGTTCAGGTATGGTTTAGTATACCTGTTATTGTTCATTTTAGATGCTTATCGCTCATACCATACTTTTTGTATGACCCAGAGTTTTATGTCTCTTCTTATTACTCTGGGTGCTCACACGAGCAGACTAGAGACAGGTTAGCTGGTGGTGCGCGAGTAGCTGATTCGGAGGCGAGCAGGAGGCTTCCACGTATGATATATAGATATTCTCCCTGTGTCGTTGGTGGTCACTACTTGGGCATTAGTAGTGTACCTTTCTTATCTTGCTTTTGCTTTAGAGACAGTATTCTAAAAGTTGTAATAAGCTGTATTTTGGATTTCCGCTGCTATGATGCTTAGTTTGTTTCCAGCTTATGCACTGTCTCACCTGTTTTATGTCAAGTATGTTATTATTATATTTTGTTCTATGCGCTGTGAGACATTCTGCAGGTTCCTTGTTAGTTCATTTCCTTCTTTCCTTTCTTCTGACGACCGTCCCGTGCTAACTGGATATGTGTACAGCGCACCTTTAGAGGAAATGTCGGTTGGTGCGGGGCGGGCCGTCACAGTAAACTTTATCCTCTGGTTTGCGCTTGCATTGTGTGATGGACCTGAGTCGTATAATGGCTTTATTTTTCAAAAAGCATTGCGTTGCTTTTATGCACTAGCATTAGTGTGGAGTAAACCCATCTTGTGTTATACGGCGTGGTCTCTTAATATGCCTTATTTTTAAATAAGTTAAATTAACTGTAGGGTTTCTCATACAAGTCCCATAATTGACTCGTAGTTTGTTTTTCCCATGCAAACTTGGGTGCCCATAATTTTTACATGGGCAGCCAAGCGATCAGGTTTTTAGCTTGTTTTCTTTTGGGATGTGTTAAGGAGCTATGGATGTTGTTATTGCACTTGGAGCTGAAGATGGACTTTTATGTTTTTTTTGAACTTTTACAAGACACTCTCTTATGTTAATTATGTTTGATTTCGCTGCATACTTGTTATCTTCAAGTTGAAACTGAATTTATATAAGTATGATCCTATAATGTTGTAACTCTGGTATTTTTTCCGATGTTGTAAACTGGTGTACTATTATGTTATGTTTTGTGATATGCTGTTGCGTTTATTGTGTTGTATTCCAACGACTATCCTTTCTGCTTGGGATCAGGGGTTTGGGTCGTCATATCCACTACAAGCACGCTTGTTCTAAAAACTAAAATAACAAACTCCTATCAAATTTCTTTATTCTCTATTCTCCTCTCTTGAAAATCCTAAATTCTATAACCATATTATGATGGTTTTCAAAACAAATCAAGTCATTTCTTCTTTGATTATTCTACATCAAACTCTCTTCATTTCTACTAAGACCAAAGTTCAAATCAGAGTTATAGGAGCAAGAATAATCAAAATTGAATGATCTCAATAAGCATTCAATGTACTTTTAACTCAAAAACAAATGTAGGTGTGACTCGGGAGCCATAAATCAAGTTGTCTTTATGTAACAACCTGTCATTTTAGTGATTTTTAATTGACAATAAACCACACATTCAGACCAATGCATTTAAAATAGTGAATTGTTAATGGGAATTTACCATAAGAAATAAAATGAAGAGAAAGAAACAAAATACAAAATCTTGCCATGAAGGACAAAACATATTAAGAACATAATTACAAAATTTACGAGCTTACAATATAATATTTATTATATTAAAGTCAAACATTTATCCAACATACCAAATAATGAAGTGGAATAATAATAGATACATATGGTTGTCAAGCTCTATCTTCGTCTTCATAACAAGGTCTTTGTTAAACTGAAACAACTTAGGGTAATCCAAGCATAATAAAAAATGATACACTCGAGTTAAGACTAAAATATCTCATATAAGGCAAATCAAACCAAATGAAATATGAGCGCAGTAGCAATAGGGTTGTTTACGGGATTTTCCATCTCCTGTCTGTGTGTAACTTAAGTGCAATAAATAACGAGATGTTATGGTAATTTCCATCTCTTGAGTATCTACTAAACTATTATTATATAATATAATACTCTATAATAGTAATGTCTCAACGTAAATATACGATTGAAAATAGTGCTAAGGAATTACCATTACTATTCTTAACACATTTGTATAAGCATTATAGTCTATACAGTACTAAAAACTCATGGTATTGGTGTTATCAAAGGGCACTTCATAGAAAAAACACCTGATCAAAATTTTAGTGGGATCAATTAGGATAGATATAATTAAATACACAAGACAATACCTGCGTAGAATTCTACCAGTCGCAGAATCAGGCGGGTGGTAATGCACTGCCGCAACTGCCGCCTACCTCGTATAGTGCTCCCATAATCTTGGATGCACATCAAATCAAACCAATATAAGGGACAGAAATAATAAATGAAGAAGTGTGTCCAATCGGAGGAGTGACCCCACTTTGCCTTGGCATAGCTCATGTTTTAGTCATTTTAATAATAACGCGAAGATCAAGGTTGTCCATCATCATTCTCTTTCTTAAATCCAGTAATCTTTCCCTAGTTCCATCCGACTTCATTTTAGATTCTTCACCATGTACATAGTCATTAAATTGGTTCCTAGAATTGACAGAGAGTATATCAATATCTGGCCTTGGTCTCTTCAAAAATCAAAACACTTATTTAACACTGTGGTCATATATATTTAAAATCATATTGGAATGGCATAAATCAGTTTACTTAAAATATTATTTTCATTATAATTTACTCAAATCATGTTAATATTTGATTCAGCTATAAATTTCAAATTTAACGTTTACAAAATGATTCATTATCAAGATTCAAATTTAGATTTAGGATTAAAATTTGTGAATATCGTTATTTAAAGAAATCGTTATATTCTAATATTTGGACTTAAACAGTTCGAATTAAAAATAAAATTTATTTACAAATAGTAATATTATATACATGTTATGTATAATTAAAATATTTATAAATTAGTTAAATTCAAGTGGAAATTAGTGTGGCGTCCCTAAAATGAAAGATAATGTAAAGCGGATCGCTTCCTAAGTTTGCATACAAAGTAAGTCCTTATTTA
Organism: Allium sativum; assembly: GCA_030737875.1. Lineage (NCBI taxonomy): Eukaryota > Viridiplantae > Streptophyta > Magnoliopsida > Asparagales > Amaryllidaceae > Allium > Allium sativum. The sequence goes on along the minus strand of CM060915.1, from coordinate 938,792,268 downwards.
ACTGTAATTATATTGTTTCGTGATTTTCTATGCCATTATATAATAAAAGGTTCAAAAAACTGTAAATATAAATATAAAGTTTCTAGAATTTTTTTGTTAAAACGTCTACATTTATTATAAAAAAAAAGTGCAGACATATCAACAACAATTGCATAATGTTCGTTCATATGACTATGGGAAAATAACTTGCTGAAATATCTGCAATTATTTTGAATAATTCCTAACATATCAGCAAATATTTCATAGTATATTGCATAAAGGAAAATAAGTCGCTTAAATGTTTACACTTATTATTAATGATAGTTTACTATCTATAAAAATCCTATAGATTGCAGAAATGTCTCAATGTATCTTAAAACTGCAGACATGTCCGCAGTTTTTCTATAGAGTTTCTGCTCTTTACCGAAATTCACTAAAATATGATTATTATTTTTTGGGTTTTTTAAAATCATTTTTTTGCACTTTTTTCCTACATGAATATGAGGATAGTTGTATAATTAATTAAAATTTGAAGTTCGGTGAATTTTTACGATGATATTTGTTATTTTTTGATGATTTTCGAAAAATAGGGACCTAGTTTATAAAGTTTTAAGACAAAGATTTATTTATTTATTTTGAAACTTAAATTATACCTTAGCCAAACTGGCTTAAATTTAAGGTAAAATAGTTTGATTAAATAGTTATAAAATTAAAATAGTTAAATTAATAGAAAATAGCATTATTAAAATAGCTATTAAAGATAATAGCTAAATTTAATATAAAATAATTTAAATAAAATAGTTCTAAAATATATAATAGTTAAAATTAATATATATTATTTTACTAAGAAAATTAAAAGTTAAATTGAATATATGATTGTTTAATAAAAATAATTATGATAATATATAATAGAAATATTATGTTTAAATTTAATACAAAATAAATTGATTAAAATAGTTGTAAAATATAAAATAGTTAAATTTTATATAAAGTAGTTTAATGTGAAAAATATTTCATTTGATCATGGTGTTCTATTTGATTTTCTACCCTTTGGCAAGTGATCAATTAATTTGAATTCAAATATCACGAGTATATATCATTTCAACTTGTAGTGTATGTCATAAGTATATATAATTTTAACATAATTCTTAAATCAAGTAATCGATGTCCCGCGATGGGGATTATTGGTTACCCCATTTTAGTGATATAGAGGATGACACATACACATCATAATTAGTATTCTTCAAAATAACATACATTCGGTAAAAATAGCAACAATTAAACATTATTTGTAATCATTATCCTAAACAATCAACATATATATATATATATCATAAGAGTCCCAGTTATTAAATGTCAACGTTTAACCAGAAATTTAAATTCAGTAAAAATTAAAATTGATTCAGCTAAATAATAATTTACTAGTAATTCAAAATTAATCCATTTAATTGAATTTAAACCAATATCAAATTTGTAAATAGTCAATCAAACAATATTTCACATCCATGTCAATTTATCACGTAACGGGTGTCAAGAAGCAGTCAAGTCAATTTTGATGTCAAATTAAATTCACAAATGTAAAGTAAAATGGATTGTAACACATCATAAATTTAGTTTAACTTGCATTAAAATTTTAGTATGCCTTGAATAGGTTATACACCCACTGTCGATTTTACATCAAATGTGGAATTCAAATGAACACCAATAGTTTAATAGTTCCCAAATCCAACTGAACCAACTTCATATCATCCAGAAATTTGGTACAAAACAAGGAGAAAACCTCTTGTCAATTTGAGCATATATGTATAAGTTACTAATGTTAAACTTTTGAATTTCAAATTAATCTAAAAATAAACTGACAACTCCACCCACTCACCACACGCCACATCAGCCTCCTATCCCTTTCTTATCGCTTGTGAAAATGTGTTATAGGCCCGAGAACCCACAACCCATTACACACCCGTAGCGGTCAACTTTAACCAAACATTGTTGCTTCCATACTTCATGATGAAAGCTCTAACCGCCTTCATCGAAAAGAGGACACCAAACACTTCTATCTGCATTTCCTCTCTGATGGTCCACACCCACTATAGGCTTCGCCGCTACCTCCAAAACCCCAAAGTTTGAACCATAATTCGCGATTTTCGGCCACCATGGCCAACTCCAGGCCAAGAAACCACCACCATTCAACTCCAGTCACAATCTCTATAATACCCATATCTCTGATTCATCAATAATCGCCCAAATAAAAAATGCTTAGTTTAATATATATGACTTTGGAATTATAAACTTTGACCGTAATTGAGTGAATAAAGAAAAGAATCGAGAAACAAATGGATTTGATTTGAGATAGTCTAGACCTTTCCAATAATATTAAATAAGACATTATTTGAAGAATTTAAGGTAGCGTTTGGTTTAGATTTTTCAATTTTGAGTTTTCACACATACAAAAATACTGACAATGCACATATATCGTGAAAAATGATCGTTTTACAAAACGGAGTTAACACACAAAACCGAAAACAACTTTTTATTATTTTTCATATTTTAAGAAATAGGGGAATGACAATAACAAATCCGTCTATCCACCATTCCCGCGGTTCCCTCCGTCACTCCCTTTCCATTTGATCCATCACCACCGCTACACTTCAATTTTTCACAACTTTCATAATTAACGCCGAAAACTAAAAATGCAAAACACAAAATAAACCAAACGCTACCTAAATTTTTATGTTTATTTTCAGATCTGAAAATGACTTCTTTTATTAACGAATTTCAGGATTTAGGAACAATTCTATTGTTCCAAAAAAATAAAATGAATTCTAGGGTTACAAAAACCCAAATATATAAGGGTGATAACGTGTTTGTTAGGCCAAAGTAGTTAAGCAATCCAAAAGCCTGTTTTCACCGCTAAATCGAATTATGTCATTGTATATATATATCAGTATAGTTGTTTTCAGTATTTTTAAATGCAACTGAATTATCGTAATTCACTAAAACACAACCTTGCTCAAGTTGTAACTTGTCATTTTGAATTCATATTCGCAATTTAGCGACCATATATCATTATTTCGAAATTCACTTTTATCTTCTTATTTGAATTCGAATATATTAAAATAATTGTTTAAATTTTATTTTGTTAAAAACATTATTTTAATTACATTAAAATAATTATTTTATTTAATGTAAAGTGCTAGCTTTCTAACGTTAACTTTCAATTGGTCTAAATAAAATTGTAAGTTAATGAAACTTAAAATTTATTTTTGATTCAATAAATTTAAATGGTTAAAATTTTAAGGCTGTTGCACTTCAGTTATGTCAAGTAAAAAGCAACTGAGAGTGACATGTTTACCCAGAAATCAATTTGGGTAAGGACACAGTCACACAGGGCCAACAAATCACATAGGCCTCTGAAAGGTTCGACTTTTGGAGGGTGTGCTCTTGTGGCCTTAAAATCAAGGAGTGCAAATTATTAATATTGATTAAAGGCCATATGTAGTGCAAAAGTGTAGGTAGGGTAAATCTAAACCAGTATAAAACCCTGACATGTTTTTTCCTTTATCGCATTTAATTTTCTTGAATTTTTATTTACTTATTTGATTATGTGATCGTTCAATATACACACACATAACAATATTGTATAAGATTTCTAAAAGATTCATACATTTAAGAAAATACTATTCGCTTACTCTATTGTTAATATAGCTTTAAGGACCTTAATCCACATAACTTTTATAAAGATCTGAACGACAAAAAGGATTTTAGATTTGACATATTCACAGTTCGAACGTTAAATTGCGGAGTTTAATGATATTCGGACTTGGTTGGTTGGACTTGAAACTTGATCTTATGCTTATGAAAATAAAACTAAAGTCAAGTTAGCCTTCACTCAAGTGCATATGACATCCACGGATAAGTTGAATAAATAGAATTAAACGCAAAAGTTCATCTTTCGAATGGAGTTTCCTTTGAACTCAACATAAAAGCATTAATGCCCACATATGGTTGCAGAATGGACAATCAAACTTGAAATTGACATTGAACTACATAATAGGATTAACATTTTAATCCATTGAATTTTGAAAATTTTATTTATATTTCGTGAAATCCAAATTGTTAAACTGAGCATGATCATGTTTGGTCTTGCTAACGGTTCGATGGTGTCTATACGTTGCATTTGCACGTCCAATATTTGTGAAGAGAAAAGATTCACACTCCAGCTCAAAAATGGATCCATCGGTGATTTTTTCAATTGATAATGGGTAAGTTATGAAAGGAAAGAAGGAGGTGGTATGGTGTTTTTGTACAAGTGAGTTATGCACAATGGTCGGTTCGTTGGTGGAGTTTAGGATCGTTGGACCCCATTCACTTAGATAGGGCATTATACTTGCCTCGGTTAGCATTTGGAAATCAATTAAAAACATATGTCGATTTCCCTAGAACTTAAAATGTTTTTCATATAGGTCAACACTTTGGAATAAAAGCTTACCTAATCGCCTTCAATGTAAGTTTTACTGGGAAGAATAACTTCGGGACACTCGTCTTGCCTCAAGTCTAGGGAAGAAAACTCTTCTCTCACTGAGGTGGTATCCTCCACTGTTATGCCTTCATTTTGGTCTTCCCATTTCCCTGCATATGGTGTGTTGATCTCATTTGGTCTTCACACTTCCCTGCAAATCGTGTGTTTATCTTATTTGCTCATCACATTTCCCTGTAGTTCATTTAGCTGAATAATATTAAGTGAAAAGGAAAAGGTAGACAGAGGTCCAGGCCCTATTTCTAGTGTTAAAATTGTTAAGAGAAAAATGGTTTAAATCCTAGATGTTGATCAAAATAAATTGATTTTTTCATCTAAACTTTGGATAAACATAGAGGAAAGTTTGGTTCGACGTTACTTGAACAAGATGTATAATGTCCACCAAATTTTATTGAGCAACGAAGTGAAAAAATTCAAAATGAAAATATGGTACTCATGAGCCTCTTATACGTTGATCGAAACACTTTCTTAGAACTTAAAATGGAAATAGATATGAACCGTTACCCCTAAATTAAAGCATTTCCTAAAGTTGGTACAAGAATAATTTGCTGCCAACGAACCAATAGCATATTCTTTTCCCATCCTCGATATAGGAATTATTCATTGCTCATGAGTAAAAACCCTTCCTTCGACCCTTGGGTAAACATAGAAATGAGTGTATTCCACCGAGGTGAAGCACTGGTTTCTTCTTTGGCTCAACACCATATTAATATATCCTTGTTTCGACTAATTCAAAATCTCTTGTCATATATATAATAGAATAGAGAAGTAATGTTTAGCCATCAAGCTTATTAATGAATGAGTTGTGTCGCCTCCAAACATATCGCCTTATCTCATTTTGACATCAACTTAGTATATGAAGACCTAATTTTCTCTAAGCTCTATAAGAGATATGTTATAAGATCCATATCTTCATCAAATATAATGAATGTGATGAAAATATTATAATAGGAAAAATTAAGACACCAACAGACCCATTTTATTGCTTAAAATAAGATTACAAATTTTATATTGGACTTTGTCCCCAAATCATTTTAAGATTGCAAGTGATATGACGAGTAGAGAATAGGAGAAAGAAAATCAACCACAAAAATGGGGCCTCTCACCTCTTCTAATTGCTATAGGTTTGGGTATGCTTCGCCTAGATAGCTTCGACATTATCGGCTCCTTTTGTAAGCTCTTGACTTCTCTTGCTTGTTTTAGCTCAATAATGTTAGTTATGAGGTGACTTCCACTTTATTATTTTGGAATGAAGCCTTTGTCAAGTGGGCCTGATCCTCTTTTCCTTTAAGATGGACAAAAGTTGTTTTCCTTTACTATCCAAGTGAGGCGAAGTTCTCCTATTGGCACACAAGTTGACTTAGTGAACAATAGCTCTTTTGCTTGTTTTTTGGGTGAAGAAGGCAAAGAGCCTTCTTTGGTCTTCTAGGAGCAAAGCACTCTTCTTGTGAAGTTAAGATGATACACCCTTGCATAATGGAATAGTCATTATCATATAACGATGCGATTTGGTGATGTCGAATGGACATTTATGCAAAGTGAGGTACTTAAGAGGATTGAAGGAGTAGTATACCTCATAATTAATAAATATGGAATATCTATAGGCAATGCAATTGATATCCCCCTTGGGAATGGACAAAGTGATCTTAGAAAGAAGCAATCTCAAGATGTTATCACACCTTTGGGCAATGCCTTCTACATACTTAACACGACTGATGGTCGAAGCACCACGAAGGCTTAAGGAAGCAGAAGTCTTCCTACCTAAATTGAATAATATGCCTTCTGGTAAGCTAAGCAATGCAACCCTTTTCCTTTAGTGAAGATCTCACTTCATTAATCGAGGTGAAGTAGTTGTATGGAGTTGCGGTCCTTCCCTTCTAGGTGCAAGCACTTTTTAGGAGAAATATGATTGTAAGTACTTGCTTATTTGGAAATGTACAACATAAATTTTCTTCGTCCTTTCAAAATTATATACTCATTTGTGGGAATAAAGCAATGTAGTTTAACGCAATCCACATCTAAAGTAGCATTGAATTATACTTCATAATAATGCTAATGAGTGACAGACTGGTTATCACTCTGATTAATAAGCCTATTCAATCCCTAGAATGAGGAGGGTGATTCACCTTTTAGTGACAAAAAATAGAAACCAGATGCAGTGAAATAAATTTCTTCATCATTTAAAGTCGACCTACTCAAAGTTTAAGGCGAAATGATTATGCTTTAAGGTATACGAGCATGAACTTTAGTTATAATTTTTTTGTAAACTCTAATTTATCCTTTTTGTACTGGTTGTAGTATTGAATGGCATATAATTTACATGAATAAGTTGATAAAAAGAAATAGGTATAGTTAAAAACCCAAGAAAATTAATATGTTAGTTTTACATGAATCATTTATTCGCATGATTTTTCTTAACCTAATATTCGAGTATGTGGTATTCAGTGGTCTACACCAATCAAAACAAGGATTTTTCACTTGACTATTGGTAGTGAACACTTGATTCAGACTCCTGATATGGCTTTGAAGTTATCTTAGTATATAGTTGTGTAAGTAGAACGAAGGTTTCTAATCATGGAACCTGATCAAAGTTCGCGAAGGAGAGGTCAAGTGATCATTAACAACTTCAAAGTCAAATTCATTTGATCGAGTGAGTTATCAGATTTCATATTGCATATGGATGGCCAATGCACAACGTATGGGCACTAGTATTTGTGAATACTATGTTTTTATGGGTTTTGGTTATTTTAGCTAATGACTCTTTGATTCATTATGAGGAAGCATGAATAATCATCCAACTAATTACCTAAGGTCGTTGAGTAGAAGGAAGGCTTAGTAGGTTGCTTATCATCCACAAGAAATAAATGGGTTGTATATATGATAAATTATGATCTATTTTTACTAGAAAAATAAGAGATTGTTATGTATTGTCATGCAATTATTTCTTTTTTGCTTACATCAGTATTTCAATATGGGGGGAAAATGTAACAAGACATGATTTCTAACACTTTGTACTAAAATATCTAGACTATTTAAATATTCGAGTATTGGATTTAATGTGATAAAATTGATTCAAAGCCATATTAACCCCTTTTTTTACTATAATTAATGATCGGAAATATTTTTTTGAAATTTATTTACAAGTAAATAGCATGAAGGAATATTAATAATACGATCGAAAGTAGTTTTATTAGTAAGCGATCAGGAAACACATAAGACTGTCACTAGGGCGCTAACTTGATTTTGACAAAACTAGTGCCATCGGGAATGAAATAATCAGATAATGTAATTTCAAAGTATTTCATAGCGATTTGACGTATAGTATGGTTGTGTGAGCTACAGACATATTGCAATTTATTTTGTAAATTAAACTGTAATTTAATTTTTGTTATATAAACACATGCCCTAATTTATATATGTTTATTTCCTCTCTTCTTTTTTTACCTTTAAATAAAGATATATATATATATATGTATATATATAGTCACCTTATACTTTAATTTTTCCCTAAGCTTGAGGCAGCGATTGAACTTGAGGTTGGATCCATTGGGATCATTGCGAGGGAGGGATCTGATTTGGTATGTTCAACGCTAATGTGGCATTGATTGGGATAGCCCACATTTTTTGTTGTGAACTAGGGTTGAGGATGGTTGGAGATAGAGGAGGTTCTTTTGAAAAAATAGACTACTTCATCATGTTATTCTTTTTGAGTAGCACATTCCATTATCGATGATCTTGGTTTTGGCCCTTTATTGTGACATGCAACATATTAAGTTGCTAGAGCTAGCATTAGGTTGCGACGAGGTAGAGGCCAATTGTGAAATTTCCATCATGGTTAAATTCTTGTTAAGGAAGGGAGTTGGTCGATGTTGGTTTGGAGTTGTGAGGAGCCCCGTGAAAAAAGGTGACTTTTGATAATCGAATGGGAGGATGCTCGGGTCAGATATTTTTGTAGAGTTGATCGAACTCGACAAGAGGTAGTAAGATGTGAGGATATTCTAAAGGGGCCATGTAGTTTTGCTCATTTGTATTTTCGAGGAGTATAGCTCAAAGTAAAGAAGAGGAGGTGCACCATAGTGTGTGTGCATGGTTGTGTGTGTGTATAGGAAAAGAAAACTAGGGAATATGGCATTTGTTTCATTACCCGATAAATGAGTTATTTTAGTTAATTAATTAATATTTTAATCAAATTTCTTACAAAATAAATAATTCTTGCATTTGAGATTCAATCAAGATGTCGTCTTTGTGGTTGCATTTGAGATAGGATTAATTTTTTACGTTTGAGTGGGGCTTAGCTTTGGTGAATATGATCATCATAAAATTCGTATATGCATATAATATTCATTATGATAAATCTAAGCAAAAGTAGATAATAATGCAAGTTATTACATTTGGACCCCTTCTCGCTTAGAGAAGTAGGAGATAATATTATAAGTAGTATAATCTCTTTTATAATCCTTTAAAACATATATTGTAACTAGGAGTTTAATTTATTTCATTGAAATTGTTCTGTAAAAGGCCAAAACGGAATAGCTGCAATAGACGTACTTTGAAATCCCCAATATTTAACATTTTTTAAAGTGGTTAAAATGTGACTATATTATTATTATATAATTTATTTTGGTCATTCTCTACAAATTTTAAGTTTACGGGTATTACAGAAATAGTTTAGGAAGTTATAATTTTTTTGAATGATAGTTGTGATTGTTAGAAGTGAAAAGATCACTATGGATGCACTTTCAAATTGATTTTGATTGACAATTTTTGAAGTTTATTTTAAAGAGTAATCCCCGAGCGTTGTTTGTATGTTCAGTAATTATGATAACTTTATTTATTAGTGAAGAAAGTAACAAAAAGTTTAACTATATTTTAACAATTATTTATGGATTTTTGGAGGTAAAGAGTTTTAGGTAATAAAACATGTTTTTAATCGCTTTTCGAGAACTTTTAAGTAGGTATACTTTACATAGTTACTAAAATTTGATTTATGACTATTTGAAGTATGCATAAGTTTGGGAAAATATGTTAGGTATTTTATAGTAGAATAAGAGTTGGTTAGAATTATAACGTCTATGCTATAATAAATGTTTTTAAAAGTAAATTAAAAGTATACTACATTTTTTAATAAGTAAAGACTTACTTTGAGCTTTAAAATGAATTTTTAAAGGTAATAACAAGTATGAAATAGTGTAGCATTTTCTATGACAATATGCGCATATTGTCTTTAATCCTCTTGGATTATAATTTCTAATACAAGTATTCCTTTAAATATGTTTAAAAGATAACCATAAAAGAAGTAATTTTGTGTTTGTAGTAAATGATGTTTTAACACCATTTGATTTTAAACCCTTAAATTATACTCAAAGTTAAAAGTAATGTTTAAACAAATTTGAATATACTTAGATACTTGGCAATATGTTTTTAAAGACAATAAAAAGCATAAAATCATTTGGAATAAAGCAAGAAAATTAAAGTTTTAATGTATGTAAGATAAGTGGTTACAATAAACAATGTTTTAGTAGTATTTGTATTTAAACCTCCCTGATTATATTTTTAAAGTAAAAGTTAACCCACCTTTTTAAAAAGCCATTATGCTTTTGACTTGAATACTTGGATGGCTGAGGAATTGAGTAAGAATGATTATATAAAGCTATGAACAGTTGGATTCGCTCGGAGTGCACTTTGGAATTAGTTGAATTTCAAACCCAAGTTTTGGCTAAGCATTGGATTATTATTTATCCATAGAACATAGATAGAATTGGAAATTCGGCTAATTAATAGACCGGTACCTATATAAGGCATAGAGATAAAAATGGGAATTTTGTAAAGTATCAGACTGGTACATATCCAGAGCATAAGGATAAAACTAGGAATCAAGCTAAATATAGGATCGATACCTATTTAGAGCATATAAACAACAATGAAAATTTGGCTGTCTCGAATCAGTACTATCTGAGGCATATAATTCAGGATTTAGAAACATGGTTGAAACTTCATCAATAATTCAAAGTTGGAGGTCAAATCACCAAACCATCAACTTATGGATGATGGAGACATAATAGAGGACCCACCATGGGGGTTGCATCATACAGGGTGCAACCCCCAAGGGATAGGTAGAAATCCTCCCTTAGAGGATCAGTAATAAACAAGGAAAAACCAAAGGTTAAACATGGTGAAGAGTTGTAGAAGCCAGCATTCTTTCGGATGAAACGAAACAAGAAGCTCATTATACATTTTTGGAACCAAGGGAAGAAAGGCATGAAGTTACCATTTCTTTTAGAAAGTCCCTGTCGGCTTAACCTGAAAGGCAACAAAGAGATATCAAATTTCCAAGCATAGAAGGCTAGGTGTGATGACCCTAAACCCCCGTTCCACGGTGGCAAGTATAGTCTTTGGAATATAACACATAAACAATAACAGCAGAACATAAATATATCATTATACAAGTAATGCACAACAAAATACACTGGATAAATATAATCATCAGTGTTACACAGCATAACAGGATCATAGTTAGTACAAAATACTGTTTCAGCTTTATATAAAATGCCTACAACGAAGTCAAACATAATATACATAACAAGAGCTAAACAGAATAATAAAAGTGATAGAATCCATCTTCAGCTATAGCTATCCAGAGAGAGCCTGCTAAAACCTGAATACAAGGCTTCCCATGTAGAAAATAGGGCACCCGAGTTTGTAAGTGAAACAAACTACGAGTCAGTCATGAGACTGGTATGAGAAATCTACTTAACTTATTTTACAATAAGGCCAATCACAGGACCACGCCGCTAACACGGAACAGGTTTACTCCATTGGATTGCCAGTGCTCAAAACAAGTAAATCATTTAAACATCGCAATGCTTTTTAAAAAAATGAAGCCATTATAAGACTCAGGTCCCATCACACAATGCAACGCAAACCGGAGGATAGAGTTTTTCCTTATAATGGCCAAAATATGCTTGATACGTATAAAACAAAAGCATTTGATATTATTACCAGTGTTTATATTTTTCAAAAACAATTTCAATCATAAGTGTCAATCGTAGACGACATGAGCGTCCCATGCCACAATGCCGCCAAATATAGGTTTACAATCGAAACTGCACGTGTCATATTGGAAGTTTGGATTTCCATCATGAACCAAGGCAAGGGATCGTCCTTACCGCTTCGAGACGCTCTAGCCCGTGTCTCAGGATCAGAATGCATCGACCCTCGGATCTTCAGGGTCGGTCCAAACGGAGTGGATTAAAATGCCTGAACACTATGTTTTCCCGCCCTATGGGGCGTAAACTGGTCATATCCCGACCAAACCATCATCCCATAGTGGCCTATATAACCGAGGAGCCTCGCTTTCCATCATCCACATAAGTAAAATATCAAGGCATGCAAAACCCTGACACCACTCCTAGCTAGAAGGAAACGCATGTCCTCCTTGAGGTCCTCTCCCGTTTCTGGTTCACGCCGGGGTGTGAGGCTCGCGAATTAACGCCATACACAAAGCTAGCTATATTAAAGTCGCACTTTGATCATCAACCACAAGACTATGCTTTTCAACAAAAGCCTTGATCACAGCATCTATGTATGCCACGTTGTCAACCTACAACGTCGGACACACATTCATTTACAAGTCTGTTCCGGGTCTGAACGAAACTGGAGGCACCTTATTCCTTGTTCCATATGTCCAATACAAGATAGAGGCCCTCGCACATCCGAACGATCAACAAGTACGTCCGCATAACAACCACTGTAACCCCTTCAGGGCAGCAACTCCCATCAAAGGCATCAGTAGCCATCCATTCGATGTGAAGATCATCGGTCTTGCACCATCTTCATATCTTCAACTTCTAACCGTCGACCAATTATTTCAAATGAGATTTAACTTGGCCTTTTAAAATAATTCACGTATTTTTAGAATTCATATCAATTCATTTCCATGGTTAAATTATTTGACATCCATAATTCAGTTCATTAATATAATTTTCATGTCAAACACATTCAACCATCAAATATCCAATATACCGAGTAAATTCAGTTTATTTCCATTCCATATCGTTTTATAATATATTATAATGATTTATCGCTATTTTTATTTATTTAAAACTAGCCCATTTATTTAAACGACACTTCAGGTTATAACGCGGCCATGGCGCTGTTTTTCTTCAGATTTGATTTACACATATCTGAAAATCTAACTGTTGGATCTTTACAAATTTTATATCGTTGGAAAGATCTTTTCAAAGCGGACCCAATGGTTCCAGTTTTGGGAAAATCCAACGGTCGGATCTTCCGGTATAATCGTTTAAAGTTATGATTTCAAAATGCAAACTGCAGCGTTGTTATTCGTTTTATTTTAATTATATATATATATATATATATATATATATATATAATTCATTCTAGCGCTGTTTTTATTCAGATTTGAATTAAACATTTCACACAATCTAACTATTGGATCTTTACAAATTTGATATCGTTGGAAAGATATTTTCAAAGCGAACCTAACGGTTTCGGTTTTGGGGAAATCCGATGGTCGGAATTCTCGGTATAATCGTTTAAAATCACGATTCCAAAACACGAACTGCAGCGTCGTTATTCGTTTTATTTTAATTATATTCATTTTTATATATATATAAATATAATCCGTTCTTCGATTTCCAAACTGTTTTCATTTCATAAACGTGGTAAAAATAATATTTTTAGCCAATAAATATTTATTTCAACACAAGTCTATTTTTAACACTTCATATATATAATAAAAATGTCATTTTAATTGTTAAAACAATTTATTTCAAACATGAATATTTTTAGCGATTCATATACATAATAAAAATGTGATTTTTATTGTTAAAACAATTTATTTCAAACATGAACAGTTTATCAACACATGAATATATTTCAACACATGAATATTTCAGAAAATTTCGATAGCATAACGGCAGGGGGTTTAAAACCGGCACCGTACCGAGTACGGCTCCTCGCACTACCCTAGGCCTCGCGGCGTTCCCTAAGGGGCTTATCCTAATGATCTAATCATTTCGTTCGTTTTCATATCATACTGAATTTTTCCATAAACAATTCCAGTTTTTTTTCAGCCACAAACAACCATTGTCAACCATTCGCAATATCAACCAAATTTCACACCAAACACAATCCAAACAATCACAACCAATATATATCGTTAATGGTTTGTGGACGAGGGCAGTATATATATATACGTATATAAATATATTTCAATATCATTTCAATTTCATTTCAACTCACATATGATTTTTACAACATATATATAACTTAAACATCGCACATATAATATATACAACGCTTATACATGAGTTATACATTGCTTATATAACTTATACATTGACTATATAATTTATACATCGATATTCCATTCAAATTTAGATTTAAAAATCTCACATTGGGTTCCACTCCTCCAAAAATTGTAGGAAGCTCCAAAAATTCTCCGGTCTCTTCTAGAATGTAGAGAACATCGCCATGAGTCCAATGTCTCTTGTTTCACTGGATTTCGACAACATAGCAAAAAGATATGATTTTTACAGTGAAATCACGATTCATAGCGCTTAAAAGTGCTATAAATGGTTTAAAATAGAAAATCCGCACCTTCAGTTTATAGCTCGAAACTAGGTTTCGATTTCCACTCCAATTTGAAGCACGATGTCGAGATTAGGTTGCGCCATGCTGATGGGGGAGGAGCGGGGCGCAGATCAAGGGTGGAGGCATCCAGTTCGACAGTGGATCGGGGTCTCTGCGACGCGATGAACTTCCGGGCTTTGAGTGCTTGGTTCTCTCGATTTACTCAACGTTGGAGGGTGAAACAACCATGGATTAAAGAGCATTAGAAGCTCTACAAAAACCTCTAAAGGAGAATCGAATTTCATTAATTGATTTGAGAGGAATCAGAGCTGGTAGGGGGGAAAGCTTTTCCGCAGTTCGACAGAGGCTTACGGGGGTTTTTCTCGAGTTTGGGGAAAATTAAATAATAAATGGAAAAAAATATGATTGGCCCACTTATATTTAAATTCCAAAAATAGGGTTTTCATGTACGAACTCCGAATCAAACCCAACGTCTATCGCCCCTAGCTAAATACCCCCATTCCGAACACAATGGAATATGTTTCATAAGCCCATTTGACGGTTTCAGTCAGTTATTTTTCAAATTAAAATATAAAACATTCAAATATGGATTTGAACGTACATTTTAATTTGTCGGGGCCACATACTGATTTCAAAAATTCCAAAAAAATAAATCTGGCTATGTTTGGATGATACGGTCCCAAAAAAAACTAATTTCGTCGAATTTGGAGACCGTTTGAAAAATGGCCATTTTCTGGTTGATCCAAATTGACTGAAATTAACCAAACATGTTTTCTTTTGTCACGCTCATATATTAATTCCAAAAATTATGGAAATTGGAATCTAGCAATAAATTGACATTCCGGATCCAACAAAAGTGGTTTCGTCGAAGACGGAGGTCGTTTGCAAAATGTCTATTTTTATGGGCTATATTTATTCCATAACGACCATTCTGAATATTCAACTGACCATAACTTTTGATTCCCGCTATGAAATTTCGATTTTTCAGATTCGTCAGAAAGATATTTTTAAACAGATTTAAATATTTTGGTTTCACTAAAATACGGTTTATTTTGCATCCTGTGCATTTAGTCAAAGTTCTAAGTTGAATTTTCAAACTGCCGCGCTATTTCTAACTCCTTTTAAAATTAAAACAAACATTTATATTCCATCATCGATTCAAATAAACATATACATTCTAATTCTATTCAAAATAAATTTCTTGTCGTTATTATTTGAAATAAATCATTTTATATATTCAAAATTCATCAAAATTGCCAAAATAAAAAATTTAAATTGGTTCTGATTTTCCGGGTTGTTACAATCTCCCCCACTTAAAATATTTTCGTCCTCGAAAAGGAACGGAGCTGAAAGTTGTTTAACTAACCAACTTAACTTTCATTATTTTAATTATGGCTTAAGTTCTTCAACTTTTTAGTTTCTAAAAACTTTTCAAATTCTTCAAAAATTTGGATAGCACTCTAAATTTTCAAAAAAATTCGCCATAACCTCCTTTGTACGGAGAGGGGTTTGGAAATTTATTGGGCCATATTAGGCACCCAATAAATCCTAAAAAGCATACACATCTTTATAGTGATATAACTTTGTGTCCACAGGGGAGTATGTATAGATCATAACTCCAGAGAATAAATTCTCATCACCCTATTAATAGCTTTTGTGCTTTAATGACTTGAGAGACGTGATTATTGTCAACTCCAGACCCGTGTGGGGTTTTTATTAATCTGGCAATTTACTGTTACATTTTATATAGTCCATATCAGTCTTCGGTTCAACCTGTAATACAGTCAGAGCCATACAAGCCTCTCGCTTGTATGGTACATCTTCAACCTCGTCACACAAGCTCCAAGTGCTTATGTGGTATATGATAGAGTATGCTATCTTCATGCAGTATGCCATGCAGTGTAGATCAAAATTAATTGTTACTATCCTATGGCGACGTTTATAATCTCACACAGAACAACCAGCACTCTACATCCAATGGCATTCACAGGAGTTGATATAATAAATAAAATTGCGCATCCAACTCATTAAGGTTTACCTATTTGTCGGGCACGCATATAAATTCTTTACTCAACAACAAATCCATTTACCTATTCAAACATATATAATGTACATGCATGTATTTCAATCAATTTTCAAATTAGTTCAATATTTGATTCGATTTGCATAAATTTACCCTTCATTCTCTTATTGATTAGATTAATTATAATTCCAATTTTTTGATTAGTCAAATTCATAATCACCACAACACAAACAGCAATCAATTTATTGATTAACTTTTCAAAAATTTAATAATTAATTTATATACTCTTTTAAAATCATATTTGCTAATATCAGACTATATAATTAAAAAAATTACATCCATGAAAAGGAAACAACAGCAAAGTAGAAAACAATACGGAAATGCAAAATACTGTAAATGTCACTTGCACCAGAGTTAATTAAAGATATCCACTCTGCAATTGGGATAAGCTTACTTAATGCTCTCCTCAGTTTCCCGAGTACAGTCTCGCGGATCTCCACTCCATTGCACTTTGACTAAGTGAACCTTCTTGTTCCTCGGCTCTTTAGTTTCTTTACCAATAATCTTTATCGGCCCTCTCCTCACTGCCAATTCTAGAGTAATTTCTAAATCTTCTTGCGCGACTTCTTCCACGAACAAGTCTGGATCATGTACATGCTTTCGAAGTTGAGATACGTGAAATAAATCATGTACACCAGGTAACCAATCAGGTAACTGAACCCTATAAGCAAGAGTTCCAATCCTTTTGAGCACAAGAAATGGACCAATAAATCTAGGCCCCAACTTCCCTGTTTTGCCAAATCGAGCTACTCCTCTCATTGAAGAAACCCTTAGATACACATAGTTATCAACAGAAAAAGCCAAATCTCTTCTTCTTGAATCTGCATAACTCTTCTGTCGGCTTTGAGCTGTTTGCAATCGTTTCTTAATGAAATTGACTTTTTTTGAAGCTTCACGGATCATATCGGGTCCAAATACAAGTCTATTGCCAGGTTCTACCCAACATGCAGGAGATCTACACGGTCGACCATACATTACTTCGAATGGTGACATTTTCAGGCTCGCTTGGTAGCTGTTGTTGTATGAGAACTTAGCCAAATGCAAGTGTTCTTCCCATGATCCGCCAAAATCAATAATACATGTCCACAATAAATCTTCTAGCATATGGTTCACCCTCTTAGTTTGGCCATCTGTTTGAGGATGATAGGCGATGCTTAGGTTCAGTTTTGTTCCCAATTCTGTTTGGAATGCTTCCTAGAATTTACTAGAAAAAATCGAGTCTCGATCACTAACGATACTCATGGGAACTCTATGCAGTTTAACAATTTCTTTAAAATAAATCTGTGCCAGACTTTGAGCTGTTCTAGACGATTTGACAGGTATAAAATGGGCAGTCTTCATGAAATGATCTATGATCACCCATATACTGTCATTTCCTTTCCTGGTTCTGGGCAAACCAACTATGAAATGCATGGAAATTTGCTCACACTTCCAATTTGGAATTTCTAACGGTTGTAACAATCCAGCTAGTTTCTGTTGATCGCTTTTGACTTGTTGACAAGTAGAACACTTGCTAACGTATATAGAGATGTCTATTTTTAACGACTTCCACCAGAATGTTCGCTTGATATCATTATACATTTTGCTCACACCTGGATGGATACTCATCTTGGACCGGTGACTTTCATCCAGTACTTCTCTTTTGAGCTCAGGAATTTCTGGAACACAAATTCGCCCTTTTAATTTCAGGATCCCTTTGCTATCAAGATTGAAATCTGAAGTTTCGCCTTCTCGAATTCGCTGGCTAATTCTTTTAATAAATTCGTCGTCTCTTTGGAGAACAGAGATTTTGTCAATCAATGAAGTCATAATAATAAGACTGGCGATGATTACATTCTTTCTACTAAGCGCATCAGCCACAACATTGGCTTTCCCTGGAGTGTACAAAATCTCAAAATCGTATGCTACAAGAAATTCTAGCCAACACTGTTGTCTCAAATTCAAATCTTTCTGGGTGAACAAATACTTTAATGACTGATGATCCGTATATAATTCGAATTTCTCTCCCAAACGATAGTGCCTCCAAACTTTCAAAGCAAACAGGATGGCTAACAACTCAAGATCATGAGTTGCGCATCTCTTCTCATGTGGCTTTAACTGACGGCTAGCATAAGCAGCCACTTGGCCTCTTTGCATTAATACTGCACCAATACCTCCAATAGAAGCATCCGCCCAGACTGTTAAATCCTGATTTCCATCGATAATCGTTAATACTGGAGCAGTTGTCAATCTTAACTTCAGCTCTTGGAAAGCTGTCTCACATTCTGGAGTCCATTTAAACCTTGAATGTTTCTTTGTAAGTCGTGTCATTGAACCAAATAGCTTCGAAAAATCTTTAACGAATTTCCGATAATAACTTGCCAATGCTAGAAAACTTCGGACTTTTGTGGGAGTACTAGGCTATTTCCAATCCTGAATAGTAGTGATTTTACTTGGATCTACAGAAATTCTTTCCTTTGATACGACGTGACCAAGGAATTTTACCTCTTCTTTCAAAAATATACATTTGGAAAATTTTCCTTTAAAACATTTTTTCTCAGAATCTCTAACACTTGTTCTAAATGTTTTGCATGATTGCTCTCCGACTTTGAGAAGATCACTATGTCATCAATGAAGACCAGTACGAATTTATTCAATACTTCTCTGAATACTCTGATCATTAGATCGACAAAATAAGTGGGAGCATTACATAAGCCGAACAACATTATTAACCACTCGTAGAATAATTCTGGACTACTGAATGCTGTCAAAGGAACACATTCCTCGGCAATACGAAGTTGATGGAAACCTGTAGCTAGGCCCATTCGTGAAAATACTTGCATGCCATTCAATCGATCCAACAAATCATCAATTCAAAGCAATGGATATTTATTCTTTAATGTCTGCTTATTCAAGTCACGATAATCCACGCATAGTCAGAGTGTACCGTCTGACTTTGGGACAAACACCACTGCAGCTCCCCATTCAGACAAACTAAGCCTAATCAGACCCTTCCATACAAGTTGTCGAGTTTGATTGTCTAACTCTTCTTTTTCCTACAAGATCATTCTTCAAATAGTGTGCACTACTGGCCTTGCATTCAGAATTAAAGCGATTTTGAAATCAATTTCTCTACGCGGAGATAAGCTAACAACTTCTTCGAATACATCCACATAATTCTTGATGATAAGAATATTTTCTATGACAACCAGAACATTCTCTGTGACGATGGGAATAGGTTCTAATTGAGCAGGAGAAACATCAAGAGCTGACCAAAAGCCTTTTCTATTCGAATTCAGACCTTCGCATGGTATGGTTATATAATTCCCCGATTTAATCTTCTCCTTAATGACTCTGACGGTGCATTTAACCTTAGCTTCATATTTGGTTAACCAATCCAATCCTAAAATAAGATCAAATTCGGTGAAATTCGTGACGATCGCGACAGTAGGGAACCGATAACGGGAAAAAGAGACAAGCACCCCACAAATCCAACTAAGATTGAGGGAACCCCCAACCGGATTATGGACAGTGATGGGTTCTTTGAGCGTTTTCAATTTCAAATCCAATTTCTTAACCGCATTACTTGCAATAAAACTCTGTGACATGCCAGTATCAAATAGTACTTTAACTAGAATATCTTTGACAGTAAGCGTGCCTTTCAAAACATCTGGCGTTACTTCACTGGCTGAGGATGCAGGAACTTCTGCCATTTCATTTACATGTACTTTTCCAGATTTCTTTAATAGCTGGCAGTCCTTTGCAAGATGGCCAGTCTTATGACATTGATTGCATTTTCTATTCTCTTGAAACTTGTTCTTGGATTTAAACTCATTCTTTCTTCGTTTCTTTAAGGGTCCGCAATTTATCGCCAAATGCCCTTTCTGATTACAGTTAGAGCAGGTGGCAATCATTATTGGTTCTTTTTCAGATTAACCCTTTTCCTCTTGGATTTAGGCTTCTTATTGACCTCAAGCTTCATGCTTGCTTCAAGGCTATCAGTTTCAGACTTCCCCTTGCTGCTAGAACTGACTTCCTCTTCGTCCTCCAAAAGACCTTGCTTATCAAGATCTTCATAATGGTAAGCCATGTATATCATTTCAGAAAAAGGAAGCTTCACATGTGCAGTTACACTATTTTGGTACTTTCTTTGGAGCCCATTAATAAACCTCAGATTCTTCCTCTTCGGATTTTGAATTAGATGCGGGGCAAAACGAGAAAGTTCATTGAATTTCTTATGATATTCCGGAATGGTCATATCTCCTTGTATCAAATAGTAGAATTCATCGTATAGCCAATCAGTTGCTTCTGGAGGAATAAATATTTCATTAAAAATTTCTTTAAATCTATCCCAGGTAATATTACCTTCTGGATTATCCCTAATAACGGTTTCCCACCAGATTAAAGCTTCATCTTTGAGTGCCCAAGATGCCAGTAATCTTTTCTGATCATTTCTCAGCTTTGAACCTTCAAAAAATTTCTCAGTAGAGCGCATCCATGCTTGTGTTTCAATAATGGATTCTTTGCCCAAGAATGGTACTCGACCCAGATTTCGATATTTCTTTAATAGAACTTCAATATCTGGTTCTGACCTACCTCTTTTACTTCTGTCACTCATTTTCTACAATGTCTGCAAATAGCAGACAAAGTGTCAGGCCAACAGAAAAGGTATTTTAAAGCATAGAGACATATACTTGAATGTAAATATGTCTATTGGGGTGTATTTTATTCTGCTACACTCATTCTAGGATATTACTGATCCTATCTGAAATGAGTTATTCATCATAGAATACTTCTGATTCTATTTCTGACGAGTGTGTTAATATGTTATATTCCAGAACTAAGATTAACCAAAGCTCGGATACCACGTGTGATGACCCTAAACCCCTGTTCCACGGTGGCAAGGATAATCTTTGGAATATAACACATAAACAATAACAGCAGAACATAAATATATCATTACACCATATAATGTACAACAAAATACACTGGATAAATATAATCATCAGAGTTACACAGTATAACATGATCATACTTAGTACAAAATACAGTTTCAGATTTATATAAAATGTCTACAGCGGAATCAAACATAATATACATAACAAGAGCTGAACAACATAATAGAAGTGATAGAATCCATCTTCACCTCCATAGCTATCCAGAGAGAGCCTGCTAAAACCTGAATACAAGGATGCCCGTGTAGAAAATAGGGCACCCGAGAAATAAACTACGAGTCAGTCATGGGACTGTTATGAGAAATCTACTTAACTTATTTCACAATAAGGCCAATCACAGAACCACGCCGCTAACGCGGAACAGTTTTACTCCATTGGATTGCTAGTGCTTAAAACAAGTAAATCATTTAAACATTGCAATGCTTTTTACAAAAATGAAGCCATAATAAGACTCAGGTCCCATCACACAATGCAACGCAAACCGGAGGATAAAGTTTACCTTATAATGGCCAAAATATGCTTGATACGTATAAAACAAAAGCATTTGATATTATTACTAGTGTTTATATGTTTCAAAAACAATTTCAATCTTAAGTATCAATCATAGATGACATGAGCGTACCATGCCACTATGCCGCCAAATATAGGTTTACAATCGAAACCGCACATGTCGTATTGGTGGATTTCCATCATGAACCATGGCAAGGGATCGTCCTTACCGCTTCGAGACGCTCTAGCCCATGTCTCAGGATCAGAACGCATCGACCCTTGGATCATCAGGGTTGGTCCATACGGAGTGGATTAAAATGCCTGAACACTGCGTTTTCCCGCCCTATGGGGCATAAAATGGTCATATCCCGACCAAACCATCGGCCCCGTAGTTACCGATATAACTGAGGCGCCTCGCTTTCCATAATCCACATAAGTAAAACACTAGGGCATGCAAAACCTTGACACCACTCCTAGCTAGAAGGAAACGCATGTCCTCCCTGAGGTGCTCTCCCGTTTCTAGTTCATACCGGGGTGTGAGGCTCACGAATTAACGCCATACACAAAGCTAGCTATATTAAAACCGTGTTTTGATCATCAACCACAAGACTGTACTTTTCAACAAAAGCCTTGATCACAGCATCTCTGTATGTCACGTTGTCAACCTGCAACGTCAGACACACATCCATTTACAAGTCCGTTCTGGATCTTAATGAAACCGGAGGCACCTTATTCCTTGTCCCATATGTCCAATATAGGAGAGAGGCCCTCGCACATCCGAACGATCAACAAGTACGTCCGGACAACTACCACTGTAACCCCTTCAGGGAAGCAACTCCCATCAAAGGCATCAATAGCCATCCATTCGATGTGAAGATCAACGGTCTTGCACCGTCTTCATATCTTCGACTTCTAATCGTCGACCAATTATTTGAAATGAGATTTAACTCTGCCTTTTCAAATAATTCACATATTTTTAGAATTCATATCAATTCATTTCCATGGTTAAATTATTTGACATTCATAATTCAGTTCATTAATATAATTTTCATGTCAAACACATTGAACCATCAAATATCCAGTAAACCGAGTAAATTCGATTTATTTCCATTCCATATCGTTCTATAATATTTTATAACGATATATCACTATTTTTATTTATTTAAATGACGCTTCAGGTCATAACGCGGCCATGGCGCTGTTTTTCTTCATATTTGATTTACACATATCTTAAAATCTAACCATTGGATCTTTACAAATTTTATATCGTTGGAAAGATCTTCTCAAAGCGGACCCAACGGTTCCAGTTTTGGGAAAATCCGACGGTTGGATCTCCCGGTATAATCGTTTAAAGTTACGATTTCAAAACGCAAACTGCAGCTTCGTTATTCATTTTATTATAATTATATATATATATATAAATATAATTCATTCTGGCACTGTTTTTATTGAGATTTGAATTGAACATTTCACACAATCTAACCGTTGGATCTTTACAAATTTGATATCTTTGGAAAGATATTTTCAAAGCGGACCCAACGGTTTCGGTTTCGCGGAAATCCGATGGTCGGATTTCTCGGTATAATCGTTTAAAATCACGATTCCAAAACACAAACTATAGCGTCGTTATTCATGTTATTTTAATTATATATATATATAATCCGTTCTTCGATTTCCAAACTATTTTCAATTCATAAACGTGGTAAAAATAATATTTTTAGCCAATAAATATTTATTTCAACACATTTCTATTTTTAGCACTTCATATATATAATAAAAATGTGATTTTTATTGTTAAAACAATTTATTTCAAACATGAATATTTTTAGCGACTCATATATATAATAAAAATGTGATTTTTATTGTTAAAACAATTTATTTCAAACATGAACAGTTTATCAACACATGAATATATTTCAATACATGAATATTTCAGAAAATTTCGGCAGCATAACGACAGGGGGTTTAAAACCGACATTGTCCCGAGTACGGGTCCTCGCACTACCTTAAGCCTCGCGGCGTTCCCTAAGGGGCTTATCCTAATGATCTAATCATTTCGATCGTTTTCATATCATATTGAATTTTTCCACAAACAATTCCAGTTTTGTTTCAACCACAAACAACCATTGTCAACCATTCGCAATATCAACCAAATTTCACACCAACCACAATCCAAACAATCACAACCAATATATATCGTCCTTGGTTTGTGGACGAGGGGAGTATATATATATATATATGTATATAAATATATTTCAATTTCATTTCAACACACATATGATTTTTACAACGTATATATAACTTATACATCGCACATATAATTTATACAACGCTTATACATGAGGTATACAACGCTTATATAACTTATACATCGATTATATAATTTATACATTACTATTTCATTCAAATTTAGATTTAGAAATCTCACATTGGGTTCCACTCCTCCAAAAAATGTAGGAAGCTCCAAAAATTCTCCGGTCTCTTCTAGAATGTAGAGAACGTCGCCACGAGTCCAATGTCTCTTATTTTACTGGATTTCGACAAAATAGCAAAAAGATATGATTTTTACAGTGAAATCACAATTCGTAACGCTTAAAAGTGCTATAAATGGTTTAAAATAGAAAATCTGCACCTTCAGTTTCTAGCTCGAAACTAGGTTTCGATTTCAACTCCAAATCGAAGCACGATGTCGAGATCAGGGCACGCCACGCTGACGAGGGAGGAGTGGCGCGCAGAATAAGGGTGGAGGCATCCAGTTCGACGGCGGATCGGGGTCTCGGCGGCACGATGAACTTCCGGGCTTTAAGGGCTTGGTTCTCTCGATTTTCTCAACGTTGGAGGGTGAAACAACCATGGATTTAAAGAGCATGAGAAGCTCTACAAAAACCTCCAAGGGAGCACCGAATTTCATTGACTGATTTGAGAGGAATCGGATCTGGAAGGAGGGAAAGCTTTTCCGCTGTTCGATAGAGGGTTACGGGGGTTTTTCTCGGGTTTGGGGAAAATTAAATAATAAATGGAAAAAAATATGATTGGCCCACTTATATGTAAATTCCAAAATTAGGGTTTTCATATATGGACTCCAAATCATACCCAATGACTGTCGCTCCTAGCTAAATACCCCCATTCCGAACACAATGGAATATGTTTCGTAAGCCCATTTGATTGTTTCAGTCGGTTATTCTTCAAATTAAAATACAAAAACATTCAAATATGGATTTGAACGTACATTTTAATTTGTCGGGGCCACATACTGATTTCAAAAATTCCAGAAAAATAAATCTGGCTATGTTTGGACGATACAGTCCCAATAAAACTAATTTCATCGAATTTGGAGACCGTTTGAAAAATGGACATTTTTTGGTCGATCCAAATTGATTGAAATTAACCAAACACGTTTTCTTTTGCCACGCTCACATACTAATTCCAAAAATTATGGAATTTGGAATCTAGCAATAAATTGACCTTCCGGATCCAACAAAAGTGGTTTTGTCGAAAATGGAGGTCGTTTGCAAAAAGTCTATTCTTACGGGCTATATTTATTCCATAGCGACCATTCTGAATATTCAACTGACCATAAATTTTGATTCCCGCTATGAAATTTCGATTTTTCAGATTCGTCAAAAATGTATTTTTAAACAGATTTAAATATTTTTGGTTTCACTAAAATCCGGTTTGTTTTGCATCCTGTACATTCAATCAAATTTCTAAGTTGAATTTTCAAACTGCCGCGCTATTTCTAACTCCTTTTAAAGTTAAAATAAATATTCATATTCCAACATCGATTCAGGTAAACATATACGTTCTAATTCTATTCAAAATAAATTTCTTGTCGTTATTATTTAAAATAAATCATTTTAAATATTCAAAATTCATTAAAATTGCCAAAATAATTTTTTTAAATTAGTTCTGGTTTTCCAGGTTGTTACATTAGGATTATTATACCTTTTGTTTACCCGGAATGTGAATCTTAAGCCCTCACCAGCAAGTCGTCATACATGATCGAAAGCTCCAGCAAATCCATCTCCATAACATCTTACTAATATCTCCTTCGGAAGCCTCCTTTCGAAAGCCCTTGATGTAGCGTCATAATTGCTCTCCCAAGGAACGAAAGAAAGCTCACTCATTAAGCTTCCATATGCATTTCCGAGAAAAATCTAGGAAGAAGCCTATATTTTAGCCAAAGGACCAATCCACACATGAAAATACGAACCTAAGGGTCCAAAATAGAGGACAAACTTTTCGTTTCTCAATCTTGTAATCTCAAGTCTGACTTGTAAACCCTAATTTTTAAATTGATTTTGGGATAAATTGTCTGTAATTATTGAAGTCATCAATAAAGGAGTTTTGCTAAGCAACTATGGTAATGAAGTTATAACTATTATGTTATTATTGTTATAACTTTGTAGGATTATTCCCAATTATTCAGGATTACGTAAGTTCAACCGAAAGCGTTATCCAAGAACTACGAAAGGATCTGACCATCACATTATTTCATTTCAAATCCAGGATATTCAAAACATTGTAAATATTTACTTATCGATAATTCTCTAAGATTTTTTAACCTAAGTAAGGTCCTAAGTCCCATTCTAACCCCATGCAGGGTCTCCTTAACACAACTGAAACCATAGGTAGTTATAGTAAAATGATGCTTATTCAAGATTGTCCTATTTCATCTGGATCCAATGTTTCCTTATGCTATCAAGAAGCCTAACTTCAGAGTTACCGAAAGAATATCTTAGAACCTAAAAAGTTATTGATAACCGAAATTATAAACTACCATTGGATCATTATGTTCCACCGAAAGAGTTATACCGAAACTACATAGGAAATAGCGAAGTACAAATTACAACTATCTTCTATGTTATGGAAAATTTAGTGTTCAAATCTTGCTTTTCTTTAGGAATTCACTTTCATAGATCACCAGAATCACTATACAGGAATTCAACTATGGAAACAGTATTCCATCCAGACGCGTCCCTTTAGTAAGCAAAGGCTTCTACCAGAACACACTATTTTGGGCGTGTTAACCATAAGTTTCGCTAACATTTTTTGCGCTATAAGGAGGGCCTGAACATTCGAAATCCTTACCTCCATACCAGATGAGAACATTTATAAAAATAAACAAATGGACTCTAAGTATGTTAAAACTTTTAATGGATTATGATGGATCGTGTATACCCCAAGCAATATTTTATCTAAACCATACAATAATAAAACTTAATTGGAAAAGTGCCCAAATGAAACAAATAGACATTTCTGAAGGACTAAATATAGTTCTAAAATGATAAAATAGACACCCCCACTGTTTAAAAAGAAAAAAAGGGTTGCGAATCCTTCAAACCATGAAAGTGAAAAAGAAGAAATGGAAGAACATGGGTCTTCAGATACAATCACACAAGAAATAACCTATATTTGAAAATGGATTGGTTATCAAAAAATATGAAAAAAGCGTCGATTTTGGCTTCTTGCTCTAGTTGAAAGACTTGTTGGAAATCGCTGGTTGGGATGGTCCAACCAATGTGGTTTTAAGGTTTCACGAGGAGCAAATGTTAAGATCGAAGGCCATAAACATGATTAATCAGAGAAAGGTTAAGTCCTACGAATCAAACATTAAAATGGAAAACACGCTCAAGAGGGGACCATCGTCGTCATCCATTTACAATCGAACTTTTGAAAAAGATAGTGATTTGTTCCTACATATAAGCAACCAATATAAGCTTACTCATTATAAACAAAGTTTGGAAATGAAATGACAAAATACATTGGGACCTTTACCCATAAATGTAAACCTAATGCAAGCATACAATCATTAAATGGTCTCCAGTTGGAGAAGTCGAGAAGGGAAACAAATTTCACCCAAGAGGTCTCCCCATGCAATCCACCAAAATGGAGAAAAGTTGGTAACCAAGAATCATGGCCGAAAGGTAAAATTTTAAAGAATGAGTCTTCAAATGGAAAGTACAAAGTTCATCCGTTTACGAGATACAAAGTGATTTCCTCAATGGAAAATGCCTTTCTATTGAGAAAAGAAAACCTTATTTATTAGCAATTGATAAAAAAAAGAAAGGAAAAATGAAAGGAATGAGGGAGGCAGTTATTTCCATTATCACCAAATGAATGGTTACTAGATAACCAATGCAAAGCCCTCGAGAAAATGGTAAGCCACTTCTACAAACAAGGAAAACTGAAAGAGTACTTAATGTATTGTAAATGAATGTTTAAGAAATGGAACTCGATTCTGAAGAAAGAATTCCTACAAGGTCAAAAACCCAAAACTAGAAATTCTACTTAGTTAGGGGAGAAATTCCCTTCATAATGGGTTAACTTAAAAAGCCCACGATGTTATTGGAGCGCCTCCCGAAAGAAAAAAGGAGTAAGTACTGGATATCTGACACCCAACTAAATCCTAGGCATTCCCAGGTTCTTCACGAAAGAGGGAGGAGGGTAAGCCCATGATGTACGAGCTTGGTTCTCAAAGTCCTTGTCATAGTTAAGGCGCTCTATGGAGGAGGGATATGCAATCTATTTCCTGTACATGCCGGCTCCAAATAAAGCATGAGCGAGCTAAGCCTTTGTTTATGTTTCATTTCGATTAAGGGACGAAGGCTCAAAAGGAGCTCCTAAAGTAAGCCAAGCCTCTACTTTTGGGAAGCCCAAAAAAAGGTAAAAGATAAATTAAAACCGAAAGCACTTTCGTACTTCAAAAACCAGAAGTGGACATTCCGAGAGTCTATTGAAGCCAAAGATGGCTTCGTAATTACTAAAAACCGGAAGAGGACATACCGGGCGTCTATCAGAAGCTAAAAACGGCTTCCTACCCATTAAAACTGGAATTGGTATTTCTCATCTTCTAAATTTCATATTATCTGAATATGGGTTTTGGGACTTCTAATAAGTCGAAGCAGACTTCATATCTGTTGTTTGTAGAATTGGGATTTCTAGACTTCTAAAATTCTAGTTACTTTAATTAGGGTTTAGGGACTTCTAATAAGCAGAAGGATGCTTCGTACTTACTATTTCCTAATATGGGATTTTTGGACTTCTAAAATTCTAATAACCCGAATATGGGTTTCGGGACATCTAATAAGCCAAAGAATGTTTCATATCAATTATTTCTAAAATTAGGATTTTTATATTTCTAAATTTCTTGTTACCCGAATCTGAATTTTGGGTCTTCTAATAAGCTAAAGGAGGCTTCGTATCTAATTTCTAGAAATGGGATTTCTGAACTTCTAAATTTCTTAATATCCGAAACTAGGTTTCGGGATTTCTGGCAAGTTGAAGGAGGTTTCATGCTTTTAATTTTTGGCACTTGAATTCAAGAAATACTATTATTACCTGGACTATGTGCTCCATTTTTTAAAAATTGTCAACAAGGACTTCGTATATCCTACACATCTCAAAAGGCAAGTTCCTCAAACCCTCAATAACTATGGCATTCTAATATAAGCTTCGGCATACAATGCATATTTATTAATGTAAAAACCCGGAAATCTGACCAATTTAAAATTTTTATTTTTGCAATTTTAATGGGTTTTGAATATTTAAAATGGATTATTTTAAATAAATAATGACGATAAATTTATTTTCGACGAGGTTAAAACGAATAAATTTATTTTAGTTATAAAACGAGCCTGAAATGGCGCGGTAGTTTGAAAATTCGATTTCAAAGTTCAAATGAATGTACAGGATTCAAAATAAACAGGACTTTAGCGAAACCAAAAATATTAGAATCTATTTGATAGTATCTTTCCAACGAATCCGAAAAATTGAAATTTCATAGCGGGGATAAAAAGTTATTCCCAGTTGAAATTTCAGAATAGTCGCTATGGAATTCTGGCCCTTAAAATACCAATTTTGCAAACGACCTCGGTTTTCGATGAAACCCTTTTGTTGGATACGGGATGTAGAATTATTGCTAGGTTCCAAAATTCATAACTTTCTGGATCAATATGTGAGCGTGGCGAAGGAAAACGTGTTTTGACAGTTTCAGTCAAATTTCGATCGACCAGAAATTGACTATTTTTCAAACGATCTCAGAATTTGACGAAATTAGTTTTGGTAGGACCGTATCGTCAATACGAAGTTAGAAATAATTTTTTGGGAATTTTTAGAGTCCGTATGTGGGCCCGGTAAATTGAAATGTGCGTTCAAATTCAAAATATATAGTTATATTTTGATTTCTATGGAAACTGATCGAAACAGTCCAATCAGCCTTCGATACATATCCCATTGTGTTAGGAATGGGGGTAATTAGCTATGGACGACAGTCGGTCGGTTCGATTTCGAGTTCGAATTAAAAAGTACCTTTTTGAAATTTAATTAAATAACACATATATTTATTTATAAAGGGGCCCTCCCCTTTTCTTCCTTCCCTCAGACCCCCCCCACCCCCCCCCCCCCCCCGTCATTTTTAGATCTGAGAATATAAAAAAGAGAGAAAAATCGCGATTCCCTCCAGTCTTCCCCCCGCCTTCGATCATCGTCGCTCCACCTCCTCCCTCCCAGCGTCGCCATCCGCCTGAAGCCGCCGCAACCCCTCACCGATCCCCCCCCTCTTCCAATCGAACCCACGAAGCCCCTCTCGCGAGAATCAAGACCGCTGCCCCCCTGAAAACCCCACCAACTGACGAACTCCGCCAGCACCCTACCCAACTCCGGCGCGACGCACAGCAACCCCCCCCCCCCCCCCCCCCCGCGGCGAAGGTGAACCACCTCCAACATCAAAAATCCGATTTTTACACCCAAATGTGAGTTTTCCTGTTTAATTTTTTATTTTATTCCTATTTATGCTATCAAACTTTGGTATAAACAACTATGATGATAAAAATTTGATTTTCATTCTAAGATAGTGGTATAAAAATTTGATTTTTATGTATGTAGCGTTGATGTAATAAAGATTGGATTTTTATTGTTTGAATGGCTATACAAAAATATGATCTTTACAAAAATAAAAATGCAATGTTTTTTATATATGTTGTAAGGAAGTAAATATATATGATTTTCATTTATATAGTTATAACATGAAAGGTTTGATTTTTATATCATGGAAGAATTCAATTTTTATATATATGAAGTAGCGATAAAAAGATTATATTTTTATAAGTGAAAAGTTAGAATTTTCAAAATAGAAAGACGAGTTTTGTAGAAATATATAAACATCATATTAAAAATGTGATTTTAATTATGAACAGCGTGAAGAGGATGGCGTAGAAATTTCGGGCAAATCCAATCGGTTTAGAAATTCAGAAATAGAATGATGGAGTGGAACCCAAAGGTGAGAACTCCTCACTTTTAATTTATTTTCTAGTTGAAATATATACTAGGATGCATATGGTGCTTAGTAGCACTCGACACCCGTCGTCCACAGACCATGGATGGCTTGTTTGTTTGATTGATGTGTTGTGAAAATTGATTGTGTGGTGTGGATTGAATAAATATTTTATAGTTAAAAATATTTTTTTTAACGTGTATATAAAATAAATATTTATAAACAAATCAGACGATTTGTTTATGTACACCCATTTGACTGATATTGATTGGGACGATAAATTTTACACATCACCCAGCTGCACAAATAAAAATCTGTGTTTGTTGATTAGAAACCCCACACGGGTGTTGGGATGATATTTGACGTACATTAATCCAGATTGTTTAGTTCTATGTCAATCGATGGGTTGACAGACTGTGTAAGCATTAATTATTTATATTTAATGCTTATGCAGTTGCGTGGTGCACTCTGGATGATGGTTGATGATTTATCGTTGTTATTATATACATGTGTTGTAGGGAATCCATATAATTAACCTTATATGGTAATTGATTGGACCTCGTTCCAATTTGGAAAATAAGTAATATTATAAAAGAAAATTCATGTGTTGAATAGAAAGAAAATTCATGTGTTGAACAGAAAGAAAATTCATGTGTTGAATAGAAAGAAAATTCATGTGTTGAATAGAATAAAAATTCATGTGTTGAAATAATAAAAATTCATGTGTTGAAAATATATATATATATATATATATTCATGTGTTGAATAAAAATATATATTCATGTGTTGAAGAAAATATTCATTTGTTGAATAGAATAACGAAGTTATTGAAATATATAAAGCCGTGTTAGTTAGATATGCGCCATTTTGACGCGAACGATATTTATATCGATTATATTCGTTTTTATAATGATTATAGAAAAGGAAGTGATTTCAAAATATAACATTTTGAAAATATTATCATTTGTATATCGATGATGTGGAATATTCAATTTTGATTCGAAATTGAATATGAAGTTGAAATCGTTTCGAAAACGAAATTAAAACGATTTATAAAATAGTTTTAAAAGGAAATCGACTAAATATACAATATATATATATATATAATATATATATATAATGGCCTGAATAGAACGCGCCGCGCCGCGGTAGTTCGCGAATTTCGACCATTGACTTCGAATGGATATTATGGGAGATCCGACCATCGGATTCTCCTAAAACCGGAACCGTTGGGTTCGTATCGAAAAGGGATTTCGAAGGAATATTAGTGATTTGAAATCTAACGGTTGGATTTGGAATTATGTCCAAATCAAATTTGGAAAAGGTCGTTGTAAGTGCCGTTTGATGGCCGTTGAGGGAAATCGACTGTACGGGCCTTGATAAAATTATTAAAAATAGTAATAATTTGTGTAAAATCATAAGAAATGATTTGGAAAGAATTGGGATGAAAAAAATCCAAATTTAAAAAGATAAAAATAGATTTTTATCGAAATGAACTAGTTTTGAACTAGAATTATAATTCCATTTATTTTTAAAATAAATGAATTGGATTTGAAATGGTTTTGAAAATAACCAGAATTTCCAATAATTGAATTGGAATGGATTTGAATCGAAATTGTCTTTGGAATATTTCGATGTTGGATTTCGTGATTATACAGATATTGTTATGGAAATTTGAAAGATATAGTTATATCGTTATTTCCAATACGATATTTGTTGGACGTAGAATTTGATATTGAATATAAGCCGATATATTTTCTATTCAGAGCCTTGTATTTAATATCAAAGGGGATTTGGTTTTGTCGTGAATGGTGTCTTCATTAACACTGTTCTTATACCCAGTTGAGAAAAAGATTAAATCTTTTTATTTAGATTTAATGAAGTATACCAATTAAATGGTATTTAATTGGAATTGAATTTGAATTGATTTTTGGGTTTATCGTGAACGGTGTTTTAAATAACACTTGTTCATTAACCCGATAATTAATGGAATGTGATTTGGGTTGTCGTGAATGGTATCTTTAAAAATACCATTCTTAGACCCAACGGAGTTAAGAAAATCAGAAACTAACTGGAGATTAGTTAAGTTGAATGGTTTCTTGGGTATTGATCTGATATTGGTTTCGGCCTTCGGGGTTATTACTTAGGGAATTATTCACTTGCTAATTTATGGTTAAAGGCTGATGAAATAGAATGTGATTTTGGGTTTATCGTGAACCATGTTTTAAATGACATTGGTTCTTTAACCCGGTTAAAGACAGGATATGATTTCCCAAGTTAAATAATCATTGATAGTGATTATTGGGAAGATTAAAACCAAGTGGAGTTTTAATGAATCTTTAATTAGATTGAAATGATCGAGAATGGAGTATCACCAGTTTTACTCCAGGCGATAGTTAAATCTTTAATTAGATTTGAACGTGAAATGGTAATTGAATTTACTGATAACACCGTGGTGTTATATATGAAGTATTACCAGTTTTACATCATGGGATGAATAGGTTGGGGTTGGGAAATTTAACAATTGATTACTTCGGTAAGGTTCATTAATCCCGACTAGTTTGGATAAACCATAATTCGGTTTGAATTGATATTCAAAAGAAGATTAAAGAATAAATTTAAAGAATTTATCTTTGATAAAATTAATGGGAACCTTTCCCAAAGTATAAGAATATTTGAACAAAAGAATATCCTGAATTGGATTGAGGCGTATGTTGTGTTGGTGTAACACTTGTTTATTATATATGCGGGTTATTCAGAAAGACCGGGTTTATCCCATTCTGAATAACTAATTCGACGATGTGTCGAGGATGAAGACGATGGTCGAAGACTGGAGGTCTTCACATCGTTTGGGTGATTAGTGATGATCTTGATTGGGTTGTACACCCAAGAGGAGGGAATCAGTTGGTGATCGTCCAGACGTACTTGGAGATCGATGGATATGCGAGGTACAAGGTGCCTCCGGTTTCGTTCAGACCCAGAACGAACTTGTAAATGGACTGTGTGTCTGACATTGGATTTTATTCTGTGTGATTGATTTCTATTAAATATATATATGTTTGGTGGCGGAGAATTTATTCTCTTGCTTAACGCCCTTCTCTGAGACATACGAGCTCAGGGGTTATATATTAATGGATATCAATCGCATGGAGTGAATTGCCTGTGTGGCATGCCTAAGTGGCAAATGATCAAGGCTTCTGTTGAAAAGCAAAGTCTTGTGGTTGATGATCAAAGCACGGCCTGTGTGGCATAGCTTTGTGTAGCTTTAATTCGCGAGCCTCACACCCCGGTTGTGAACCAGAAACGGGAGAAGGACCTCAGGGAGGACATGCGTTTCTTTCTAGCTAGAAGTGGCATCTTTTTTTTTCACGCCCTGACGAGTTTGACTTATGTGGTTATTGGATTGCGAGGCGCCTCAGATATATCGGTGACTGTGTGGAGCTGATGGAGTCATTGGACTCATTGACACCCCATAGGGTGGGGAAACCCAGTGTTCAGGCATTTTAATCCACATCGGTGGACCGACGCTGACGATCCAAAGGCTTGACTGAGTACTTGCCTGAGGGGCGGGCTAGAGCGTCTCAAATTCGGTGGAGGACGATCCCTTGCCTCGGTTCACAGACGGAAATCTAATTTCCAATTCGTGACTTTGCAGTTTTGATTGTAAACCTATATATGGCGACATAGTGGTATGGGGCACTTATGCCGTCTATGATTGATACTTATGATTGAAATTGTTTTGACACTATACACTTATAGTAATAATAAAACATGAAATTTAGCGTATCAAGCATTCTTTGGCTATTATAAGGTAAAAACCCTATCCTCCGGCTTGCGTTGCATTGTGATGGGACCTGGCTCTTATAATAGCTTCATTGTTCTTTATTTAGCATTGTGCTGTTGTTTTATTCACTGGTATTCTTGGGAGGAAACCCGTTCCGTGTTATACGGTGTGGTCCCTTGATATACCGAACTTTAAAATAAAGATTAATAACTGTTTTAGTTCTCACACCAGTCACATGACTAACCTGGAGTTTATTGTTTTAACCTAAACTCTGGGTTCCCCTATTTTCCACATGGGTAGCTAGTAGTTTTGGTTTTGCAGATTTATGTTCACAGGAGCCTGCTTTACAGCTGGAACGATATCCGGAAAGCTCTGTATCTGTTTATCTCTTTCAGTTGTGTATTGTATTATTTTTCCGCTGCTATGAAATGTATTATAATCTCTGATATTTTTCTGTTTAATTCACTACTACAAAAGTGGGCATATTCGACACTAATTTGTGTGCGTTGCATGAAAAGTGTGGCGAAAGCTATGCTTTCTTTGATCTTCTGCAACAATATTCATATGTTGTTGCATTATATGTGAATGCACTGTTGCGGTGGGAATTCTAGTGTTTTGACGTGCAACACCAGTTAAAAGCGTAGCATTACATATATATAATCCAGCTCAGTGATCCGCCTTATCAATATATTAAAACCCCAACCGTAGATGCAAGATTAATCCAACGGTTCAAACCATCTGTTGGTCTGATGATCTTAACGATAGCCATCATCCAATCATTGACAGCCACGTCATTGCATTATTTTGACGAAATTTTGGCGCGATCTTCTCCCTTCACGAAATTGTTTTCTTCTCTATCATCTAATCGTTTTCCCCCTTTTTACTATTGACAAAAATTTAAAACTAAATTCACGTCAGTATCACTCCTCTCCTCGACAGCAAATTCTATTCTGAAAAGGTTGAATCTTTGAAATGCTTTCTAGCTTTGATTGCTCAGGGCATTGACATCGCCAGTTTTTTCACTCAGGTTCAGTTTGTATAGCACTGTGAATTAGTTACGCTTATTATAGATTGGATTATGAGTAATTAGTAAGTAGTTCATTTGTTACACTTTGGAAAACCCATTCGCTTATGAGTAATTAGTTGCTTGGACATCCCAAACTTAGGGAAACCTGTTCGCTTATGAGTGATTAGTCGATGAAATATTAGATTATGAGTAATTAGTTGCGCTTTGACCATTTATTTGGGATTTGGGATTATGCTGAGGTTTATTCGAAAATTGTACCCAGCAATAAACCATGAGAACCGGGCTATTGGCATGAAAAAGACATTGGTTTATTATAGAGATCGAGCTAGTTAAGGAATGGGGATTGTACAGTCGAAAGTGATTTGCACTTTGCGTTCATTTACACTGACATATAATTGTATGCTTGAGGTTTTGTGATACATATACATGTGTAGTAATGCGGTGTGTTTGCACTGCGGTGTGCTTGAGGCTAACAATTTCCCGATCCGGACGAGTCGTTCACCCGTATCTTATAACACGCACAGGTATTTTCCATTTGATTTTGGAAACTACCAATTTCAATGTTTCGATTTTGGAAACATATGCTCAGTTTTGCATCAGTTCATACCATACACATCCAAAAAATGGCATACAACTGTATGCTTGAGGTTTTGTGATACAAATACATGTGTCGCACTGCGGTTTTGTGATACAAATACCCGTATCTAACACGCACACACAAGTATTATAAGGCAGCATCAGTCCATACAATACACATTAGTTCATACCATACACGCACAAGTATACACACATGCACAAGTATCATAAGGCAGCATCGATCAGTTCATACCATACACGCACAAGTATATACACACGCACAAGTATAATAAGGCAGCATTGATCAGTTCATACCATACACATCCAAAAAATAACATACATATCCACATCCAAAAGTATCATAAAGTTAACTTAATATATACACATCCAAAAAATGAAATTATAGTAGCATCAATTCATACCAGATCAGGGTTGCGGGGCAGTGGAACTTCCAACTGATTCGTTAGGGCTTTGCGGCTATGGGAGAGCTGGTCCGAAGTGAGCAGCCGCATGTGATGGACCCGCAGCATCAGGACAAGGGGTGAGGTAGTTTCGCCAGTCAAATTCCTGATCAACTTCTATATCTACCCACTGATCATTCCTCTGGTTCATTGGGGCTTGGTTATTAACATGTATGTCATGGGCGGCTTCCGGAAATAAGCTTCGCAAGGGGGGTAGCTCAGCAGCTTCTTGTATCATTGCATTAAATCTTTCATCTGAATCCATTTCCCATTCCCATCCGTAATGATGCAAACATGGAACCACCTCTTCCTCCTTATTGCTCACAAAAAGAAGTTCAGGCCTTGTCCCAGGATGAGCATGGGTACAGCGCTGAACCTTAATGAAGTAAACCTTGTTATTGATTTGAGCAGCAAAAGTATTTATATTGCCAATGCCTTCATAAAATTGCATTTTCAGGTAGAAAGATTTATGGTCATACTGAGACCAGTAACAGTCGTCAATTGCAAGCACACGTCCCATTGGCTTCATTACTTCTTCAACAGCAGGAACATTACTCTTTAGGAACTCGGGAAAGCCATCTACTTTAGCCCATGATTCCACTTCTAACGCTGGTGAGGGCTCAAATTCTTCATCAGACCATGATTGCAGGTAAATAGCACCACCAGGTTTTGTAAAAACTTTCAACATTAGGGCATGATCACGAATTTTGTACGATGGGCATGATACTAGAAAAGAGTTGTTGGGTATTACCCGTATAGGCCACGAATTATGATTGAGAGCCACCTTAAGAACGTCTTGCACAGCTTCGAAATTCCAATGTCCCTTAATAATAGTGGCTGTGATGTATAGAGACGAGTCCATTGTTTTTGTTTCTTTTTAAAATTTCGAAGATTGGGGTTTAGGGGATATGGAGGAGATGATGTTCTGATGCTGGAAAGGATGTGCGAGGGACCCAACGGATGGTGTCAGGCAGATATGTGAACTGGAAATGCTTGCACAGAAGACGAAGCATACTCAATTCTATTTCTGATGAGGTGGCACGTAGTGACCAATGCTGACTGGTCAACTGTTATAATTGTATGCGTAACTCACTAAGATTTATAAGTTAATTAGATGGCCAAATGCACAGATGCATGCACACAGCACATATGCACTTATCAAATTAATAACTTGTAAATTCAAATTGCAGGATCTGAAATGACGAGGGGAGATACAGCCGGCAAGTGGAGGACCTGAAATGACATAGAGATACAGTTTCTGGTTCATGGCATTGCTACTTTGTAGAATGCACACTAATCGTATTTATTGGCACTTGTATTGAAGGTGGTATGTGTTGGCACTTTTACTACTTTTAAATTATGTATTTGATCGTATGTGTTATATATTTGATCGGATGTATTGAAGGCGGTATGTATTGAAGGTTTGAATGTGATGATGAATGTAACGGATGTGTTTCTTCTATGTAAAAAACTGATATTGCAAAATTTATAATTAAAGCGTTGTATTTGCCTTCTTTTACTGTTGCATTTGCTTTTTTCCTGATGTCGTGTTTCAAGATAATGGTGTCGCATTCCATAATACAGTGATGTTGCATTACGTAAAATAGTAGTAAGTCCACGTGGCACGTAAACGCCACAGCTGACATGGCGTGTGACACGTGTGCAGCTGACGTGGAGATCTGACGTGTCGTGTGACACGGTGGCAGCTGACATGGAAAGCTGACGTGGCCGCCGCTTTCGTGACCTGGTACCCAGGATCTAACTAATTTTCAAGCAACGCTGAATAATGTTGCATTATGTACAATTAGTGTTGCATTACGTCTATAACGCAACACTTTCTTTCTGTGGCAGTAGATGTGCTAAAGCGTTGCCTTAGATGGCTAATGCAACGGCCGCGGATGCCACGCCCCCCTGGTGTTGCCTATTTGAAAAAAGGGGCTACTGCAACGCTTTTTTGATCTACGGCCACAGTAAAATAGTGTCGAATATGCCCACTTTTGTAGTAGTGATTATAATTATTCATACTCTGTATATTCTTGTATTCTGATGGAATTATTGTAATAAACAATGAAATGTTCTTCTGTTTGTGTTACGATGTGTGTTTTTCTCAACTCAATCCGTGCTTTCCTTCACGGGGAAGTTCAGGTCGTCTCGATTAAAATAAGGATAAGAGAATAACACACATGAAGCCGGTTCAATAAGATAAAAAGAAGTAAGAAAAATATAATTGATTTTCAAATTTCTCAACTACTCAATTAACAAATATAATGAATATTTATGTACATACACAAATTGTCATTATAACCTGATGAGTTTTCCACAAAGATTTCTGACTATGCAAGATGCAAAAGATGGGTTAGAACAATTCAGAGCATCCTCTTAAATTTTTCTTCTTTCTCTCTGGCATTGTCGGCATTATCAATTGAGTTGCTATGAGTTTTAAGGCTCTATTAAATGGATTATTAGTTCTTCAGAGCAGCTTAATTGCTTTTTCGTATTGTACATTTCTTTAAGTTATATATCTCCTTCTTCAATATTTTTGCATAATTAATGTACCCACAAATATGATTGATAACATTTTATTTTCCTTTCTATTTAAAGTATTTCAAAACTTCATACATCACCTTTTTAACCCACTCTCTTATAATTTCTCCGCCTAAGTCTTTCGGTGCATTGACTAAATGACGAAAATGCTCTGCAACTTCTTTTTGGAGCTTAATTGCTCTGGTAGGACCATACGTGGTTCCAAGTGAAAGCATAGGAAAGTCAAGAGAGCTGGCATTTAGAATAAAAACTAAGGATTTGCAAGAAGCCTAGCTGGTCTCTAGTTGAAATGTAAAATCATAAAATTTCTTTTGGAGAAGTTTCATATCATTATCAAAATATGCCATAGGATTGGCCTTCACTAAACTCCTCACGATAGCTAAACTCTTTTCTAGCTATACCGTTTTTCCTTCCAAATCCGTTCTTTCTTCCTGAAGACTTTGTACGATATTCCTTTTCACTTGAAACTTTTTGAACCATTCGAAAGTGATATGGTTATCAACAAATTTTGAAGGTATGGAACCTCCAGGGGTTCATCCTTCTCGATGCTTGTTATAATTCGAGCAGGGGAACCTCCGAAGAGCGAAGTAAAGTTGGGAGGGTAGCCTGATAAAAGCCTAAGTATATGATGGTATTATATATATAGAAAATGCATAACATATAATGAGAAGGATGATAACACTAGGAATGTTGACACAATGTAAATAAAATCATTTTGTATGAAATTTCAATTAGACATTTACAAAATATCAGTGCAATTCATACAAAATGTAATTCTTTAACATTTCTAGAATTATTTTATCTCTATGATGAGAAATTCTTTTGGGGAAAGGTCCAAAGGCAATGTCGATACTTTCAGAAACTTCCATGTCCTGCTCGGATGGGGATCGTGTTCAAGCTCTCTTGGATATCTTAGTTGAATGCAATGAAGCAGGCCACCACTCAGATCACTAAGGAACATAAATTCATCCTTCATATAACGATAATAGGCTTCCCAAAGGAAACAAATAAGAAGTCACTTTATTCAATCAACATCTAGAAGAAAGCCATCAGTTCATTATTTTCGTTGTTAATACTTTCATTCTGAAAGCAAAAAAATTTCAAGCGTGGGCCAGCTTCATCGCTTATTGAAAGGCATTAGGGAAGAAGCGCCCTTATCAAGCTCAAAGTATCTCTTAGATAAGTTGTTATAATCCCTTATATGCCTATATAATTTTCTTCATAAAGAATTTATTTCGCCTTGCATGTTACTAACATTATTTTTTAGAACTATAGAGCACCATCGATGAATTTAAGGATATGGAATTATTACGTAATTCAACTGATAATAATCAAATAAAGTGCTAGGAAAAACTATGTTATACTAGAAGAGCAGGTTCAAGAGAAGGTATCATTGAGCATGCTTCGGTCATAGCCCTAGATTTAGGAATTGTAGGAAGCTCAATAAAATTAGTAGGCCTTGAAGAATCTAAGGCTTTGGAAATGGGGGTAACCTCACCCGCATCAGGAGCAACACCTCTTTTAGAAGGACCACCTTCCTCCACACCCATGTTTAGGGAGTTTCTAGAACTCCTGACACAGGTTGTAGCATCGTAGTTGCCAAGGCCACTCTCGAGCCTTCGCCATCATCTTCGCTATCGAAAGAGTCCTCCAAGCTATCATCTGAAGCCTCATCATCATCCTCGTCATCATTTATTTCAGATGTATCGTCATTAATCTTGGGTACCTCAAATGAGAGGATTTCTTTTCCACCGAAACTTGTTCATTATCCTTGGGGTGATATTGGTAAAGCAAAGATCAGAACAAGATCCCATATTTCCCGTATAGATAGTTAATATAGTGTCTGTTGTAGTGTTTATTATGATATCTTCAAAAGAATTAGCTGGGAAGTCATCAACCTTCCTCTTGGCATCATCAAAAGCATTAAGGACCTTTGCAAGAGATCATTCTCTCTTTGTAACACCCTTCTTAAGACAGGAAGAAAGAGAAGCTTATTTTGTACCTAAATCCTCGATTCCCTTTTTGGATTTCTTTATCATGATACTTAAGCTAAGTTTTGGACTATAAGGATTTGCACTGAATGATCTTGCTCTGAAAATAAGACTTCCAGCATCAAGCTCATTCACAGCTTCATCCTTCGTAGTGGATGACTCAATGTTTTACGATTTTAAGATTTGGTTCTCTTCCTTGGTAGTGAGCAACTCAGCAATATCATTTTAGGAAGAATACTATTGCCTTACAAGCTACAAAAGAATAAGAAAGTAATGAGAAAAAGAAAGTAGAATAATTAAAAATGTGCCGTAACCAATAAATTACTGAAAGGTGATGGGTAATGACAATCTTCAACTCCAGTATAGAGCTGGGGGAAGGAAAAGGACGTGCAAACGAAGGAGAATCGACCACTTCCTTCACTAAGCCCGGAAAGAAACTATTGGAGGTTTATTTGACGAGGAACTCGCGATATCAATAGCACCAAGGGATAGGGAAGGCTCTAGCGCGTGGAATAGTTCTTCCCAAGAAAGAGAGGTAGTAGGTTGGGGAGATGGCATAAGAGCAGCTCGGTAGAAGGAATTACAACCGTAACCTCACTTCCGGAAGTCTGTTGAGAAGTAGCCGAAGAGGAAATCGTGGGAATCTTATCTCCACCCCCTCGAAGTTGTCATTAAGGTAGACTTAGTGACCTTACCCTTTTTGGGCTAGTTTCACTCATGAAGCTTAGAAAGCTTCTTTTATGCCACTGCCTTATTGTTATAAAGTTTCTTTTCATGACCACTTTTCTAGGAAGAATCGGGAGCAATGATTGCAAGAGGTGCAACATCAACATTGTCGGAGGCAGAAACTATAAAGAGAAAGGATTAGGGAAATAGAACAATGGGACTTCCCAACAACCGAAAGATTTTTTTTGAGATTACTGAAAGAATCTAACAGAATAAGTGACTAGAAAAAGACTACGTTGATCCTTCCTTGTTAGGTAACAAACACCTATCGGGCTTACAGTGCATTACTAGGGGACACCCTAAGATCTTTTGATTCGCCGGAAGTATAGAATGTTTAACAAGAAGACCAAAGGACAGAAGAGAAAATCTCTTTTCAAGAGAGGAAAAGGCCTCCATCATCAATTTCATAATAGACCTGGTTTCCTTGACACCCCACGTCCGTTAATGTCACTCATAAAAGAATGCATTAAGTATCGTGAAGCGCAATAGGTAAACAATACATAAATTCATAAGACAGATATAAAATAAGCAACCGAAAATTTCAACTTCATTATTAAAAATAAAACGTAGTCTCAAACAGGTTACATCAAAACCAATTATCTCAAAGCTGTCTCATAAAACAAAATAAAAAAGTGTAGTAATATAAAACCATATCCCTTTAGCAAGCCACAACAAAGTAGAAAGCAAGTAAAAACGGTACATCTCCGAAAGTCCAAGTCCAAGCTGAAAGTGAAAGTCCTAATCACTGATGAGTGCTTCCACTTTGAGGACCCGGGGGGAAAGAAAGAAAGAAGCGGAAAAAAGGGTTGACATAATTAACAGGTTATGTCTGCACCAATACTAGTATAACATGATTAACAGGATTAGGTATTTAACCTACTTACATGACAACAGGACTAACAGTGGAATTAACAGCAGGATTAAACAGTAGGATTAGGTGTACCCTAATTGCATAAAAGGATTAGGTGTTACCCTAATTACATAACAACAGGATTAGGTGTACCCTAATTAATTCCCAAGCGATCGTCTCCCTAATACATAAATACCTTGTGTCATCCCTGGCAGTAGGGTGTATCACTTCCTAACCCAACAACTTATATAGCACATACGTATTCACTGGTGTTACAGTGTCTTAGTTTCCCTAACCGGACTCATGCATGCTCATGACTCCGCGGAATGCGCCCGTACCCACCTTTCCTATGTGAACCTCTTACTATCCAATTCAGTAAAGCGTGCCCTGGCCCCTACCTAGTGCGAGCCCCCCTCATAAAATACCAACATGAATACTGACTGATATGGGATCCAAACAGCAGATTGACACAAGCCAAAACCCTTAAGCTTGTGCCCCCAAATAAATAGGATTTAAGAGTCCCCAAAACCTGATACAACACCAAAACAAGGGACCTCTTAGCTTATTAATAATCATGTTTAACCTAGAAGTTATAGGTTTACTAATAAGCGTGGTTGTAATATTACATGTTATTATGTGTGTACAACCCTTCCCTAAAACACCTACCCAGATGTATGTACAGTTTCTATAGTGGTTCGGTTTATTAACTTACATCTGGTACTTACAATGTTCTAACATGTCGTTTACTTAATATCTGTATTAAGTCAAATCTAACATGTTTGTACATATGCATTCTATCCATTCAATTATGCCCCAAAATCACAGCATGTACAAGTTTATGCGTTTTATCCTTTTTTATCAATTTACAGCAAGTATATGCATATTACCCCTTTTTATCAATTTACATCAAGTATAAATATGTGCATACTATCCCTTTCCCAAATTATAGTAAAATTGTCCTCAATTTAACAACCAGCCTAAATTCCCCTTTTTATGTCATTTATAATTATCTCAATTCTTACTATACGCAAACTTTTAATCGGACTTGGCCTAGGCTTTTAAAGGCCTAGGCTTAGCGTAAACAAAAGGGAAAATCAATGGAAGGAGAAGAGCTCTTATATATGTATGTATGTGTGCGTATATATATACCGTTGTAGAAAAGTCCATTTCTATGCAGTCCTAGAATTTGAATTATCTTTGTAGATCTAGGGTTCAGCAGCATTCCCCCGTTATATATATTTTTATTTCAAAATAGATTCAGAGAGGAAGAAGGTTTGAAGAAATTGTGTGTACTGGAATGGGAGAAAGCCACCTATTTATAGATTTACACAGCTAACCTTAACTTTTAGATTCTATGCTTTTAATCTAACCCGTACATGTAGCACTGAGTCAGAGAATGAATTTAGTCACAAAAATAGTCACGATACAGCCAAATGAACCCGCCTAGATCGCCGCTGGGTCGAACCAATAGGTCAGTAGGTCGACCCATGGGCCAACCAAACAATGCCTCGGTCGACCCATAGGTTGACCCAGGCCGAGTGTGGGTGGTTCCACAACGGTCTGGAATCCCACATTGATTTTACGTTAAATTTTGATTTAACTTAGTTTGAGTTATATATAACCCCTTTATGTGTATACAAACTTCTAAGGTTCATAACTTCTTCATACGTTATCCATTTTATGCAAACTTGGGGTCCATCTAAACTAGAATTCCGAGATGAACGCAACGGTAAAACCAGTTTCACTTAATTTTGAATATTTAATCAAGCAATTCCCAATTTATTATCTTTTAAGTATGGTTATAATGTGTTAAATTTTAGGGTGTTACAGTTTCAACGATTGGGGTCTTCTACACCCCACCTAAAAATGAAATCATAACATTGTTAGATAAAGGAAAGCAGAGTACGAAAAAATCTCAGAAACATAACATTCTTAATGGTTACTAGGTTTAGTGAAGGTTCAAAAATATTGGGAGGACAACTAACAAAGAAGAATTGATCCTCCTAATCCCGGGATTTATTAATACTCCCTTTGACCAATTTCGATGAATG
The DNA here is from genome assembly GCA_030737875.1 of Allium sativum. Taxonomy (NCBI): domain Eukaryota; kingdom Viridiplantae; phylum Streptophyta; class Magnoliopsida; order Asparagales; family Amaryllidaceae; genus Allium; species Allium sativum. Next base: position 938,747,347 of record CM060915.1, on the reverse strand, counting down.
GCTAGCCCTGAAGATGCGGGAATTCACTTGGTTCAGCTTGGAGTAGTGAGGATTACTATGACAAGAGGTGACTTTTGACAATCGAAAGGGAGTACACTTAGGTCAGATATTTTTGGAGTTGATCAAACTCGATAAGAGGTGGTGAGATGTGAGGATATTGTAAAGTAGGGGCAGTAAAGTTGATCATTTGTATTTTCTAGGTATATAGCTCAAAAAAAGGAAAGGAGGTAGACCACAGTGTGTGTGTGCAAGTTTTATGTGTATACGAAAAGAAAATAAGGGAGTATGTCATTTGTTTTATTAATTGATAAATGAGTTACTTAGTTAATTAATTTATATTATAATCAAATTTCTTACAAAATAAATAACTCTTGCATTTGAGATTCATTCAAGATGCCATTTTGTGGTTGTATTTGAGATAGGATTTTCTAGGTTTGAGTTTGGTTTTGGCTTTGGTGAATATGCTCACCTTCAAATTTGTATATTCTATGCATATAATGTTTGTTGTGATAAATATAAGTAAAAGTAGATAATGATGCAAGTTAATACTTTTGGACCCCTTCTCGCTTAGAGAAGCAGGAAATAACATTATAAGTAGTATATTTTTAGAATACTTAAAAACTTGTATTATAGCAAGGAATTTAATTTATTTGTTTGACATTGTGTTGTAAATGGCTAAAACGCAACAACCACTATAAATGTACTTTGAAATCCCTAGGATTGATTTTTTTTAAAGTAGATAAAATGTGACTATATTATTATATAATATATTTTGGTCGTTCTCTACAATTTTTAGGTGTATGGGCAGTACATAATTTGTTTAGGAAGTTATTAAAATTTTGAATGAAAGTTGTGAATGTTAAAAGCGAAAAGATCACTACGGATGCACTTTGAAATTGTTTTTGGTTGAAATTTGTTGAAGTTAACTTTAAGAACTAGTCCTCAAGCAATGTTTATAAGATCAGTAATTGCGATAAATTTATTTACTAGTGAATAGAATAATAAAAAATTTAGTCATATTTTCATTATTATTTATGGATTTTTAGAGGTAAAGAAAGACATTTAGGTAGTAAAACATGTTATTAATCGCTTTTCGAGTACTTCAAAGTAGGTATACTTTACATAGTTATTTAAAATAAGCTTTTGACTATTTTAAAGTACATATAAGTTTGGAAAAGTTTGCTTGATATTTTATAACAGAATAAGAGATGGTTTGAATTATAATGCCTATGCTAAAACAAATGGTTTTATAAAGTAAATTGAAAATATACTACCTTTTTTAATAAGTGTAGATGTACTTTGAGCTTTAAAATGAATTTTTAAAGGTAACAACAAGTATGGAACAATGCTGCATTTTCTATGACAATATGCTCATGTTTTCTTTAATCCTCTTAGAATATAATTTCTTATACAACTATATGTTTAAAACATGCTTGGAAGATATCCATAAAGGAAGAAATTATGTGTTTGTAGTAAATGATGTTTTAACACCATTTGTTTTTAAACCCTTGAATTATATTTAAAGTCAAAAGTACTATTTAAACGAGTTCTACTATACATAAATACTAAGTGTAGTGACCCGAACTTCCCGTCCGGCCTAAACTGAACAAGAAGGCGGACTTCTTTGAGAAAACGACTCATCAGAACACAAACATGAGAACATTTCAATTGTTATTACAACAATTTACATAGAATACAAGATATCAGAGTACAAATAAATAATTTACAGTGGAAAAATATCAGAGATTTAAATTACATTTAAATACATAAACATAATGTGCAATGGAAAACATCAACTACCACGGCTGAAAGAAATACACAGGTACAAATCTTTCTGAATATAGCTCCAACCGTGTAGCGTCCCGGGAATTTTCGACCCTTGAATCTTAACACAAATCCATCATGTCGAACATTCAAGCATCAAAACACCGGAACGTTATTAGAAAGAATTTAGAGGGTGAGATAAGAAAGAAAGAATGTTAGAATAGAAGAATAAGAAGAAGAACCAACACAAAATCAGAGTCTCACGTCGCAGCGGAACAAAATATAATATATAAATTAACTTTATAGAGAGCTTTGAAATAAAAACTTACAATCATGAAAGTACATCAATACACTGGGACAGTTATAATAATCTGTCCTCATATACATCACACAGCGGAATATTACTAGATAATATCATATGTCTGAACACCTTTAGTTCGTCTTTGGATTTCACAGCATCCAATAACCTGTACCTGTACAACCCAGTCTAACCCGAGCAATACAAACACCAGGTCAGTCTGGTGAGCCAGAGTGAGAAAAACACACTAAGTTTAAGGAGAATCATCCTGCTTGATTTTAAAGTTCAAAATCTTTTCGAAAGAAAAGGATAATCATAAGACCCAATCCACACATAAATACGGACGGTTTTTACCTTACGATAACCCAAAACATTTTGAAATCAATATATTATTATGATATTATAATAGTGTCTAAATAAAAATAAATATCAATCTACCAGAACGCTTGCATCTCGCGCTCCACATATATTGTATACAAACAAAACCACGGGCGCTTATTGGAGATTGGATTCTGACTATGACAAGGTATGGAACCACCTGCCGATAGTGTATCTCTAGAGGCGAATACACTGGGTTCAACAAGAACGTCTTGCAACCTGGCCCACACATGACCGACCACTCATTTCGCTTGAGTGAATCGAATGTATATCACCAACGGTTGGGCTCAAACCACTGTTTCCCAAAAAGGGACAGCATCGAAATAGATTAAAGAAGCAAAAGGAATTTCTCTAGATAGGTAATTATACACCCTAATGGGTGCGACCCACATAGCCATGCAGCCTGCCCAATTTTTGTCATTTCTCGGTTGATGAGGCTTGAGGTTATAATCGACTTTTAGAATATCTGGCCACCATTTACTTTGAATGTCACATCGTTAGATCTACCAGAAAACATCACTAATTGATTTCCACAAAAATACCCTAGTTGTCTAGCTAAAGAAGTTTCCCTTCTTTGCCACCAACCTGGTACGTTTGAAGAAAACAATGTACGTGACTCCTTTGGAAATACTCTGTCAGACACTGGTCCATACAAGTTGTCCTAGGACTGAACAAAGCGAAGGCACTCTCCTACCACATCCTAGGAATCACCCTATAGACCAGTAGCGAGTAGTCCTTGCAATCCATATATTTCAATTACGACGGAATCATTATCGAATATATATCTCTAGGGATCAGCTAGAGAAATTCAACAATAGTTCCCTCGTTCATGAAGATTTACGGTCTTCAATTGCTCCATCTTGATCAGCATCAGATATCTTCTTCGTTTATATATTTATTGGTCGGAATGGTTTTCGAATATAAATTTGATCCCCGTCTTTCCATACCAACAACGCATTGGGTATGATTTTGATAGTCGGTTATTTAACTATCAAAATAAACAATCATAAAAACAAAATAAATCCCTTGGTTTAGCATTTAGTGTCACTTGGCCATTAAAAGTAGTATAACAATTGTAATACCAAAATAATGTATCAGCTTTTAATATATTAATACTTTCAAATTATTTTTATTTATATACTTAGAAAATATCTTAAAATCACATCCAGTTTCATATCCAAATTTCCCATTAGTTATCATTTCAAAACATTTCTACAACATTACTTATTATCTATAGCTGCAGAGTTGATTCAACTCATCTTCGTAAAACAATCCTTACGGAATCTCCTTTTGTCTTGTTATTTACCAAAATAATCGTCACTTATTCCTTTAAAATAAACTCATTTTACATCTTGTCTCCTTACTTTGAACATGTTGTTATACTTTCCAAAACTCCTTTTATTTCTTTTATTTTAAAATATCACATTGTATTCTCAAGCCCCTTTTAATTCCTTTATTTCAGAAACCCACTATAAAATTCCACATTCCTCAAACAACGTTACATTATTATTCCACAAAATAAATTACTTCTTATATCTCTACCATTTCAACTAACATCATTTTTCGAAAATCCTGAAGTTGTTCAAGTTGGGGTATTTTAATTACCTCTCAGACCTTGATCAACATCGTTCTTATCTTAAGATGGATATCAGTTGAAACACCAAAACCGATATTCATTCAGAATATCAAAACAAAATCCCATTTTAGTTTACCCTTGGTGAAACATCATCTCTTATTTAATATAACAAATCCAGGTCGTATCTTTATAACTTAACTCGCCTCACTACTTTATTTCAAATTTGAATTTCGATTTCCATTTCAAACTTCCATTAGTTCCTAATCGTAAATCAGTAAGAAAATAATTCCCTAAATATCAACCCGAAAGCCGAAACCAACATCAGATCAGTAGTCAGAAACCATTTATCTCGACTAATCTCTAGATAGGTTTTATAATCTTAATTTCATATACTGGATTTTTATTACATTTATAAACCATTCCTGATAACTCGTTCCAGTGATGCATTCAATAAATCTTGGGTTTTACAACTCCATCCAACTTGGATTTTTATAAAATAAATCCTAATAAAGATTTACTTTAAATTTTGAATTAAACTTAACTTATATTATCATTTATATAAACTTGCTTAAAAACATCACTTTACTATAAACAATGGTTTAAAACTTCATAACCCTTTGTTTACACATTTTAAATCCCAAGATACCACTTTGATCACCATTTAACAAATACTAACATTTAAAAATGGTATAATTATCCATTAGCAATTTTCATTAAATTAATAACTAATTACATAATTCAATTTCGAGTAACAGGGTTGACTTAGTCAACTCTTCACATGATTAACTCATTACTCAAATCTCAGTTTGTCTTTCCATTTAAATTTAGTTTCAAATTAAATTAAATTAAATAATTCCATTTGATTATTATTAAATAAATAGTAATCAAATCAATATAATCTTATTTTAAATTGCTTCTTAAAAACAATTAACCTCGGTTATTGTAACACCCCACCTCTGCTAGGGTCACTCACAAAGGGAATGCACTAGTTTTGGAGGGGCATTATCGAGGTAAATAAACACAGAAATATCACAAGACAGAACATAGACAAAACAGCGGAAGGGTCAAAAGATAAATTTCATTACTTTATAAAAAGAGTCAAAACCTTTTACATTCAAAGTACCAAGTAGCCAAAGTCATTATTTTCCATTACACAAATTCTATCTTGCATAAATAAAGAAGCATCAACTTGAAACAACAAAAGTAGCTTAATTCCCCAAAGGTAGCAGAAATGCAGCCATAGCATAGCTCAAGATCAAACCGTACATGAGCTGAACTGAAAGCAAGCGAAATCCAAGCTAAGTGCTAGAGTTTCCTCCCTGAGAACCTGGGGGGAAACCAAAGAAAAAGAGGCAAAAGAAAATGGGTCAGTCATAAAGACTGGTAAGTCCAAGTGACTTTCAGCATAAAAACAGATAAAGGTAACATGACATGTATAAACTGAAAGTAAACATACGGATGATGACAAGATAGGCAAGATAGACTAAGATAACGTGATAAATCAAGTATAAATCAAGTATAGCATCACGTATTCAAGGTTCGCTGCATCAACTGTACTAGAATCCCAACCCATGTCTAATGTTAACCACGAAGTGATCCCTTGGCCCAATATCATGAAATGACCCATTACTAGGTCCAACGAAACGATCCACTAGTCGATCGACTCCCAACAAGTTCAAGCTCGTCATGTGTCTCTGTGTCATACGGCCCTATCACGAATGTAGTCACCTGTGCTTGGTCCACCATAGGGTGTATCAAGCCCTAGGGTGCCAACCACCGACACGAATCAAGAATGCACAGATAAACCTACTAATGCCCAATACCTGCTTTTTCAACTCCGGACCACATGCACGACCATAGCCCGCCCGAACCTACACTGGCGCACCAACACAGCCGTCGTTCTGGTCGCTTATAATCAGCCCAGTAATCGTGCCTCACCCTGCCTAGTCCCAGGGTACCATGATACATCTAGTGGGTTACTGCTGAAACGGACCACGTAACTAGGGTTTCCGTCCAATAGGTTAAGTGTTGTCTTTTAAATTCGTGACTTAACCCCTATCAGTCTAGCATGTCAAGTTGGTTAAGTGTTGTCATTCAAGTTCGTGACTTAACCCTACGAATCATGTGTCAAGTTGGTTAAGTATTGTCTTTCATGTTCATGACTTAACCCTATTATGTGGCATTGATTCATTAATGCACCCCAACCTCTCACATCAGACCTGTTGTTGTGGTCATTGGATATGCCGGGCGGTTCCGGGCAGAATTATACCACAACTCAGTCTGACCTCGGGTTTTCAAGTGCGATACGACCAACTACCCACATTGGATCCTATTGTTTGCAGTAACTGGATTTGTCGGGCGGTTCCGGGCAGAATTACACTGCAAACTCAACCCAACCTCGAGTTGGCCATTTTCAAGTTCATTCTAGTGTCATGTCCATGTTCAAGATTCATGTCAAGTTCGTGTCAAGTTTTCAAGGCAAGTTTCATGTCAAGTTCTTGTCAAGTTTCAAAGCTAGTTTCATGCCAAGCTTCCTATGATTACCAATTTTTCCCAACGTTACCCCGTCTAAATATTAGGCTAACAATCTTAGCCTAATTTCGCGTCCGCATGATTTTTGACATATAATATTAGGCTAAAAAGTTAGCCTAATTCAACGTACACAAAATTGGCATAAAGCAATTCATTAACATAAACATGACATAGGTGTAAACTTGGCATTTTCGGCATAGTCAATATGAAAATCATAGGTGTGAACTTGCAAAATAGTCAACATGAATATCATAGGTGTGAATCTTGCAATGTAGACTAAATCAACATACATATATGTGAACTTGCAACATAGACTAAATCAACTTACATATATGTGAACTTGCAAATCAATCACGAGCATATGAATAAGTGTGAACTTGAAATATGACGTAGGTTTAACATATACACATAAACATGTAGATCTAACATTTGGTCACATATGTGATATGATTTTACAGCCTAAAACTTGCATAACATGATAAACTACACAACTTATCATAACAGGTTATACTCCAAGTTCATATACATATGAATAGACTTATTCATTAATTCCCAATTCAACATGATGATAGAATAGAACCACATGCATAGATCAACATAATAAACATTGCTCTATTATCAATTTATTTCCAAGGCATGACCTAACTGAATAAATTGATTAAAACATCGCGGGCATAACATTATAAACATGGAAAGGTTTGAATAATAATCTAGATTCAAGAACACGGATAGATCTAACTTAATTAGAAAAATCCCCAAAATCAAGATCCAAGGACAAATAAAGAAAATATGTCTGAATAGAAAACCAAGCTTAGATCCAATTTCATAGTCATAATCCTAGGCAATGAATCATAGGTGATTAACCACAATTGTCCTTGTCATAGTCATAGGCAATAGTCTTATTGTTCATAGTCATAGGAAGTCTTATGTTCACCGTCATAGTCATAGGCATAGTCATATTGTTCATAGTCATAGGCTGTCTTATGTTCACCGTCATAGTCTTAGGCATAGGCAAAATCTTATGTCCACGGTCATAGGCATAGTCATAGTCTTATGTTATTAACAATAGTTTCAACGTCGTAGGCAATATTCCCAATAGTCAAGATCCAAGAAGAAACCAAGAATAGATATGAATCATACTGTGACGGCCCGCCTCGCACCGGCCTGCATTTCCTCCAAAAGTGCGCTGTACACATGCCCGACTAGCACAAGACGGTCGTCATAAGAAAGGAAAGAAGGGAATGAACTAATCAAAGAACCTGTAGAATGTCTCACAGCGCATGGAATAAAATATAATAATATTGTACTTGACATAAAACAGGCGAGACAGTGCATAAGCTGATAACTAAAATCAACATCAATCTCAAAGCAGCGGAAATCCAAATACAGCTTATTACAATTTTCCAAATTTACTGTCTCTAAACAAAAGAAAGCTGAAGTAGAAGATACATCAACAATGCCCAAGCAGTGATCTTCAACAACACAGGGAGAATACTAAATATATATATATATCACGTGGAAGCCTCCTGCTCGTCTCCGGACCATCTACCCGTGCATCACCAGCTAACCTGTCTCTAGTCTGCTCGTGTGAGCACCCAGAGTAATAAGAGGAGACATAAAACTCTGGGTCAGACATAAAGCCTGGTATGAGCGATAAGCATCTAAACAGAATAATAACAGGTATACTAAACCATACCTGAACCTGGACCTGCAACCAAAGAGTTAGTACCACATACCGTACAATACTCCAAGGTGCCAAAATAAATAGTGTAAGAATACGGGGTGGGGTGTGCATGTCAAAATGATAGCAAGCAAATCATCCATAGCAACCATCCTCACACCTCTCACTCAATGCGTAAAGCGTACGGCATCTACCACTTTGGAACACTAGACAAACTGAGGTAACAACGAATCCCGACTTGTAGAAACCCTGCTGTGACCAAGACAACACTTGGAGTCATGACCAAACATTTCAATGACCCACTTCATTGGTCGTAGCCCTTGGTTCTACCGATGCCATAATGGCCCTGAATCCGCCTTCGTACCTCCAACCATAGTGGCCCAAAGCTATAGACGTCGATTACCCCTTGGCACGCGTCCCGCAGCAAAGCCCAACCATGAAGTGAACTCGTTGATTCCCATCTGAATCCTGAGCTCTAACTTCTCATTTGGACTTCCTTTGCATCTCGGGTTTGGTCGAATTAGAGTGGGTCTTCAGAAAAGTTGTCGTGCAGTAGCAGCTCTAGAATTCGGTTCGGTTCGGTCACCCATGCTCGGTTCGGTTCGGTCATCCATGCTCGGTTCGGTTCGGTCACCACCTTCCTCTGGGTTCGGGTCCTTTTCCTTGTCTTCTTTCATTCGATTCGGGTCGGGTACTTCGCTCCGGGTCGGGTCGGGGTCCTCCTCCAGGTCGGGTCGGGTGTCCTTCCTTCCAGCGCTCCGATCCGCCCCCTTATTTCTTCACGTATTCCGATCCGATCCCTGCATCTCCAAGTCGATCCGATCTGGCCTCCAATCACTCTTCCGATCCGATCCGCTCCGCTCCCTAGTTTACTCCGATCCGATCCCCTTGTCCACTCCAACTCTAAGTAAACAGCCTTCCTTTTTGCCAAGCCTGCTCCAGCGACAAGTTCCAATCCAGTTCGAATCTCCTTGGTCAGTTCACAAATCTGATCCGACCCCCTTTCCTCCGATCCGAACCGGTTCGGAACCTGCACACTTCTGAAATTTTCCAGCAAGCTCTCTACGCCATTCGACGACGTTTTCGACCAATTTAACTATTCTAATCAATCATGAAACATACCAGAGAGTCATAGCAACATGTAATAGCAACCACAAACAGCAACCAACAATTCAAATGAATCAAAATGGATCGAAGGTAGCTAAAACTTCATATTTTCCCTTAAGCACTCTTAATCATGCCTAAGCATACAATTAGCAAAACACATCGAAATTATCTCAAATTTCTAACAGAGCCTTAAAACATTATTTTAGAATTTTAAGAATTTTTCCAGAATTTATTTACGTATAAATTCGCTAATCTTCACTAATTACCCTTAATTAACCGTAATTAGTGCCAAAATGATGCTATCACTCACCTCGGCCACAAATGAAATTCTCAGAACTGAAACTCCTCTGGTTTGGGGTGAATACTGATGTCTAACAGCAGCTCTAACCTTGCTTTGGTGCTTTTTCTCCTTAATTTGGTGTTGCTAAGCCTAATCTTCAATTAGAGAGTGATTTGGGGTGTTTTAGATGTAGGAAGCCATTGTTAGAGTGTCTAAGGATGAAAGTGGCGGCTGAGAACTGAAATGAAAGTGATAACCTAACCCTAATCAGCCCTCCTATACCTCTAAGCCCGAAATTCCCCTTGGGCCTAGCTGCTAATCACCCGGTTAAGCCCAATTAAGCTGTATTTCACCATCTGAAACTTGTTTCAGCCATATCTCTCAAACGGTGAGTCCGTTTGGCTAATGTGACCACTTTACGGAAAGAGAAACCATCATTCGAAGCTAATGGAAGTGGTTTCAGGTCAAAATTCATTTCCAGTCAAAAGTTATGGCCAAAACAGTGATAACTAGGGGTAAAATGGTCATTTAAAAATCGGGAAAAATCATGAACATGGGAAATGACCCCAATAGTCGTCTCCCAAAGTTACATGACCATACGACTTCGTATGTGAAAGAAATAAATATTCTACGATCCTATGATGCGCAGAATGCGGGTCGTTACACTCTCCCCCCCTTAAGAAATTTCGTCCCCGAAATTCCTTAACCCCAAAACATACACAGGATCCCGCATGCCTAACACCCACATACAACAATCAAACATGCAAAGCAAGCAAACAAGTCTATCCTAGCATGCGGAAAACTAAATCGCTAATAAAATCTTACCAGACAAAGAGTTCTGGATACTTCTTCCTTATGTCCTCCTCTGTTTCCCAAGTACAATCATTCTCGTCTTCGCTCCACTGTACCTTGACTAGCTTCACCGACTTCCTTCGAAGTTGCTTCATGTCGTGTGCGACAATACGGGCCGGCTTGCGGTTTCCAACCGCCTCGGGTTCTACTTCGAAGTCTTCCAACTGATCAGGTGAGATAGTCATATCTGAGTCGTGAACGAACTTCCTTAGTTGGGAAACGTGAAATACGTTGTGAACTCCCGCCATCTTCTCTGGTAAGTCAATTCTATATGCCAAATTCCCGACTAGTTCAAGAACAGGGAATGGGCCAACAAATCTTGGTGCTAATTTACCTCTCCTGCCAAATCGTATTACGCTCTTCAACGGAGAAATCTTGACAAACACCAAGTCACCAACGGAGAATTTTAAGTCTCTTCTTCTCTTATCAGCATAACCCTTCTGCCTATCTTGGGCTGCCTTCATTCGTTGCTGAATGATCTTGATTTTATCTGAAGTTTCCCTCACCACATCTGGTCCAAGCATAAACTTCTCGCCAGTTTCTATCCAACATGATGGTGAGTTGCACGGTCTTCCATACAAAGCTTCAAATGGAGCCATACCGATACTGGATTGGTAACTATTATTATATGCAAACTCTACTAGATGCAAATGGTCATCCCATGATCCACCAAAATCCAATATACATGCTCTCAAGAGATCTTCCAAAATACGATTCACCCTCTCCGTCTGACCGTCGGTCTGAGGATGATACGCGGTACTGAGATGTAACTCTGACCCTAGCGCCTCTTGTAAGCTCCTCCAAAACCCACTAGTGAACAACGGGTCTCGGTCGCTCACAATGCTTTTAGGTACTCCATGAAATCTCACTACCCACTTCATATACAATTCTGCTAACTTAGCTGCCGTTCTAGTCGATTTGACTGGTATAAACCTTGCACTTTTAGTCAGTCGATCTACAATTACCCAAATGCTGTCATATCCCGATCTAGTCCTTGGTAACCCATCGATGAAATCCATCGAGACTTGCTCCCATTTCCATTTGGGAATTTCTAAGGGCTGTAACAACCCACTAGGCTTCTTTTGCTCGGCTTTAACTAGCTGGCAATTCATGCACTTGGATATAAATTTCCCAACGTCTCTTTTCATCCCTTCCCAGTAGTAGGTCTGCTTCATATCTCGATACATCTTATTACCACCGGGGTGTATAGTCAGCCTTGAGTGATGACATTCTCTAAGCACTTCATCCCTCAATCCATTGACATTGGGTACAACAAGCTTTCCATTCTTTCTAAGCCATCTATCTCGATCAAGCCCATACTTGTTCATCTCCTCATCGATTCCCATCTCTAACTTGGAGATGATTTCCAATAGGTTAGGATCGTCCCTCTGACTAGAGCCGATCCGCTCAATCAAAGTGGGTCTGATCGCCAAACTTGCTAACATTTCTGGATCCAATTCGCACTTTGGTCTGAAATCAAAACTTGCGATAAACTCCAGTTGCTTCCATTCAAGGAACATAGCCCCTAAGCTGGCATGTCTTCTACTCAATGCATCAGCCACCGCATTGCCCTTTCCCGGTGTGTATGCGATGTCAAAATCATAGGAAGCTAAGAACTCTAACCATCTCTGCTGACGGAGATTTAAATCCTTCTGGGAGAATAGATACTTCAACGACTTATGATCTGTAAACAGCTCAAATCTTTCTCCCAAGAGATAGTGTCTCCACATCTTTAACGCGAACACGATCGCTGCCAATTCTAAATCATGGGTAGGGTATCTTCTCTCGTGCGGTTTCAATTGCCGACTTGCATAAGCTACAACCCTACCGCCTTGCATCAATACAGCACCCAGTCCGGTACCACAGGCATCCGTGTATACCGTCATCTCTTCATCCCCCTTAGGAATGACTAACACTGGTGCGCTTGTCAACTTGTCCTTTAGGCTTTTAAATGCATTCTCGCACCTTTCATCCCAGACAAAAGCTTGATTCTTCTTGGTCAACTGGGTCAATGGTGCTGCTATCTTGGAGAAACCTTGGATAAACTTACGATAATATCCCGCTAATCCCAAGAAACTTCTTACATCTGTTGCATTCTTGGGCGTAGGCCAATCTTGTACCGTAGCCACCTTTGCTGGGTCCACGGCAATACCACTCTCTGATACAACATGGCCCAAGAACCTCACTTCCCTTTTCCAGAAGTGACACTTAGAAAACTTTGCTTTCAATTGGTGTTTTCTCAACACCTCCATCGCTACTTTTAAATGTTCCTTGTGTTCCTCCTCTGTCCTCGAATAGACCAAAATATCATCAACGAACACAAGGACAAACTTATTCAACTGATCTCTGAATACCCTATTCATAAGGTCCACAAAATATGCCGGGGCATTAGTCAGCCCAAATGGCATAACCAACCATTCATAAAACCCAGACGGCGTTCGAAATGCCGTTTTAGCTATACTCTCAGCTTCCACTCTAAGCTGATGAAAACCTGTCGCGAGATCCAACTGAGAAAATACTCTCGCGCCACTCAACTGATCAAACAAATCATCTATCCGCGGTAGAGGATACTTGTTCTTCCTCGTTACTTTATTCAACTCGCGGTAGTCTACACACAAACGAAGGGAACCATCCGCCTTGGTAGCAAACACAACTGGTGCTCCCCATTCAGAAACACTCCTTCTGATAAATCCCTTCTTCAAAAGATCGCTGACTTGCACCTCGAGCTCTCGCTGCTCCCTTGGTGCCATACGACGAAGTGGCATCACTATAGGTCTGGCATCTTTTACCAAATCAATACGAAACTCAATCTCTCGGTGTGGTGGAAGTCCGGTCACTTCTTCGAAAACATCCGGATACTGGCCTACCACGGGCAAACCTGACAACTCACTATGCGGAATGTCGAGGGAGTTTAGAAAACTAGCCAATACCCCCTTACTGGGTAGACCACCAAACACTATCCTCCGCCCATCATCCGCTCTAGCTGTCACCAACAAGCCCTCACAGTCTACCACCACCCCGTATCTTTGGAGCCAATCTACTCCCAAAATAATGCCAAACCCAGTAAAGCCCAAAACAAAGCAATCACAAACAAACATGCATCCATGACTCGATAGAACCACATTACGACAAATCATGCTAAGGCTAGTTGAACCACCAATCGGGTTCGTCACTACTAAAGGTCTATCGACAATCTCGGGTTCCAATCCCAACCTATCTACCAGGTCACTAGATATGAAAGAACTGGAAGCTCCGGTATCAAACAAAACTCTAACAGGAACATCATAAACAGAAAGCATACCTTGAATGACGACATTCTTTCCCTTCTCCGCCGCAGTTGGGGCATTCGACGAAGAAGGAATAGCATTAAGAGCATATGCTTTCACCATTTGCTTTTCCTTAGGGGGCTGGGGACACTTGTCCTTGTGATGTCCCATTTGGCCACAGTTGAAGCACTTCCTATCTGCTGGCTTGGCCCGACAATTACTAGCATAATGGCCCTTCTTACCACAGCTGAAGCACTCCACATCTTGCTTATTCTTTTTCTTCTGGCCATCCTTAGCCTGATTCTGCTTTCTCTTATTCTGGGAACCACCTTTGCCTCCACCACCAGCTTGTGGCTTTGGCTCGTCTGCGGATGCAACCTCAGTCTTTGGCTTAGGGTAGAGACTTTCCGACCTTAACGCTTTCCCCACAATCGATTCAAACGTCTCATCGATGTGGTTAATAAGTTTTTCCCCCAAGTACTGATCCAATCCAGTTATGAATTTCTCATTCTTTTTCTCGGCAGTATCTATAAGAGATAACCCATATTTTGACAAAGTGTCAAATTCAGCAATATACTCCGAGACAGCCCTGCCATTCTGCTTGAGTTCCAAGAATTTTTTAAACAACATTGACTTCTGAGCAGCTGGGATGAACTTCTCACTAAAGCGAGCCTTAAACTGCTCCCAAGTAATCTGATCTTCGGGAGTAGCTGCCTTTATAGCATTCCACCAATTCATTGCCCGCCCTTGCAGCTGACGGGACGCTAACTTTCTCTTCATCGCATCCTCGATACCCAAATCCTCGAAGATACGTTCGCAACTATCCACCCAATCCTGAACATCTGTAGCCGACTCCGTTCCATGGAACGGCTTCCCACCAAGGCTAGTATAATCCTTATTCAGCTTGGCGAAGTCAACTCTTGGCGCCTGCACCATTGGACCACCACCATTTCCACCATTGGGAGCTGCCCTCTGAACATCTCTAAGCATCTCTCTCATGAGGTCAGTAAACATCGTCCTCATGTCAGCAGCATTCCCATTATTGGCCCCTCTACCGGTACCTCTAACATATCGGCTCATCGTCAATCTGAAAAAAAGAAATGATTAACGACTCCATAGTGGTGTTAGTGCAGTACGACTCCATCCTTATACTACTAATAGTATATATATAGCTTTTGAAAACCAAAATAATCACAAATACGCTCTCTCGTATACGTATATTATCTCTCCCCGATAACTTCCCTAGGTTAACTACGCAACCTAGAGCTCTGATACCAACTGTGACGGCCCGCCTCGCACCGGCCTGCATTTCCTCCAAAAGTGCGCTGTACACATGCCCGACTAGCACAAGACGGTCGTCATAAGAAAGGAAAGAAGGGAATGAACTAATCAAAGAACCTGTAGAATGTCTCACAGCGCATGGAATAAAATATAATAATAATGTACTTGACATAAAACAGGCGATACAGTGCATAAGCTGATAACTAAAATCAACATCAATCTCAAAGCAGCGGAAATCCAAATACAGCTTATTACAATTTTCCAAATTTACTGTCTCTAAACAAAAGAAAGCTGAAGTAGAAGATACATCAACAATGCCCAAGCAGTGATCTTCAACAACACAGGGAGAATACTAAATATATATATATCACGTGGAAGCCTCCTGCTCGTCTCCGGACCATCTACCCGTGCATCACCAGCTAACCTGTCTCTAGTCTGCTCGTGTGAGCACCCAGAGTAATAAGAGGAGACATAAAACTCTGGGTCAGACATAAAGCCTGGTATGAGCGATAAGCATCTAAACAGAATAATAACAGGTATACTAAACCATACCTGAACCTGGACCTGCAACCAAAGAGTTAGTACCACATACCGTACAATACTCCAAGGTGCCAAAATAAATAGTGTAAGAATACGGGGTGGGGTGTGCATGTCAAAATGATAGCAAGCAAATCATCCATAGCAACCATCCTCACACCTCTCACTCAGTGCGTAAAGCGTACGGCATCTACCACTTTGGAACACTAGACAAACTGAGGTAACAACGAATCCCGACTTGTAGAAACCCTGCTGTGACCAAGACAACACTTGGAGTCATGACCAAACATTTCAATGACCCACTTCATTGGTCGTAGCCCTTGGTTCTACCGATGCCATAATGGCCCTGAATCCGCCTTCGTACCTCCTACCATAGTGGCCCAAAGCTATAGACGTCGATTACCCCTTGGCACGCGTCCCGCAGCAAAGCCCAACCATGAAGTGAACTCGTTGATTCCCATCTGAATCCTGAGCTCTAACTTCTCATTTGGACTTCCTTTGCATCTCGGGTTTGGTCGAATTGGAGTGGGTCTTCAGAAAAGTTGTCGTGCAGTAGCAGCTCTAGAATTCGGTTCGGTTCGGTCACCCATGCTCGGTTCGGTTCGGTCATCCATGCTCGGTTCGGTTCGGTCACCACCTTCCTCTGGGTTCGGGTCCTTTTCCTTGTCTTCTTTCATTCGATTCGGGTCGGGTACTTCGCTCCGGGTCGGGTCGGGGTCCTCCTCCAGGTCGGGTCGGGTGTCCTTCCTTCCAGCGCTCCGATCCGCCCCCTTATTTCTTCACGTATTCCGATCCGATCCCTGCATCTCCAAGTCGATCCGATCTGGCCTCCAATCACTCTTCCGATCCGATCCGCTCCGCTCCCTAGTTTACTCCGATCCGATCCCCTTGTCCACTCCAACTCTAAGTAAACAACCTTCCTTTTTGCCAAGCCTTCTCCAGCGACAAGTTCCAATCCAGTTCGAATCTCCTTGGTCAGTTCACAAATCCGATCCGACCCCCTTTCCTCCGATCCGAACCGGTTCGGAACCTGCACACTTCTGAAATTTTCCAGCAAGCTCTCTACGCCATTCGACGACGTTTTCGACCAATTTAACTATTCTAATCAATCATGAAACATACCAGAGAGTCATAGCAACATGTAATAGCAACCACAAACAGCAACCAACAATTCAAATGAATCAAAATGGATCGAAGGTAGCTAAAACTTCATATTTTCCCTTAAGCACTCTTAATCATGCCTAAGCATACAATTAGCAAAACACATCGAAATTATCTCAAATTTCTAACAGAGCCTTAAAACATTATTTTAGAATTTTAAGAATTTTTCCAGAATTTATTTACGTATAAATTCGCTAATCTTCACTAATTACCCTTAATTAACCGTAATTAGTGCCAAAATGATGCTATCACTCACCTCGGCCACAAATGAAATTCTCAGAACTGAAACTCCTCTGGTTTGGGGTGAATACTGATGTCTAACAGCAGCTCTAACCTTGCTTTGGTGCTTTTTCTCCTTAATTTGGTGTTGCTAAGCCTAATCTTCAATTAGAGAGTGATTTGGGGTGTTTTAGATGTAGGAAGCCATTGTTAGAGTGTCTAAGGATGAAAGTGGCGGCTGAGAACTGAAATGAAAGTGATAACCTAACCCTAATCAGCCCTCCTATACCTCTAAACCCGAAATTCCCCTTGGGCCTAGCTGCTAATCACCCGGTTAAGCCCAATTAAGCTGTATTTCACCATCTGAAACTTGTTTCAGCCATATCTCTCAAACGGTGAGTCCGTTTGGCTAATGTGACCACTTTACGGAAAGAGAAACCATCATTCGAAGCTAATGGAAGTGGTTTCAGGTCAAAATTCATTTCCAGTCAAAAGTTATGGCCAAAACAGTGATAACTAGGGGTAAAATGGTCATTTAAAAATCGGGAAAAATCATGAACATGGGAAATGACCCCAATAGTCGTCTCCCAAAGTTACATGACCATACGACTTCGTATGTGAAAGAAATAAATATTCTACGATCCTATGATGCGCAGAATGCGGGTCGTTACACATACATAAATCACTTTCAAATTATACCATGCACATATTAGATTTATAGTTTTTATCTAAAAGTAACTGGAACTTACAGATCGTGGTCTAAGAAAGATGTAGAAGTCGAATCTATAAACTAGTCGTCGAATTGTTGAATCGTTGAATCTTGATTTGATTGTAGAAGCAAATCCCCAATAAGAAATTACTAGCCGTAGTCTTCAAGAAATAATCTTCACAATTTATTTTAATTTAATTTATTTTAGAGGAAGAAAAAGAAGCCATGATCATCAAGAGTTTGAGCAGCATAAGGTTAGAGAAGAATGGTGTAAAGAGAATGAGGCTAGGAGGCTGTTTATATAGGGTTTCAAACTAATTAGAGCCGTCGATGAAGCTAGAAGTAATCAAGGCCATTCATCTCAAGAAAAGCCAATCAGAAAATGAAAAGTTAGCCCTAATGACACACCAGAGCTCAGAAATTCGACCAGAACCCGACCAAGCCAGCCAGGGCCTGACTAGCAGGTTTTCTGCTCGTCCTGCGCGCACCTGCCAAGTGCGCCAATGCAAAATTGCATGGGCGCACTTCCCAAGTGCGCCAGTGCAATTTTGTTCTGGCGCCCTTCCCAGGTGCGCTAGTGCATTCTGGCCCGTTTCTGGTTTTTCTGCCTAACTTCGTTCGTCCATATCTTCTTCGTACGGTATCCGTTTTACGCAAACTCGGACTCTATTTCAAGCAGAATTCTGAGACGAACGCAATGGCGTAACCCGTTTCTCTTGATTCTTATTTTAAAAATTAATTCTGCATTGATTTATGGTTTTAACATGTTATAAAAATACGGGTTGTTACATTCTCCCCTCCTTAAAGGATTTCGTCCCCGAAATTTTGAAGTTAGGAAGAATGCATCCTATCATCCAATCAACCATCTACTCAACCATCATCCACAAGCAACCATTGTCCTTAAAATATTTCTAATTCTATATGAACATATGCAGAAAGTGTGTGTATATGTTCCTTATCTAATGCAAATGATCAGGCCTGATTGATCTTCCTAATGCAAAATATGTTTAGTGTCATGAATCCAACATGTATGCAAATAGTCTTAGTCACATAAACACTATATGTGTGCACAAACATCCATCCATATGCAACATCCACATGATAAAACATTCAATTTCATCCATAAACAAGTATAAACACTCATGCATATGCAATATGAAAATGTGTCTGAGCCGATCTAGTGCCTAATGTGTGTTATGCAACCACGAGCAACCACTTGCGACCACTTGCAACCATTTGCAAACATCAACCATAACATGTTTCAATCACATGTTTACATCCAAAAGGGTTCTACCTAAGGTTCTCAAGATAGGATTGAGAAGATAAACAAGATAAAACAAAGCATCAAGGAGAAGAAGTTAAAGATGTACCCCCAGAGGGTCCTACTTGCGGGGCTTGCCCTTGCTTCTTAGGGCAGTTCTTGCTGATATGTCCAGTTTCACCACACTGGAAACATGCTCCCATCTTCATCTTCTTCTTTCTACAATCCTGAGCTATATGCCCCTCAATACCACAGAAGTGGCATTTTCTTTTCTCGCGTGTCTTGTTATCATTCTTGTTGTTGTTGTTCTTGCCTCCTTTCTCGGAGTCTACCTTCTTGTTTGGAGGCTCATTCGCCTTGACCTCCTTCTTGCCACTCTTGTCTTCTTCATTTAAGAGCGCCATGTCTACTAGCTTTTCCTAAGTAGCCCCCATAGGTACGTGGGTCATAGCCAAGCTGTGAAGCGGCTCATTCAATCCCTTGACAAAACGAAGGGCCTTCTTATGAGGGGTATTCACTAAGTCTAGTCCAAATCAAGCCAGCTGATTGAATTGATTAACGTACTCCTTGACCGTCATACATCCTTGCTTAAGAGATAAGAATTTTTCCAGCTGTAGACTTCGTTCAGCTTGTGAGAGGAATTTCGTCTCAAACCTTATTCTAAAATCCATCTATGTTTCAACCGGCCTCTCGGCGTTAGTGACTTCCCACCAATAGGAAGCTTCGTCTTTGAGCAACCATACCGCCAACTGTACCTTCTTCCTATCATCCACCTCGAAGATAACAAACAGATCCTGAGTTTCTTTGAGCCAATTCCTCGCTTCTACGAATGATTCAATTCCCTTGAAATCCTTTCCACCCATGGACCTAAAATCTTTACAGATCTTTGAGAAAGCAATTGCACGAGGAGGGGGAGGAGGAGGAGGAATCATTGCAGCTGGAGGAGGAATGTCTGTTGGGCCTGCATTGTTGGCCCTAGCCTTTAAATACCTCCTGAACCAGCCTGGTATTGGCACGCCCTCTGAAAAGTTAAGATTCCCAGACATGCTGAAATGAAAAAGAAGAGATTCAAATGACGAAACAAAGGATAGTGATAATGGCTTTTGGGGAATAGCCTTTAAAAAAAACAAGACTTTTCTTGAAAAATGCTTCTTTGTAAACGGTTTTGAAAATAGTTTTAGAAGGTTTTAAAAACTTTTGCCCAGTCTGGTAACCTTCTGCTCTGATACCAAATGTAACACCCCACCTCCTCTAGGGTCACTCATAAAGGGAATGCACTAGTTTTGGAAGGGCATTATCGAGGTAAACAAACACAGAAATATCACAAGACAGAACATAGAAAAAACAGCGGAAGGGTCAAAAGATAAATTTCATTAATTTATAAAAAGAGTCAAAACCTTTTATAATCAAAGTACCAAGTAGCCAAAGTCATTATTTTCCATTACACAAATTGTGTGTTGCACAAATAAAGAAGCATAAACTTGAAACAACAAAAGTAGCTTAATTCCCCAAAGGTAGCAGAAATGCATCAATAGCATAGCTCAAGATCAAACCGTACATGAGCTGAACCAAAAGCAAGCGAAATCCAAGCTAAGTGCTAGAGTTTCCTCCCTGAGAACCTTGGGGGGGACGAAAGAAAAGGAGGCGAAAGAAAATGGGTCAGTCATAAAGACTGGTAAGTCCAACTGACTTTAGGTCCAACGAAACGATCCACTAGTCGATCGGCTCCCTACAAGTTCTAGCTTGTCATGTGTCTCTATGTCATACGGCCCTATCATGAATGTAGTCACCTGTGCTAGGTCCACCATAGGGTGTATCAAGCCCTAGGGTGCCAACCACCAACACGAATCAAGAATGCACAGATAAACCTACTGATGCCCAATGCCTGCTTTTTCAACTCCGGACCACGTGCACGACCATAGCCCGCCTGAACCTACACTGGCGCACCAACACAGCTGTCGTTCTGGTCGCTTACAATCAGCCCAGTAATCGTGCCCCACCCTGCCTAGTACCAGGGTACCATGATACATCTAGTGGGTTACTGCTGAAACGGACCGCGTAACTAGGGTTTCCGTCCAATAGGTTAAGTGTTGTCTTTTAAATTCGTGACTTAACCCCTATCAGTCTAGCATGTCAAGTTGGTTAAGTGTTGTCATTCAAGTTTGTGACTTAACCCTACGAATCATGTGTCAAGTTGGTTAAGTGTTGTCTTTCATGTTCATGACTTAACCCTAGCATGTGGCAATAATTCATTAATGCACCCCAACCTCTCACATCAGACCTGTTGTTGTGGTCACTGGATATGCTGGGCGGTTCCGGGAAGAATTATACCACAACTCAGTCTTACCTCGGGTTTTCAAGTGCGATATGACCAACTACCCACATTGGATCCTATTGTTTGCAGTAACTGGATTTGCCGGGCGGTTCTGGGCAGAATTACATTGTAAACCCAACCCAATCTCGAGTTGGCCATTTTCAAGTTCATTCTAGTGTCATGTCCATGTTCAAGATTCATGTCAAGTTCGTGTCAAGTTTTCAAGGCAAGTTTCATGTCAAGTTCTTGTCAAGTTTCAAGCCAAGTTTCATGCCAAGCTTCCTATGATTACCAATTTTTCCCAACGTTACCCCGTTTAAATATTAGGCTAACAATCTTAGCCTAATTTCTCGTCCGCATGATTTTTTACATAAAATATTAGGCTAAAAACTTAGCCTAATTCAACATACACAAAATTGGCATAAAGCAATTCATTAACATAAACATGACATAGGTGTAAACTTGGCATTTTCAGCATAGTCAATATGAACATCATAGGTGTGAACTTGCAAAATAGTCAACATGAATATCATAGGTGTGAATCTTGCAATGTAGACTAAATCAACATACATATATGTGAACTTGCAACATAGACTAAATCAACTTACATATATGTGAATTTGCAAATCAATCACGAGCATATGAATAAGTGTGAACTTGAAATATGACATAGGTTTAACATATACACATAAACATGTGGATCTAACATTTGGTCGCATATGTGATATGACTTTACAACCTAAAACTTGCATAACATGATAAACTACACAACTTATCATAACAGGTTATACTCCAAGTTCATATACATATGAATAGACTTAATCATTAATTCCCAATTCAACATGATGATAGAATAGAACCACAGGCATAGATCAACATAATAAACATTGCTCTATTATCAATTTATTTCCAAGGCATGACCTAACTGAATAAATTGATTAAAACATCGCGGGCATAACATTATAAACATGGAAAGGTTTGAATAATAATCTAGATTCAAGAACACGGATAGATCTAACTTAATTAGAAAAATACCCAAAATCAAGATCCAAGGACAAATAAAGAAAATATTCCTGAATAGAAAATCAAGCTTAGATCCAATTTCATAGTCATAATCCTAGGCAATGAATCATAGGTGATTAACCACAATTGTCCTTGTCATAGTCATAGGCAATAGTCTTATTGTTCATAGACATAGGCAGTCTTATGTTCATCGTCATAGTCATAGGCATAGTCATATTGTTCATAGTCATAGGCAGTCTTATGTTCACCATCATAGTCATAGGCATAGGCAAAATCTTATGTCCATAGTCATAGGCATAGTCATAGTCTTGTGTCATTAACAATAGTTTCAACGTCATAGGAAATCTTCCCAATAGTCAAGATCCAAGAATAGATATGAATCATACATAAATCACTTCCAAATTATACCATGCACATATTAGATTTATAGTTTTTATCTAAATGTAACTGGAACTTACAGATCGTGGTCTAAGAAAGATGTAGAAGTCGAATCTATAAACTAGTCGTCGAATTGTTAAATCGTTGAATCTTGATTTGATTGCAGAAGCAAATCCCCAATAAGAAATTCCTAGCCGTAGTCTTCAAGAAATAATCTTCACAATTTATTTTAATTTAATTTATTTTAGAAGAAGAAAAAGAAGCCATGATCATCAAGAGTTTGAGCAGCATAAGGCTAGAGAAGAATTGTGCAAAGAGAATGAGGCTAGGAGGCTGTTTATATAGGGTTTCAAACTAATTAGAGTCATCGATGAAGCTAGAAGTAATCAAGGCCATCCATCTCAAGAAAAGCCAATCAGAAAATGACAAGTTAGCCCTAATGACACACCAGAGCTCAGAAATTCGACTAGAACCCGACCAGGCCAGCCAGGGCCTGACCAGCAGGTTTTCTGCTCGTCCTGGGCGCACCTGCCAAGTACACCAATGCAAAATTGCATGGGCGCACTTCCCAAGTGCACCAGTGCAATTTTGTTCTGGCGCACTTCCCAAGTGCGCCAGTGCATTCTGGCCCAATTCTGGTTTTTCTGCCTAACTTCGTTCGTCCATAACTTCTTCGTACTGTATCCGTTTTACGCAAACTCGGAATTTATTTCAAGCAGAATTCCGAGACGAACGTAATGGCGTAACCCGTTACCCTTGATTCTTATTTTAAAAATTAATTCTGCCTTGATTTATGGTTTTAACATGTTATAAAAATATGGGTTGTTACAGTTATTAAACATTAATATCCGCTCACTCACTAATCAGTCTTCTAAATATAAGAATCATCTATATAAGATCATTTAATAATTGATCTGAGGCACCTGCTTCGCATACAGATAGATTTTGGTACCAAAAATGGTAATTGGTGGTTAAAGTAATTAATGTATATATGGTTGGTTTATTTCCTTTCTATCAAGCCAATTAAAATAATATATTTAAAAATCTATATTTAATTATAAAATAAATCTTCATAACTTCACTTCGATTGATTCACCTCACGGAAAATCACTCTTTATTAAACAGTTAGTATTTTGGCCATCTACTATAAATTCCTCAACCAATACCAACCATTGGTTAATAAAAACCAATTGTTGGATTCATATTCAATGATCAATAATCAAATCAATAATTCAATCATATAGGTTAAACAGTTCATGTAATGATCATATGCGAAAAAATAATCGATTTAACTGATAACGGCCTACCAATAACAATAATTCAGACATTCAATTTAACATAAATACGTTTATATTATTATAAGCGTAACCAATAAGGTAATTTACCTCTATTGGAATTAATCGTTAAAAATAATGATGTCGTTTCATTTAAACTAAACCACGTTTAATTTAAACAAATGATATAACTATATTCATCAACACTCAAACAATCATCAAATCAACCAACAATTGGCAAAGATGGCATAAATTATAAACCCGATTTATAAAAATTATAAATGGGATAACTGAGTGAGTTAAACTCACCTTGATTTAGTTTGGTCGTTAAACGTTGGTTTTTAACTAAATTAAATAGCCGTTTAATTTAATTAAAAACATTTCCTTGCTTCCAGTCCTGACTAACCATGCTCCATCTCGAAACTCTCGTTTCTATGGTTCCATAGGAAATGATAGTGTTTAAATTTGTTAATGTATGTACGAGATATCGTACAAACAATTTTGATAAAGTAATTAAGTTATAAAAATTTAAATTTAACTAATTAAAGTGGCTCTTACGCTTTTTTCTCCGTTCGGCCCACCTATATCCTAGCCCGTTTTCATCACCCAAAGACCTACCACCGTAACCCTTAACCCCACTAATCCTCCGCCTCCATAGAAAAACTCCAATGGTCGCACTCCAATCCTTTTTCCTCTTTCTGATCTTCAGCCATAAATTTGATTTTGTTGCTTCAAACCCTGTCCGCAACCATTCTCCGATCTCTCTTCGCTCTCCTTCTTCACTTCGATCGGCCAAACCCCCAGATCCATCCCGTTCAACTCCGAACGCCACCCAAGTCCTCCGATCTACCCCCAATTTTCCAGAGCCACTACATCACATACCCACAACAAACCCAAAGCTTCCACCCTTTTATACGATGAATTCCGGAACCCTTAGTCCACGGCTCGATCAAAATCATTAGAGAATCCGTCAGAAGCATTACGAAATGAAGAGCGTGGATTCACAAACACAGATAAGTGTTTTAATTGAATTTTCGTTTGCTGTATATTTTCTGTTGTGTTTTCTAAATGGTTCGAACATTTTCTATTCATTGTGTTGTTCATATGATTCTTCTGGAATGGTGAAAACCTTATGCGTGATACGTTTATTTATAGTATGGTAGATAAGATAAGATAAATGTCCATCGGTGGCTCAATCATAGGTAGTTCAGCTACCATAACTTAGGCCATTCCCCTTTTTAGATTAATTTGTGTACTAGTGATTGATGAATTCAGTATTGTATTTCGTTTCAGTACAGTCGATTTGTTCACATGGAACACTGATTAAACTGTGTGTATAGAATAGTTGAGACAGAGCTGTGTATTGAATACACATTTGAAATCGTATCCTAGATTCTGTGTTCAGATTTTTTTTTAAATGTATATAAATAAATTTTTGCAGTATAGATTTAATATATGAATATATATATATATATATCAGTTCTGTCTAGATTTGGTGTACATAAATATATATACATAGATTTGATTTCCTAGCTATTAAATGTAACCCTATATTTGTTCACTGAGCTTATAGGATTGATGTATGAATATACATACGTTTCTGTCTTCACTTAGCTATTCATACTCTATTTTCTTATCTGCCCTACTCTATCCTTTAGCTATTCATTGTCAATACATATGATCTGATGTATAAATATATACATGGATTTAGTTGTTTTAGATAGGTAACTGTTCAATGATTTATTTACTTTAGCTATCTGTAATCTATCTTTTAATAGCTACTCATTTTCTACTTTCTTAGCTGTTTATGATTTATTCTTTAGTTGTTCAAGATATTTCCTTTAGTTATTCCCGATCTTCTCTTTTCATATATTGGTAGTAGAGTTGGTGATGTTGATTAGCAAAAGACGAGTTGTAGAAGAAAGCAACATAACTGAAGAATATGCTGTGTGTTTAATTGTTAGCTGTACATTTGTGTGAAGTCAAGTGTTGAAGAGGACATGTACATGCACAGCTGGGTACATAGGTTAGTTGTATATGCACAATAGGGTGTACATTAGTCCAGGCACGCATATGCTTTTATTTTGAAAAGAAAGATTTAGAGTAGGAGAAAAGAAAGAAAGGTGGACTGGTGAAATGTGAAGTGAAGTTTTGGAGGGGACATGTATGTGTATTTTTGTTTCTTAGTCTGTAAGAGTGAAGTGAAGCTTTAGGTAGGTTGTTGCTCTATGTATAGCATGTGCAAGATGGAGAAAGGATCTCACATACGCCAGCTAAAGGAAACATTGGGAATCCGCAGTTTTATCTCAATAGGCATGTGATTGTGGATTAGGTCTGCAGTGTGTTTTCGTGTTGGTTTTCTATGTACATTAATTTTAACTTTAAATTATTTCATTGGTAGTATGTGGTTATAATTGGGATAATGGTTGCGCTAATAAGAGAATTTTCTTTTGATGGTTAAATTCTTTGGCAAACAAGTATGTATATCGGTGAATATGACTACCCTGTGTAGCAACTTTTCTAATTAATGTTAAATTTGGAGTGATTCGGTGCTTTTAAGTTAATGATAGTTATTCATTTCCATCTTGAGGTTTAGTTCACCTTTCTGTAGAATTATGACCCTGACTCATATTATATTGTATTGCCTTGATTTCTCAAATTTCTTATATGATTCATTGCCTTCTAACCCATTTAACTTTTTTATCAATAGTTGGACTCATTTGTTCTCGGTATAAGAGGTTTCACATGGTAAGATTTATGATTTTTGTCCCTTTTTTCTAAGAATATTGGCATAATAAGCTGTAGATCTTTGAACAAATGGATACGATCCTTATTGTAATTTACTAGCTACTAATTTTGATATAATACATGCTAAAGTTCCGAATTAAAATTTTCAATATAAACCAATATGGAATTATAACTCCATATTAACATTTTCAAGTTAAACGATATTCGAATTATATATAAAAATCCTTTTATAATTCCTTAAATAAACATTATCGTTTATTAATGAATTCATAGTGACTATTTTAAATTTTGATTTGGTGATAACTTACCATATATAAGTTGAAATTTCGATTTTTCTCTTTTATTAGAAAATTATAATCATTATGATTCTAATGTTTCTTGTTTTACAGAATTCCGACTTAAAACGTATTCTGTATGTTCAATTGGAGTTCAAAATTCAATATTACGAATTACCGCACCATTACGAGTTCACTTTAATTATAAATATAAATATAAACATTAAATCGTCGTTAAACAAATTCAATATTAATAATCCATTAATATTCCATTTATCATATTTAAAACCAATTTAAATATTCAACTCAAATGGTCAAAAAATCCAGGTCGTTACATTCTTCCCCCCTTAAAAGAATTTCGTCCCCGAAATTTCTAAGTTCAGAAGAATGCTCCAAACCCAATTTATTTCCAAAATAATTATATTCCAACCATACATATATAATTTCAAGTTTTTAAAAAATTATTCCCAAAAATTTAAAATTTTCAAAAAATTCGCCAATACCTCCGCTGTATTGTTCGATCCAACGACTACAACCGTCACTTTATGCCTCTCATCGACCAAAAGAAAAATAAAAGCCAAGCGGCTACCCTACTCAAGGGTATAAAATTAATTCCCAAATCAATATGTTAAGGTTTACCTTTTTGTCGGCAATCAAACTCCAATTACGAAGCACAACAACTAACAACTTTTTCTCCTTTTCCAACCTACACAAACTCAATATCTAATGCACATAACAAGTACGTGGTTAAACCATTTCAGTTTTATTTCATATTGTTTTCATTGGAATTTTTAGTTTTAAATTCATTATGGTTGATGAATTTTATTGTTCACCCAATTTATCATCTAATAAACAACATTCAACAATACACAACCAATCTAACCAAATCATTCATTTCCTTTCAAATTTTATATAACTTATCTTAAATTAAATTCTGGTTTATTTAATCATGGTTATATTAAACCATTTGAAATATAAATAAAATTTTGAATTTCCATTCAAATCAATCAACAAACCAATATTCTAATAATTTGATAAAATTATTCCTTTTACATATGAAAATATATTTTGGGCAAAATTATTTCATTTGCCCGCTTTTCAAAACAGTATTGTATCCATTGACAGTTCAATGCTTCTCAACACTGGCACCGATCAAATAATATAATACAAAACATTTGTATATAAAATTTACAAATACGCTCTCATATATATATATATATATATACACCTAATCTCGATATAGCATATTGCTAACCCCATCTCTATCGAGTTACGCCACAGAGCCAAGGTTATTCCTAAACCATTGCTCTGATACAAGCTGTAGCGTCGCGGGAATTTTCGACACTTGAATATTAACACAAATCCATCACGTCGAACATTCAAGCATGAAAACACCGAAACGTTATTAGAAAGAAGTTAGAGGGTGAAATAAGAAAGAAAGAATGTTAGAATAGAAGAATAAGAAGAAGAACCAACACAGAATCAGAGTCTCACATCGCAGCGGAACAAAATATAATATATAAATTAACTTTATAGAGAGCTTTGAAATAAAAACTTACAATCATCAGAGTACATCAATACACCGGGACAGTTATAATAATCTGTCCTCATATACATCACACAGCGGAATATCACAAGATAATATCGTACGTCTGAACACCTTTAGCTCGTCTTTGGATTTCACAGCATCCGATAACCTGTACCTGTACAACCCGGTCTAACCCAAGCAATACAAACACCAGGTCAGACTGGTGAACCAGAGTGAGAAAAACACACAAAGTTCAAGGAGAATCATCCAGCTTGATTTTAAAGTTCAAAATCTTTTCGAAAGAAAAGGATAATCGTAAGATCCAATCCACACATAAATACGGACGGTTTTTACCTTACGATAACCCAAAACATTTTGAAATCAATATATTATTGTGATATTATAATAGTGTCTAAATACAAATAAATATCAATCTAGCAGACCACTTGCATCTTACGCTCCACATATATAGTATACAAACAAAACCGCGGGCGCTTATTGGAGATTGGATTCTGACTATGACAAGTTATGGAACTACCTGCCGATAGTGTATCTCTAGAGGCGAATACACTGGGTTCAACAAGAACGTCTTGCAATCCGACCCACACATGACCGACCACTCTTTACGCTTGAGTGTATCGAATGTATATCACCAACGGTTGGGCTCAAACCACCTTTTCCCGAAAAGGGACAACATCGAAATAGATTAAATAAGCAAAAGGAATTTCTCTAGATAGGTGATTATACACCCTAATGGGTGCGACCCACATAGCCATGATGCCTGCCTGATTTTTGTCATTTCCTGGTTGATGAGGCTTGAGGTTATAATCGACTTTTAGAATATCTGGCCACCATTCACTTTGAATGTCACATCGTCAGATCCGCCAGAAAACATCACTAATTGATTTCAACAAAAATACCCTGGTTGTCCAGCTAAAGAAGTTTCCCTTCTTTGCCACCAACCTGGTACTTTTGAAGAAAATAATGTACGTGACTCCTTCGAAAATACTCTGTCAGACACACGTCCATACAAGTTGTCCTGGGACTGGACAAACCAAAGGCACTCTCCTACCACGTCCTAGGAATCACCCTATAGACCAGTAGCGAGTAGTCCTGGCAATCCATATATTTCAATTACGACGGAATCATTATCGAATATATATCTCTAGGGATCAGCTAGAGAAATTCAACAATAGTTACCTCGTTCATGAAGATTTTACGGTCTTCAATTGCTCCATCTTGATCAGCATCAGATATCTTCTTCGTTTACATATTTGTTGGTCAGAATGGTTTTCGAATATAAATTTGATCTCGGTCTTTCCATACCAACAATGCATTGGGTACGATTTTGATAGTCGGTTATTTAACTATCAAAATAAACAATCATAAAAACAAAATAAATCCCTTGGTTTGGCATATAGTGTCACTTGGCCTTTAAAAGTAGTATAAAAGTTGTAATACCAAAATAATGTATCAGCTTTTAATATATTAATACTTTCAAATTATTTTTATTTATATACTTAGAAAATATCTTCAAATCATATCCAGTTTCATATCCAAATTTCCTATTAGTTATCATTTCAAAACATTTCTACAACATTACTTATTATCTATAGCTGCAGAGTTGATTCAACTCATCATCGTAAAACAATCCTTACGGAATCTCCTTTTGTCTTGTTATTTACCAAAATAATCGTCACTTATTCCTTCAAAATAAATTCATTTTACATCTCGTCCCCTTACTTTGAATATATCGTTATACCTTCCAAAACTCCTTTTATTTCTTTTATTTTAAAATATCACTTCATATTCTCAAGCCCCTTTTAATTCCTTTGTTTTAGAAACCCACTATAAAATCCCACATTCCTCAAATAACGTTGCATTATTATTCCACAAAATAAATTACTTCTTATATCTCTACCATTTCAACTAACATCATCTTTCGTTCAAGTTGGGGTATTTTAATTACCTCTCAGACCTTGATCAACATTGTTCTTATCTTAAGATGGATATCAGTTGAAACACCAAAACGATATTCATTCGAATATCAA
This sequence comes from Allium sativum, assembly GCA_030737875.1. NCBI lineage: Eukaryota > Viridiplantae > Streptophyta > Magnoliopsida > Asparagales > Amaryllidaceae > Allium > Allium sativum. The sequence continues at coordinate 938,716,854 of CM060915.1, read as the reverse complement.
AACAAAATCCCATTTTAGTTGTCCCTTGGTGAAACATCATTCTTATTTAATATAACAAATCCAGGTAGTATCTTTATAACTTAACTCGCCTCACTACTTTATTTCAAATTTGAATATCCATTTCGATTTCCATTTTAAATTTCCATTGGTTCCTAACCGTAAATCAGTAAGAAAATAATTCCCTAAATATCAACCCCGAAGGCCGAAACCAACATCAGATCAATAGTCAGAAAACCATTTATCTCAACTAATCTCCAGATAGGTTCTATAATCTTAATTTCATATACTGGATTTTTATTACATTTATAAACCATTCCTAATAACTCGTTCCAGTGATGCATTCAATAAATCTTAGGTTTTACAACTCCATCCAACTTGGATTTTATAAAATAAACCTTAATAAAAAATTACTTTAAAGTTCGAATTAAACTTAACTTATATTATCATTTATATAAACTTGCTTAAAAACATCACTTTACTATAAAAGATGGTTTAAAACTTCATAACACTTCATTTTTACATTTTAAATCCCAAGATACCACTTTGATCATCATTTAACAAATACTAACATTTAAAAATGGAATAATTATCCATTAGCAATTTTCGTTAAATTAATAACTAATTACCTAATTCAATTTCGAGTAACACGGTTGACTTAGTCAACTCTACACATGATTAACTCATTACTCAAATCTCAGTTCGTCTTTCCATTTAAATTTAGTTTCAAATTAAATTAATTTAGATAATTCCATTTGATTATTATTAAATAAATAGTAATCAAATCAATATAATCTTATTTTAAATTGCTTCTTAAAAACAATTAACCTCGTTTATTAAACATTAATATCCGCTCACTCACTAATCAGTCTTATAAATATAAGAATCATCTATATAAGATCATTTAATAACTGATTTGAGGCACGTGCTTCGCATACAGATGGATTTTGGTACCAAAAATGGTAATTGGTGGTTAAAGTAATTAATGTATATATGGTTGGTTTATTTCCTTTTTATAAAACCAATTAAAATAATATATTTAAAAATCTATATTCAGTTATAAAATAAATTTTCATAACTTCACTTCGATTGATTCTCCTAATGGAAAATCACTCTTTATAAAACAGTTTGTATTTTGGTCATCTGCTATAAATTGCTCAACCAATACCAACCATTGGTTAATAACAACCAATCGTTGGATTCATATTCAATGATCAATAATCAAATCAATAATTCTATCACATTGGTTAAATAGTTCATGTAATGATCATATGCGAATAAATAATCAATTTAACTGATAACGGCCAACCAATAACAATAATTCAAACATTCAATTTAACATAAATACGTTTATATTGTTATAAACGTAACTAACAAGGTAATTTACCTCTATTGGAATTAATCGTTAAAAATAACGATGTCGTTTCATTTAAATTCAACCACTTTTAACTTAAACAAACGATATAACTATATTTATCAACACTCAAACAATCATCAAATCAACCAACATTTGGCAAACATGGCATAAATAATAAATCCTATTTATAAAAATTATAAATGGGATAACTGAGTGAGTTAAACTCACCTTGATTTAGTTTGGTCGTTAAACGCTGATTTTTAACTAAATTAAATAGCCGTTTAATTTATTTAAAATCATTTCCTTGCTTCCAATCGTGACTAACCATGCTCCATCTCGAAACTCTCGTTTCTATGGATCCAAAGAAAGTGACAGTGTTTAATTCTATTAATGTATGTACGAGATATCGTATAAACAATTTTGATAAAGTAATTAAGCTATAAAAATTTAAATTTAACTAATTAAAGTGGCCCTTACCCTTTTTTCTCCGTTCGGCCCATCTATATCCCAACCCGTTTTCATCACCCAAAGACCCACCACCGTAACCCTTAACCCCACAAATCCTCCACCTCCAGAGAAAAACTCCAATGGCCGCACTCCGGTCCTTTTTCCCCTTTTTGATCTTCAGCCAAAAATTTGAGTTTGCTATTTCGAACCCCGTCTGCAACCCTTCCCTGATCTCTTTTCACTCTCCTTCTTCACTTCGATCGGCCAAACCCCCAGATCCATCCCGTTCAACTCCGAACGCCACCCAAGTCCTCAGATCTACCCCCAATTTTCTAGAGCCACTACATCACATACCCACAACAAACTCAAAGCTTCCACGCTTTTATACGATGAATTCCGGAACCCTTGGTCCACAGCTCGATCAAAATCATCAAAGAATCCGTCAGAAGCATTACGAAATGAAGAGCGTGGATTCACAAACACAGATAAGTGTTTTAATGGAATTTTCATTTGTTGTATATTTTCTGTTCTGTTTTCTAAGTGGTTCGAACGTTTTCAGTTCATTGCGTTGTTCATATGATTCTTCTGGAAGGGTGAAACCCTTATGCGCGATACGTCTATTTATTGTATGGTAGATAAGATAAGATAAGTGTCCGTCGGTGACTCAATCGTAGGTAGTTCAACTACCATAACTTAGGCCATTCCCCTTCTCAGATTAATTTGTGTAATGGTGATTGATGAATTCTGTATTGTATTTCATTTCAGTACGGTCGATTTGTTCACATGGAACACTGATTAAACTGTGTGTATAGATTAGTTGAGACAGAGTTGTGTATTCAATACAGATTTGAAATCGTATCCTAGATTTTGTGTTCAGATTTTTTTTAAATGTGTATAAATACATTTTTGCAGTGTAGATTTAATATATGAATATATATATATATATCAGTTCTGTCTAGATTTGTTGTACATAAATATATATATATATATATATATATACATAGATTTGATTTCCTAGTTGTTAAATGTATCGATATATTTGTTCACTGAGCTTATAGGATTGATGTATGAATATACATACGTTTCTATCTTCACTTAGCTGTTCATACCCTATTTTCTTATCTGCCCTACTCTATCCTTTAGTTGTCCTTTGTCAATACATACAATATGATGTATAATTATATACATGGATTTAGTTGTTTTAGCTAGGTAGATGTTCATTGATTTATTTACTTTAGCTATCTGTAATCTATCTTTTTATAACTACTCATTTTCTACTTTCTTAGCTGTTTATGATTTATTGTTTAGTTGTTCAAGATATTTCTATTAGCTGTTCCTGATCTTCTCTTTTCATATATTGGTAGGCGAGTTGGTGATGTTGATTAGTAAAAGCCGAGTTGTAGAAGAAAGCAACATAACTGAAGAGTAGGTTGTGCATTTAAAATTGTTAGCTGTACATTTGTGTGAAGTCAAGTGTTGAATAGGACATGTACATGCACAGTTGGGTACATAGGTTAGTTGTATATGCACAATAGGGTGTACGTTAGTTTAGGCACGCATATGCTTTTATTTTGAAAAGAAAGATTTAGAGTAGGAGAAAAGAAAGAAAGGTGGACTGGTGAAATGTGAAGTGAAGTTTTGGAGGGGACATGCATGTGTATTTTTGTTTCTTAGTCTGTAAGAGTGAAGTGGAGCTTTAGGTAGGCTGTTGCTCTATGTATAGCATGTGCAAAATGGAGAAAGGATCTCACATACGCCAGCCGAAGGAAACATTGGGAATCCGCAGTTTTATCTCAATAGGCATGTGACTGTAGATTAGGTCTGCAATGTGTTTACGTGTTGGTTGTCTATGTACATTAATTTTAACTTTAAATTGTTTCATTGGTAGTATGTGGCTATAATTGGGATAATGGTTGCGCTAAAAAGAGAATTTTCTTTTGATGGTTAAATTCTTTGGCAATCAAGTATGTATATCTGTGAATATGACTACCCTATGTAGCAACTTTTCTAATTAATATTAAATTTGGAGTGATTCGGTGCTTTTAAGTCATTTATGTTAGTTATTCATTTCCATCTTGAAGTTTAGTTCACCTTTCTATAGAATTATGACCTTGACTCGTATTATATTGTATTACCTTGATTTCTCAGATTTCTTATATGATTCGTTGCCTTCTAACCCATTTAACTTTGTTATCAATAGTTGGACTCATTTGTTCTTGGTACAAGAGGTTTCACATGGTAAGATTTGTGGTTTTTATCCCTTTTTTTTAGAATATTGGCATAATAAGCTATAGATCTTTGAACAAATGAGTACGAGCCTTATTGTAATTTATTAGCTACTAATTTTGATATAATACATGCTAAAGTTCCGACTTAAAAATTTCAATATAAACCAATATGGAATTATAACTCCATATTAACATTTTCAAGTTAAACGATATTCGAAATATATATATATATATCCTTTTATAATTCATTAAATAAACATTATCGTTTATTAATGAATTCATAGTGACTATTTTAAATTTTGATTTGGACATAACTTACAATATATAAGTTGAAATTTCGATTTTTCTGTTTCATTAGAAAATTATAATCAGTCTGATTCTAATGTTTCTTGTTTTACAGAATTCCGACTTAAAACGTATTCTTTATATTCAATTGAAGTTCAAAATTCAATATTACGAACTACCGCGCCATTACGAGTTCGCTTTAATTATAAATATAAATATAAACGTTAAATCGTTGTTAAACAAATTCAATATTAATAATCCATTAATATTCCAATTATCATATTTAAAACCAATTTAAATATTCAACTCAAATGGTCAAAAAATCCGGGTCGTTACAAACCGTAATCTAGGATCCTGTGAAAAGAAATATCCGCGAAAACCAAAATTACTAGCTGCCCATGTGGAAAATATAGGCACCCAGAGTTTAGGTGGGAAACAATAAACTCCAAGTATGTCATGGGACTGGTGTGTGAACTAAAACAGTTTTTTACTTTATTTTAATGCTGGGTAAATCAAGGGACCACGCCGTATAACACGGAACAGGTTTAACCCCAAGAATACCATAAAACAAACAACACAATGCTAAAAGGAAAAATGAAGCCATTGTAAGACTCAGGTCCTATCACACAATGCAACACAAGCCAGAGGATAAAGTTTTACCTTTTAATGGTCAAAAATGCTTGATACGCGAAATTTATCTTTTATTATTATTATAAGCGTAGAAATCAACTTCAAATATAAATGTATCAATCATAGAAGGCATAGGTACCATATATTATGTCGCCATATAGGTTTACAACTAAAACCGTAAAATCGAGTATTGAAAATTGGGTTTCCATTTATGAACCAAGGCAAGCGATCTTCCTTTCCGATTCAAGACACACTAGCAATGCCTCAGGATCACGCCTCTAGGAAACCCTAGGTTAGCCGCATGGCCGGTCAGCCGTCGTTGATTAGTTATACCATAAACTATACGTTAGCCGATTCTATCGAACCTACAAAATGGTCAGTACATCGACCAATCAAGAGCCATTGAAGACCCAAATCAAATCTGAGGTACCTCGCCTTCCATCAAACAATATCCAACATCCACATAAGTAAAATGTCTAGGCTCCATACCATGACATCACTCGTAGCTAGACCCTAGCGTATGTCCATTTTCATACGTTCCTCATCCCGTTTCTGGTTCATACCAGGGTGTGAAGCTTGCGAATTAACGCTACATAAAGCTTTCCTATTTAAAGCTGTGCTTTGATCATCAACCACAAAACTTTGCTTTTCAAAACAAGTCTTGATCCATGCAACTTAGCATGCTACATTGTAAATCTACACCATACCATTAATTTCTACCAATATATAACCTCTAAGCTTGTTCATCTTAGAGCAGGGTGTTAAGCAAGAGAATAAATTCTCCGCCACCAAACACACACACACACACACACACACACATATATATATATATATATATTTAGCAGAGATCAACGAATACTGTCCAAAATACAGTGTCAGACATACAATCCATTTGCAAGTCCGCTCTGGGTCTGAACAAAACCGAAAGCACCTTTTGCTCGTCCTATATGTCCAATACAGGAGAGAGGCACTTGTATATCTGGTCGATCTCCAAGTACATCTAGACAATCACCACTTATTACCTTGTCTTGGGTGTACAACACAATTAAGACATCAGTAATCATCCATTCAATGAGAAGATCTCCAATTTTCAACCACCGTCTTCATCGTCGCCTTTTAATCGTCGTATCAGTTATTGAAAATGGTTTAAACCTGGTCTTTCCGAATAATCCATGTATCTTATAATCTAGTGCTATAATAACACATCATACGCCTTATTCCAATCCAGAATATTCTTTTATTCAAATATTCATTACATTGAGAATCATTCCCATAAATCTTATCAAAGATTTAATTCATATAAACCTCTTGTTTAAATCTTTCTTTGTAAACCATTGCAAAAGATTTTGTTTTATCTTTTAACAATCTTAAACCAAATTAAGGTTTATCGAACTAGTTGGGATCCTCGAGCCTTACCGAAATAATCATTTATTTTATTTTTCCAATCCCAACCTATTCATCCCATGGAGCAAAACTGGTAGTACACTATATCTAACACCCATTGTGTTACCGGTAAAATTAAGTACCATATCCCATTTCAAATCAAATTAAATATTTAACTATTGCATGGAGTAAAACTGGTAGTACACCATTCTCGATCATTTCTTGAATTCAGTAAATTTAATTACCTTATTCATATTCCAATCAAATTAAAGATTCACTAAAACTCCAACTTGGTTTTAATCCTAAAAATCATTACTTAATGATTATTCAACTTTAGGAAATTAATCTTGTCTTTAACTGGTTTAAAGAACAATGTCATTTAAAACAAAGTTCACGATAAACCCAAAATCCTCTTCCATCAAAATGGAATCTTCACGGAAATCTGATCAGTATATAATTGATATAAATTTCCGTATCAAACTAATACTATAAATGGAATAATGGCAAAGCCTTCTAAATTCCATAAATAACAACGGTCTTCCTTCATAGAAGCTTATCTCGACTATTAGTAAATCGAATTCCACTTAATTCCAATTTAATATATTAAATTGGAAAATTTTACTTTGGAAAATTTCCATTAAATCTTAATTAAAAGACTTATAAATTCCAAACCATAATTTCACTGTTAACTGGGTTCTAAGAACAAATGTTATTGAAATCATCGTTCACATGAATCTAAAATCAACTTCCATTTAATTCCAATTATATGTACCGATTGGAAAACTAGATTGATCTTGATTAAAAGATTTATTCTTTTCTCAACTAGTTTTAAGAACAGTGTTATTGAAGACATCATTCACGACAAACCCGAAATCCAATATGATATCAAATACAAGGCTTTGAATAGAAATCATACCGACTTATATTCAATATCAAATTCTGAAACCAACGGACATCATATTGGAAATAACAATATCTATATCTTCCAAATTCCTCAACAATATCCGTTTAATCATGAAATCCAACATCGAAATATTCCGAAGATTATTTCCATTCCAATTCATACATTGGAAAATTCTGGTTATATTAAAACCATATAATTTCTTTCATTTCGTCACTCCAGTTGATAAACAACTTATTCAGATAAAAATGTATTTTATCTTTAAAAACTTAGAATATTTCATAGAAAATCATTTCAAATCATTTATTATAATTTTACATAATTTATTCATATTTTTAATAATTTTATCAAGTCCCTTACAGTCGGTTTCGAATATCCGCCACCGAACTACATCCACAGCGACCCTTCCCAAAACTAATTTGGACATATCTTAAAATATAACCTTTAGATTTCAAATCTCTTATCATCATTCGTAATCTCTTTTTGATACGAACCCAACGGTTCCAATTTTAGGAAAATCCGACGGTCGGATCTCCCGTTATGTCAATCCAAAAGTCAATGGTCGAAATTCGCGAACGGTCGCTGTGTAAAACGTTGTATTCAAGCAATTTATATATATAATATATATTAATTCTATCCATTTAAAATTTATTTTATAAAAAGTTTATAAATTCATTTTAAAAACGATTCTAACTTCCATTTCAATTTTAAATCAAAATTGAATGTTCCTTATTAAAATGATAATATTTTCAAAATATCAAAATTTGAAATCAAATATTTTCGATGTTCATTATAAAATGAATAAAATCGATAGAAAGTTCCGTTCAAGTTAAAATGTCATATTTCTACTTAACTCGACTTCATATCCATTTTAGTTACGAATATTTCAATATTTTCGTGTCCATCCAACATCAAAATCATATTTTTATTCTTACTGAATATTATTTTAAAATATTCGTTATTTTTGAATTGGAATCAGAATCAATCAATTACCATATAATTTTATTTATATGCATTCCATACGTCGCATGTATTCAAAAATAGCGATAGATAACTATTAAACATTCAATTCACATCCAGAGTGCTATTTACAACTGTATAAGCATTAAATAATTAAATAATGCTTGTAATAGTTTGTCAATCAATCAGTTGACATACAATTAAATCCAAGGGAGATGTGAATTGATTATCATCCCCAGACCCATGTGGGTTTTTCAACCATCAAACAAATACTATTATTTGTACACTTGGGCGATTGTAAAATTATCTTCCTAACACCCGTGTGGGTTTTACATCATAATCCATGCGAACTTATCTAATATTTGGGAGACGAATGAATAAATTATCAGCCCAAAATAATTTATAATCTAAGTGTTTGTTTTTAACATCACATATATTCACAGTTTGATGATAATAACAATAAAACTGTAATCAACCATCAACCAACAAACAAATATTGCAATCAGAGGCAATCAATATAATTTTAGTTACAAAAAAAAATGGTAAAAATAATTTGAGTGAGAGAGTTCTCACTTTGATTTCCACTCCTTCAGTCTTTAATTGACGATTTTAGTACTGTTTTGGTTTAAATTTGCCTCAAATTCTTACGTGCTCCATTTTTGTTTTGATCAGTTCCATGTTGTAGTGTTCGCTGCCACGATTCTAATGCTTCTGAAATCGTTCAATTCTTTTTTTCATTTGACCAAATTACGGGATTTTAAACTTTTAATCACATAATTAAGAAAATAAAATATATAATTTAATTAATTTCCTTCTTTCCATCTTTTACCCTTCCTCATCTTCTCGTTGTAACCAGGTCCACGCTAAAACCCATTTCATCATCTTCTAGGGTTCAAATTCGTTGCCACCACATTGCACTAGAATACGATCGGATGTCATCACGTTGTAGCCCCCAAGTCCCTCTCCCCATGCACCCATCAGTGACGAACTCGAGTTCGTCGTCGGCCAGCAAATCGATGTTCAACGTCGGGACTTTCCAGCTTCGACATGATCACCACAAGCAAGAATACATGATCATAATGGGTAAATCGAAAGATCTCAACAAGTTCAAGGATTTTCGTTTTACGAGTATGTGATAATTCTTTGTGGATTGAAAATAATTGAGGAAGGAAATTCGAAGAACATCAGTCATTAATTGAAAGTGGTGGCGCGTTTCTTGTTACGGAAAATTAGGGTTTTAAAATCTTTATTTATACCGATTTCTAATTATTTAATTCATTTATTTTCAATTTTCGAAGTTTAACGTTCCGATCTCCAAACGAATCCCAACGAACGTCGCCCAAGCCGAATACTCCCATTTTGAATACAATGAGAAATGTTTCATAAGCCAATTCGACTATTTTGATTAGTTTTTATCAAAATTAATATATAAATCAATATAACATTTAAAATTAAATTTCAATGTACATTTTAATTTGCCACGGCCACATACTAACTCCAAAATTACGAAATTTGGAATCTCGCTATGTTTTGAAATACGGTCATAACAAAACTAATTTCATCGAATTTGGAGGCTGTTTGAAAACTGATTTTTTTTCTAGCTTATTTAATTTACAATTAAAATCGAAAAAGCATTTAAATTTACCTCGCTTACATATTAATTCCCATTGACTTGAAATTTTAGACCTGGCAATAATTTTATGTTACGGATCCAACAAAATTACTTTCATCGAAAACGGAGATTGTTTGCAAAATGACTATCTTTAAGGGCTATATATAATATTAATATATATATAAATTCCATAGCGACTAATTTTAATTTTAATTTGGACATAACTTACAATTTATAAAGTGAAATCTCAATTTCTTACATTCGTTAGAAATATATAGTCAGTACGATCTTAACATTTCTTGTTTCATCCAATTCTAACTTATTTTGAATAATGTACATTCATTTAAAGTTTAAAACCAAATTTTCAAACTACCGCGCTATTTCGAGTTCATTTTTATTAAATTTTAAATTTATACGTTCTAACTTTGATTTAAATAAATTTTAAATCGTTAAATTATCAAAATAAATCATTTTAAATATTAAAATCCATTAAATCAATTAAAAATAAAATTTTAAATTGGTTCCAAAATTACGGGCTGTTACACTTAGTAATATGTTTTTAAGACAATAAAACATACCAAATCATTTTAAATAAAACTAAAAATATAAAATTTTAACTTATATGAGAGAAGGGGTTACAGTAAACAATGTTTGAATAATATTTCTATTTAAATCTCCCTGATTATATTTCAAAGTAAATGTTAACCAACCTTTTTACAAAGTTGTTATGCTTTGGACTTGAATGCTTTGATAGCTCATAAAAAGAGTATGAATGATTAAACTATAAACAATTGGATTCACCCGGATTGCACTTTGGGATTTGAATTTCAACCCCAAGGTTTGGCTAAGCATCGAATTTGTATTTATCCAGAGCATATATATATATAACTAGAAATTTGGCTAATTATTAGATCTGTACCTATCTGAAGCATAGAGATAGAACTGGGAATTTGGTTAAGTATCAGATTAGTACATGTCGGAGAATAGGATAGAACTAGGAATTTGGCTAAGTACAGGATCGGTACCTCTTCAGAGCATTGAAACAACATTGGAAATTTGGATAAGTCTTGGATCAGTACCTATCTAAGACATATAATTCAAGATTCAGAAACATGGTTGGAACTTCATCAGTAATTCAAAGTTTGAGCTCAAATCACCAAACCATCAACTTAAGGATGAAATAGACTTAATAGGGGACCCACCCTGGGGTTGCACCATACTGGGTGAAACCCCCAGGGGATTGGTATAGATTCCGTTTAAGGGATCAGTAATATTAGCACTGAAATAAACAAAGAAAGTCCTAAAGTTAAATCATGGTGAAGGGGTGTAGAAGCCAACATTCTTTCGAAAGAAACGAAACCAAATGCTCATTATACATTTTTTTGAATAAAGGGAAGAGAGGCAAGAAGTTACCACTTCTTCCAGAAAGCTCGTATCGGTTTAACCCAAAAGGCAACAACAAGATATAAAATTTCCATGCATAGAAGGCGAGGCTTAGTTTACCTTTCATTTACCCAAAAAGGGAATACAGGAAAGCTTAAGCCCTCACTAGCAAGTCATCATACATAAAGGGAAGACGAGTTGTCGGCATCACTAGATGTTGAAAGCTCCAGCAAATTTGTCTCCATAACATCTTACTAAGACCTCCTCCGGATGCCACCTTTCGAAATCTCTCGCAACAACCTTATAGCTTCTCTCTCAAGGAAAGACAAAAAGCGCGCTCACAAAGCTTCCATCTGTACTTCAAAAAAAAGCCATGAAAGAAACAAATGTCAGCAAAAGGTCAACTTGCACCTATAAATACGACCCCAATAGTCCATAATAAAGGACAAACTTTTCATTTCTCGTTTTTATCATCTTAAGTCTGGCTTGTAAACACTAATTTATTAATTGATTTGGGGAAAAAGAGTCTTGGGGAAAAAGAGTCTGTAATTATTGAAGTCATCAATAAAGGACTTTCTCCTATCAACTATGGTAATGAAGTTACAATTATTTATATATTATGTTATTATTGTTATAACTTCGCAAGAATCTTTCCTAATGATTTCGGAATCAAGAGTTCATTTGAAAGCCTTATCAAAGAACTATGAAAGGATATGACCATCAGATTATTCCATTTTGAATCCAAGATATCCAAAACATTGTAAATATTTACTTATCGACGGTTATCTAAGACTTCTTAACCTACCTAAGGTCCTAAGTCTCATTCTAACCCCCTATAGGGTCTCTTTAGCCCAACCGAACCATAGGTAGTTATAGTAAAACGATGGTTATTCCGGATTATTCTTTTCCATTCGGATCCAATGTTTCCTTCTTATTCTAGCAAGAAGCCAAACTCCAAAGTTACCAAAAGGATTAAGCAAATAAAACATGGGGACCTCCCAACAATCAAAAGAATTATTTTTGAACTTATAAGAAGAGTCTACGCAAATAGGTGATTAGGAAGAAAAACTTTGTTGATCACTCCTTTTTAGGTAATAAACACCTGTTGGCTTATGGTGCATTACAAGGGGACACCCTAAGATCTTCTGATCTACCGGAAGTATAAAATGTTTACCAAAAAGATCAAGGGCCAGAAGAGAAGATCTCTTTCCAAGGGACGAAGAGGCCTCCATCATCAGTTTCATAATAAACCTGATTTCGGTGCTTAGGTTCTTCTGCACCCTACTTAAAAATGAAATCATAACATTGTCAGATAAAGGAAAGCAAAGTACGCAATCATTTCAGAATCATGGCAATTGAAATGGTTACCAGGTTGAGTGAAGGTTCCGAAAATACCGGGAGGACATCAAATTAAGAAGAATTAATGCTTCCAATCCCGAGATTTATTAATACTCCCTTCGACCAATTTCGATGAATGGTTAGCCCTAAATATTTGAAAGTTCACCTGACTCGGCCTTCTAGAGGAATTCACTGTTCCGGGATAGCAACATCCAGGGAAGAACCACGAGATTCTTGGGAAAGGACTTACATCCCAAGTATGTATACGCATTCGATGCAAGCTGTATTGGAGCACTCCTCATATGACGAAGGAAGTTAAGAATAAAGTAAGGAAAAGGAAGAAAATAGCCGTGCCAAATATGGATGGTAGTGAATGCAAAGAACACTTTTGGGGGATTACCAATAGTGTCCTCGGTCTTCGGAGGAGTAGCTTAGACTCATGAAATTCCAGTATCTTCAAAAATGGTATTGACTTCACATTAAGACAAGATAAAAGATCATTTTATACTAGTAGCGACTTTCAAGGAAGTCTTCTTTATAGTTTGCTGAGAGGACTTGCTCTTGCTAGCAGTAGGAGCTTTGGAACCGGTCTTCTTAGTTGTTTTCTTCTTATCATCCATATTGCTGCCAAGTGATAATATTATGATTATAATATAATGATATGATAATAGGATATGAAAATAAAACCTTTCAACCTAACTGAAGCCATTCAATAATCAAAGTGATGAAAAATGTACATGAGAGATATGCAGTAAGACGAAAGGTCTAATCATTGGGATTGATTAGATAATTTTTAATTATTATAATTTATTCCCTTACTTGGATACCTCTGGTGTAAACCTGAATCCGAAAAACAAACCATAAAGAAAATAATTTATGATGAGAATCGATGGAAACTCAAACTTCGATCTTAGGAAAAATAGTTTTATAAATGAAGATACTTCAAATTTTCCACAAAAATTAGGTCAAAGTTTGAGTTTAGTCTCGATTAACTCTAGAAATTCAAATGCCCAAGGAAATCGCAACTTAACTTCAAATCCATTGTTTAAATAATCGATTTGAAGTCAAAACTCAGATAATCAGGGTTTAAGGGAATATCGTACTACAAATCAATTTTCGAGACTCAAGTCCTGAAATCAAAATAACGATGTTACCTAATTCTTTAATCTCGATGTAAAGACGAAGAAGAATATGTATCTATTTATAAATAAGGATCCCCAATTGTCCAACCATTAGATTGGATCTAGACAGATGGATAAGAGTACCAAAAGGCAAAAATGTTAAATCGTCACTGATTGCAAATACCATCTGGATCAATCATCACTGACCGAGGGGTTGAAAATGTTAGTACCAAAATAAACAAGGAAAATATGAAAGTCAAACTAATGTAAAGGGGTGCCAACGCCAGCATTCCTTCGGAAGAAACAAAACCAAAAGCTTATTATACATTTTCGTAACCAAGCGAAAATAGACAAGAAGTTACCTCTTTAACCAAAAAGCCCTTGCCAGCTTAACCCGAATGGCAACAACCATATATTCAATTTCCAACAGTAAAAGGCTGGGCTTAGTATACCTTTCGGTTACCTGGAACTATAATATAGGAAAGCTTGAACCCTCACCAGCAAGTCACCATAAATGATGGGAAGAGAAGTTGTAGGCATCACTACCATTGAAAGCTCCAGCAAATCTATCTCTAAAGCATCTTACTAAGATTTCCTCCTTCGAAGGCCTCCTTTCGAATGCTCTTGCAACAACCTTATAGTTTCTCTCCTAAGAAACAATAGAAAGCGCACTCGCAAAGCTTCCATATGCACTTTCGACAAAAAGCCAGGACGAAGCTGCAATATCAACTAAAGGGCCAGCCCGCACCTATAAATACCACCCTATGCATACATAGTAGAAGACCAACTTTTCATTTCTCAATTTTATAATCTTAAATATGTCTTGTAAAACCTAATTTCTAAACTGATTGGGGGAAAAAGAGTTTATAATCGTTTAAGTCATCAATAAAGGAGTTTTGCTAAGCAACCGAGGTAACACAGTTGTAATTATATAATTATTATGCTATTATTGTTATAACTTTGCAAGATTATTGTCCAACGATTATATACATGAGTTTATCTAAAAGCCTTATCCAATAACTACGAAAGGATCTGACGATCGGATTAGTTCACTCCAAATCCATGATATTCAAAACTTTGTAAAGATTTACTAATCAGTTGTTCCCTAAGACTGTTTAACCTACCTGAGGTCCTAGGTCCCATTTTAACTTTCCGACAGGGTCTCGTTAATCCAACCAATACCTTGGGTAGTTATAGTAAAATGATAATTATTCAAGATTATCATATTCCATCCAGAGCTAATATTTTCTTTTTATGCTATCAACAAACCCAACTTAAAAGTTACCTAGAGGATGTTATAGACCCTAAATGGAAAATTTAAAACTACCAAACTCCATATATCAAGAAGCCCAACTTCATGTATTGATTGGAGAATTAGTTGCACGTATGGCTTTGCTAAAAATATCTTGTTGTGCAGTTAAGCATAAAAGCTGATGTGGGATAAGGATTAGACTAGATTTAGGCTATTATCAACATTGAAAATCCTAGCATTTGTACCTTAGCCATGCCAGGCTTGTAAGTTGACTTAAACCTCGTAAGTCTGAATCAGACTGGTCCAGGCTAAGATAATTGATTAGCTTGTTCTCTTGATTGCAAAAAAATTGAGTAACAATGTTTGAAAATGAATAGAAAAAATAGTTAAGGTGGAATAAATGGACGTAAAGGAGAAATTGTATAACTATAAAGACAATTTAGCCATTTTTCTCGCTTTTAACGACTTTGTATTAATGATTTGCTTCTCTCTTAACAAATTTATAAAACAATTATTCACATTTTTTTGTTAATTTCATTATTTCTATAACAATGCTAAATGGAAATTTTGTGAAAATAAGGATCCTCTCCTTATCTACAAACTATTAATCGAAAATCCTTCTATATAACAAGTTCCAAAATACACTCATTTCAATGTTTCAATGAAGATGCAATGTGCAAATAAAATATTTGCAGTTCAAATAACATATATCTAAGTAAAATAAATATTTCCTTCATAGACTTCAAATGTATGCAGTGTAGAATGCAAATACTACAAATATTCGGCCGAAGATATAGACAAAAAAATCATTATGCTTATTTCAAATAGGGATGGTAGTGAATTTTGAAACCTAATAGTGTTTGAAAAACAACCATACAATTAACTGAAAATGTAATTTAAACCGAAGTGGATTGTGTCAATTTAGGAGGAAAGAGATTAAACTTTCGTAGAACCTATGACAAATTATAGTTTAATTATAAAACAAAACAAAATAGACAAATGAGAGAATCCATTAGAGAGAACAAAAGAGATAAGGGAGAGACTTTTCATTTCTTTTGATTCAGGTGCACAATACAATGTAAACAATCTCTCTATTTATCGAGTTTACACGCCATGTAAATTACAGTAAAGTCCCTTAGCGTATTCACCCTTATCAAATCTACATATTACAAAACTCCCTGTTGAATATGCATATGCAAAGACGATAAAATTAATTTGCCTTAATTAAAACCTTTTTATGAAAAACCATGTCAGAAAAACCATAAACCAGGAAAATTGTGTAATTTCATCTTTTGATAACATGTTTTACAATGTTAAAATGAGGGTTGATACTTCGGGATCAAGATAATGCTTTATTAAAAACCTTACTAACAAAAACCCAATGGGGATTTTTTTTGGCATAGCGGACCGGTTTTAAGGTGACCGCAAACACTTTATATTGTGACAAATAACAAAAATTACAATAATGTTCAGGTGATTGTAGTTAAGTCAGCTACATTCGGTTTTTAAGGTGGAATGTCCACCACATATGAATTTTATAGTGTTCCATCCACTCTTCCTAATCAAGCTTAGAGCACTGGAGAGAACTAATTTACTAGACTACAAATAGCTCTACGCAGGGAGTCACAATACAGAATATTACATTCTACAAAGTAGAGTATACATATTTGTTTACAAGCTAATTTAAAAAAACCCAGTACGAAGGACCAAGTTGCATGCTTTTATAGCCATAAATCCATGATGAGGGTACAACAATTTGCATCAATCGACCTTTGACTTGACCGGGCAAGACAACAGAAAAAACTATTACTCGCAATTTCTTGAGCACCACACCCTGGTAGAATGCAGCAACTGTTCCATCTCAATTCAGATATTATCACCAAAGTGACCTTAAGCACAAAGAGTTAAGATATGACATGGTATAATTACATAGCACCTCCATTTAGTCATATTCTGATCAGAGCTAGCTTATACACTGTAATACCCCACCTCCATTAATGTCACTCACAAAGGGAACGCATTAACTCAAGTGGAGTGTTATAGGTAAAAGATGCAGATAAATTACAAGACAGACAAATAAAGCAGCGGAAAAGAATAAAAACTTTACTTCATTTATAAAACAGCAGCTTGGTAAAACAACTTGTACAAAGATTGTTTTCTAACACCAAAACACCAATACCACTACACCAGAAAATGCCTTTAGTAGCGTTGTAAAAACGCTACTATAACTTGTAGTAGTGTTTCGATAAACGCTGTTGTACGACATGCAACTAAAAGTCTGAAAGTTTTTGTTGCGTTTTAGTAAACGCAACCGAAAATAAAAATATTATAGCGTTTCTGAAACCCTACAAAAAGTTTTTTTGGCAGAGTCTTAAAAATGCTACTAAAGTGGTACTTGCATCATTTTTCAAATTTTTTGTAGCGGTTTTTCAGTTCTACTATATGTTTTTTGTAGCGGTTTTTCAGTCCTACTATATGTTTTTTGTAGCGGTTTATCAGTCCTACTATATGTTTTTTGTAGCGGTTTTTCAGTCCTACTATATGCCTTTTATTGCGTTTCATTTCAGCTACAATATTTTTTGTAAATTGCATTTGTAGCACTTTTTCAATGCTACTACAACTTACCGATGTACACCACTTTAATTGCGGTTATTTACTGTTAATAGCTTCTAATATTTCCATCAATCACTTATATATATTAGAAATATTAAAACAAATAATTATATAAGTATCATTTTCAAACTAACATCAATTATCGCCATATTTAAATACTTAAAAAACACATTACTTGTAATATCAAATATAACATCCATAATATTCTCAATAGTAGTATTTCGACAAAATAATTGAATCCACATACCACAATTGCTTACAAACAAGTCCACCCGACTAATACAAACAAAATAATAGCTGAAGTCTTCATAGCCTAATAATCACCGGTTCTTTGACGCAGGCGTTCTTCACTTTGAAAATCTAATTACCTACACAAAATTATAACAATTAATGGTAAGAATTACATACAAATATAACGGTCAGCAGTTAGAATTACATAAATGGATAAAAAGCATAAATAATATATGCTGACAGGTGGTTAAATAGGTTTGTAAATGGCAAAACATATGGTGCATAGCATATGCAGTAAAAGTGTCCACTGAATCTCACTTTATTGGTAAAGATATATATGTGCAGCCCCGTGGAATATTTCGAAAAGTAAAAGCTTTAATGTTCTAGACAGTCATTACTTCATAAGCAGCCCCGTGGAATATTTCGAACGAGACCTATACCTAAAATAATTTCCATTTTCAGAGGCCTAAAATGAAATTTTGCCAAGAAAATAAAAACCTACTCCAACTTTATGCATTATTTGAAGCTTACTCCCAAAATGTTTAATCACGCAAACATAATGAGAACATATTTCACTGGTGAAGTCAAGCATCTTGATATGGCATACAATATAATTATAGTCAATATATAACTGCACTACTGATGGCCTGTAGAGTACTTGGAATCATTTTATATTTTTCTAGATTCTGCTTAGTCAAACAAAATACTCACTGAGCACATTAGTGAAATTCCTGCTTTTGTAAACTTCATTGACAAGTATTTATACCTACTTCATCTAAATTGTCTTCTTTGGTTCTATATATTCAACTACACTGTTGTTTTTGTATCTTCTTACTTTGTTTCTTTATATGGCTATGTTAATGTTTTCTTCAACTATAGAGGAAGCAAAAGGGCTATCTGGGAGTTCAACTTGAACGCTGCAATCACAAAATATTTCGTGTTAAATGCCTTGCAGTAACATCGAATTTAAATAGACATCAATATTTCAAAGAAAGAAAATATGCAATGCATACTTGGGTTGGTCATTCAAATTTGCATCTGTAACTTGAGGGTTTTCTCTAGCAGGGGCATTAACTTGAACAGAAGGCAATGGGTTTAAAATATCTGTCCATAGAACATATATACGGATGATTCGAAAAGGTAGAAATACTTCGATTATAAATGTTAAAAAGACTGATATTTACCATGTTGAACATTCAAGTCTTCAGGCCCGAAATTGAAGTATGAATGAGAATTAACAGGCTTTGGAGAAAGTTGAATTTTGTTGAGTCGCATTCTTTCCAGCTCAAGCAGCATTGAATAATCTTGCTCCAACTGTTTCTTTAGTAAAATCTGGTGTTGGGCTACAGACACTGAAAGAAAGAAAGAAAGAAAGAAAACAAATTCGGCGTGGATATTTGTAACGACCCAGATTTCGCCTGGCCCCAATCGATCGCAAGATCGATCAAGACCGTTCAAAACCCGCGTACGTTAACTTTGAGCATACAACACATCAGAACAACAACACAGACTTTTATAACATCAATAATAAATGTTACATCAGAGTACAGAATATATATCAGAGTACATCAATAAATAATACAGCGGAAGATACATTTACAATAAATTAAATACATTTCAGCGGAACTAATCTCAGCGGAAGACCATCAATATTCTGGACCCAGCTTCAGGCTTCAATCCAGGATCCTGCTTAACTATATCTGCAAAAAGCTACTCGACTGCCCGTGTGGAAAAAGGGCACCCGAGTTTGCAAAGTGAAACAAACTACAGGTCAGTCGTGGGACTGGTGTGAGAATTCTTAACTTAACTTATCTAATAAGTAGGCTAATCACAGGACCACGCCGCTAACGCGGAACGGATTTACTCCATTGGATTGCCAGTGCATAAATAAAGTAAATCATCAAATAACGCAATGCTTTTTAGAAAAAATGTAACCATTATAAGACCCAGGTCCCATCACACAATGCAACGCACACCAGAGGATAGGGTTTTACCTTATAATGGTTAAAAGATGCTTGATACGTAAAAACGATATTATTATTAGTGTGTGTATATATATTTAAAACATTTCAATATAAATGTATTAATCTTAGACGGCATAGGTACCATATACTATGTCGCCATATATAAGTTTACAATCAAAATAGTAATGTCGTATTGGAAATTTGTTTTCTGTCATGAAATCGAGGCTAGGGATCGTCCTCTTCCGATTCGAGACACTCTAGCAAATGCCTCAGGATCACACCTATGGGCAACCCTTGGAACGGTAGGGTCGGTCCCCACCTAACGGTAGTGGATTGGCAATTCCTGAACATACGCTTCCCGACCCTTTTGGACCTATAATATGACCACTTCCAGCCTATAAAAAAACGAGGTACCTCAATCCATAATCCACATAGTAAAATGTCGGGCCGTGTTAAAGCCCAAACACCACTTCTAGCTAGAAAGAAACGCATGCACTCCCTACGGTCCATATCCCCTTTTTGACTCATACCGGGGTGTGAGGCTCGCGAAGTCACGATATACACAAAGTTATGCCTAAACAGGCTATGCTTTGATCATCAACCACAAGACCTGCTTTTCAACAAAGCATTGATCATTTGCATCTTAGCATGCCACATTGTCAGACCCTACCATATTATTGATCATCTACCAATATATATATAACCTCTAAGCTCATACATCTTAGAGAAGGGTGATAAGCAAAGAATAAATTCTTCACCACCAAACAGAAATATATAATCGGTAGCGTTCAACAATTACAGTAGAAAGGAATACAATGTCAGACACGCAATCCATTTGCAAGTCCGCTCTGGGTCTGAGCGAAACAACGTGTCCGTCGATCTCCAAATACGTTTGGACGATCATTACCAAATACCTTGCATTGGGATGTACAGTCCCAATTCAAGATACCAGTCATCATCATCCCAACGATGTGAAAACCTTCGGTCTTCAACCACCGTCTTCATCTTCGACTCTTGATCGTCGTGAGGATTATTCAGAATGGGTTAAACCCGGTCTTTCTGAATAACTCGCGTATTTTGTGATTAAAAATCAAATATTGGAAAGTCACACATTACGCCACATTTCAACTCCGAATATTCTTTTAATAAGAATATTCATATTAAAGGATTCTCATTAATTTTATCAAAGATAAAATTCTGAAAATAAAATCTATAAATCCATTTCCAAAAATATGGAATTTCACAGAAATCAAATCAGTACATAATCGATATAGATTTCTGTATCGGACTAATAATATTAATGGAATAACGGCAAAGCCTCTTAAATTCCATATATAATATCGGTCTTCTATTACAGAAGCCCATTTCGATTATTACCAATCGAATTTCCACTTAATTCCTATTTAATATAATACATTGAAAACTTGATTTTTAGAAAATGCCCTTTTTAAATCTATAAAATAGATTCATAAGTTCCAAATAATAATTTCAATGTAAATTGGATTAAAGGACAAATGTCGTTTAAAACATCGTCCACGATAAATCCACTTCACATCTCAATTTATTTCATATCACAAAATATAATTACAAATGTTAGTAATCTTTTAAAAACATATTTTAAAATAATCATAAAAATATTCTTTATATAAAGACTCTAAATGAGAAGTATTCTTTGTATTACAAATCTTTATCTTTTACAAATATTCTTTGTCTTAACATATACTTGATTAAAAATATATTTTTATATTAAAATATATTCTTTATATAAAAAGAATTTCTAATGTAAGAATATTATTATTTAAAAGAACACCGGAATCGAAAAGCGACTCAATCATTTACCATATAATTTTGGATTATATGGATTTCACACACATCATACATATGACAATAAAATAGATAATCATCAATTCATCCATTTTCATCCAAAGTGTAATTTCTACTGTGTAAGCGTTAAAATTAAATAATAACGCTCATCGCAGCCTGTCGATCTAACGATCAACATACAACTAAATATTGGGATTAGTGTATGTTCATTTTCATCCCAACACCCGTGTGGGGTTTCAGCCAACAAACAAATAATAAATTCATTTGTGCACTTGGGCGATGTGTGAAAATGATCGACCCAATCACATAAACAAGTCAGGTAACTTGTCTATGGCAGTGTAATACACAATATATAACACACGATAAAAATGTCTCTTTTATTTCTATTATTTTTACCGCATGTAAAATGTCAATAAAAATGAACTCTTTATTTCTATTTATTGAAATATAAATTACATAAAAAAAATGTAAATTTTAAATGTACAATCTTTTTATTTGAAAACAATGAACAGATGAAATCTTTATGTTACGTCCATTTATGGAAATAAAAGCGACGATAAAATAAAATCTTTTATTTCAATTCATTTCATAATTTATTTGCATTAAGGATTGCAAATGAAACTGTATCTTTTATTCCCTGTTTATTTGCGTTGAGTAATGCAAATAAAAATGTAATATTTAATTTCTAGTTTTATTTACATCAAGAAATGTAAATAAAAGAACAACTCCTTATTTTATGTTTACTTACATCAAGTGAAGTAAATAAATAAATAAAAACGTAACATTGATTTTAATGCTTTATTCGCATTTAAAACATGCAACAAAGATGTAACCTTTGTTAAAATCCATTCCTTTTATTCTATGAAAGTAATATTTTCGTCCACCAATTCTAATGCGACAAAAATGATGGTTTCAACAATGCATAATTTTATATCAAACAAAAATGACATTTTTGTTCGCCAACCTAATGCGACAAAAATGATGTTTACAACGACGTATAATTTTATATTCAATAAAAATGACATTTTTGTTCGCCAACTCTAATGCGACCAAAAATGATGTTTTAACGATGTATATTTTTATATCAAATAAAAATGACATTTTTGTTCGCCAATTCTAATGCGACAAAAATGATAATTCCACAATGTATATTTTTATATTAAATAAAAATGACATTTTTGTTCGCCAATTCTAATGCGACAAAAATGATGTTTTAACGATGTATATTTTTACATCAAATAAAAATGACATTTTTGATCGCCAATTCTAATGCGACAAAAATGATGTTTTAACGATGTATATTTTTAGATTAAATAAAAATGACATTTTTGTTCGCCAATTCTAATGCGACAAAAATGATGTTTACAACGACGTATAATTTTATATTCAATAAAAATGACATTTTTGTTCGCCAACTCTAATGCGACCAAAAATGATGTTTTAACGATGTATATTTTTATATCAAATAAAAATGACATTTTTGTTCGCCAATTCTAATGCGACCAAAAATGATAATTCCACTATGTATATTTTTATATCAAATAAAAATGACATTTTTGTTCA
The DNA here is from genome assembly GCA_030737875.1 of Allium sativum. Lineage (NCBI taxonomy): Eukaryota > Viridiplantae > Streptophyta > Magnoliopsida > Asparagales > Amaryllidaceae > Allium > Allium sativum. The sequence continues at coordinate 938,693,765 of CM060915.1, read as the reverse complement.
CCAATTCTAATGCGACAAAAATGATGTTTTAATGATGTATATTTTTACATCAAATAAAAATGATATTTTCGTTCGCTAATTCTAATGCGACAAAAATGATGTTTTAACGATGTATATTTTTACATCAAATAAAAATGACATTTTTGTTCGCCAATTCTAAAGCGACCAAAAATGATAATTCCACGATGTATATATTTTTCTCTTTAGTTATAAAAATGTTCTTTTATCCTATGTGATTTAAAGACACAAAAATGCACTTTTTATTCTATTTCCTTTTTTATGACATAAAAGTGAACTTTTATCCTGTTTCATTTTTATAACATAAAAGTGAACTTTTTATGTTTTTATAAAATGTATATATTTTATTTCCTTTTCTTTTAAAATGAAAAATGTAAATTCTTTTATCTTCTCCTAGAAAAAGGAAAATCTTATATTTAACATAAAAGAAAAAGTAAATTTTCTATCTCTCTTCATTACAATAGAAAAATGGAAATTTCCTATTATACTTTATTACAATAGAAAAATGTGAATTTTCTATTACTCTTTGTAACAATGGAAAAATGTAAATTTCCTATTTATTGTTTTTATTTACATATGTAAATTCTCTTTTTCTCTTTTACATTGAAAAATATAAATTTTTACTTTGAAAAATGTAAATATTTACTTTTCTTTTACATTGAAAAATGTAAATATTTTATTTTCTTTTCTTTTACATTGAAAAATGTAAATATTTCTTTTCTTTTACATTGAAAAATGTAAAACTATCCTTTTAATCTTTACATTGAAAAAATGTAAATCGTTTCATATTTAAACAATGGTCATTTTTCTATATGTTAACTTTACATAAAAAAGTAATTTTACTTCTTTTATTTACATTGAACAACAATGTAAATTTTCTTCTCTTTTGATTACATTATAATTATGTAATATAAAACATGTTTTCTATGTCAACATGAACAATGTTTATTTTTTCTAACATGAACCATTTTGATCAATTTTCTTATTACATTAAAAATAGAATTCTTAATGTAAAACATGTTTATTTAAATTAAAACATGAACATTTTCTTATTTACTTCATTACATTAAAATGAGATTTTAGTGTTTAACTTTTTTTTTTGGCCAATTCTAATGCGACAAAATAATGATAATTTGGCGATGTTAATTTCAATTCAATAATGTGATAATATGGTTTTTGTCTAACTATTTCTATTTACCCAACGTCATAATTTCAATGTCAACAATGTGATAATATGGTTTTTGTCTAACCATTTCTATAATTTATCCAACGTCATAGTTTCAATGTCAACACATACAACACAATATATGATTTGGTGTGTAAATTTGATGAATCACAATAAGAGGTCCCATCTTTATTTTATTTTGTAAATCAAAATAAGATATATAATCTTTATTTATTTTTTATTAAAATTTAAAAGATCTAAACTTTCTTCCTTTTATAAATCATAAATCAAAATAGAGATTCAAGTTTTCTTTTGTAAAACAAAATAAAAATTCTAACTTTTCTTTTTATTTGTGAATCAAAAATTCAAATTTTCTTTTTATTTGTAAGTCAAAAGATTCAAATTTTCTTTTTATTTGTAAACCAAAAATGAAGATTTTATTTTGTCAATCACAAATAAAGATTTACTTTTCTTTTTAAATCAAAGTATTCTAACTTTCATTTATTTTGTTAATCAAAATAACATTTCAACTTTATTTTATGAATCAAAATTTAAAATACCAAACTTACTTTAGTAAATCAGAATAAAGATTCAATTTTTCATTATGAGAAAGAAATAAAAATAAAAACAAAAACAAGAATAATAAAGATGAGAACTTTATAAGGATTTCATCAAGGTTTATAGATCTAAACAACAGGACTATATCATAACATCATACATCATTACAAATCACACAGACAAACAATAATTCTAATTGCCACATCGCAGATATATAATTTCGTACATGCAATGATTCATATAACAAATATGATTGAATTATTTAATTATTCAAGATTTAGAAATCTCACAAAAAGCTTTCCACTCCATCACTTTTTTTATATTTTCGTCGCATTCGCCATTTTGTCGCTTTTCGCACATGGTTTCGCTGTTTTAGCTCTAATTTCTTCAAATGGCGGTAGGTGTTAGTGATTTTGGTCATGGGTTGGTTGATTAAAAGAGAGAAAGAGGAGGAGGGAAAGAGAGGAAGAGAGCCGCCATGGAAAAGAAGGAGGAACATAGGATTAGGGTTGAGGTTATGAGAGGGTTTTGAGATAATATATAGAGGTTAGGAAATTTTAATTTAACCCTTTAATTTTTTTACTATGCTCCATTTTATTAATTTGACCCCTTATGTTGCATTGTTCAACATGTGCAAATAAAGAGGATCATAATTGACCGCAATAAATTAGGCGCATGGTTCAGTCATATACGTATGCATATTTATATATTCAATGCACAACATGACATACAAAAATGTAAACTTCAATATATATATATATATATATGTATATATATATATATACACACACAAACCTAATGTATACATGATATATAAAAATGCGAATTTTAATATGTAAACAAAAATAATTTATACATGACATATAAAAGTAAACATTTAATATATTTTGACAATCCTAAATCAACATAAATGACATTTTTATTATGACAAAATAAAGGGAAATAATTTTAGGATTAAGGGTATCCTAATCAAGTCAAACCATTTATTTCATTAGACTATTCTTACCATAACTTAGTCAATTAAACGTGCCATATAAGATTTGAAATGAATTTAAAGTAAGCGTAAAAGAGGAAGATAATGACGATGGGTAGCTACGTGTGTCTAGCAATATAAAAGTAAATGAACGCTTGATTTATATTTCTTTAGTTTTACCATTTTTTTTTAAACGTTAAATACCAATTTAGCTAAATTTAGCTGCAATATGAATATATACAAACATAGCAATTTATGAAATTAAAACATGTGACTATAAAAATTCTACTCTTCATTATAAACTTTTTAATGTGATCACTTTCATGTAATCCAATAACATTAGATTCTAAATTATGGAATAAGCTATATTAATGTGAACGTAGTTAGCGCACATATCTTATTTCTCAATTTATTTCTTGTTTTGTTGAGCTGAACGCACCACAATCAGTTAATTTAACTTTTTTTTAAAATTCAAAAATAGAATTTTTAAATTCACACGTATTTTCTAATAAAATTTCTAAAAATAAAAATTTTAAATTGGTCCCAAAAATTCCGGGTTGTTACAATCTCCCCCCACTTAAAATCTTTTCGTCCTCGAAAAGGAAATGAAGCTGAAGTTGTTTATTTAACTAATTTAATTAATATTCATTCTTTAATTGTTTATTCATTTTATTAATTGAATTCATATTCACATAACATAGTCGCCAATCAATTAGTTGATTAAATTTTCAAAAATATATAACTTTTATATATTAAAAATCATATTTTCTAAAATCGAACTATATATAATAACAAGTACGTTAATTATGAATTCTCCACTCTGACTCATTCTAGGGTGTTGCTAACCCCATCTCTAATGAGTATTCTCATTCTAGGATACTGCTGATCCTATCTCTAATGAGTATTCTTATTGGATGTTACTTATCCAACCTCTGATGAGTCTTCTGTTTAGTTCTAATGAATTGTACCCCAAAGACTTGAGCTAACCAGAGCTCTGATACCAGCTGTAACGACCCAGATTTCGCCCGACCCCAATCGATCGCAAGATCGATCAAGACCGTTCAAAACCCGCGTACGTTAACTTTGAGCATACAACACATCAGAACAACAACACATACTTTTATAACATCAATAATAAATGTTACATCAGAGTATAGAATATATATCAGAGTACATCAATAAATAATACCGCGGAAGATACATTTACAATAAATTAAATACATTTCAGCGGAACTAATCTCAGCGGAAGACCATCAATATTCTGGACCCAGCTTCAGGCTTCAATCCAAGATCCTGCTTAACTATATCTGCAAAAAGCTACTCGACTGCCCGTGTGGAAAGAGGGCACCCGAGTTTGCAAAGTGAAACAGACTACAGGTCAGTCGTGGGACTGGTGTGAGAATTCTTAACTTAACTTATCTAATAAGTAGGCTAATCACAAGACCACGCCGCTAACGCGGAACGGGTTTACTCCATTGGATTACCAATGCATAAATAAAGTAAATCGTCAAATAACGCAATGCATTTTAGAAAAAATGTAACCATTATAAGACCCAGGTCCCATCACACAATGCAACGCACACCAGAGGATAGAGTTTTACCTTATAATGGTTAAAAGATGCTTGATACGTAAAAACGATATTATTATCAGTGTGTGTATATATATATTTAAAACATTTCAATATAAACGTATTAATCTTAGACGACATAGGTACCATATACTATGTCGCCATATATAAGTTTACAATCAAAATCGTAATGTCGTAATGGAAATTTGTTTTCTGTCATGAAATCGAGGCTAGGGATCGTCCTCTTCCGATTTGAGACACTCTAGCAAATGCCTCAGGATCACACCTATGGGCAACCCTTGGAACGGTAGGGCCGGTCCCCACCTAACGGTCGTGGATTGGCAATTCCTGAACATACGCTTCTCGGCCTTTTTGGACCTATAATATGACCACTTCCGGCCTATAAAAAAACGAGGTACCTCAATCCATAATCCGCATAGTAAAATGCCGGGCCGTGTTAAAGCCCAAACACCACTTCTAGCTAGAAAGAAACGTATGCACTCCCTACGGTCCATATCCCGTTTTTGACTCATACCGGGGTGCGAGGCTCGCGAAGTCACGATATACACAAAGCTATGCCTAAACAGGCTATGCTTTGATCATCAACCACAAGGCCTGCTTTTCAACCAAGCCTTAATCATTTGAATCTTAGCATGCCACATTGTCAGACGCTACCATATTATTGATCATCTACCAATATATATATAACCTCTAAGGTCATACGTCTTAGAGAAGGGTGATAAGTAAAGAATAAATTCTTCACCACCAAACAAAAATATATAATCAGTGGCGTTCAACAATTACAGTAGAAAGGAATACAATGTCAGACACGCAATCCATTTACAAGTCCGCTCTGGGTCTGAGCAAACAACGTGTCCGTCGATCTCCAAATACGTTTGGACGATCATTACCAAATACCTTGCCTTGGGATGTACAGTCCCAATTCAAGATACCAGTCATCATCATCCCAACGATGTGAAAACCTTCGGTCTTCAACCACCGTCTTCATCTTCGACTCTTGATCGTCGTGAGGATTATTCAGAATGGGTTAAACCCGGTCTTTCTGAATAACTCGCGTATTTTGTAATTAAAAATCAAATATTGGAAAATCACACATTATGCCACATTTCAACTCCGAATATTCTTTTAATAAGAATATTCATATTAAAGGATTCTCATTATTTTTATCAAAGATAAAATTCTGAAAATAAAATCTATAAATCCATTTCCAAAAATATGGAATTTCACAGAAATCAAATCAATACATAATCGATATAGATTTCTGTATCGGACTAATAATATAAATGGAATAACGGCAAAGCCACTTAAATTCCATATATAATATCGGTCTTCTATTACAGAAGCCCAGTTCGATTATTACCAATCGAATTTCCACTTAATTCCTATTTAATATATTACATTGAAAACTTGATTTTTAGAAAATTCCCTTTTTAAATCTATAAAATAGATTCATAAGTTCCAAATAATAATTTCAATGTAAATTGGATTAAAGGACAAATGTCGTTTAAAACATCGTCCACGATAAATCCACTTCACATCTCAATTTATTTCATATCACAAAATATAATTACAAATGCTAGTAATCTTTTAAAAACATATTTTAAAATAATCATAAAAATATTCTTTATACAAAGACTCTAAATGAGAAGTATTCTTTGTATTACAAATCTTTATCTTTTAAAAATATTCTTTGTCTTAACATATACTTGATTAAAAATATATTTTTATATTAAAATATATTCTTTATATAAAAAGAATTTCTAATGTAAGAATATTATTATTTAAAAGAACACCGGAATCGAAAAGCGACTCAATCATTTACCATATAATTTTGGATTATATGGATTTCACACACATCATGCATATGACAATAAAATAGATAATCATCAATTCATCCATTTTCATCCAAAGTGTAATTTCTACTATGTAAGCGTTAAAATTAAATAATAACGTTCATCGCAGCCTGTCGATCTAACGATCAACATACAACTAAATATTGGGATTAGTGTATGTTCATTTTCATCCCAACACCCGTGTGGGGTTTCAGCCAACAAACAAATAATAAATTCATTTGTGCACTTGGGCGATGTGTGAAAATGATCGACCCAATCACATAAACAAGTCAGGTAACTTGTCTATGGCAGTGTAATACACAATATATAACACACGATAAAAATGTCTCTTTTATTTCTATTATTTTTACCGCATGTAAAATGTCAATAAAAATGAACTCTTTATTTCTATTTATTGAAATATAAATTACATAAAAAAATATAAATTTAAAATGTACAATCTTTTTATTTGAAATCAATGAACAGATGAAATCTTTATGTTACGTCCATTTATGGAAATAAAAGCGACGATAAAATAAAATCTTTTATTTCAATTCATTTCATAATTTATTTGCATTAAGGATTGCAAATGAAACTATATCTTTTATTCCCTGTTTATTTGCGTTGAGTAATGCAAATAAAAATGCAATATTGAATTTCTAGTTTTATTTACATCAAGAAATGTAAATAAAAGAACAACTCCTTATTTTATGTTTATTTACATCAAGTGAAGTAAATAAATAAATAAAAATGTAACATTGATTTTATTGCTTTGTTCGCATTTAAAACATGCAACAAAGATGTAACCTTTGTTAAAATCCATTCCTTTTATTCTATGAAAGTAATATTTTCGTCCGCCAATTCTAATGCGACAAAAATGATGGTTTCAACAATGCATAATTTTATATCAAATAAAAATGACATTTTTGTTTGCCAACCTAATGCGACAAAAATGATGTTTACAACGACGTATAATTTTATATTCAATAAAAATGATATTTTTGTACGCCAACTCTAATGCGACCAAAAATGATGTTTTAACGATGTATATTTTTATATCAAATAAAAATGACATTTTTGTTCGCCAATTCTAATGTGACAAAAATGATAATTCCACGATGTATATTTTTATATCAAATAAAACAACGACGTATAATTTTATATTCAATAAAAATGACATTTTTGTTCGCCAACTCTAATGCGACCAAAATTGATGTTTTAACGATGTATATTTTTATATCAAATAAAAATGACATTTTTGTTCGCCAATTCTAATGCGACCAAAAACGATAATTCCACGATGTATATTTTTATATCAAATAAAAATGACATTTTTGTTCGCCAATTCTAATGCGACAAAAATGATGTTTTAACGATGTATATTTTTACATCAAATAAAAATGACATTTTTGTTCGCCAATTCTAATGCGACAAAAATGATGTTTTAACGATGTATATTTTTACATCAAATAAAAATGACATTTTTATTCGTCAATTCTAATGCGACCAAAAATGATAATTCCACAATGTATATATTTTTCTCTTTAGTTATAAAAATGTTCTTTTATCCTATGTGATTTAAAGACACAAAAATGCACTTTTTATTCTATTTCCTTTTTTATGACATAAAAGTGAACTTTTATCCTTTTTCATTTTTATAACATAAAAGTGAACTTTTTATGTTTTTATAAAATGTATATACTTTATTTCCTTTTCTTTTAAAATGAAAAATGTAAATTCTTTTATCTTCTCCTAGAAAAAGGTAAATCTTATATTTTACATAAAAGAAAAAGTAAATTTTCTATCTCTCTTCATTACAATAGAAAAATGGAAATTTCCTATTATACTTTATTACAATAGAAAAATGTGAATTTTCTATTACTCTTTATAACAATGGAAAAATGTAAATTTCCTATTTATTGTTTTTATTTACATACGTAAATTCTCTTTTTCTCTTTTACATTGAAAAATGTAAATATTTACTTTGAAAAATGTTAATATTTACTTTTCTTTTCTTTTACATTGAAAAATGTAAATATTTTATTTTCTTTTCTTTTACATTGAAAAATGTAAATATTTTCTTTTCTTTTCTTTTACATTGAAAAATGTAAATATTTCTTTTCTTTTCTTTTACATTGAAAAATGTAAAAATATCCTTTTAATCTTTACATTGAAAAATGTAAATGGTTTCATATTAAAACAATGGTCATTTTTCTATATGTTAACTTTACATAAAAATGTAATTTTACTTCTTTTATTTACAATGAACAACAATGTAAATTTTCTTCTCTTTTGATTACATTATAATTATGTAATATAAAACATGTTTTCTATGTCAACATGAACAATGTTTATTTTTCTAACATGAACCATTTCGATCAATTTTCTTATTACATTAAAAATAGAGTTCTTAATGTAAAACATGTTTGTTTAAATTAAAACATGAACTTTTTCTTATTTACTTCATTACATTAAAATGAGATTTTAGTGTTTAACATTTTTTTTTGCCCAATTCTAATGCGGAAAAATAATGATAATTTGGTAATGTTAATCTCAATTCGATAATGTGATAATATGGTTTTTGTCTAACCATTTCTATTTACCCAACGTCATAATTTCAATGTCAACTATGTGATAATATGGTTTTTGTCTAACCATTTCTATAATTTATCCAACGTCATAGTTTCAATGTCAACACATACAACACAATATATGATTTGGTGTGTAAATTTGATAAATCACAATAAGAGGTCCCATCTTTATTTTATTTTGTAAATCAAAATAAGATATCTAATCTTTATTTATCTTTTAATTAAAATTTAAAAGATCTAAACTTTCTTCGTTTTATAAATCATAAATCAAAATAGAGATTCAAGTTTTCTTTTGTAAAACAAAATAAAAATTCTAACTTTTCTTTTTATTTGTGAATCAAAAATTCAAATTTTCTTTTTATTTGTAAGTCAAAAGATTCAAATTTTCTTTTTATTTGTAAACCAAAAATAAAGATTTTATTTTGTGAATCACAAATAAAGATTTACTTTTATTTTTAAATCAAAGTATTCTAACTTTCATTTATTTTGTTAATCAAAATAACATTTTAATTGACATAGAAATGTGTTTATTTTATGCTCTTATATTTTATCTTTTGTAAATAAATAAATGATACTTTGGATATTTTTATGTGTATTTACAGACTGTCAAGTGATGCCTCTTTCATTTCAAATTAAAGGTCAACTACAAAGAATAAGCTACTTCCTTATGTCAACACCTTCTCAATCCCAAAAGAAGTTGCAGCTCACTGGTAAAGGCATAGGAGTTTGCATAGAGAAACCTGAGTTCGATTCCCATCAAGCTCCCTTTTTTGCTGAACATTCACACTGCCTCCTCTGCCTTGAAGAATATATGGATTGGTGTCATATTATAAATATATACATATATTCATATATATGTATGTATGTATGCATGATATACACTAATAAAAGGAATAAACAAATTCTTATCATGGAAATCAATTCAGAACACTCATTTTTTTCAGATTCCAATTAGAAGAATTTCTGATAGAATTATTGCCAAGAAAAGATCAATTTTGAAGATTTATCCCTTGTTGCCTTTGGAGTCTAATGAGTATCCTTGTTTGGAAGAATTAATCACATACAATCTGCTCATCAATCAATCAATCAATTTGCCATATGGAAGATAGGGAAGATTTGGAAGATATTTACCGTGATTTGCTTTCCAATCAAGCTTGGTCAAGGAAGGCAAGAGATATGATATTACTTCTTGGGAAAAGAGGATCATTTAGTCATTGATTTGATTAGGATTTGGTCTACATCTCTATAAATATACATGATGTCCCATTGTAAATCCCATTAAATTTTTCTATTCTGTACTCTCTTTTAGTTCTAATAAAAGTCTTTTCTTTTCTAGTTTTATTGTTATTTTAATTTCATAACAGTTTGTGTTATCTACCTAATTAGGTTTGGGTAAAACACATATTGTTATTTTCTTTTATTACTGCTTGTTAGCGATTCACTGTTTGATTAGTTTCAACAGGAATCCTACTTTTAACTTATGTTATTGTTCTAGTTGTTATTCTCTTTTTCTAGTAATTGTTCTTTTCTTTTCAACTGTTGAATTTGATACTGAATAGATTCAGATTCAGATTCAGAGTAATTTCAACAACTCCAAATTTCGTCTAACACGCCCAAGAATAAATAAATATTAATTTTTGATTACACCTCCCTGTGTTCGACCTGCATGCTACACACCTGTATGCTTGCAGTATTTATTTTAAATATCGCGCTTTTCTAATTCATAGATTAGCGACGATCACATTTCAACTTTATTTTGTGAATCAAAATTTAAAATACCAAACTTACTTTAGTAAATCAGAATAAAGATTCAATTTTTCATTATGAGAAAGAAATAAAAATAAAAACAAAAACAAGAATAATAAAGATGAGAACTTTATAAGGATTTCATCAAGGTTTATAGATCTAAACAACAGGACTATATCATAACATCATACATCATTACAAATCACACAGACAAACAATAATTCTAATTGCCACATCGCAGATATATAATTTCGTACATACAATGATTCACTTAACAAATATGATTGAATTATTTAATTATTCAAGATTTAGAAATCTCACAAAAAGCTTTCCTCTCCATCACTCTTTTTATATTTTCGTCGCGTTCGCCATTTTGTCGCTTTTCGCACATGGTTTCGCTGTTTTGGCTCTAATTTCTTCAAATGGCGGTAGGTGTTAGTGATTTTGGCCATGGGTTCGCTGGTTGAAAGAGAGAAAGAGGGGGAGGGAAAGAGAGGAAGAGAGCTGCCATGGAAAAGAAGGAGGAACATAGGATTAGGGTTGAGGTTATGAGAGGGTTTTGAGATAATATATAGAGGTTAGGAAATTTTAATTTAACCCTTTAATTTTTTTACTATGCTCCATTTTATTAATTTGACCCCTTATGTTGCATTGTTCAACATGTGCAAATAAAGAGGATCATAATTGACCGCAATAAATTAGGCGCATGGTTCAGTCATATACGTATGCATATTTATATATTCAATGCACAACATGACATACAAAAATGTAAACTTAAATATATATATATATATATATATATACGCACAAACCTAATGTATACATGATATATAAAAATGCAAATTTTAATATGTATACAAAAATAATTTATACATGACATATAAAAGTAAACATTTAATATATTTTGACAATCCTAAATCAACATAAATGACATTTTTATTATGACAAAATAAAGGGAAATAATTTTAGGATTAAGGGTATCCTAATCAAGTCAAACCATTTATTTCATTAGATTATTCTTACCATAACTTAGTCAATTAAACGTGCCATATAAGATTTGAAATGAATTTAAAGTAAGCGTAAAAGAGGAAGATAATGACGATGGGTAGTTACGTGTGTCTTGCAATATAAAAGTAAATGAACGCTTGATTTATATTTCTTTAGTTTTACCATTTTTTTTAAACGTTAAATACCAATTTATCTAAATTTAGCTGCAATATGAATATATACAAACATAGCAATTTATGAAATTAAAACATGTGACTATAAAAATTCAACTCTTCATTGTAAACTTTTTAATGTGATCACTCTCATGTAATCCAATAACATTAGATTCTAAATTATGAAATAAGCTATATTAATGTGAACGTAGTTAGCGCACATATCTTATTTCTCAATTTATTTCTTGTTTTGTTGAGCTAAACGCACCACAATCAATTAATTTAGCTTTTTTTTTTTAAATTCAAAAATAGAAATTTTAAATTCTCACGTATTTTCTAATAAAATTTCTAAAAATAAAAATTTTAAATTGGTCCCAAAAATTCCGGGTTGTTACAATATTACAAATAGCAAAGTCTCTTTTGAATACCAAGATAAATTGAAAAACAAATTTTTACTTGAATTTGGTTCAGGCTCCAAATCAAGAAAATGTGGTGAATACCCGGGAAACTCGAACTGCTCTACGTACCTTCTGCATTGCAAATATAAATATTATCATATTAATATATATTAAGAAACAACAATGCGTTCAAAACGGTTTGATAAATGATCAGTCGACTTAACATTAAAAAAATACAAAGATTACAAGCAATGCTACGATTTTGTGGATTAACACAAGATCACTGGAACAGCATTCATTTCATATTTTTCAAATTTTCTAATCCAGAATCATAACATCAAATTTAATACCATGTATGGATCACTGAAATGCTGATCAAAATGGTAACAAACAATTTCCTATACATAAAGGCTAGAACATTAACACAATATAGCCATTGCGTTAGCAAAACACAATGTAAAATCAAAGAGTAGAAATAAACATGTGCACTGTATTTTAATTGATCATATTTTCTAGTCTCAACATCAGAATTCAACAGATGTAATAACTAATAACAATGGTTACTGCAATTAAGATTGAAGGTAATAACTAATAATAATGGTTACTACAACCATAATACTCCTAATCATACCCAGAAAATTGCAACCGAGAAGCAGCTGTTAGCAACCTGGTAGCAACTACTTAACCGAGGTTCAAAACCTGAGAGGGATCTTTTCTGTTAGTTTTGTTGCTTTCTTCAAATGGTTCATGATTTCTAAATACAGTCAAAATAAACTGAGAGGGATCTGTTCTGTTAGTTTTGTTGCTGTGTTTGAATGTGTTGAAGTATGCGATACTATTGTAGAGAATATTTTGGATCTGGAGAATTTTTTGGATCTGGAGGATATTTTGGATCTGGAGAATATTTTGGATCTGGAGGATATTTTGGATCTGGAGGATATTTTGGATCTGGAGAATATTTCGGATCTAGAGGAAATTTTGGGAATTTCCATATACTTCTCTATGCCTATATAAGCTACATCAAATCCAAAAGGAGATATGACAAAAAATCAAGAGATTAGATCAAGATTTATTCTAATTAGGGTTTTGGCAATCCTAATCTTCTTCAATTCTTTTCTCCACAAAATCAAATTTTTCTAGTAAATTTGATCATTGTAATCAATCTCTTGTACTCTTCTATTGATATTAATAAAGGTTTCTCTCTCAAAGTGGACGTACACTGACAAGACGTTGGTGGAACCACTATAAATCCCTGTGTGATTTAGTTTCTCGTTATTGCTCTATTATTTCCATTATTTGGTGAGTTTGATTGGCTTGGATGAGATTGAGATTATTCGATTGGTTGTTTTTGCACTATTACCACGATTTCGTTTTCCGCGGCGTTGGGGATTTTTGATTTGAGCGGTCTTGAATCAAAATTCCTCCACTACATTTGGTACCAGAGCATTGGTGTTGGTAGATAGTTGTAGAAATGATGGAATTAGGTTCAAATAATTCATCAACAGTTGGTCCAAGTGGTGTAGCTCCTTATGTACGTGGGTCGTATGCAGCTGCTGGTTCACAATTGGTTATCGACAAGTGGAATGGCGATAATGATTTCGAAAAGTGGCAGTGAAAGATGAAAGCGGTTCTTAGGCGGAATCGGGTACATCGCGTAGTATTTGATACACATTTATTGCCAGAGGACATCTCAGATGTGGAGAGAGAAGAAATGGAAGAGTGGGTGTTCACTACACTTCAACTTGCCATGGGAGAGAATGTTATTTTCGAAATTAGTGGTGAGACGACTGCTAAAGGTATTTGGAACAAGTTGGAGGAGTTGTATATGAAGAAATCACTCACAAATTGACTGATCTTGTTGCGGACTTTCTTTACCTACAAGATGAAAGAAGGAACTTCGCTAAAGGCGCACTTAAATGTGTTTGATGATTTGCTAATGAAGATGAAGGCAGTAGATTTGAAGACTGAGGAGGAGCAGAAGGCGATGATATTGCTATGTTCGTTGCCTGAGCGCTATACTGGGTTCTCAAACAATTTGATCTATGGCCGGGATACATTGACTCTAAATGATGTCAAGACGGGTCTTCTTAGTGAGGAATTGCGAGATCAGATGAAGGAGCTGAGTGATGGTAGTAGTGGTGCTGGTAATGGTCAAGGTTTATTTGCGGAGAAAGAAAAGTCAGAGAAGAAGGGAAACCGGGGGCGTTCTAAGTCTAAGAAGCCCGATGGAAGAGGAAAGTCAAAGGAAAGAAATAGCAAGTGCTTTATATGTAAGAAACCTGGTCACTGGAAGAATGATTGTCCAGAGAAGGGGAAGAAGGAAGTAGCATCTTCATCAGTTGCGGTGGAGAGAGATGTTGGTGAGGGAGACGTAGATGTTTTGTCGGCAGTAGCATCAGATGTTTCAGGCAGCGATTGGGTGCTTGATTCGGGGGCTTCATATCACATGACGCCTAATAGGAATTGTTTTCTTCTTATGTTGAACGGGAAGGAAAATCAATTGTTATGGGAAATGGTACAGTTTGCAAGTCGAAGGGCATTGGATCCGTGCAAATTCGAATGTTTGACGGAGTGGTTCGTACTCTCACTAATGTGCTCTATGTTCCGGGACTACGGAAGTCACTTATCTCTTTGGGACAGTTGGATTCTTTAGGTTGCAAGATCACGATTGAGAGTGATAGCTTGAGGGTTTCGAAGGGTGTGCTTGTGGTTATGAGGGGTGCTAGAACTCATGGTATTTATTTGCTTCAAGGAGTGACCGTGCAAGGCGAAACTTGTGTCAGTGTTGATAGTTCTCGTGGCTTAGATGCTACACGGCTGTGGCATTTGAGATTGGGTCATGTCTCGGAGAAGAGTTTAGATGTTCTTCGTCGAAGGGAGATGATTGATGGTGAGAGTTTCAGCAAGTTGGAGTTTTGCGAGGAATGTGTCATGGGGAAGCAAACTAGAGTATCATTCAGTGAAGGAAAACATGATTCAAGGGGGATTCTTGAGTATGTGCACACGGATGTTTGGGGACCAGCGCCTGTAGCTTCTTTGGGAGGAGCAAGATATTATATTTCTTTCATTGATGATTTTTCTCGGAAGGTTTGGGTGTATGTAATGAAGGCCAAGTCGGAGGCATTTGCAAGATTCAAAGAATGGAAGGCTCTTGTTGAGAATGAGAGTGGAAAATCTTTGAAGGTTCTTAGGTCCGATAATGGCGGCGAGTATGTTTCCGGAGAGTTTCTGAATTTTTGCAAGCATCATGGTATTCGGAGGCATTTTACTACACCGGAAGATCCGTAATCTAATGGAGTGGCGGAGAGAATGAACCGAACTCTACTAGATCGAGAAAGCTCGATGCTTGAGATTGACATCGGGTTTGTCTATGGGATTTTGGGCCGAAGCTTTGTCAACCGCGATGCATATTATTAATCGAATTCCGTGCTCGGCTATTGATAACAAAATTCCGGAGGAAGTGCGGAAAGGGAAGAGCATTGACTTGAGTTATCTTCGTGTATTTGGCAGTCCTATTTATGTGCATGATCCGGGGAATGATAAGCTCTCGCCTAGAGCTTTCAAAGGGGTTTTTCTCGGATATATGGATGGCGTCAAAGGCTATCGGATTTGGAATCCGGAAACGAAGAAGGCTATGGTTTCTCGACATGTTACTTTGGATGAGTCGGCTATGTTCAAGGAGAACGAAGGCTCATCGGATGTTCCGGATTTGGTTCATGGTGAATAAAAGGAGAAGGAAGTTATTCCCACTTTCAGACCTAGAGAGAGTAGAGTTGTTGGAGGTGCTTGCGAGGTGAATGCGGTTGATGTTACATCACATAGTCCACAGGATTCGTCTAGTAGTGTTGGTGATGTGCACGAGCCTAGAGAAGATTCAGTTCAAGGTGGAGCTGAAGGAAGACCAGGTGATGGTATTGCTACTCGGGTTGGTCGGCGTGCTATAAGGCCACCCGAAAGATATGGTGATTGGAACTATCTTAGCTTTTGTGAGAATTTGGACTATGCTCTTCATGTAGTCCAAAATGAGCCGATGGACCTTGGAGCTGAAGGAAGACCAGGTGATGGTATTGCTACTCGGGTTGGTCGGCGTGCTATAAGGCCACCCGAAAGATATGGTGATTGGAACTATCTTAGCTTTTGTGAGAATTTGGACTATGCTCTTCATGTAGTCCAAAATGAGCCGATGGACCTTGATGACATCATGGGTTCGAGTGATAGCTCGAAGTGGATTTGCGTCATGGAGGAAGAGATGCAATCGTTGATGAAGAACCAGACTTGGGAGTTGGTTCCACTTCCTCAAGGAAACCGTGCTATTGGGTGCAAATGGATATATAAGGTGAAGGACGATGGAAGATACAAAGGTAGGCTAGTGGCTAAGGGGTTTGCATAGAGGAAAGGAAAGGAGTATGATGAGATCTTCGCACCGGTTGTGAGGCATACTTCTATCCGGATACTACTTGCATTAGTTGCTATTTACGACTTGGAGTTGGAGCAACTAAATGTGAAAACCGCCTTCTTGCATGGAGACTTGGATGAAGACATCTACATGGAGCAACCGGAAGGGTTTGTTGTAGAAGGTAAGTCAGAACTAGTTTGCAAGTTGAAGAAATCACTATATGGTTTGAAGCAATCACCTAGGCAATGGTACAAGAGATTTGATCATTTCATGCTTGAAAGTGGCTTCCATCGAAGGATCAAGAATGCTTGCGTTTACTTCAGAGGTTAGGAAATGATTGTTGGGTGTATTTACTCTTGTATGTGGACGATATGCTCATTACTTCTAAGGACAAGGCAGAAATCAACAAGTTGAAAGAGAAATTAAAGGCGAAGTTCGAGATGAAAGACCTTGGAGAAGCAAAGAAGATCTTGAGCATGGAGATTGTAAGGGACCGAAAGCGTTTTGAGTTGAGATTGACTCAAAAGGAGTATATTAAGAAGGTGCTTTGCCGGTTTAACATGGAGAATGCAAAGGCGTTAAATACACCGTTACCTTTACATATGAAGCTTTCAGATAAGGGATCGCCTATCGGAGAGAAAGATAAGGCTTATATGGAAAAGGTGCCATATGCAAGTGTGGTTGGTAGCTTAATGTACGCCATGGTGTGTACAAGGCCCGATATTGCAAATGCCGTCGGGATGGTTAGTCGGTATATGGCTAATCCGGGGAAATCGCATTGGGAAGCCGTGAAGGCTATATTGAGATACTTGAAAGGCACAGCATCTCATGGTCTTGTTTTTGGTGGTAGTGATGGATTGAGTTGCAAGTTAGTTGGTTATTGTGACTCGGACTATGCTGGTGATAGGGATCGGAGGAAATCAACTTCCGGATATGTCTTCACACTTGGTGGTACGGCCATTAGTTGGAGATCGAGATTGCAGACCGTAGTTGCTTTATCCACTATGGAGGCGGAGTTGATAGCCGCTGTGGAAGCGGCAAAGGAGACACTCTATTTGAAGCGACTATTGTGTGACTTGAGTTTCGAACATGAGAGTATTGATGTTTGATGTGATACCCAAAGTGCTATACATTTGGCGGAGAATTTGGCGTTTAGCTCACGAACGAAGCATATTGAAGTGAGAGAGTCATTTCTAGTAGCCATGGACGAAGACAAGCAAGTATGCCTTCGGAAAGTGCACACAAAGGATAACGCGGCGGACATGTTCACTAAGACATTGCCGGTTGGGAAGTTCGAGCATTTCTCGAACTTAATTCGCTTGGAGAGATGCTAGGTGCCACGAGGTGGCACAGTTGAGAGAGAAACTTGGGTGTAGAAGAGTATCGGTGAGAGGTTGTTGTTCTATCTTCATAGTAAGTACTCGTTTTCACTCCCGAGTACATTGTCTTTCGGTGGGACTGGTTTAGGAGTTGGATGTTTCAACACTTTATTGACGGGTGGGGGCTATGTCTGAACTCGTTAGTGAAGTGCAATGGGCGGTGGCTATGCCGGAGTTCATTGGAGAAGCATTCAAGCTTTCTTGATTGAAGATAGAAGGAAATGCTTGGGTGCATTGAAGGTTGTGATGTAGATGGATATAGTATCGAGGTGGAGTGTTGAAGTATGCGATACTATTGTAGAGAATATTTTGGATCTGTAGGATATTTTGGATCTGGAGAATATTTTGGATCTGGAAGATATTTTGGATCTGAAGAATATTTCGGATCTAGAGGAAATTTTGGGAATTTCCATATACTTCTCTATGCCTATATAAGCTACATCAAATCCAAAAGGAGATATGACAAAAAATCAAGAGATTAGATCAAGATTTATTCTAATTAGGGTTTTGGCAATCCTAATCTTCTTCAATTCTTTTCTCCACAAAATCAATTTTTTTTAGTAAATTTGATCATTGTAATCAATCTC
This sequence comes from Allium sativum, assembly GCA_030737875.1. Taxonomy (NCBI): domain Eukaryota; kingdom Viridiplantae; phylum Streptophyta; class Magnoliopsida; order Asparagales; family Amaryllidaceae; genus Allium; species Allium sativum. The sequence goes on along the minus strand of CM060915.1, from coordinate 938,675,373 downwards.
TTGTACTCTTCTATTGATATTAATAAAGGTTTCTCTCTCAACGTACACTGACAAGACGTCGGTGAAGCCGCTATAAATCCCTATGTGGTTTAGTTTCTCGTTATTGCTCTATTATTTTCATTATTTGGTGATTGTGATTGGCTTGGATGAGATTGAGATTGTTCAATTGGTTGTTTTTACACTATTACCACGATCTCGTTTTCCGCGGCGTTGGGGATTTTTGATTTGAGCGGTCTTGAATCAAAATTCCTCCACTACAGGTTCATGATTCCTAAATGTTTATAAGAATTTCCTTTTAATTTGTACTGTGATGATGATATATTTTTGTCTACTCTTTGGTCTCAATTTTTTGCCCAGTTTAACGTATTTTTGTACTGTAAAACTTTAGTTGATCATTGCTGTTTAAATGAAGACAAGCACAAAATGGTTTTCTGTTTGCTACAACCGACAAATGTAACTTGTTATGTTTGTGAAGGAAACCACAGTCAATCATCAAGTTTGTTATCCAAACATGTGGGGTCAAATTCTATGATAGTGTTCATAAATTTCATGACTGTATTTTTCTTGATAACGCTACAAATACAATCATTAATGGAAAATGTAGAAGTAACAAAATGTCCAAATTAAATGTAAAAGCAAATTTTACCAATATATTTTTTTTATAAATTTTTCGAGTCTGAGAGAGATGTTCTTCATTTATTTGTGACAATGCTTTTAATTTAGTTCTTTTTCTAAATTTAAATTTTAGGATGCGAGCAAAACTATTATTTCATGTCGCTGTAAAAATTTTGTGGTGAATGGAGTAAAATTTCTGTTATACACTGTATAGAAAAACCAACATGTTGATACATGTGTTGCTGATAACAAATTTAGTATAAATATCAAAGACTTGATACAATAAATAAGCTTTTATTCTCTTTCTCTAAGTAAACCAAAATATTAATTCTAACATAGCAGTAATGTTCCCTGATGCTCCTTCCTTTCTTTATCTGTGAATCATTGCCGCGCATCATCCGATTCATCCCCTTTTCTTTTTATTCCTTAAACTGGTTTGCCACATTTATTAGTCATTGCTACACACTTTATTCAAATTTCATACTGTAAACTCCATTGATTTAATTAAATATGAATTGCAAGTAATTAAACCTGCTGCCTAACAAACCATTTTATTAACAATACGTTTTTTTTCATTTTCAGATTCAAAAATACACATAACAATGCAATTCATCAAAACGTATTCACTTCACTAAGCATTCTAACAGAACTTTACTGTCAAAGCAGCATAGCATGATAAACCATTTTACACAGTGAGTATTAATATTTCCTTACTGACAAAACTTATTACATAAGGAAGATTGTATGAACACGTATTATTTACATGTCATTCTATCAGTCTTTACACTACACCTATTCTAGATAGCTTTCAATTGCTGCTTCTATCTTAATTTTCTTACATAATAAAGTAAGCATTCATATGTGCAGTTTCTTGAGTTACAACAATTTATACAATTCGTTTCTAGGGAAAAATTACTGTATAAATAACACATACATCCACATTCTTAGAACAATTCACTTTAATAAACCCAAAAAAATACAACCTTTTACTAATCTCAGCAATTTCCCTCAACCCAGCAACTTTGCGCTCTCCCTATAATCAATCATCGAGCTGCCTCATTATAACGAGACACCCCGAATGATTGCAAGGCAATCAAAAGAGGCCAGGCTGTATGTCTGGTGTGGGTTAATTCGCTTAATACATAACATTATTCCTATTAGGCTAGTCAAGTTCAAGTTCCTATATACAAATATAAAAGCAGCCTACTCATTATATATATATATGTATATATATATATATATATGTATATATATATATATATATATGTATATATGTATATATATATATATATGTATGTATATATAGTATATATATATATATATATATATATATATCCAAATGTCGTCCTTATTATACTAAGGTGTTCACATGTATAATTCTGGGTTCTTTAATACTTGCCAAATTCAAGGTCGTTCTAATTCCAGATCTTATCGAACCCAAAATATATATTTATATCTCTATTCTTGTTTATTATATCAACAAAAGTAGCCTTAAATCCATATAATAGCATGTTTGCATCCAATCAGGTAAACATATACATATTCCCAGGCCCTTTAGTTTAATATCTGCCACATTTCAGACCATTCATACATCACAAATCCATATTTAACATAAGTTTCATCCAACAATATCACTTGCATATTTAGCAAGTTTAGTCTGCAATCATTAAGACTTCTTTTTACCCATACTTACCACTATAATATCATTGATCTCAACATAACAAATAATGGTTTTAGCACCTGAATCAATACACACTACAAGAAAACCTCGTTTCAGATGCACTTGTTGGCAGTGTTTGCTTCAGAATCGCATCCAATACAGCTGGAGACATAAATTTTTTACGCTTACCGCCAATAATTAGTTTACCGTCAAACTAGCTTAGAAAAACCTGCTTAAGTCTTACAGGACTTTTGATTGCTACTCAATGAAACTGCATCTAAACAAGTGGTTACTCCACATTGTAAATTAGCACATTATCCATACTGAGATTGGGATGAGTTATATCCTTCACACTAAAGATCTGGATTGATGTTTGGAAAAATGACATGGAATCGTTGTATTTTGTTTGTTCTAATTTAATTTGAGATGCTTAATATGATCGGTTTAAAATGTATGTTCTTACAGAACTGTTCTATCTCCCAAGTGCAAATATGTAATAATCTATACATAACTTGGTAATGTTATATGCCGTTTGGTGCAATTTGTAGTTTATCCCTTATGGTATAAAAAGCAGCTGTAAGTTTGTTTCATGTATCATGAAGTTAACATGGACTATTTAATTAGCAGCTGTAATCTATAAGTTGACTGTTTATGGTACAATTTGTAGTTTATATGGTATAAATAGCATCTGTAATCTATAAGTTGATTATTTAAATGTTCAATTTCTTTTATTTTTATCAGCCTTTTGACCTTTTCTTTTTGTTTTGTTTGATATGGTTTCTGTAGTAACCTTTTATCTTTTCAAAATAACTTGTAACCTTTTTTTTAAATAAAAGCTTTCTGTTGTATAGTTTGAATTATGTTATTTGTTGGCTTTTAATTGAGTACTTGCCATGTTCCATTTATTTATGTAGCACAAGAACTTCAAGTATTTTACCTTATCTAAAATCGAATTTCATTGTTTTGGAGCTTTTATTATTCGGTTCCCCATCCCCACTTCATCGTGTACATATAAACCTTGGAGCCCTGTATGTATACAAATACTTAATTACATTGAAACTAGGCTTACAAATAATCTAAGAAGACCTTCTTCCTTGCAGAACGTACAATGCACTTGTATTATTTCTGAAGAAACAATTCATTCAGAGCTTTGCATATTTCCTGACAATTAGTTCATATCCTTTCATCTTAGCCGATGCCGGAAGGTTTGAGACTAGCGTTACCTTCGACGTTGATATCAAAACATCATTACTAGAATCTGAAGGATTTACTCCCCACACTTTGACCTCCAATACCTCGATAAGTGCAAAAAGAAAATTAATACTGCGGCATCTATTTCGAAAAGTTACCAAAAAGATCTTTTAAAACGGTTTTAAGTTTTGCTTTCTAGGAGGTAGAGCCTCAAAACCCATAATTGTCACAAATATCTGAATGGTTTTACCAACTTGAATGGGATGGGCTTCAACTCGAACAACATCACCCAACAAAGCAGCCTTAATATGATTAACAGACAGCTGAACTTCGGCCACTCTGTTGAAGCCGGAGCCAACGTAAGCACCAATACTTGCAATGGACTCGGCCATCATCGCCGATACTCCTCCATGCAGCACACCAAAGGGCTATTCAGTAGTATTTTTATTGCATCAAACATTGAACTATATACAGTGACCTTAATTTTTTTTACCAATTAGGATGAGATATATCATATATTTACCTGACAGCAGGTCTTTGTGACTTGAAGCTTGCCACTTACTTTAGACAGTGATATAAGGTCGTACTCGAAGCCCAGAGCGTTCAGGGGGCGATCCAGGGCTAAGTGATTGGAACTAATTTTATTAGTTGTTTTCAGTCATGATAATTTTAATCTTATTTGAGTTATTTTACTTAATGTTTATATCATATACTCAAATCTTAAATAAAAAAAACTTATAAACCTTATAAACTTATAAACTTATAAACACTTCATAACTGCTATTTTACATTGAAGTAAATAATTTGGTTACTAATTTTAAACCTTATAAACTTGATAATACTTATCTTAATACTATTGGGGTTTAACATTCTCAGTGGAAGTCAGACGACCTTCTACCTTTTTAAGATGAAGTTTCTTATTAAAATTCCATAAATCATACAGAATATTCTCAGTGTAAGCCGGACTACCTTACCCTCTATTAAAACTGCATCCTTCACGCTTTCATCGGAGTCATATTTTACAAAATGCTTGGAACTGAATATAGAGACGTTTACAAAATGCTTTCTTTATATCAAACAACATATTTATAACTTGATATGGATAAAGATCTATTACAATCCATCAAAATGTTTGTCATGGGTTTCGTTTGAGATATAAATTTTAGATTTATTCTTTATATCCATCTTACTCTCTTAATTATTTACCAATTATGAACAGCATGAAAATATGTTGAGTTATTTTCTAACCAGGTTTAACTGATTATTAATTAATATGTAGAGTTGTATATATCTTACCTGGTTTTTGTTGTATTGCCAGCTTCCGTATCATTTACCCATAACAATTGCATGTCACAATGCTGAAAAATGTTGGAGCAGTAGCCGTGAGAATAGGACATCAGCCCCCTTTTATTATCATCCAAATCTATTGCTTGTGTAGGTACATTCGAAAATTTTCCAGTGTAAAATATATCACTATTTAAGTATTTATTTATATTTCATTGCTTACAAAGATGGCCAACATTTAGACTGCAAACATCAACTATTACTGATACTGATAACAAAAATGTTCTATTTTCAGATTTGGTACTTGTTATCTAACCATTTTATAAAAACTCCCAACTTCCATTCCTCCAGTATTTAAAACTTCGATATTATAACTTCAGTCCCAACACGGATACAATAAGTGCAGGCAGTAGGAAAAAAAAATTCATACCTCCTTTTAACACAGCTAAAAAAATCTATAAAATTAAAGAGACAAGTACATGGATGCTTTATATAACTTTTTAAAACTTGTATTTTATTCTACTAGTGGAACTAAGTGACAAGTATGTTGTTTCTTTATTATTTAGACCAACAAACAATGTGTGCATGAATAAACTTTCAATATTTATCTACTGCCTTGCAATGGAGAATGCATATGCATGATATAGGACATTGGTGATTTATGTTTGAGTAAAACGATTATTTTAGTAGCATTACTTCAATCGTACATCCAACACCTTGATGTTCGGTTGAAAAAAAGAGTTCAAGAGATGATATTTGCGAGAACTGATTACATTTGTAGGTGTGAAAATGCAAAAACAAGTATGACAGTATTATTTGACTATCTGCGGTATCCAATACTAGCTTAGCTGATCACATGAGGTACTATATAGTCATTACATTTTCAATCATGGTTAATTAACTTTCATGTTTGTGGATTATTAATCACATGAGGTACAATCTTTAATTTGTTTAAGCATATACATACAAAAAAATTCATTTTTTTTATAGCTTCAAAATGCTAACCTACTTACCAATTTTTTTCCTTTAGTTTCATCACTAAACATGAAGGTCTCGATTTTGAATAACTCAGCCCGAAATAAACTTAAAGATATGATGGTTGTAGGTGATGTTACTGTAAATAGTTGTGATATCAAACACACTTCTGAAAACTTAATTTCATGCTTAAAAAAAACAATTTTGGAAAATAAAGTTTTTAATTTTTACTATAATTTATACGCATTTATATAATTGAATGAAAATGATAATTCTGCCGCAGTATGATTGCTTATTTGGATTTCATATGATAAGAAGTATTTTATACTTTTTTTGATAATGTATTAAATTTTCTCCAATTCAACATGTAAGCACTATCGACTTATCTAGAATTCAAGAGTGTGAAAAATTTGTGTTTTAACATTCGATTAAACTGTAACTATTATCAGATAATCCCAAATTATTAATTTTACAACCAGCCATTATGAGGAACGACAACAGAATACTTTGAATCAACCCATATGACAACCTAAGCACACATATTACCCAATCTTTCTCTAGCTTTAGTAATTGATTTGGTTCAAAATAGTTGCAAATCATGTTCTAGATCTGAAAACACAATCTCAATTAAATTCTAGATCTGAAAACAATAATTTGTAAACATGAAACACAATCTCAATTAAATTCTAGATCTGAAAACAATAATTTGTAAACATGAAACACAATCTCAATTAAATTCTAGATCTGAAAACAATAATTTGTAAACATGAAATAATTTTTAATAATTTTTACCTCAATCTGAACGAAGATCTCAGTTGATTTCTAGATCTGAAACGACCCAAATTAGCAAGCTCAGATGCGACGTCTTCAAGGGATTGGAGGGCTTCTGACCGGAAACCGTGATTGAAGGGTGAACGATTGGAGAGCGAATTAGAGACGATGCTGAAACCGCGATTGAAGGGCAAGATGAAATCGTAAGCAAAGCTGAAGCAAATTTTGAGGGGAAAAATTTTCAGGCGGAGGGAATTTTTGGTTGTATGTGAAAATAGAGGACCGAATTTTTTGTATAGCGCGGAAGAAAAATTTGTGGGGGAAATTTTTCAGGAGGAGGGAAGTTTTGGCGTAAAGGAGAAGAGTAAACGTGACAAGGCAGGTTTGTTCCAAAGCGTTAATTTAGCTTACATTAATGAATAAAAATTAAAGGAAAAAATGGATTAAAATAGCATTGGTTGCTTTCACACTATAAACGCTGCTAATAGATGTAACCAAATTTATATTTTCTTGTAGTGTACCCACTACAACAAAGTATCTGTCTTGTTTAATAAAATAAAGAAGCCTAAAATGACAATGATATTCCCTAATAAAGCATGAGCCAGCCATAGCAGTGGAAAAGAGAGTCCAAAGCAATACGTCGACTATCTTCGAGCTTGGAAAGAGAAACGGTCCAAACTAAGCTAAGTTATTCCCTCCCTGACTACCTGGGGGGGGGGGGGAACGGAAGAAAAGAGGCGAAACAAAACTAGGTCAGACATAAGTCTGGTAAGTCCAGTGATTTTCAGTATGTAAATAGGTAATAGTAACATGACATGAATAAACTGAATATAAGACAATACCGTGATAGCAGGAATAACAAGATAACCTAAGATTAGCATAAGATATGGTAAGGCAAGATAAACCGAATGCGCTTCTACTCTTTCTTTGCTTCGCTACTACCCTGTTATTATGATTTTTATATCTCTGATCTCCTATTTTCTCTACACCAACTAACCAGTATGCTAACTAGTGTCTTTTATAGAATGATATGTTTCCCCTACTAGTGTCCCAACTAGTATCCTGTGAAAAATGATCTGTATCCCCTATTAGTGTCCCAACTAGTATCCTGTGTTATATAATAAGGTGATCCCACCACCGCAATTGTGGTAGCCTTCAGGTGTACATCTAGTATGAGGATCTTACCTCAGTCAGCATAATTGCCATGAAGATGTTAGATGTACCCTTACTACCCTATCGATCGGCTCCCTACTTGTATTAATTTTCCTTGTGTCTATGTCAGTCGTCCCTCTCTTGCGTATAAATACCCTGTGTTGGTCCCATCATAAGGTGTATCAATCCATATGATAGCAACCCGACACGATTCAAGATGCACGGTGTATACTACTGATGCCCAGAGTCTGCTTTTCCACTTCGGAGCATGTGCATGCCCATACTCCGTAGGAACTACACTGCTGCACCCCCCTGCCTCTATTTTGACTGCTTATAATCATCCCAGTAATCGTGCCCCACCCTGCCTATTTCACGGTACCGTGATACATCTATGTGTGCTACTGATGAAATGGGTCCCCGTTACTAGGGTTTCGTACTAGTTAAGTTTGTGGGCATATATATACAATATTACCCACCTACACGAGATGTACTTAACCCTCCCACTGATTCAAACATATTTATTTAATGGTTACGTTTGTGGGCCAATATATACTAATATTACCCACCTACCCAAAGTTTACTTAACCCTCCTACTTATCAAGTCAATCTGTATTATTGATTAAGCTTGCCTTAACCCTATCCACTTTGTTCATGTAATATTGGTTAAGTGTTGTCCATTCATGTTAACTTAACCTCCCCACACATCATATTGTATTGGTTAAGTGTTTCCTATTAACTTAGCCCTATTAATTCATCATGTTATATTGGTTAATTGTTTCCCCTTAACTTAACCCCACTTGTTCATCATGTTATAATGGTTAAGTGTTCTAAATTTACTTAACCCCACCTTCTTGTTTAATTAACATGTTATAACGGTTAAGTGTTCTAAATTTACTTAATCCCACCTTCTTGTCTAATTAACGTGTTATAACGGTTAAGTGTTCTAAATTTACTTAACCACATCTTCTTGTCTTGTTCTAAATTTACTTAACCCCACCTTCTTGTCTAATTAACATGTTATAACGGTTAAGTGTTCTAAATTTACTTAATCCTACCTTCTTATTCAATTAACATGTTATAAAGGTTAAGTGTTCTAAATTTACATAACCCCACCTTCTTGTCTAATTAACATGTTGTATTGGTTAAGTGTCGCCTATTCATATGTTACTTAACCTTACCATTCTTAGCATGTCTGTTTATTGGCATTAATTAATTTGTTAATGTAACAACCCGTATTTTCAATAACCTGTTATAACGTAAATCGAGGCAGAATTTAATTTATAAATCTGAATCAAGGGAAACGGGCTATGCCATTGCGTTCGTCTCGGAAAAATACGCGAAATAGAGTCCGAGTTTTAGAAAATCGGAGTCTGTATGACCCGATTAAGGCCCAATGAAGTTTTCAGAAAATTTCAAGTTCAAAACAGATTTCGAATTTCGGGTTCAAAATTCGAAAAACGGTCAGATTGGGCTAGGCGGGAAAATTCCCGCCAGAGCACCCAAGTCGACAGCCCTGTCGACTTGGGAGTCGACTTGGTTGGACCCAAGTCGACAGCCCTGTCGACTTGGCTGTCGACTTGGTTCAGCCGGGCAGTTTTGCTTGGTGCACCATTTTGGGGTTTTGGTTAGGTTTTGGGGCCAGATTCAGTTTTAAGGGCTGAGATTGGAATTAGGGTTTAATCCTAAGGTTGAAACTAATCCTAATCTCTATAAATAAGCCCCTAACCTAACCCTAAATCATCATTATTCATTCAAGTAACTAAACTATGGCAAAATCATTCCTCTCATGGCCTCCACTCTCTTCATAAAATTCCTAAGTCATTTCTATGAGAGATTTTCAATGCATACAAGTGTTTTCAAACTTGTATGAGCATCATTAGCTTGCATTCAAGTCAAGTTTCCATATTTACATCATAAAGCAAGGGTTTTGATCATTTTGGCTCAAGGGTTTTTCTATTGGAGCTTGCATTTTGGGTTTATTTGATTGCATAAGGGCTTTGTCTCAATCTTATATTTGCTTATACTCATTTGAGTCTTCATAAGCATTGTAAGCCCTTTTCTACTTTCATATTTAAACTCTAAAGTTAATGAATGATGCAAGTTGTGTTTGATCATTATGATATGCAAGTTTATCATGTTATGTTATGCAAGTATGCCATGTTATGATATGCAAGTTTATCATGTTATGTTATGCAAGTTTGCCATGTTATGATACGCAAGTTTATCATGTTATGTTATGCAAGTTTGTCATGTTATGATATGCAAGTTTATCATGTTATATTATGCAAGTTTGCCATGTTATGATATGCAAGTTTATCATGTTATGTTATGCAAGTTTGCCATGTTATGATATGCAAGTTTATCATGTTATGTTATGCAAGTTTGCTATGTTATGATATGCAAGTTTGCCATATGATATGCAAGTTATGTTATGCAAGTTTGGGTGGATCATTTTGTTCATGTTATCATGTTATGCAAGCTTATCTTGGGTTTATGAGCTTAAAGCTTCAAGCTTTATGCTAAAGGTTGCATTTTGGCAACATGTAAGTTATCGTATCTTTTATGATAACTTGCATGTGAGGCTAAATGCGAACTTATGGCCATCTCTACATGTCATTTATCACCATGTATCACCAATATGCTAAGTTTGGTTTTATGCATTCTTTTGAGGCCTAAAAATGTAATATGCAAGTATATGAACATATGTACATTTCATATGCCACCATGTTAAACTTGTGGCTTCAACACCTTTATGTCATGATTATGCCAAGTTCCCTCTTTCTATCCTTTATGCGCTATTGCGATATGTAAGCGATGGGATTGCGTTTGGGGTTGGGTAAACTTAAAAGACATAAAAACATAAGATTGGGAATTTACCTATTAAGTTAGGTCTACCCATTGGGAATTTACCTATTAAGTTAGGTCTACCCATTGGGAATTTACCTATTAAGTTAGGTCTACCCAAATGCTTGAAAACTTGTAATATGTTTTGGAAACATGGTGGACATGACACTTAGAAAATATAAGTGTGACCAACTCGAGGTTGGGTTGAGTTTGTAGCGTAAAACTACCCGGAACCGACCGGCTTAACTAGTTGCTACAAACAATAGGACCCAATGTGAGAAGTTGGTCATGTTGTACCTTGAACCCGAGGTTAGACCAAGTTGTGGTGTAAAGCTATGCGGACCCGCCCGGCTTAACTAGTAACCACAACAAGGTCTAATGTGAGAGGTTAAGGCACATTAAATTAATTAATGCCTCATGATTAGGGTTAAGTCATGGTCCACTTAATACTTAACCAATTTGGGCTTGGTGGATTAATCGGGGTTAAGTCGTGAACCCATCGTTACACTTAACCAAGTTAATCCATGATTAGTAAAAGGGTTAAACCGTACTTATCCCACTAGAAAAATCCTAGCAATGGGGGTCCACTCCAGCAGTAATCCCAAGTTTGTATCATTAAGACCCTAGGGACTAGGCTAGGGAGGGGGCACGATTACTGGACTTGAGGTAAGTGACCAAAAACGACGGCAGAGTGGTACGCCGGTGTAGTTCCGGGCGGACTATAGTCGTGCACATAGTCCGAAGCCGGGGAAAACATGCACGGGTACCAGTAGATCGATACTGTGCACTTATGTTTATGGTGTCCAGGGGTTTACACCCTAGGGCTTGATACACCCGAAGGGTGGACCCGGCACAGTCCGGCTACAATTATGTTTGGGCCGTATTGACACCAACACGTGACGAGTTAGGCTTATAGGGAGCCGATCGACTAGACCGTTTGGTTGGACCTCGTATTAGGGTCACTTCATGTTATTGGACCTCGTATTAGGGTCACTTCATATTATTGGACCTCGTATTAGGGTCATTTCATGTTATTGGGCCAAAGCTTGGGCCAAGGGATCAATACTTGTTTATTCAAGTCATATTAGCTTGCTAGTACACCTGTGGTGCAAAAACCTTAAACCTGAGTATGCGATGACACCTTTATCTACCTTGTTAGTTAATTATCATGCTAGTATGTTGCTATCCTTATGTTCATCCCTGCTTCTCATGCCAGTTAACTTTATCAGTTTACATTGATTGTAGTAGGGCTTACTCAGTCTTTTTGACTGACCTGTTTTTCTTTCGCCTCTTTTCTTCCGTTCCCCCCCCCCCCCAGGTTCTCAGGGTGGGAATATTGGAGCTTAGCTTGGATTTCTGATCGCTTGCTTGTGGGATTTTAGCTCATGTACGGTCTTGACATGAAGCTAGCTATGGTTATCACTTATTTTGGGGATAGTACTTATGTATTTCAGTTTTTCAGTGATGTTGTTTTTATCTAGACTTGTGTATTTGGAAAGTTGACATTATGTTGTACCAGACTTGTTTTGAAATAGTTTGAAATCTTCCGCTGTTTTACTTATCTTATTTACTCTGTTTACATATATACATATGTTCTTGTTCTGCCTTGATATATCATTATGCATGTTTACCAGGTACAAACGCCCCTCCAAAGTCAGAGTGCTTGCAAGAGCCACCCTGGCGGAGGTGGGGTGTTACATTTGGTATCAGAGCATATGGTTTACGAGAAGGAACAAAAAGGTTTTTAAACCTTTTGGAAAACTATTTTCAAAACCAAGTATAAAGTATTTTCCAAAGAAAAGTCTAGTTTATTTTTAAGGCTATTCCCCAAAAAGCCATTAGCAAAAATTCCTTCATTTTTCTCCATTTTGAATCTATCTTTTTCTTCGTTTTCAGTATGGCCAATAACTTTGCCATTCCGGAGGGAGTACACGTACCTGTTTGGTATAGGAGACTTTTGGAGGCTAGGGCGACGGAAGCCGGCCCCGGAGATGTTCCTCCCCCTCCTCCTCCGGTGGTTAATGTTTCTCCTCCTCCTCCCGTAGCTGATGTTTCTCCTCCCCCTCAGCCTCCACAAGCGGATTTTGCGGAAACTTGTAAGAACTTTAAGACGATGGGTGGCAAGAATTTCATTGGAACCGAGACTTATGTAGAGGCAAGGAATTGGTTGAAAGAAACCGAAGATCTTTTCGCCTTCTTTGATATAGATGACCGTAGGAAGGTTTTATTGGCAGTGTGGTTGCTAAAGGAAGAAGCTGCACGTTGGTGGGTGGTCACCACCGCTACTAGGCCAATTGAGACTTGGGATGACTTTCGGGGAAAGTTTGGACTAAGGTTCCTATCACTGAAGCAAGGGGACATGACTATTAGGGAATACATAGATAAGTTTAATCAACTGGCTCGGGCTGGTTTGGACTTGGTTAACACAGCTCAGAAGAAGGCCCTATACTTTGCTCTAGGATTAAACGAGCCATTACATGGTTTGGCCATATCTCATACACCCTTGGGGGCAACTTTCGAGAGTTTGGTGAATATGGCCCTACTCAATGAAGAGAATAGGAGTGACAAGAAGGAGATCAAGATGAATGATACCCAAGCCAAGAAGACTGATTCCCAGTGGAAAGGAAATCAGGGTAATCCAAGTGGTCAGAGCAGTCAAGGCAATCAGAACAAGAACAAGAACAAGAGTCAAGGCAACAAGGGGAACAACAACAAGGGCAATAACGACAAGAGGAAGTGCCATTATTGCGGTTCAGTTGGGCATCTTATTAAGGATTGTAGGAAGAGAAAAAGGAAGAGTGGTGAATGCTTTCATTGTGGTGAGTTTAGACATTTCAGCAAAGATTGCCTGAAGAAGCAAGGGCAAGGCCAGGGTCAGACTCAGCGTGCTGGGCCTTCAGGAGGGCAAGTTCATGCTCTCAATGCCGCTCCAGTTCCCGATCGAGGTAGTATTTCTGTTGAAAGCCTTGTATACATTTCTGATTTTCCAGTTCGTACCTTGTTTGATTCTGGCGCATCGCATAGTTTATTTCATCTGGTTTAGTTGAAAGTTTGCACCTAAGTACTAGTCTAGTTTATGATCCCGTGTGTGTTTCAAATCCAATTGGGGGTTCCGCCCATTTGTCAATTATCTACGTGGATTTGAAAATCTCTATCTTGAGTGTAGAGTTCTCGTGTGATGCTTATATTCTCGGTTTCATGGGGTATGGGTTGATTTTGGGCATGGATGGGTTGTCCAGTTTTGGAGCCATCCTTGATTTTAGAGCATAGGGTTGTGAGGCTCATGACTCGCCTCGGTAATACCCTAAAAATTTCTTGTAACCCTATGGGTCCCGTCATGTTGTGTTATCTTGAATCCCTCAACTCGTCTATCGATAGTTTGCAATCGGTGAGGGTGGTCCGAGAATATCCTGATATCTTGGGTGAAGTGAAGGGGTTACCCCTAAGCGAGAGATTGATTTCCGCATTTATCTGGTTGATAATGCCAAGCCAGTTACGTGGCCGGTTAGGCACATGGTCCCGCGAGATGAGAATTAAGAAAGCAAGTAAAGGAGTTGCTTGAGAAGAACTTCATACGATGAAGCATTTCCGAAGAGGGTGCTCTAGTAGTATTCGCTACTAATGTGGACAGTTCGCTTCGCCCGTGTGTTGATTATCGTGAGTAGAACAAGAAGTATAGACAACCATTACCAAGGATCGATGATTTGTTTGATCAGCTTGTAGGAACATCTGTTTTCTCTTGATCTTGCTACTGGATTCCATCAGCTCAGAATAGCTGAGGATAGTATAGGCAAAACTGCGTTCAGAACTCCAGATGGATTCTTAGAATGGCTGGTCATGCCATTCGGTTTGACTAATGCACCCTCCTACTTCGTGGACTTGATGAGTAGGGTGTCTAGGGAGTTCCTGAACAAGTTTGTGGTAGTCTTTGTAGATGATATCCTGACTTTCTTAAAGAACGAGGAAGAACATGTTAGACATCTCAAGGAGGTGATGGATACGCTTAGAGTGCGTCAGTTGAAAGCCAAGTCCTCCAAATGTCATTTTGGAGAAAAAGGAGTTAGATTTCTTGGGCACATAGTTTCTAAGCAAGGCTTAGCGGTGGATCCCGCTAAAGTGGTCGCGGTTCAAGACCGGAAAGCTCCGACGAGGACAAGTGAAGTAAGAAGTTCTCTCAGTTTAATTAGTTAGTTAGCGTCCCTTGAGCTTAGACCTACCCTTCTGGATCAAGTAGGGACTTCACAGAAAGAAGACCCGCAGTTAGTCGAGATCATGGACAAGTTGATTCGAGGCGAGATGGTAAGTCACCTCGCTATAGATGACATGGGATGGCTAAGACGCAATGAGAGAAAGAAGGCTCTTGAAGATGCACATCACTCGAGGAGGTGGCCGAGTTTGTCCCAAGGTGCATGTTGTGCCAACAGATTAAGGCCGAGTCATAAAAAGCCCGGTGGGCTATTACATCCATTGGAGGTCCCCGCAATGGAAGTAGTAAAGCGTCACAAAGGATTTCGTGGGTGGACTGCCTAGATCAAGAAAAGGGAATACGAGCATGTGGGTCATAGTAGGTAGACTCACGAAGAGTGCTCATTTCACTCCGGTAAAGAGCGAAAGGACTGCATCATAGCTAGCGACAGTTTACTTTCAAGAAAAGTTCTGTTGCGTGGAATACTTTATAGTAAGTAAACGAGATCCAGGATTCACTGGTGAATTTTGGAGAGCTTGCAGGAAACCATGAGGTCACAGTTATGTTTAAGCTAAGTATGATAGAAGAAGAGTAAGTGAAAGAGGAAGACGAGAGGCGACAATGAAGTGGGTTCCAACTCATATTTGGAAATAAGAGTTAAGAAGCTAAGAAATCATGAGGTAAAAGACGGTCAAAGCACAGTGGAGTTAAACTCAAGGAAACGTGACTTAGAAGATTGAAGGCTGGATACGCGCATCATATCTTTTTTATTATGAGTATATTCTTGATCCTTGTTTTCCTGTGGAACTTACCCGCATGTTATCTTTTTACGTATATCCTCTCGGTCCCATTCTCGGTCCTATTTCTGTCAGGAGGTATGACTTATTGGCTAGTAATACATGTCAGGGTTTGAAGGGGTCCGTTAGGTTGACTAAACCTTTTGGGCTTTTATAGAATATGGGTTGGGTTAGGAAGGGATTTCTTGTAATCCGAAAAGGAGTATATCCTGCTTATCTTCCCGATCTCTTTGTAGCATATCTTTTGCTATCCATGTTTGTCTTGATTATCTAGTTTATCATGTTAATTTTGTCATGAGAACCTTAGGTAGAAACCCTTTGGATGAAACATGTGTTTGAAACATGTTATGCTTGATGTTTGCAAGTGGTTGCAAGTGTTTGCACGTGGTTACTCGTGGATGCATTATACACATTAGGCACTAGATCGGCTCACACACTCCTCATATTGCATATGCATGAGTGTTTACGCTTATTCATGGATGAAAATTTTTGTGTTATCACATGGATGTTGCATATGGATGTATGTTATGTGCACACATATAGATGTTATACATTATGTTAGGAATTGCATACATATGGATTCATTTCACTAACATAATTTGCATTGATGATATTTGCATTAGATAAGTACATATACACACACCTTTGCATATGTTCATACAACATTTAGAATCTTGTAAGGACAATGATTGCTCGTGGATGATGTTTTGAGTAGATGGATGTTGGATGGTAGGATACGTTCTTCATAACTAGAAGATTTCGGGGACGAAATCCTTTAAGGAGGGGAGAATGTAACAACCCGTATTTTCAATAACCTGTTATAACGTAAATCGAGGCAGAATTTAATTTATAAATCTGAAATAAGGGAAACGGGCTTTGCCATTGCGTTCGTCTCGGAAAAATACGCGAAATAGAGTCCGAGTTTTCGAAAATCGGAGTCCGTATGACCCGATTAAGGCCTAATGAAGTTTTCAGAAAATTTCAAGTTCAAAACAGATTTCGAATTTCGGGTTCAAAATTCGAAAAACGGTCAGATTGGGCTAGGCGGGAAAATTCCCGCCAGAGCACCCAAGTCGACAGCCCTGTCGACTTGGGAGTCGACTTGGTTGGAACCAAGTCGACAGCCCTGTCGACTTGGCTGTCGACTTGGTTCAGCCGGACAGTTTTGCTTGGTGCACCATTTTGGGGCTTTGGTTAGGTTTTGGGGCCAGATTCGGTTTTAAGGGCTGAGATTGGAATTAGGGTTTAATCCTAAGGTTGAAACTAATCCTAATCTCTATAAATAAGCCCCTAACCTAACCCTAAATCATCATTATTCATTCAAGTAACTAAACTATGGCAAAATCATTCCTCTCATGGCCTCCACTCTCTTCATAAAATTCCTAAGTCATTTCTATGAGAGATTTTCAATGCATACAAGTGTTTTCAAACTTGTATGAGCATCATTAGCTTGCATTCAAGTCAAGTTTCCATATTTACATCATAAAGCAAGGGTTTTGATCATTTTGGCTCAAGGGTTTTTCTATTGGAGCTTGCATTTTGGGTTTATTTGATTGCATAAGGGCTTTGTCTCAATCTTATATTTGCTTATACTCATTTGAGTCTTCATAAGCATTGTAAGCCCTTTTCTACTTTCATATTTAAACTCTAAAGTTAATGAATGATGCAAGTTGTGTTAGATCATTATGATATGCAAGTTTATCATGTTATGTTATGCAAGTATGCCATGTTATGATATGCAAGTTTATCATGTTATGTTATGCAAGTTTGCCATGTTATGATATGCAAGTTTATCATGTTATGTTATGCAAGTTTGCCATGTTATGATATGCAAGTTTATCATGTTATGTTATGCAAGTTTGCCATGTTATGATATGCAAGTTTATCATGTTATGTTATGCAAGTTTGCCATGTTATGATATGCAAGTTTATCATGTTATGTTATGCAAGTTTGCTATGTTATGATATGCAAGTTTGCCATATGATATGCAAGTTATGTTATGCAAGTTTGGGTGGATCATTTTGTTCATGTTATCATGTTATGCAAGCTTATCTTGGGTTTATGAGCTTAAAGCTTCAAGCTTTATGCTAAAGATTGCATTTTGGCAACATGTAAGTTATCATATCTTTTATGATAACTTGCATGTGAGGCTAAATGCGAACTTATGGCCATCTCTACATGTCATTTATCACCATGTATCACCAATATGCTAAGTTTGGTTTTATGCATGCTTTTGAGGCCTAAAAATGTAATATGCAAGTATATGAACATATGTACATTTCATATGCCACCATGTTAAACTTGCGGCTTCAACACCTTTATGTCATGATTATGCCAAGTTCCCTCTTTCTATCCTTTATGCGCTATTGCGATATGTAAGCGATGGGATTGCGTTTGGGGTTGGGTAAACTTAAAAGACATAAAAACATAAGATTGGGAATTTACCTATTAAGTTAGGTCTACCCATTGGGAATTTACCTATTAAGTTAGGTCTACCCATTGGGAATTTACCTATTAAGTTAGGTCTACCCAAATGCTTGAAAACTTGTAATATGTTTTGGAAACATGGTGGACATGACACTTAGAAAATATAAGTGTGACCAACTCGAGGTTGGGTTGAGTTTGTAGCGTAAAACTACCCGGAACCGACCGGCTTAACTAGTTGCTACAAACAATAGGACCCAATGTGAGAAGTTGGTCATGTTGTACCTTGAACCCGAGGTTAGACCTAGTTGTGGTGTAAAGCTACGCGGACCCGCCCGGCTTAACTAGTAACCACAACAAGGTCTAATGTGAGAGGTTAAGGCACATTAAATTAATTAATGCCTCATGATTAGGGTTAAGTAATGGTCCACTTAATACTTAACCAATTTGGGCTTGGTGGATTAATCGGGGTTAAGTCGTGAACCCATCGTTACACTTAACCAAGTTAATCCATGATTAGTAAAAGGGTTAAACCGTACTTAACCCACTAGAAAAATCCTAGCAATGGGGGTCCACTCCAGCAGTAATCCCAAGTTTGTATCATTAAGACCCTAGGGACTAGGCTAGGGAGGGGGCATGATTACTGGACTTGAGGTAAGTGACCAAAAACGACGGCAGAGTGGTACGCCGGTGTAGTTCCGGGCGGACTATAGTCGTGCACATAGTCCGAAGCCGGGGAAAACATGCACGGGTACCAGTAGATCGAGACTGTGCACTTATGTTTATGGTGTCCAGGGGTTTACACCCTAGGGCTTGATACACCCGAAGGGTGGACCCGGCACAGTCCGACTACAATTATGTTTGGGCCGTATTGACACCAACACGTGACGAGTTAGGCTTATAGGGAGCCGATCGACTAGACCGTTTGGTTGGACCTCGTATTAGGGTCACTTCATGTTATTGGACCTCGTATTAGGGTCACTTCATATTATTGGACCTCGTATTAGGGTCATTTCATGTTATTGGGCCAAAGCTTGGGCCAAGGGATCAATACTTGTTTATTCAAGTCATATTAGCTTGCTAGTACACCTGTGGTGCAAAAACCTTAAACCTGAGTATGCGATGACACCTTTATCTACCTTGTTAGTTAATTATCATGCTAGTATGTTGCTATCCTTATGTTCATCCCTGCTTCTCATGCCAGTTAACTTTATCAGTTTACATTGATTGTAGTAGGGCTTACTCAGTCTTTTTGACTGACCTGTTTTTCTTTCGCCTCTTTTCTTCCGTTTCCCCCCCCCTCCCCCCCAGGTTCTCAGGGTGGGAATATTGGAGCTTAGCTTGGATTTCTGATCGCTTGCTTGTGGGATTTTAGCTCATGTACGGTCTTGACATGAAGCTAGCTATGGTTATCACTTATTTTGGGGATAGTACTTATGTATTTCAGTTTTTCAGTGATGTTGTTTTTATCTAGACTTGTGTATTTGGAAAGTTGACATTATGTTGTACCAGACTTGTTTTGAAATAGTTTGAAATCTTCCGCTGTTTTACTTATCTTATTTACTCTGTTTACATATATACATATGTTCTTGTTCTGCCTTGATATATCATTATGCATGTTTACCCGGTACAAACGCCCCTCCAAAGTCAGAGTGCTTGCAAGAGCCACCCTGGCGGAGGTGGGGTGTTACAGTTAATGCCCCAACCTCTCACATTAGAACTGTTGTTTGCGGTTGTTGGATGTGCCGGGCGATTCCAGGTAGACTTCTACCGCAAACTCATTCTAACCTCGGGTTTTGGGCTAAATGCGCTAACCTCTCACATTAGATCTGTGTTGTTGCGGTTACTGGATGTGCCGGGCGGTTCCGGGCTGTTTTATACCGCAACTCAATCTAACCTCGTGTTAGGCATGTTCATCTTTTAGCCACTTTACATATTTACAATCTATGTTCATATGTAAATTATCCACAAGTGTTGTCAATTCAAGTCATGCCCCATTTACCCTTTAAATTATGTCCGTAGTTCTAGTATACAAATTCTACGATTTTATGCTACTAATCATTTACATGATTATGAACCAATTTATGCCAATAGCATGTAGTTTAATATTTCTCCCCAACGCCTCCCCCGTTATTCATTCGCATAATTCACATAGAACGTTAGGCTCGCAAATTAGCCTAACTTATACATAAAAGGGAAAAGAAAGGGATATGTAACATTCCAATAGGCATAAACAATATAGATCGACATGCGTACTATAAATTTGGGATAGAACGACATAGACTTAATTAAGCATATAGGCGTGATCTTGCATTTAAATTAGATCCAATTAACATGCGAACTAGCATAATTTTGATTGTATAAACATGAACTTATATAGATCTCAAACATGGGTACTAGCTTGGATCTAACATATAACATGTATAAACATAAATTAGCATGTAACTTACATACATAAAAGAACCACAAATTTAATACAACATGATAGGTTCAATGGCATCATTCCCCAATAGTCTCATAGGCATAATAGGTTTTACTATGTCAGTCACTACAGTCCAATAGGCATGACAGGTTTTACTATGTCAGTCACAACAGTCCAATAGGCATGATAAGCTTTACTATGTTAGTCACAGCAGTCCAATAGGCATAAGCAATTCAGAATTGAAAAAAGGATAGGCACGAATAGAATTAGGCATAGTTCTAGATCCAATTATTACAGTCATGATTTCTTATTAGGTGTTTACATCTAAACAGAAACTCTACTTACAGAAAAAAGGACCCATCTTGATTTCTAGGATCTGATTTCTGAATTCGAAAAGCAATACTTTGATGTAGACAATTGATTCTCTAGTTCTTCTGATTGATTCCTAATTTGAATTTGATTCTCTAGTTTGGGGTAGATGAATGGAGGCTAGGCCAGTTTGTAGACGAACAACATGACGACTTCATAGAATGAGTTCTAGGGTTGAGGTTTGGGGTGATTATATAAAAGTGTAGGTTTAATTCTAGCCTTTAGATTAGTCTAGGAGAAATCAGAGCCATCAAACCAAAGAGATGTGTCATCCAACCAACTGTAGCATGACACATATGCCCTGATACCTCAGAAATCAATCATTGGCCAATCAGAGAAGGCCACGCTAAAAAAAAATCCTTGACCAACAAAAATGCGCCACGGGCGCCACATGATGCGTACACGTCATATATATATACATATACATATATATGTATATATTTTCTATATATATATATATATATTTATATATTTTTTCTTTTTATCTATCTTCCCAATTAATCATTTTCACACTAAACCACTTTTTGAACTGCGTTCACACAAAACCACTTTTTAGCCATTCCCCTAAAACAAAAATATGGCGCTGGCGGGGATTGAACTCTGTACCTCTTGTATGCAAGTAACATGTTCTAACCAAATGAGCTACTAAGTCTTTTTCTCACAAACCTTAGGACAATGCTAAACATTATTCTTTTCTCATTCCTCTTTTTCATGTTTTGCTGCAATATTTAATTTAAAGATATCTTCTTCATTTTAAATCGGTTTTCTGCAAACCATAGGTCTAAATTGACTAAAAATCGCCACGAACGCAATGAAGCTAATTTCGTGACCAAATTCCTGAAGCTCCTCAAAATTTTCTTTTTAAATGTTCGCATGCGTTTCTTCCCATTTCATGTATTGCACTTAACTAACTTATTACATGAAATATTTATTGTCATTATTTAATTTTTCTCTTAAATATACCTATGTATATAATATATATGCATATTTCCACTTTTAACATTAAGTATTCTTTAATTTGCTGCTTTAACATTCATATTAAATATGCGGTGTTACATTCTCCCCTTCTTTAAAGGATTTCGTCCCCGAAATCTCTAAGAATGTATCCTAAGACTGATCATCCATCTACTCAACCCTCAATCACAGGCATCCATTATCCTTAAAAAGATTTCTAATGCTTTCATGATCATATGCATAGTGTGTGTACATGCCCTTATCTAATGCAAAATCAGGCGGTCTACTGATTCAGTGGACCTCCTTAATGCAAATTATGTCAATGCTATGAGTTTATCATGTATGCAATTATTCCTAATCGTACTTTATAACTTCTTCATGAGTGCTCAATCATTCATACAAATGCAACATCCATATGATAACACATCAAGTTTCAATCCATATATATACACACATATATGCATATGCAATATGAAAGTGACTGAGCCGATCTAGTGTGTGTGTGTATATGCTTCCACGAGCAACCATTAGCAACCACTTGCAACCAACAATCATAACATGTTTCAAATACATGTTTACATCCATTGGTTTCTACCTAAGGATCGAGGATTGGATCGAGAGGATATACTTAAAAGATAAAGACTAGAAAATAAACTTTACAGAAAAAGAGAGAACAAGGATATACCCTCAAAAAGGGTATGATGCGCGTATCTAGTCTTCTTAGTCTCATCTTCTTGAGCTTCACTCCATATTGCTCTGGCTGTCTTAACTTCACAATTGCGTAGCTTCTTAATTTCTGTTTCTAGAATATGCGTTGGAACTCATTTCACTGTCGCCTCTCGTTCCATGATCTTCTTATATTATACTTGGCACTACAACTTCAGTCGTGTCCTGCTAGCATTTCCTCAAAAGGTCTTCCAAAATCCTATTCACCCTTTCTATCAGAGGATGATAAGCGGTGCTCAAACATAACTGCGTACTTATGGCTTCTTGCAAGCTTATTTATTAAGGTGACTAGAGGTCTCTTCTCTACTTATTTTATCCATTGCGTCAGCTATCTGAGAGTCTTTTCTTTGTGAAGTCTCTATTTAATTCAAAAACGTAGGTCTTACTCCTAGCGATGTCGACTACTAACTTAACCGAAGGTTTTAAAATCAAGGTTTGATATGTATTCTGAACTTTTCCTTTTCACATAAAGAGGACTTGAAGTCAACCTTTTTCTTCTTAAGGCATCCGCTATGACCTTACCCTTACATCAAAATGGCGCCTAGTCTGTGCCGCATGCATCCGTGTGTACCATAAGCCTTTTACTACTGTAAGGTAAAAGTCAAAACTGGGGCCGTTGTAAGAGCCCTCTTCGATTGTTGGAAAGCGATTTCACAACCAATATCCTGAGCAAAGGTTATATTCTTCTCCGTCAATCTTGTAAGTGGGGCTGATACCTTCGCAAAGTCCTTAATGAACTTCCTATATTAGCCCGCTAGTCCAAGAAAGCTTCTTACTTCTATTGCATTCCTTGGGACCTTCCAGTCTAAGACCGCAACTACTTTTGCGGGATCTACTGCTATCCCTTCTTTGGACGCCACGTGTCCTAGAAACCTTACTTCTTCTCTCCAAAAATGGCATTTTTGGAGAACTTCGCCTTAAGTTGATGCGCTTGGAGGGTATCCGAGACTTCCCTTAGATGCAAAGAATGTTCTTCCTCATTCCAAAATATCATCTATGCACAAGCGAAGTGAACCATCAGCCTTTGTAACGAAAATGACTGGAGCACCCCATTCAGAAATACTTCGCCTTATGAACCCATTTTCAAGTAACTCTTTTACTTGTTCACTGAGCCCTTCCTTTCCCTTGGATTCATGTGTCGTACAGGTAATGCAACTTGTTTTTCATTATCAACTACATGTATGTGGAAGTCTATCTCGCGTTTTAGGGGACAAACCCCTAACCTAATCAAAAACATCTGCGTACTCATGGACTACTCCAACGGATCGCAAGTCGTCGATAGATGCATCAAGTGATTCTTGGTAGCTAAGACAAACTGATCCCTTAGGATCACACGAAATCTCGAGGGTATTCCCAAGGCATGTCGAAAGTCTAACTACCCTCCTTTCACAATTACTAGCTAACCAATCCATGCCTAGAATCAACCCATAGCCCATGAAACCAAAAACACAAGCATTACACTTAGCCTCAATACTAAATATAGCTATTCTCAAATCCTTACAAACCAAAGATAAATGAGCCGAACCACCGATTGGATTTGAGACAATAATGGGATCTTCTACTGTAACGACCCAGAAAATCTGAACCAATTTAAAAATTTTAAATTGGCTAAAATAATGGATTTTAAATATTTAAAATAAATGTTTTGAATAATGGCAATGAAAAGTGAGTTTGAATCGACAATCGAAAATGAATATAATTAATTTTAATTATAAACAAGGCCTGAAATGGCGCTGCAGTTTCAAAAATTGAATTCAAACTTTGTCGGACTGTACCGGGTGCAAAACAAAACGGATTTTAGCGAAACCAAAAATATTTAAATCTGTTAGTGAATACCTTTCTAACGAATCTGAAAAATCGAATTTTCATAGCGGAAAGCAAAAGTTATGGCCGAATGAATTTTCAGAAAGGTCGCTATGGAATTTATATAGCCCGTGAAATTGGCCATTTTGCATGCGACCTCGGAATTCGACGAAACCACTTTTGTTGGATCCGGGATGTGAAGTTATTGCTAGGTTTCAAATTTCAGGATTTTTGAAGCTATTATGTGAGCGTGGCAAAGGAAAATGTGTTTTGTTCAATTATAGTTAAATTGGATCGACCAGAAATGGGCCTTTTTGCAAACGGTCTCAGAATTCGACGAAACTAGTTTTGTTGGGACCGTATCGTCAAAACATAGCTAGATTTATTTTTCTGGAATTTTTCAAATCAGTTTGTGGCCCTGGCAGGTTGAAATGCACGTTCAAATTAAATATTGAATGTTTTATATTTTAATTTGAAGGAAAACTGACTGAAACATTCGAATGGGCCTTCGAGACATATCCCATTGTGTTCGGAATGGGGGTAAAATGCTAGGGACGACTGTCATTGGGTTTGGATTGGGGGTCGTGTGAGAAAACCCCTTTTTTATAAACCATCGGGCAATAGAATTATTTCTTCATAAATTAAAAACAAAAATAAAATCAAAAAAACCCTCGCCGCCCTCCTGATATCGACGGAAGCCGTTTTCGCCACTTCCCAAGCAATTTCGGGCCGCCACGCTCATTTTCAGCTCCACCCCCAGTTGAACTTTTTGAAGAGGATCCTCCACTCTTCAAATCCGCACCAGTCTCGCCCCTTCTGGTTTCGTATCCCGCGAGAATCGCCCTCCTGAAGTTTCGACGTTCAAGCCGCCGATTCTCCCCCACCGTGGATCCGAGTTGGCCGCGCTTCCAGGGGGTGGTGCGCCTCTCCTAGCCCTTCGACGCTGCGAAGGCCAATCGTCCTCTAGCTTCACGGATTGGGAGAAAATTACAACCCTAGTTTCGAACGATTTGCTGAGGTAATCGGCTTTGTTTATTTAATCTGATTTTAACACCTTTAAACCGTTGCAAACTTTGAAAAATCATATCTTTTTCGTTTCTTGTCGAAATTCAGTGAAACAAGAGACAGTGGACTCGTGTGGAAGTCTTCTACATTTTAGAAGAGACCGCATATTTTTCTGAGCCTTCTGCTATTTTTGGTGGAGTGGAACCCAATGTGAGATTTCTAATTTATAAACAATATGGAAAACGACGATGTATAAATTATATAGTCGATGTATGAGTTATATAAGCATTGTACACCTCTTGTATAAGCGTTGTATAAGTTGTACGTTCGATGTATGAGTTATATATGCGTTGTAAAAATTATATATGTGTTGAAATAAAATTGAATTGCTATATATATATATATACGCCCCTCGTCCACAAACCATGGACGATATTTATTGATTGTGATTGGTGTGAAAATTGATTGATAACGAATGGTTGTTTGGGATTGTTTGTGGTTGATATTGATTGATTGTGATTGAAAAATACCCATTTGTGGTTGAGAAATATTTGGTTGAAACCACATAGGATTAGTTTGTGGAAATGAAATAAATATATACATGCCGCCTGCGTGCGAACTAGATGCATGATCCCCATTGTCAAAAACCGCGAGGTTTTAAGGTAGAGCGAGGAGCCGTACTAGGGACGGTCCCGGTTTTAACTACCCTGCCGTTATGCTGCCAAAATTTTGAATAATATTCATGTGTTTGAATTATTTTCATTTGCTGAAACTATATTTATTCATTGAATAGAAAACCTTCATGTGTTGAATCGATATCCATTCGTTGATTAGAAATTCATGTGTTGAATGGTATTCGTGTTTTAAATATAAAAATCACCTTTTATCACCTATATAAACTATATAAAATAATAGTGTTTTGAAATGAATTGTTTTACAATAAAAATCACATTTTTATTATATTCACGAATTGTTGAAATGTGAAGTGTTAAAAATAGCCACTCGTTCAAATAAATATATAAGAGTTGAAATATTCATTAATTAGCTAATGACATGATTTTTGCCTATACATGCAACATTAGAATGAATGGTGTTTTTAAACCAGATGGAATTAAATATGAAGTTGAATAGAAAATGATAAGTGATAAGAACTATGTATATGTACATGCATATTTATTGAACAGGTTATAGCAAAGGGGCTAGAGAAGAGGAATAAAATTTTGTGCCCGACAAATAGGTACACATTTACTGTTTTGTTTGGGTGATGATTTTATGAGCCTGTTGGCCAGCCGCTTGGCCTTTTCTTTTTCTTTTTGACATGAGACGCCCGTGTGGCTATTTGGGAATTTTCCCAGCCCCTCCCGTACAAAGGAGGTTATGGCGAATTTTTCCGAAATTTAAAGGCGTTAGTGAAATATTTGAAGTGAAAACGAGATTGAAATTGTTGAATGAACTATATTTATATAAATATATAAATATAAATAAAATTAAAAAGAAACATGGCCGTGCAGTTCGTGTTTTGAAACCGTGATTTCAAACAACTAGTGCGGGAAATCCGACCATTGGATTTTCCCGAAACCACAACCGTTGGGTTCGCCTTGGAAATATCTTTCCAACGACACCAACTTTGTAAAAATCCAACGGTTGGATTGTCTGGAATGTTTAATTCAAATCTGAAGAAAAACAGCGCCAGAAGCGATTATATTATATATATATATATATAATTATATTTAATCGAATAACGACGCTGTAGTTCGTATTTTGAAATTGAAACTTCAAACGATTGTACCGGGAGATCCGACCGTCGGGTTTTCCCGAAACTGGAACCGTTGGATTCGTTTTGAAAAGACCTTTCTAATGATGTAAATTTTGTGAAGATCCAACGGTTAGATTTTCAGATATGTGTAAATCAAATCTGAAGAAAAACAGCGCCACGGCCGCGTTATGGCCCGAAGCGTCGTTTTGAATAAATTGGCTATTTTTAAATAAATAAAAATAGCGATAAATCGTTATAAAATATCATAAACGATATGGAATGGAAATAAACTGAATTTGCTCGATTTGTGTGGTATTTGATGGTTGAATGAGTTTGGTGTGAAAATTACAAAAAAGAACAAAATTGGTGTTGTCGAATAATTTAACCATTGAAATAAATTGATTTGAAATTCTAAATATACGTGAATTATTTGAAAAGGCCGAGTTAATTCTCATTTCAAATAATTGACCGACGATTGAAAGTCGAAGATGAAGACGGTGGCCGAAGACCGGAGATCTTCACCTCGTTTGGATGGTAACCGAGGTCCTGATTGGGAGGCATCCCGAAATATGGATAATGAGTGGTGATCGTCCAGACGTACGTGGTGATCGCTGGGTTTGCGAGGTATTTAGTGTCTCCGGTTTCGTTCAGACCCAGAACGGACTTGTAAATGGACTGTGTGTCTGACATTGGATTTTATTCTGTGTTGATTGATCTCTATTAAATATACATCTGTTTGGCGGCGGAGAATTTATTCTTTTGCTTAACGCCCTTCTCTGAAACGCACGAGCTCAGAGGTTGTATATCGATGGACATCAGTCGCATGACATGAATTGCTAGTGTGACATGCCTAAGTGGCACACGATCAGGGCTTCTGTTGAAAAGCAAAGTCTTGTGTTGATGATTAAAGCCCCGCCTGTGTGGTATAGCTTTGTGTATAACGTAAAATCGCGAGCCTCACACCCCGCTATGAACCAGAAACGGGAGAAGGACCTCAGGGAGGGCATGCGTTTCTTTCTAGCTAGGGTGGTTTCAGTGACCTACCAACCCTGACATTTATATACTTTTCACCTATGTGGTTGTTGCTGATGCGAGGCGCCTCGGTTTAATCGGACGATCCGGGTCCGATGGAGTCATTCGTTGGCTCGTTTGCGCCCCAGAGGGCGGGGAAACGTATTGTTCAGGCATTTTAATCCACATCGGTGGACCGGCCCTGACGATCCAAGGGTCCACCTGAGTCTGGGTCCTGTGGCTCGGGCTAGAGAGTCACGAATTCGGTAAGGACTATCTTTTGCCTTAGTTCATGACGGAAATCCAATTTCCAAATACGTGACTGTGCGGTTTCGATTGTATATATATATTTGGCGACATAGTGGCATGGGACGCTCATGTCGTCTATGATTGATAGTTATGATTTGAAATTGTTTTCAAAACATATAAACACTAGTAATAATATCAAATGCTTTTGGTTTTATTCGTACCAAGCATATTTTGGCCGTTATAAGGTAAAAACTCTATCCTCCGGTTTGCGTTGCATTGTGTGATGGGAATTGAGTCTTATAATGATTTCATTTTTATAAAAATCATAGCGTTGTTTCAAAGAATGATTTGTTTTAAAGCACTGGCAATCCAATGGAGTGAACCCGTTCCACGAAAGTGGCGTGGTCCTGGGATTGGCCATATTATATATATGTTGAGTAGATTTCTCATACCAGTCCCATGACTGACTCGTAGTTTGTTTCACTTTCAAACTCGGGTGCCCCCTTTTCTACACGGGCAGCCTTGTATTCAGGTTTAGCAGGCTTTATCTGGATAGCTGGAGCTGAAGATGGATTCTATCATTTATCTCTTTTTATGCTGTTCAGCTCCTATTGTACATATTTTGTTTATTTCCGTTGTAGACATTTATGTATAGCTGGATTGTATTTGTACTAAGTAAGATCCTGTATACTGTGTAACTCTAATGATACTTTTATCCAGTATATTCTATTGTTCATTATCTGGTGTATTTATTTATTTTTGTTCTGCTGTTATCTGTTTATGTGTTATATTCTAAAGATAACCATTGTCTCCGTCTGTACGGGGTTTGGGGTCGTCATAACGTGGTATCAGAGCTTTGGTTAAGCTTAGTGCAGGAATATAACGTATTAACGAACTCGTCAGAAATAGAACCAATAGTGTTCTAGGACGGGTAACTCTATACAGATAGGATCAGTAATATCCTAGTATGAGTAAAGCAGAATGAAATTACACCTCGATAGACACATTTACATTTGAAGTATGTGTTTCTATATTTTAAAAAAAATACCTTTTCTGTGACCTGACACTTGATCTGCCATTTGCAGACGTACTAGAAAATGAGTGTTAGAAACAGAAGGAATGCAGAACTGGATATTGAGGCCCTATTAATCAAATATCGAAATATGGGTGGAATACCATTCTCAGGTGAAGAATCTATTATGAAGACACAGGCATGGATTCGTTCGGCTGAAAAGATCTTTGATGGTTTAAAGCTGAGGGATGACCAGAAAAGATTACTGGCCTCCTGGGCACTCAAAGACGAAGCTTTGTTCTGGTGGGATTCGGTTATAGAGAATAACCAAGAAGGTGATATCACCTAGGACAGATTCAAAGTGATTTTCCTAGAAAGATTTACCCCTCCAGAAGCGACTGAGCGATGATGCGACGAATTTTCTTATCTGATACAAGGTGACATGACCATCCCAGAATATCATAAGAAATTCAACGAACTTTCTCATTTTGCTCCTCATCTGATTAAAGACCCAAAGAGGAAAAATCTGAGATTTATTCACGGGCTTCAGAGAAAATATCAGAATAGTGTAATGAGGAACGTGAAGCTTCCCTTTTCTGAAATGATTTATATGGCTTATCAGTATGAAGATCTCCATAAGAAAGGAATATTATGCGACGAAGAAGAAGTCAGTTTTAGTGACAAAGCAGAGTCGGAAACTGTTATTCCTGAAGCTAGTACGACGTCTGAGATCAGTAAGAAGCCCAGTGCCAAGAGAAAAAGGGCTGAATCTGGGAAAGAACCTGTAACGACCGCCGTATGCAATAACTGCAATAGGCAAGGACATCTCTCGATAAGTTGCAGATCTCTAAAGAAACAAGTAAAGGATGGGTCTAAATCCGGTAAGAGGTTACAAGAGAAAAGAGGATGCCATAAGTGCCACCAGGCCGGTTATATTGCGAAAAACTGCCCGCTATTCAGAAATCCTGGAATAGTTCAAGTGAATGAAGTAGCAGAAGCTTCTGAGCCCATAGCTATTCAAGAGAGGCCAGATGTTTTAGAAGGCACGCTAACTGTCAAAAATATTCCAGTTAAAGTGCTGTTTGACACAGGCGCGTCACGAAGCTTCATTGTAAAGGATGCAGCTAAGAAACTGGATTTGAATTTGAAAAAGCTGAAGGAACCAATGACTGTCCAGAATCCAGTTGGGGATGCCATTGATCTCAGTTGGGTTTGTGGAGTGCCGGTTTCTTTCTTTCATTATCGGTTTCCCACCATCGCGGTCGTCATGAATTTTAAAGAATTTGATCTTATCTTGGGGTTAGACTGGTTGACTAAATATGAAGCTGAAGTTAAATGCGCCGACAGAGTCGTAAAGGCGAAGATTAAATCAGGTGATTATATAACCATTCCCTGTGAAGGTCAGAATGCTAATAGAAAAGACTTCTGGGCAGCTTTGAATGTTTCTCCAGCCCAAATAGAAAATATCCCTGAAGTTACAGAGAATATTCTAGATCTCATCAAAGACATTCCGGTCGTCAAGAACTATGCGGATGTGTTCGAAGAAGTTGTTCGCTTACCTCCGCAGAGAGAAACAGATTTCAAAATTGCTTTAATTCCGAATGCAAGGCCGGTAGTTCACGCTATTCGAAGAATGTCCTTGAAAGAGAAAGAGGAATTAGACAATCAAACAAGACAGCTAGTTTGGAAGGGTCTGATCAGGCCTAGTTTCTCTGATTGGGGTGCAGCAGTGGTGTTTGTCCCAAAATCTGACGGTACTCTACGTCTATGTGTGGATTATCGAGATCTGAACAAACAGACAATAAAGAACAAATATCCATTGCCGCGGACTGATGATTTGTTAGATCGATTAAATGGAGCACAAGTATTTTCACGAATGGACCTAGCTACAGGCTTCCATCAACTTCGAATTGCCGAAGAGTGTGTTCCAATGACAACGTTCAGAGGCCCCGACTTATTCTACGAGTGGTTAGTAATGCCGTTCGGCTTATGTAACGCTCCCGCTTACTTCGTCGATCTAATGAACAGAGTATTCAGAGGAGTATTGAATAAATTTGTTTTGGTTTTTATTGATGATATTCTAATATTCTCTAAATCGAAGGCCGAGCATGAAAAACATTTGGAACAAGTGTTAGAAATCCTCAGAAGGAATGTATTGAAAGCAAAGTTTTCCAAATGTATATTCTGGCAAGATGAAGTGAAATTTCTGGGCCATGTCGTATCGAAAGAAGGAATCGCTGTGGATCCAAGTAAAATCACGGCTATTCAGAATTGGAAACAGCCCAGTACCCCCACTGAAGTCTGCAGTTTTCTCGGTTTGGCTAGTTATTACCGGAAGTTCGTTAAAACTTTTCGAAGATATATGGTCATTTAATGAAGCTTACAAAGAAGCACTCTAAATTCAAATGGACTCCCGAGAGTGAAGAGGCTTTTGAAGAGCTAAAGCTGAGATTAACAACTGCTCCAGTGTTAACCATCATCGATGGCAACCAGGATTTGAAAGTCTGGACTGATGCTTTTAGAGAAGGCCTTGGTGCAGTGTTAATGCAAAGAGGCCAAGTGATTGCTTATGCTAGCCGTCAACTGAAGCCGCACGAGAAAAACTACGTAACTCATGATCTTGAGTTATTGGCTATAGTTTTCGCCTTGAAAATCTGGAGACACTATCTCCTGGGTGAGAGATTTGAACTGTTTACAGATCACCAGTCGTTAAAGTATCTGTTCACCCAGAAAGATCTGAATTTGAGGCAGCAACGTTGGCTGGAGTTTCTTACAGCATACGATTTTGAAATTCTATACACTCCAGGGAAAGCCAATGTCGTGGCCGATGCGTTAAGTCGAAAGAATGAAATGATCGCCAATTTCATCATTGCGACTTCGTTGATTGACAAGATATCGGCTCTCCAAGAAGACGACCGATTTATCAAAGGAATGAGTCAGCGAATTCGTGAAGGCAATGCTACGGATTTCCAGCTTGACAGCGAAGGGATTCTGAGGTTAGAAGGACGAATTTGTGTTCCAGAGATTCCTGAACTCAGAAGAGATGTGCTTGATGAATGCCACAAATCTATGCTCAGTATCCATCCGGGTGTGAGTAAAATGTATAACGATATCAAGCGCACATTCTGGTGGAAGTCGTTAAAGAGAGACATATCGATATATGTTAGTCGATGCCCTACTTGCCAGCTAGTCAAAAGTGACCAACAGAAACTAGCTGGATTATTGCAACCACTAGAAGTCCCTGGTTGGAAGTGGGAGCAAATTTCTATGGATTTCATTAATGGTCTGCCCAGAACAAGAAAAGGAAATGACAGTATTTGGGTGATCGTAGATCGCTTCACGAAGACCGCCCATTTCATACCTGTCAGATCAAACAGAACTGCTCAGAGTCTGGCGCAGATTTACTCCAGGGAAATAGTTAGACTGCATGGAGTGCCGCTCAGTATAGTCAGTGATAGAGATACAATATTCACTAGCAAATTCTGGGAAGCATTTCAAGTCGAGCTGGGAACGAAGTTGAACTTAAGCACCGCTTATCATCCTCAGACAGATGACCAGACTGAGAGGGTGGATCGTATTTTAGAGGATCTATTGCGGGCTTGTGTTATAGATTTCGGTGGATCATGGGAAGACCATCTGCATTTGGCTGAATTCTCATATAACAACAGCTACCAGGCGAGTCTGACAATGTCGCCATTCGAAGCATTGTATGGTAGACCATGCCGATCTCCTGCTTGTTGGGTCGAACCCGGTAATAGACTTGTGTTGGGTCCTGATATGATCCGAGAAGCCGCCGACAAAGTCGATTTTATTAAGAAGCAATTACTTGCCGCTCAAAGCCGACAAAAGAGCTATGCCGATAGAAGAAGAAGAGATATATCCTTTGTTGTTGGCGACTATGTATATTTGAAAGTATCACCGATGAGAGGAGTAATCCGGTTTGGTAAAACTGGAAAGTTAGCGCCCAAATTCATTGGTCCGTTTCCTATTCTGGAACGAATCGGAACTCTCGCTTATAGAGTCAAATTGCCTGATTGGTTGCCTGAAGTTCATGATGTATTTCATATATCTCAAATTCGAAAGCACGTTCATGATCCAGACTTGATCGTGGAAGAAGCAGCTCTGCAGGATATTGAAATTACTCCCGAATTAGCTGTGAGAAGAGAGCCGCTAAAGATTATCGGCAAAGAAACCAAAGAGCCGAGGAATAAGAAGGTTCACTTAGTCAAAGTGCAATGGAGTGGAGATCCGCGAGATTGTACTTGGGAAACTAAGGAGAGCATTTAGAAAGCCTATCCCATATGCCGAGTAGATATCTCTGATTGACTCCGGTGCAAGGTACATTTACCCTACTTTGCATTACCATTTAATTCCCTACTCTGTTGTTATTTTCTTTTTATAGATGTGCACTTTTAAATTCTATGGTCTGAATGATTTTAAAAAGAGTATAGAAAGTGATTAGTACATTTTTGAAAGGTCAAAAACAATTGGATTGGTTGTTGTGTTGTGTGATTGTAGATTTATCAAACCACTTTCGACTTTGTTCCTTTTCGGGGACGAAAAGTTTTAAGTGGGGGAGATTGTAACGACCCAGAAAATTTGAACCAATTTAAAAATTTTAAATTGGCTAAAATAATGGATTTTAAATATTTAAAATAAATATTTTGAATAATGGCAATGAAAAGTGAGTTTGAATCGACAATCGAAATCGAATATAATTAATTTTAATTATAAACAAGGCCTGAAATGGCGCTGTAGTTTCAAAAATTGAATTCAAACTTTGTCGGACTGTACCGGGTGCAAAACAAAACGGATTTTAGTGAAACCAAAAATATTTAAATCTGTTAGTGAATACCTTTCTAACGAATCTGAAAAATCGAATTTTCATAGCGGAAAGCAAAAGTTATGGCCGAATGAATTTTCAGAAAGGTCGCTATGGAATTTATATAGCCCGTGAAATTGGCCATTTTGCATGCGACCTCGGAATTCGACGAAACCACTTTTGTTGGATCCGGGATGTGAAGTTATTGCTAGGTTTCAAATTTCAGGATTTTTGAAGCTAGTATGTGAGCGTGGCAAAGGAAAATGTGTTTTGTTCAATTATAGTCAAATTGGATCGACCAGAAATGGGCCTTTTTGCAAACGGTCTCAGAATTCGACGAAACAAGTTTTGTTGGGACCGTATCGTCAAAACATAGCTAGATTTATTTTTCTGGAATTTTTCGAATCAGTTTGTGGCCCTGGCAGGTTGAAATGCACGTTCAAATTAAATATTGAATGTTTTATATTTTAATTTGAAGGAAAACTGACTGAAACATTCGAATGGGCCTTCGAGACATATCCCATTGTGTTCGGAATGGGGGTAAAACGCTAGGGACGACTGTCGTTGGGTTTGGATTGGGGGTCGTGTGAGAAAACCCCTTTTTTATAAACCATCGGCCAATAGAATTATTTCTTCATAAATTAAAATTAAAAATAAAATCGAAAAAACCCTCGCCGCCCTCCTGATATCGACGGAAGCCGTTTTCGCCACTTCCCAAGCAATTTTTGGCCGCCACGCTCATTTTCAGCTCCACCCCCAGTTGAACTTTTTGAAGAGGATCCTCCACTCTTCAAATCCGCACTAGTCTCGCCCCTTCTGGTTTCGTATCCCGCGAGAATCGCCCACCTGAAGTTTCAACGTTCAAGCCGCCGATTCTCCCCGACCGTGGATCCGAGTTGGCCACGCTTCCAGGGGGTGGTTCGCCTCTCCTAGCCCTTCGACGCTGCGAAGGTCGATCGTCCTCTAGCTTCACGGATTGGGAGAAAATTACAACCCTAGTTTCGAACGATTTGCTGAGGTAATCAGCTTTGTTTATTTAATCTGATTTTAACACCTTTAAACCGTTGCGAACTTTGAAAAATCATATCTTTTTCGTTTCTTGTCGAAATTCAGTGAAACAAGAGACAGTGGACTCGTGTGGACGTCTTCTACATTTTAGAAGAGACCGCATATTTTTCTGAGCCTTCTGCTATTTTTGGTGGAGTGGAACCCAATGTGAGATTTCTAATTTATAAACAATATGGAAAACGACGATGTATAAATTATATAGTCGATGTATGAGTTATATAAGCATTGTACACCTCTTGTATAAGCGTTGTATAAGTTGTACGTTCGATGTATGAGTTATATATGCGTTGTAAAAATTATATATGTGTTGAAATAAAATTGATTTGCTATATATATATATACGCCCCTCGTCCACAAACCATGGACGATATTTATTGATTGTGATTGGTGTGAAAATTGATTGATAACGAATGGTTGTTTGGGATTGTTTGTGGTTGATATTGATTGATTGTGCTTGAAAAATACCCATTTGTGGTTGAGAAATATTTGGTTGAAACCACATAGGATTAGTTTGTGGAAATGAAATAAATATATACATGCCGCCTGCGTGCGAACTAGATGCATGATCCCCATTGTCAAAAACCGCGAGGTTTTAAGGTAGAGCGAGGAGCCGTACTAGGGACGGTCCCGGTTTTAACTACCCTGCCGTTATGCTGCCGAAATTTTGAATAATATTCATGTGTTTGAATTATTTTCATTTGCTGAAACTATATCTATTCATTGAATAGAAAACCTTCATGTGTTGAATCAATATTCATTCGTTGATTAAAAATTCATGTGTTGAATGGTATTCGTGTTTTAAATATTAAAATCACCTTTTATCACCTATATAAACTATATAAAATAATAGTGTTTTGAAATGAATTGTTTTACAACAAAAATCACATTTTTATTATATTCACGAATTGTTGAAATGTGAAGTGTTAAAAATAGCCACTCGTTCAAATAAATATATAAGAGTTGAAATATTCATTAATTAGCTAATGACATGATTTTTGCCTGTACATGCAACATTAGAATGAATGGTGTTTTTAAACCAAATGGAATCAAATATGAAGTTGAATAGAAAATGATAAGTGATAAGAACTATATATATGTACATGCATATTTATTGAACAGGTTATAGCAAAGGGGCTAGAGAAGAGGAATAAAATTTTGTGCCCGACAAATAGGTACACATTTACTGTTTTGTTTGGGTGCTGATTTTATAAGCCTGTTGGCTAGCCGCTTGGCTTTTTCTTTTTCTTTTTGACATGAGACGCCAGTGTGGCTATTTGGGAATTTTCCCAGCCCCTCCCGTACAAAGGAGGTTATGGCGAATTTTTCCGAAATTTAAAGGCGTTAGTGAAATATTTGAAGTGAAAACGAGATTGAAATTGTTGAATGAACTATATTTATATAAATATATAAATATAAATAAAATTAAAACGAAACGTGGTTGTGCAGTTCGTGTTTTGAAACCGTGATTTCAAACAACTAGTGCGGGAAATCCGACCATGGGATTTTCCCGAAACACGACCGTTGGGTTCGCCTTGGAAATATCTTTCCAACGGCACCAACTTTGTAAAAATCCAACGGTTGGATTGTCTGGAATGTTTAATTCAAATCTGAAGAAAAACAGCGCCAGAAGCGATTATATTATATATATATATATATAATTATATTTAATCGAATAACGACGCTGTAGTTCGTATTTTGAAATCGAAACTTCAAACGATTGTACCGGGAGATCCGACGGTCGGATTTTCCCAAAACTGGAACTGTTGGATTCGTTTTGAAAAGACCTTTCTAATGATGTAAATTTTGTGAAGATCCAATGGTTAGATTTTCAGATATGTGTAAATCAAATATGAAGAAAAACAGCGCCACGGCCGCGTTATGGCCCGAAGCGTCGTTTTGAATAAATTGGCTATTTTTAAATAAATAAAAATAGCGATAAATCGTTATAAAATATCATAAACGATATGGAATGGAAATAAACTGAATTTTCTCAATTTGTGTGGTATTTGATGGTTGAATGAGTTTGGTGTGAAAATTACAATAAAGAATAAAATTGGTGTTGTCGAATGATTTAACCATTGAAATAAATTGATTTTAAATTCTAAATATACGTGAATTATTTGAAAAGGCCGAGTTAATTCTCATTTCAAATAATTGACCGACGATTAAAAGTCGAAGATGAAGACGGTGGTCGAAGACCGGAGATTTTCACCTCGTTTGGATGGTAACCGAGATCCTGATTGGGAGGCATCCCGAAATATGGATAATGAGTGGTGATCGTCCAGACGTACGTGGTGATCGATGGGTTTGCGAGGTATTTAGTGCCTCCGGTTTCGTTCAGACCCAGAATGGACTTGTAAATGGACTGTGTGTCTGACATTGGATTTTATTCTGTGTTGATTGATCTCTATTAAATATACATCTGTTTGGCGGCGGAGAATTTATTCTTTTGCTTAACGCCCTTCTCTGAAACGCACGAGCTCAGAGGTTGTATATCGATGGACATCAGTCGCATGACATGAATTGCTAGTGTGACATGCCTAAGTGGCACACGATCAGGGCTTCTATTGAAAAGCAAAGTCTTGTGTTGATGATCAAAGCCCCGCCTGTGTGGCATAGCTTTGTGTATAACGTAAAATCGCGAGCCTCACACCCCGGTATGAACCAGAAACGGGAGAAGGACCTCAGGGAGGGCATGCGTTTCTTTCTAGCTAGGGTGGTGTCAGTGACCTACCAGCCCTGACATTTATATACTTTTCACCTATGTGGTTGTTGCTGATGCGAGGCGCCTCGGTTTGATCGGACGATCCGGGTCTGATGGAGTCATTCGTTGGATCGTTTGCGCCCCAAAGGGCGGGGAAACGTATTGTTCAGGCATTTTAATCCACATCGGTGGACCGGCCCTGACGATCCAAGGGTCCACCTGAGTCTGGGTCCTGTGGCTCGAGCTAGAGAGTCACGAATTCGGTAAGGACTATCTTTTGCCTTGGTTCATGACGGAAATCCAATTTCCAAATACGTGACTGTGCGGTTTCGATTGTATATATATATTTGGCGACATAGTGGCATGGAACGCTCATGTCGTCTATGATTGATAGTTATGATTTGAAATTGTTTTCAAAACATATAAACACTAGCAAGAATATCAAATGCTTTTGGTTTTATTCGTATCAAGCATATTTTGGCCGTTATAAGGTAAAAACTCTATCCTCCGGTTTGCGTTGCGTTGTGTGATGGGAACTGAGTCTTATAATGGTTTCATTTTTATAAAAAGCATAGCGTTGTTTCAAAGAATGTTTTGTTTTAAAGCACTGGCAATCCAATGGAGTGAACCCGTTCCACGAAAGTGGCGTGGTCCTGGGATTGGCCATATTATATATATGTTGAGTAGATTTCTCATACCAGTCCCATGACTGACTCGTAGTTTGTTTCACTTTCAAACTCGGGTGCCCCTTTTTCTACACGGGCAGCCTTGTATTCAGGTTTAGCAGGCTTTATCTGGATAGCTGGAGCTGAAGATGGATTCTATCATTTATCTCTTTTTATGCTGTTCAGCTCCTATTGTACATATTTTGTTTATTTCCACTGTAGACATTTATGTATAGCTGGACTGTATTTGTACTAAGTAAGATCCTGTATACTGTGTAACTCTGATGATACTTTTATCCAGTATATTCTATTGTTCATTATATGGTGTATTTATTTAATTTTGTTCTGCTGTTATTTGTTTATGTGTTATATTCCAAAGATAACCCTTGTCTCCGTCTGTACGGGGTTTGGGGTCGTCATATCTACTATACAAGCACTAAGGTGCAGAGACTCAACTATGGAAGTAGATATAAACGAATGTGAAGTTCAAAAATAAAAAAGAGTACTAATAGGACGATCAAAAAAAAGAAAAAATAGACTTTTTCAATAAAAACTCTACTACCTCTCTCTCTGGTACGTTGGCGGTGAGAGCATGCACTTGCCCTCCTGAAAATCCTGTCATTTGTTCTTGTCCTTGTCCTTAATTATATGACCTGTTATACCATAATAACGAAACTTCCTCTTGTCTTAGATTTTTCTATTCTTTCCTCCTTCGTGAACCAAGTCCATATCCATGAGTTTCCCATCCTCGGTTTGTGTTCCTTAGCCAAACTCCCTTATTCCCATCTTTTCCATCTTTATGTAACTTGTTGACAAGTCTCTTGAAAGCTGCCTCCATCGCACGGAAAACCCTACAAACCTTGAAATAAAATTAGCCGTAGGTGAAACTATAGCGGCTATAGATGGAAGTTGGGCACTTCCTCGCCCTTTGACAAGTGTCGTAGTCTCATCAAGCCTACGAAACCATGCCGCGATGAGGTTGCCTCCCAGAAAGCCAGGAGCCCCGGAGACTCAAGAAAGAAGGAAACAAGGATTCAAATAGAGGATCAAAAGATAGTGCATATGGCTTTGGGGAATATGCCTTTAAAACATTTTTTTTTTTGAAAATGCTTCTTTTAAAACCGTCTTGAAAATAATTTTTCAAATCTTTTATCTGATCCTGTAACCTTCAGCTCTAATACCAAGTGTAACACCCCACCTCCATTAATGTCACTCACAAAGGGAATACATTAACTTCAGTGAAGCATTATAGGTAAAAGATGCAGATAAATTATAAGACAGACAAATAAAGCAGTGGAAAAAAATAAAAACTTTACTTCATTGATAAAACAACAGCTTGGTAAAAAAGCTTGTACAAAGATTGTTTTCTAACACCAATACCCAGTACAACAAAGTATCTGTCTTGTTTAATAAAATAAAGAAGCCAAAAATGACAATGATATTCCCCAATAAAGCATGAGCCAGCCATAGCAGTGGAAAAGAGTGTCCAAAGCAATACGTCGACTATCTTCGAGCTTGGTAAGACAAACGGTCCAAACTAAGATGAGCTATTCACTCCCTGACTACCTGAGGGGGGGACGGAAGAAAAGAGGCGAAACAAGACTTGGTTAGACATAAGTCTGGTAAGTTCAGTGATTTTCAGTATGTAAACAGGTAATAGTAACATGACATGAATAAACTGAATATAAGACAATACCGTGATAACAGGGATAACAAGATAACCTAAGATTAGCATAAGATATGATAAGGCAAGATAAACTGAATGCGCTTCTACTCTTTCTCTGCTTCGCTACTACCCCGTTATTCCAATTTTTATATCTCTGATCTCCTATTTTCTCTGCACCAACTAACCAGTATCCTAACTAGTGTATTTTATAGAATGATCTGTATTCTCTACCAGTGTCCCAACTAGTATCTTGTGAAAAAGGATCTGTATCCCCTATTAGTGTCCCAACTAGTATCCTGTGTTACATGATAAGGTGATCCCACCCCCGTAATTGTGGTAGCCTTCAGGTGTACATCTAGTATAAGAATCTTACCTCAATCAGCCTAATTGCCATGAAGATTTAGATGTACCCTTACTACCCTATTGATCGGCTCCCTACTTGTATTAATTTTTCTTGTGTCTGTGTCAATTGGCCCTCTCTTGCGTGTAGATACCCTGTGTTGGTCCCATCATAAGGTGTATCAATCCCTATGATAGCAACCCGACACGATTCAAGATGTACAGTGTATACTACTGATGCCCAGTGCCTGCTTTTCCACTCCGGAGCACGTGCACGCCCATACTCTATCGGAACTACACTGCTGCACCCCCTGCCGCTATTTTGACTGCTTATAATCAGCCCAGTAATCGTGCCCCACCCTGCCTATTTCAGGGTACTGTGATACATCTATGTGGGTTACTGATGAAATGGGTCCCCGTTACTAGGGTTTCCTACTAGTTAAGTTTTTGGGCCTATATATACAAATATTACTCACCTACACGAGTTGTACTTAACCCTCCTACTGATTCAAACATGTTTATTTAACGGTTAAGTTTGTGGGCCTATATATACTAATATTGAAACACCCCACCTCCGTTAGGGTCACTCTCAAAGGGAATGCCCTAATTTTGGTGGAGGTTTATAAGTACAAGTCACAGATATACAAGACAGATATAAGAACACATATTTGTAAACAGCGGAAGAACAACAAACTTTTATTTCATAAAATCAAATACGTGTTACAACAACATCCTTTCCAAAAACATAACATAACACTTTCATAATCTGTCTTGAGTACATTATTTAAAGAAGCATAAATAAAACATAGATAAACTGCAAAAGCCCCATAGTGGTTGTCCCAAGCCATAGTTCAAAAACGGAAAGTTCCAAGCAATACATTTCTCTTCTTCAAGCTGGATGTTAATGCTGGTCAAGCTGCAGTGTTCCCTCCCTGTGGACCTGGGGGGCGGGGGGAAACGGAAGAAAAGAAGACGAAAGAAAAGTAGAGTCAGACATAAAGCCTGAGTAAGTCTAGTACTATTTTGTCTATGAATAAAGAACTGGGTATGATAAGTATAAACAAGAAGTGGGCAAACACTATAAACTTGGTTAAGTTGTCTAGGGTCGAATATACTATCGTACCCCATATTAATCTCTGAACCCATATAAACTAGTTTCCAACTGGCACCCCACAATCAGGGTGATGTGATCCATTCTATGATGATCGGCTCCTACTCGAATGGTTACATGTGTCTTACGGCCCCCGATGTTTGTAGTTACCTATGCTGGTCCCACCGTGGGGTGTATCAAGTCCCATGGTGGCGGCCCGACACAACCCTAGAGTGCACAGGTATGCTACTGGTGCCCAGTGCCTTATTTTTCTGCGCCGGAGTGTGTGCACGCCCGCACCCCGTTAGAACCTACACTGCTACACCACCGCCGTCGATTTGACCTCTTACAATCAACCCAGTAATCGTGCCCCACCCTGCCTAGTTTCAGGGTTTCCTGATACGCCTTCTAGGGTTACTGCTGAAAAGGGTCCCCCGTTACTAGGTTTTCTATCTCTAGCCAACATGCTAAGTTGGTTAAGTGTTTCCTAACCTAACCCCACCAGTCCGTTTAGTTTAGCATGTTCCATTTTGATTAAGTCTTTAGTTCACTTAATCCTAACAATCCTGACTCAGCCTTAATTGTCTTATTAAGGCCCTGACCTCTCACATTAGACAGGTATTGTTGTGGCTGCCTGTTGCCGGTTGGTTCCGGGCAGTCTTACGCCACAACTCAGTCTAACCTCGGGTCCTTATTGGGCTCCATGTTTAACCTCTCACATTGGATAGGTATTGTTGTGACTACTGGACAGCCGGGCGGTTCCGGGCAGGTTTACATCACAACTCAATCCAACCTCGGGTTAAACACATCGTATGTTCTACATTTACATATTTTGTCATTCTTCTTTATTTCTTATATGTAAATATTTGCGGCCCATTATTAAGTTAATGGTGTAAAGGTTACACCAATCATGGGCCCAACCCATACTTGAACTTGGGCCCTTCTATTTTATATTTTCATTCATTAGTAATTTTAACCCAACGTTATTTTCCCCCGGTTTACACGTCCGTTTATTATATATATTGGGCTTAGCCTTTTAAAGCCCAATTTAGCCATGCGAAAAGGGGAGGCTTATGGCGTGATTACATACACAAAAAGGGGAAGGTGAGCGTATGAACTTGCAATATGACGTTGGGAATACAAAATAGAGACTGGTGTACTTGCATAGTAGTGACATATACTTTGGTCATAAAGCATAGGTGACATGAATCAAAGCATGTGAACTTGTAGTTGAGATAAGAGTCTAAATTGGGTATCATTATTGACCCATAGTCCTAACTACAACATGAACCTATACTTTTATTTATGCATAATGTCAAACATAAGCATGGCATAAATTTTCTAACATAAGCATGGCATAATGTCAAACATAAGCATGGCATAAATATTTCTAACATAAGCATGGCATAATGTCAAACATAAGCATGGCATAAATTTCTCTAACATGAAATCATGATTCTTACTTTAGTCATGTAAACTTGCAAAAAGGGATTTTGAATCTAATCCTAACTATGTACCACATATGTCATCATATAATTCTTGTAAACAAGATAGACTTAATCATGGATTTCAATTATGCCAAATATCATTCATAGCCTAGCCATATTCATAAGTTTGCAAATAGGTTTTTCTAGTACAAAAGCATGACTTA
This sequence comes from Allium sativum, assembly GCA_030737875.1. Lineage (NCBI taxonomy): Eukaryota > Viridiplantae > Streptophyta > Magnoliopsida > Asparagales > Amaryllidaceae > Allium > Allium sativum. The sequence continues at coordinate 938,632,161 of CM060915.1, read as the reverse complement.
ATACATGATGCCAAATTCTCAACATAATTTCATATGGATTATAATAACCAAACCTGTTTTAATTACTTACAAATTGATTTATGCACAAAAATATACATCATGATGGCATAGTAGCAAAGCCCCAAACTTGCATGTATTTAAATCAATCAACTACATACATGTAGCTTCAACATGGATTACATAATTTGCGAATATTCCAAACGTATACTTGCATAGAACTACCGCATGTAGTTCTTTATAATTGAATAACATAATCCAAACGTATATAAATTGATAAGAACGCACAAATATGAATTACTTTATTGCCACAATTCAAGCATACAAACCAACACAATTATTTGTTCATACCAAAGTAATACTCTACTTACAATGGTGTGACGAATTTTCTAATTAAGAGATATGATTCCTTTGTTGAATTGATTTGATTTAGGTCTCTTTAAGCTTTAGAATTTTCCTCCTAATCCTCTCTCTAGTTGGCGGCTACCTCTAGTCGTTCCTCAGCAACATGGCGGCTATGTTCTTAATTTTGAATGAATAGATTAGGGTTTGTCTAGGGTTGTTTATATAGAGGTTAGGAACTGATTAGGACCATTGATGTTGCTTGGATAGATCGTAGCCATTCATCCTAAGGAGAGACCAATTAGAGCTTGCCACCTAGCCCTAATGACAAAGCAGACCACAGAAAATCGGCTAAACACAGACCTGGCCAGCCAGGTTGGACTGGGCTCGACCAGGTCGATACCCCTGTCGACAGGGCTGTCGACAGCCCTGTCGACATGGGTAGCCCAGGTCGACAGCCCAGTCGACCTGGGTGGCCCAGGCGGGTGTTCTTCCACCCTGGCCCATTGGGCCCCACTTCGGAATATTTAATTATTTAATTCTGTTTGAATTTTAAACTTAATTTAAAAACTTCCGAAGGCCATATCTTCTTCATACGGACTCCGTTTTTCGAAAACTCGGACTCTATTTCGCGTATTTTTCCGAGACGAACGCAATGGAGTATCCCGTTTCCCTTAGTTCTTTGATTTCAAATTAATTATACTTTAATTTGTTAATTTCACAGTTATAGAATTTTCGGGGTGTTACATTCTCCCCCACTTAAAAGGATTTCGTCCCCGAAATCTTCAAGTTAGGAGGAATGTATATCCTAACATCCAATCATCCATCTACTCATCCATCAAACACGAGCATCCATTGTCCTTAAAAGACTTCTAATGCTTCATGATCATATGCAAAGTTTGTGTGTACATGTACTTATCTAATGCAAAATCAGGCGGTCTACTGATTCAGTTGACCTCCTTAATGCGAATTATGTAAGTGCCATGAATCCATTATGTATGCAAATTTTCCTATTCATGATTCTACATGAGTGCACAATCATTCAATACAAATGCAACATCCACATGACCACACATCAAAGTTCAACCATATACGAATGCAAACATATATGCATATGCAATATGAAGTGACTGAGCCGATCTAAAACCTAGATTGTGTGTGTATATGCAACCACGAGCAACCACTAGCAATCACTTGCAACCATCATCCATAACATGTTTCAATTACATGTTTCCATCCAAAGAGTTTCTACCTAAAAGATAAGGTCGAGGAAATATACCTAAAAAGATAGATAAAAGCGCAACTTAAGGAAAAGGAAAGATCAAGGATGTACCCTCGAACAGAAAAGGTTAGGCTGCACGGATTCTAGCTTCAGTTTCCCAAGTTGCGTCTCCCTCGGCGTCGCTCCACTGAACTTTGACGAGCTTGACTTCGCGGTTGCGTAGCCTCTTCACTTCCGTTCCTAAGATGCGGGTTGGAACTCTCCTTATGGTTGCTTCGCGTTCCACTTCGGCCTCTTCGAGGATATTTGGCTCTACCACTTCAGCAGACTCATGTAGACATTTTCGGAGGTGTGAAACGTGAAAAACGTTGTGGACTCCAGCCAACTTCTCGGGTAGCTCTAATCTATAGGCCATTTTCCCAATTTTCTCGATGATAGGGAATGGACCTACGAACCTTGGTGCTAGCTTTCCTGTGGTTCCAAAACGAACAACGTTTCTTAGCGGTGATACCTTGAGAAAAACTCTGTCTCCAACCTCAAATTCAAGGTCGGTCCTTCTCTTGTCGGCATAGGACTTTTGTCTGTCTTGGGCCGTCTTCATCCTTCTTCGTATTAAGTCTACTTTCTCTGAAGTCTCTCGGATCATATCTGGTCCAAGTATGAGCTTATCAGTAAACTCCCACCAACAAGTGGGCGATCGGCACGGTCTTCCATATAAAGCTTCGAAGGGCGCCATTCCGATGGTTGCTTGATAGCTGTTGTTGTAGGCAAATTCCACCAAAGGAAGGTGGTCTTCCCATGTCCCTCCGAAGTCAAGGACGCATAGTCTTAGAAGGTCTTCCAAAACTCTGTTCACTCTCTCTGTTTGGCCGTCGGTTTGGGGATGATAGGCTGTGCTCAAGCATAACTGCGTTCCTACTGCTTCTTGTAGACTCCGCCAAAACTCGCTGGTGAAGATGGGGTCTCGGTCACTAACAATGCTAGATGGTATTCCATGGAGCCGAACGATTTCCTTGAGGTAAAGTGATGCTAGGGATGAGGCAGTTCTTTTACTTTTGACAGGTAAAAAGTGGGCGCTTTTAGTAAGCCTATCCACTATTACCCAAATGCTAGTGTTGCCTCTCCTAGACCTAGGCAGCCCATCGATGAAGTCCATTGAGATGCTATCCCACTTCCACTGTGGGACCTCCAGAGGATGTAGCAGTCCGCCAGGCTTTTTCTGTTCCGCCTTAACCTGTTGGCACACCATACACTTAGAAACAAACTCTGCCACGTCCTTTTTCATGCCGTTCCAAAAGAAAGTCCTTTTTATGTCTTTGTACATTTTATCTCCGCCTGGATGTATCGTCATCTTGGAGTGATGTGCTTCCTCGAGAACCTTCTTTACTAAATCTTTTGTCTGTGGGACGCATAGTCTTCCGTCTCGCCTTAGCAAACCCTTATCGTCGATGGAGTATCTGTTGAGGTGACTTGAAGTCTCACCCCTAATTAGCCTATCAATTATTTCCACAAGTTGAGGGTCTTCGCGTTGTGCTGTCCCTACTGAATCCACTAAAGTTGGCCGTACTTCGAGAGATGCTAGCAAGCCTGGTACGAAATCGGAGGAGGGCCTAAAGTCGAAGCTGGCTATAAACTCTAGGCTTTGTCTTTCAACAAACAACGGGCTTAGGGTCAATTTCTTTCGGCTCAACGCGTCTGCTACTACGTTGCCTTTGCCCGGAGTGTAGGAGATTTCGAAATCGTACGAGGCAAGAAACTCCATCCATCTTTGTTGCCTCAAGTTAAGATCCTTCTGCGAGAAAAGATATTTCAACGATTTATGGTCAGTGTAAAGTTCGAACTTCTCACCTAGGAGATAGTGTCGCCAAGACTTGAGTGCAAAGACGATGGCGGCTAACTCAAGATCGTGGGTTGGGTAGTTCTTTTCATGCACCTTCAACTGCCTCCCGCCATAAGCTACTACCCTTCCTTCTTGCATTAAGACGGCGCCTAGACCTGTCCCACATGCATCCGTATAAACAGTGAACATCTTGCTCCCATCTGGCAGCGTCAAAACTGGGGCTGTTGTAAGAGCCCTTTTCAGTCGTTGGAAAGCAAACTCGCAATCCAAGTCCCAATTGAACACTAGATTCTTCTTAGTCAATTTCGTGAGCGGAGCTGAGATTTTCGCAAAATCCCTTATGAATTTTCGATAGAAACCCGCTAGTCCTAGAAAGCTTCGGACCTCCGTTGCATTCCTTGGTGTCTTCCAATCCTGTACCGCCACTACCTTAGCAGGGTCCACTGCTAACCCTTGTTTGGATACTATGTGCCCAAGGAACCTCACCTCTTCTCTCCAAAAGTGGCATTTGGAGAATTTGGCTTTTAGTTGATGGACTCGCAAAGTTTCCATGATTGCCCTTAAGTGTTGAGCATGTTCCTCTTCACTCTTTGAGAAGATAAGGATATCATCTACGAAGACCACTACGAATTTGTTGAGGAAATCTCTAAATACCCTACTCATCAGGTCCACGAAGTAAGCAGGTGCATTTGTCAAGCCGAAAGGCATGACAAGCAATTCAAAGAAGCCGTCTGGGGTTCTAAACGCCGTTTTATCGATGCTATCTTCAGCCACCCTTAGCTGATGAAAACCGGTTGCTAAATCGAGTTGGGAGAAAACAGACGCTCCTACAAGCTGGTCAAATAAATCGTCAATTCTAGGGAGAGGGTGCCTATTCTTTTTCGTTAGCTTGTTGAGCTCCCTATAGTCAACACATAGACGGAGTGAACCATCCGCCTTTGTAGCGAACACCACCGGAGCGCCCCATTCTGAAATGCTCCTCCTAATGAACCCCTTTTCTAGAAGCTCTTTAATCTGTTTACTGAGCTCTTTCCTTTCTCGTGGAGCCATATGTCTAACGGGCAACGCAACGGGCTTTGCATTATCTACGAGATATATGCGGAAGTCTATTTCCCGCTTCGGAGGCAAGCCCTTCACCTCTTCGAAGACATCCGGATATTCCCGGACCACTCTAACTGATCGCAAATTTTCAACAGAGGCATCTAGCGATTCAAGATAACTAAGCATAACCGCATGCGAGGGATTACAAGAAATTTCCAAAGTATTACCGAGCTGGGTTAGGAGCCTAACAACCCTTTTCTCACAATCAAGGATAGCCCCATTACTGGATAGCCAATCCATACCCAAAATCAAACCATAACCCGAAAAGCCCAAAACAAAGGCACTACATTGAAATTCTACACTTAGAATGGAAATTTTCAATCCCAAACAGATCATAGACAAATGAGCTGGGCCCCCAATTGGGTTTGAAACAATTAAGGGGTCCTCTACCATACTAGTTTTTAGGTGCAGAGATTCTACTAAAGCAGACGAGATAAAGGAGTGTGATGCGCCAGAATTAAATAAAGTGCGAACGGGGTGATCATAAAGATAAACTACACTTTCTATAGAAGTATTTATACCTCGTTGTTGCAATGGTGGTGCTTCTAGCACATGAACCTGTGCCCCTGGGGTGGATCCAGCGCCCTGCCCCTGTCCTCGTTTCTTTGGGCAGTCCTTAGCCCTGTGGCCTGTCTGACCGCATGCAAAGCACCCACCATTCTCCTTGGCCTTCTTTTTCCGGCAGTCCTTTACTAAGTGCCCCACTTTGCCGCAGAAATTACACTTCCTCTTCTCCTTGTTGCCTTTCCCGCCTTTCTTAAAGTCCGTCTTCTTAGGCTGCAAACCCTCTTTCTTCCCTTGAGAGCTTTCTGCCTTTGTCTCCTTCTTGCCCTTATCCTCTTCATTCAGCAATGCCATTTGCACCAATCTTTCATACGTGGGCCCCATGGGTATATGGGTCATGGCCAAACTGTGTAATGGCTCATTTAACCCCTTGACGAAACGGAGAGCTTTCTTGTGCGGGGTGTTGACTAGGTCAAGCCCAAACCTAGCCAGCTCATCGAACTGATTCACATACTCTCTGACAGTCTTGTCCCCTTGTTTAAGAAATAAGAATTTTTCCAACTGCAAACTTCTTTCCGCATCTGAGAGAAATTTGGTCTCAAACCTTGCCCTAAAGTCCTCCCATGTCTCCACTGGTCTTTCAGCATTAGTGACTTCCCACCAGTAGGAAGCCTCGCCCTTCAATAGCCATACTGCCAGTTGTACTTTTTGTCTATCTTCTACCTCAAAGATGATGAATAGGTCTTCAGTTTCTTTCAGCCAATTCCTAGCTGCTACGAAGGACTCAGTTCCATGGAAATCCCTTCCTCCCATGGCTTTAAAATCTTTACATATCTTAGCGAATGTGTTTCCCCGTGGAGGAGGTGGAGGAAAAGGTGCTGCTGCAGCTGGATGATTTCCTGCAGCTGGGGGAGGAGGAACGGTAGGACCTGGCTGAGTGGCCCTTGCTTCTAAGAATCGTCTAAACCAACCAGGTATTGGTACCCCTTCCGGTAAGTTAAGATCTTCGGACATGCTGAAACAAAAAGGATAGATTCAAAAAGAAGGATAAGAGATAGTACCTATGGCTTTGGGGAGTGGACTTTGCCTTTTTTGTTTTTAAAATAAAATAATATTTTTGTTTTAAAAATGCTTCTTTAAATTTTCTTTTTGAAAATAGATTTTCAAAACTTTTTATCTTATCTGGTAAACCTATGCTCTGATACCAAGTGAAACACCCCACCTCCGTTAGGGTCACTCTCAAAGGGAATGCCCTAATTTTGGTGGAGGTTTATAAGTACAAGTCACAGATATACAAGACAGATATAAGAACACATATTTGTAAACAGCGGAAGAACAACAAACTTTTATTTCATAAAATCAAATACGTGTTACAACAACATCCTTTCCAAAAACATAACATAACACTTTCATAATCTGTCTTGAGTACATTATTTAAAGAAGCATAAATAAAACATAGATAAACTGCAAAAGCCCCATAGTGGTTGTCCCAAGCCATAGTTCAAAAACGGAAAGTTCCAAGCAATACATTTCTCTTCTTCAAGCTGGATGTTAATGCTGGTCAAGCTGCAGTGTTCCCTCCCTGTGGACCTGGGGGGGGGGGGGGGGGAACGGAAGAAAAGAAGACGAAAGAAAAGTAGAGTCAGACATAAAGCCTGAGTAAGTCTAGTACTATTTTGTCTATGAATAAAGAACTGGGTATGATAAGTATAAACAAGAAGTGGGCAAACACTATAAACTTGGTTAAGTTGTCTAGGGTCGAATATACTATCGTACCCCATATTAATCTCTGAACCCATATAAACTAGTTTCCAACTGGCACCCCACAATCAGGGTGATGTGATCCATTCTATGATGATCGGCTCCTACTCGCATGGTTACATGTGTCTTACGGCCCCCGATGTTTGTAGTTACCTATGCTGGTCCCACCGTGGGGTGTATCAAGTCCCATGGTGGCGGCCCGACACAACCCTAGAGTGCACAGGTATGCTACTGGTGCCCAGTGCCTTATTTTTCTGCGCCGGAGTGTGTGCACGCCCGCACCCCGTTAGAACCTACACTGCTACACCACCGCCGTCGATTTGACCTCTTACAATCAGCCCAGTAATCGTGCCCCACCCTGCCTAGTTTCAAGGTTTCCTGATACGCCTTCTAGGGTTACTGCTGAAAAGGGTCCCCCGTTACTAGGTTTTCTATCTCTAGCCAACATGCTAAGTTGGTTAAGTGTTTCCTAACCTAACCCCACCAGTCCGTTTAGTTTAGCATGTTCCATTTTGATTAAGTCTTTAGTTCACTTAATCCTAACAATCCTGACTCAGCCTTAATTGTCTTATTAAGGCCCTGACCTCTCACATTAGACAGGTATTGTTGTGGCTGCCTGTTGCCGGTTGGTTCCGGGCAGTCTTACGCCACAACTCAGTCTAACCTCGGGTCCTTATTGGGCTCCATGTTTAACCTCTCACATTGGATAGGTATTGTTGTGACTACTGGACAGCCGGGCGGTTCCGGGCAGGTTTACATCACAACTCAATCCAACCTCGGGTTAAACACATCGTATGTTCTACATTTACATATTTTGTCATTCTTCTTTATTTCTTATATGTAAATATTTGCGGCCCATTATTAAGTTAATGGTGTAAAGGTTACACCAATCATGGGCCCAACCCATACTTGAACTTGGGCCCTTCTATTTTATATTTTCATTCATTAGTAATTTTAACCCAACGTTATTTTCCCCCGGTTTACACGTCCGTTTATTATATATATTGGGCTTAGCCTTTTAAAGCCCAATTTAGCCATGCGAAAAGGGGAGGCTTATGGCGTGATTACATACACAAAAAGGGGAAGGTGAGCGTATGAACTTGCAATATGACGTTGGGAATACAAAATAGAGACTGGTGTACTTGCATAGTAGTGACATATACTTTGGTCATAAAGCATAGGTGACATGAATCAAAGCATGTGAACTTGTAGTTGAGATAAGAGTCTAAATTGGGTATCATTATTGACCCATAGTCCTAACTACAACATGAACCTATACTTTTATTTATGCATAATGTCAAACATAAGCATGACATAAATTTTCTAACATAAGCATGGCATAATGTCAAACATAAGCATGGCATAAATATTTCTAACATAAGCATGGCATAATGTCAAACATAAGCATGGCATAAATTTCTCTAACATGAAATCATGATTCTTACTTTAGTCATGTAAACTTGCAAAAAGGGATTTTGAATCTAATCCTAACTATGTACCACATATGTCATCATATAATTCTTGTAAACAAGATAGACTTAATCATGGATTTCAATTATGCCAAATATCATTCATAGCCTAGCCATATTCATAAGTTTGCAAATAGGTTTTTCTAGTACAAAAGCATGACTTAATACATGATGCCAAATTCTCAACATAATTTCATATGGATTATAATAACCAAACCTGTTTTAATTACTTACAAATTGATTTATGCACAAAAATATACATCATGATGGCATAGTAGCAAAGCCCCAAACTTGCATGTATTTAAATCAATCAACTACATACATGTAGCTTCAACATGGATTACATAATTTGCGAATATTCCAAACGTATACTTGCATAGAACTACCGCATGTAGTTCTTTATAATTGAATAACATAATCCAAACGTATATAAATTGATAAGAACGCACAAATATGAATTACTTTATTGCCACAATTCAAGCATACAAACCAACACAATTATTTGTTCATACCAAAGTAATACTCTACTTACAATGGTGTGACGAATTCTCTAATTAAGAGATATGATTCCTTTGTTGAATTGATTTGATTTAGGTCTCTTTAAGCTTTAGAATTTTCCTCCTAATCCTCTCTCTAGTTGGCGGCTACCTCTAGTCGTTCCTCAGCAACATGGCGGCTATGTTCTTAATTTTGAATGAATAGATTAGGGTTTGTCTAGGGTTGTTTATATAGAGGTTAGAAACTGATTAGGACCATTGATGTTGCTTGGATTGATCGTAGCCATTCATCCTAAGGAGAGACCAATTAGAGCTTGCCACCTAGCCCTAATGACAAAGCAGACCACAGAAAATCGGCTAAACACAGACCTGGCCAGCCAGGTTGGACTGGGCTCGACCAGGTCGATACCCCTGTCGACAGGGCTGTCGACAGCCCTGTCGACATGGGTAGCCCAGGTCGACAGCCCAGTCGACCTGGGTGGCCCAGGCGGGTGTTCTTCCACCCTGGCCCATTGGGCCCCACTTCGGAATATTTAATTATTTAATTCTGTTTGAATTTTAAACTTAATTTAAAAACTTCCGAAGGCCATATCTTCTTCATACGGACTCCGTTTTTCGAAAACTCGGACTCTATTTCGCGTATTTTTCCGAGATGAACGCAATGGCGTATCCCGTTTCCCTTAGTTCTTTGATTTCAAATTAATTATACTTTAATTTGTTAATTTCACAGTTATAGAATTTTCGGGGTGTTACAAATATTACCCAACTACTCAAAGTTTACTTAACCCTTCTACTTATCAAGTCAATCGGTATTATTGGTTAAGCTTGCCTTAAACCTATCCACTTTGTTCATGTAACATTGGTTAAGTGCTGTCCATTCATGTTAACTTAACCTCCCCACACATCATGTTGTATTGGTTAAGTGTTTCCTATAAACTTAACCCTGTTCATTCATCATGTTATATTGGTTAAGTGTTTCACCATGACTTAACCCCACTCGTTCATCATGTTATAACGGTTAAGTGTTCTAAATTTACTTAACCTCACCTTCTTGTCTAATTAACATGTTATAACGGTTAAATGTTCTAAATTTACTTAACCCCACCTTCTTGTCTAATTAACATGTTATAACGGTTAATTGTTCTAAATTTACTTAACCCCACCTTCTTGTCTAATTAACATGTTGTATTGGTTAAGTGTCGCCTATTCATATGTTACTTAACCTTACCATTCTTAGCATGTCTGTTTATTGGCATTAATTAATTTATTAATGCCCCAACCTCTCACATTAGAACTATTGTTTGCGGTTGCTGCATGTGCCGAGCGGTTCAAGGCAGACTTCTACCGCAAACTCATTCTAACCTCGGGTTTTGGGCTAAATGCGCTAACCTCTCACATTAGATCTGTGTTGTTGCGATTACTGGATGGGTCGGGAGGTTCCGGGCAGTTTTACACCGCAACTCAATCAAACCTCGGGTTAGGCATGTTCATCTTTTAGCCACTTTACATATTTACAATTTATGTTCATATGTAAATTATCCACAAGTGTTGTCAATTCAAGTCATGCCCCATTTACCCTTTAAATTATGTTTGTAGTTCTAGGTATACAAATTCTATCATTTTATGCTACTAATCATTTACATGATTATGAACCAATTTATGCCAATAGCATGTAGTTTAATATTTTTCCCCAACGCCTCCCCCGTTATTCGTTCGCATAATTCACATAGAACGTTAGGCTCGCAAATTAGCCTAACTTATAAACAAAAGGGAAAAGAAAGGGACATGTAACATTCCAACAGGCATAAACAATATAGATTGACATGCGTACTATAAGTTTGGGATAGAACGACATAGACTTAATTAAGCATATAGGCGTGATCTTGCAATTAAATTAGATCGAATAAACATGTGATCTAGCATAAGTTTGATTGTATAAACATGAACTTATATAGATCTCAAACATGGGTACTAGCTTAGATCTAACATATAACATGTATAAACATAACTCAACATGTAACTTACATACATAAAAGAACCACAAGTTTAATACAACATGATAGGTTCAATGACATCATTCCCCAATAGTCTTATAGGGGTAATAGGTTTTACTATGTCAGTCGCTACAGTCCAATAGGCATGATAGGTTTTAATATGTCAGTCACAATAGTCCAATAGGCATGATAGGCTTTACTATGTTAGTCACAACAGTCCAATAGGCATAAGCAATTCAGAATTGACAAAAGGATAGGCACGAATAGAATTAGGCATAATTCTAGATCCAGTTATTACAGTCATGATTTCTTATTAGGTGTTCACATCTAAACAATAACTCTACTTACAGAAAAAAAGGACGGATCTTGATTTCTGGGATCTGATTTCTGAATTCGAAAAGCTATCCTTTGATGTAGACATTTGATTCTTTAGTTCTTCTAATTGATTCCTAGTTTGAATTTGATTCTCTAGTTTGGGGTAGATGAATGGAGGCTAGGCCAATTTCTAGACGAACAGCATGACGACTTCATAGAATGAGTTCTAGGGTTGAGGGTTGGGGTGATTATATAAAAGTCTAGGTTTAATTCTAGCCTTTAGATTAGTCTAGGAGAAATCAGAGCCATCAAACCAAAGAGATGTGTCATCCAGCCAACCGTAGTATGACACATATGCCCTGATACCTCAGAAATCAATCATTGGCCAATCAGAGAAGGCCACGCTAAAAAACAAAAAAATCCTTGACCAACAAAAATGCGCCACGGGCGCCACATGATGCGTACACGTCATATATATATATATGTATGTATGTATGTATATATGTATATATTTTCTATATATATATATTTATATTTATATTTTTTTCTTTTTATCTATCTTCCCAATTAATCATTTTCACACTAAACCACTTTTTGAACTGTGTTCACACTAAGCCACTTTTTAGCCATTCCCCAAAAACCAAAATATGGCGCTGGTGGTGATCGAACTATATACCTCTTGTATGCAAGTCACATGTTCTAACCGAATGAGCTACTAAGTCTTTTGATTACAAACCTTAGGACAATGGTAAACATTATTCTTTTCTCATTTCTCTTTTTCATGTTTTGCTGCAATATTTAATTTAAAGATATCTTCTTCATTTTAAATCGGTTTTCTGCAAACCATAGGTCTAAATTGACTAAAAAATTGCCATGAACGCAATGACGCTAATTTCGTGACCAAATTCCTGAAGCTCTTCAAATTTTTCTCTTTAATTGTTCGCATATGTTTCTTCCCATTTCACGTATTGCACTTAATTAACTTATTACATGAAATATTTATTGTCATTATTTAATTTTTCTCTTAAATATATCTATGTATATAATATATATGCATATTTCGACTTTTAAAATTAAGTATTCTTTAATTCGTTACTTTAACATTCACATTAAATATGGGGTGTTACATACACCACCACAGAAAGCACAACGGCGATGATCAGAGCCTAAGCTTCCTGTATATCGCCATCGTAAAGCAGTGATCACCTAGACTAATAATACAACCAAAGTATGAACTAAACAAAACTGCGTACATGACATAATAATATGAGCTCCACATTACCAGAGAAGAAACCAAACACATAAACAAGAAAATGACCATCCACCAACGCACGACTAACAAGCATGAACTACCAACAAGATGCACACAAGAAGAACATTGAATACCCAAAAAGCAAAAATATACATCACTAACAAAACAGTCGAGACGCGTAATCAGTTCAATCTTTTTGGAGTTGCTGCTCGTTAGGTGACTCCACGTTAGTGTTAGACTTCATAACCTATTTGTAGTCGCCAGCTGAAGAACTCGCCATTAGTAGAACGAGCAAGGAGCTACCTGAAACAACCACCGCCCGAGAAGTGGAGTGTTGTCAAAAGCAATGTAGGACAACATTAGGTTGCAGAGATGAGGTTGAAAAGGGGGGTAAAATCAGAGAAAATATCGATAACATCGGAAAGCTCAGATCTGAAATCGATAGAGGTACAAAGGGAGTTTCCATGCATGACAAAAGCAGGGACAAGAGACTTCGATTGTAGAGATGGAAGTGAAGACATCATAGGATATGCAGAGAAGGGTTGCGAGAAGAATTATCCCTGTTGCCATTTACAGTAACTCACCCCATACGGAGCTTTTTTTGGTTTACACTAGTTATTAGATAGACATGTGAAATTAATTTGATAGTAGGAAAAATATTAGTGAAGGAAAATAGTACATTGTAGCATAATTTATGTGCTTCTCCTGATTTATAATACATTATTCAATTAGTCTATTGATGTGGTCGATGGATGCCAATTTTGTACTCCATCTTCTGTAACATTGATTTGGAAATTGCCATTTAGGATAGATCTACCATTTTTCTTTAAATTGAATTTGTTTCTCCTTTTCTTGTAGTCCTTTTATATTTCATATGTGAAGAGAAATTTTGAAAAATTGTGCTCTATCCTATCATTCATGATATAATCTACTTGAATTTGATCCATGCAAGCTGTATTGTCTTCATAAATAATAGTTTGCTGCATCAAAAAATGTTTGATACTTTTGGATCAAAATGTTGTCTCATTAGAACCTTACTGAAAAAACCCGATGAGAAAAATCTTAGTGAAGGAAACAAAGTACAATATGAAATGTCATATTTCAATAATTCACTACGTCAAAAAGAGTATGATACTTAGGGATCAATGTAATGCCTCGTTAAAACTTAATAAGAAAAACCCAATGGAAAAAATAATAAATATGGAAAAAGAGTACATTATAGTTATTTTCATATATTACTGTTTGGGTTGATACTTCTAGATCAATTACATTTTTATCATCTTTTTTTGGACGATAATGTTCCTTTTAATATCTAGTGACATGACAATCATAGGCCTATTAATTCTATATGCTTTACTCATTTGAAAATGCTTCAGGTTTTCTCAATGTAATTTGATTGATGGATTAGTATGTCATTTGTACTACGCTCATTCTTTAGACCAAAACAATATATAGATCTTTCATTTCAAATTTCCGAGTAATCTATTATTCCATCAATCTCTTCTGGAGTCCCAATCAAATTATATCAGCAAAATATACCGCCAAAATAGCGAATCCCATTATCGATTTCTTCATAAATACACATCGACAAATGAGATTATTTTTATACCTAGCTTTTACCAAATATTCAGTAAGATGGTTATACTACTTTCTTCCTGATTGTTCAAATCATATAGTGATCGTCTCAGATTTAATGAGTACATCGACTTTGATTTTGCTTCAGGCAACTTATATCTATTCGGAATTCTCATGTAAATATCAGTATCCAATTCACTATATAGATAAGTTGTTATAACATCTGTTAATCTTATATCAAACTTCTTAGGAATTACAAGGCTTATCAAATATCGCAGTATTATGACATCCACAATATGAGAGTATGTTTCTTTAAAGTCAAAACATGTTCTCTACAGGAAACCTTATGCATAAGTCATGCCTTGTATCTCATAACTTCATTTTTATCATTTTGATTTCTTATTTAAAGCGCCATCTTTTTGAAATTTGTATGCTACTAATATTTATTTATAAATGCACTTCATGTGCTTACAATTTTATGTTTCAATCAGGTTTGCATATTACAATACACATTCGATGAATAAGGCAAGTTTCATTACAACAACAAATCTAATTTATATTTATATTCTTCATGAAAATATCTATCGTTCATGATGTCTGTGTTATTCTTTATGACCAAAATTGTTATTTATATTCTTCAGGAACATATATATTTTAATAAGTTTTGCATATCGCAACTACCACTTCAATGGATATTAAGAGTTTTATTACAAAAATTCTTGAAAGAAGGAAGTGATCTATTCATCATGAATTATATCAAAAATTTCATCACAACAATACTTAAAAGAATGTTGTAATCTACATTTCTTGCTCTTTGTATTCTTTATCACCACCAAAGTTATTTAAATTCTTCTGAAATTTGTATACTTTCATTGTTTATACCTTCATGGTATTACAAACATTTTAAACACTTTCACTACTTTAATCAATTCAACTATCTCTAAAAGTACAATGCTCATGTCACATAATATGTTGTTGACACTGTATGATGCTTCAGTAAGTTTTAGTGTGCTTTCGTCCTTTTATATATTTCTAATTTTATCTTATGAACTACATGTCCATATCTTATGGACTACAGGTCTATATATCTTATTTAGGAGAATCTCATGACGGTCAATCATATTTCTCTCTAATATGAGATTTTTAATCCATTTATAAGTATAAGCACTTTATTATTTATTTATTTATCATCGATGATTATTTCTTATCAGTTCTATACATGATTTATTGAGAGCTCAAAACTTATCATGTTTTAGGTACCTAAACCACTTCTATGGTTATTTGACAATCATGTCATGGAGTTTCTTTCAAATCACCCTTAAATGTTTCTTCAAGAACACTCACCTCCATTATTTGGTATCTTTATGACTTACTCTAAAAATATTTTGAACTGACTATCATATCACATTTTTAGCTCTGATTTACACCATTTGATCATTTAGGGATTCAAATCTATATTGGATAAAGTCTACTATGGACATAATTGATAATTTATGCAAGTTAATTAATACTTTGCATAGTTCTATATGTTAGCAAATATTTAACACCAATGATCAATATGAACTAACATCCCTTTATCCTCCCCCTCAACATTGACAAACATTATCACATTAAACAATAAACCTTTTTTTTTTCATTTTTTATCCATTATCGCATTATTGCTAGTAAATACATTATATGTATTCCAATTGTAGGAGGATAATGCTCTTATTAGTTGATAAGATGCATTCATATTGTATTGCTTATTCCCTTTCATTAATCTAGTGACTTGGAGGAATTTCCTAATTATATAGATCATTTGAATATGCACATGATGCCAGATCATTCAATATTGATGTCAATCGACTTTTTGAATTACTAAATAATATATGCATAATTTATTATATGAACTCATAACAACTTCAAGTTGTTAATTAAATATTCACATATATGTGTATATACATGCGTCCACGTATCACAGATGTAGTTGATTTGCATATTTTTTCCCATTCAAGTTATTGATTTTAGAAAAAAAATGTTTATAACATTTAAAATGACTAATTTTTGCTTATCAAGCAATATCAATGTGAATCTTAAAAATTGTATTATAATGTCCAAAACATCTAGTTTGGAACTGTATTGAACTTCTGGTTCGAATAAAATATATAAAAAACTTCAAGTTGTTAAACTGTACTGAACATCTGGTTCAAATATATAAACAACTTCAAGTTGTTGAACAATGTTGAACTTCTAGTTCAAATAAAATATGTAAATAACTTCAAGTTGTTAAAATTTGTTCTTCAATACAATATGTAAATGTAAATATATAAGCAAGATACAACTCATTTTGAAAATTGTGGAATCTTTGGATGCATCATCATTGCCCCATATGATGTTCTTTTTTAAGAAATACAATGTTATTAAAACACAGTTTCAATAAAGTTTTAGGCTTTTAAATTATAAAGTATTTCAAGTTCACTGATTGAGGAACATCAGGTTCTTATCCACGGACACACACACACACACACACACACACACATACAACACACACACACACACATAGGGCTGTCAATGGATACCCGAAAAATCCGAAATCCGTCCGTGTCCGCATCCGAAACGCGGATAAATATCCGATATCCGGAAAGGAGGATGTGGATGCGGATATAGGCATATCCGCATCCGAAAATTATCTGTCCGCTTTTTTTCACGATTACAGCTTAAATTATTTGTATTTTAGCATAATTAAATATATTAATTTATTGTTTTGCAAAATTAAAAGTCTACTAAATGCATGTTAATTGATCAAAATTATATATTATCATCATATTTATTTATTTTTAGCACTTTATTAATTAATTAGGTTGAAAAAGCTTAATATTGAGCTAAAAAATTCATTGATGTTCATTGATTTTGGCGGAGCGGATAATTATCCGATATCCGTCCGTATCTGCGCATGCGGATATCCGATATCCGAAAATGGTTTCGGATGAGGATACGGATATGGCACTATCCGCATCGGAAAGTATCGGTTGACAACCCTACACACACACACACAGACACACACACACACACATGTATATAAAGTTTATTAATTTGTGATGAACTTCTTATTCTCATTCTTTTTTGCATACTTCTATTTAGAAGCTTTTTACATTCTTACCAATTGTCAAGATTTCAAACTTGCAAACGGTATCAATTTTTTTTTTCTTCATAATATAAGACTTCAGGTCTCAAACTTTGAATTATACAACTTCTAGTTTAAAATTTTCTTTGCACAACTTCAGGTTGTAGTTCTAACCATTTTATTTCTTCCATTACATTAGGTATTGTTTGCTAAATACATCGAATAATAATACATTTATCTATTCTTGTTCCATACAGAAGCATACATCATTTAAGTTACAATACTAATGCATTTAATATATTTAAGATAATATGGTAATATAATATATTACCACAATGGTATATTTAATGCATTTATTATAAAAACAATGGAAATAAGATTCAAATATATGAATCAAATAAATAAATTTTACTTAAATCAATAAAATAAAATTTGAATTAGCTACAGTATTGATCAATAATAAAGTTGAAATGAATAATTATAGTTGAACTGCATTTCTCAATAATCGCATTTTCTAAAAATACCATATATATATACGCATAGTGCCTAATAAAAAATTGAGTAAAAGCGTATAATCATAGAACCATGATTTTACATTCTTTAATATGAATATTTCGAAAAACATGCAGATCTATACAATAAATTATCAAACATTAAGAATTACATGTCTTTGATTCAATTTTTACAATCCATATAAAGATCCTTTGAATCTTTCTTTTTACATCAAAATTACCTCTTTCCATTATAAAAACCTACAGGATCTAAATTTTCCATTTATAACAGAAATTGTTTTTGCATTCACTCCAGATGTGCTAGATTAAGACCAATATTTGAATCTTAACTTAATATGATTTCGAGATGCATATTTTCTTTATAAACGTTTTTCTAATAAACAATAAAATATTTCTTCTAAAAATATGATATGTTCTAAAATTTACTATATCAAAACTTCAGGTTTTATTATAATTTACGTATTATTGTATATTCTAAATTGAAGCAATTTCTCTAGAAAGTGGTTTTTTTTTTTTTTTTTTTTTTTTTTTGCTAGGCAAAGAGAAAGTGATTTATTTACGTATGAAAGTCATTTTACTATTTTTCTTCTAAGAATAGTATTTATTATAATTGTAATGTTCTCTTTAATAATAAATTTCTTCAAGAAATTTTGTGTGCCATAAAATTGGAATATAAGGCTTTTGCCTTTTATTGAAACTTTTCCTTTCATTGATTTTTCAAATCTTTTCCTATTATAGGTCATTTGCTATTAGCAAATATTAAATGCAATTATATGTTTTGAGGCTTTATTTCATGTTTTTCATTTACATATGAACTTCAGGTTCCTCATTTGAAAGAATTTGTATATGAACTTTAGGTCATTTGCATATGAACTTCACGTTCCTCATTTAAAAAAATTTGTTTACATCATATTTCAATTTTTTCCTTTTTTTATTTCACTTCCAATGATAAATCAATAATGCTATTGAATTTAAACGCTACAGCACTACATTTTATTATACCCATAATTTTATTGGGTATACATAAAAAAAAACTCATTTTTTAAGAGATATTTTGTCTTTGGTCTGCCCAAAAGAATTACATATGAAAAGTAATAGTAGTTGAGAAAGATAAAATTAGATCTACCTATATCTCATCAATAATGTAAACAATACATATATAATCAAATCTCCATTAAATTAGATTTGGAAAACTCAAATTAGATCCGCAAAGGATTGAAAGAATAAATCTAGACACATATTTTGGGTCAACAAAGAGAATTAAATCTTAAAAAAACAGATCTATTAGAACCCAATCTAGATTTACAAAAAATAGAAAATAAGATCTAAGTTTGAATCAGATCTAGAAGAATAGAAGATATAACAAATTTGCAGATCCATCAGTGGAAGATTCTCAAACATAAAATAATTGTAGAACAAATCTAGAAATCCATTAATTAAGAATTCTCAAGAATTACTTACATGGCAAATTCATAAATGTAAATCTAGAAGATTTCAACAAGTAGTTATAATAGAATCTCGTGTGATAACGTGTTATAAAATAAAACAAAGTAGACAAAAGAGGATAAGCTATTAGAAAGAACGAAAAAGATAAGGGCGAGACTTTTCATTTTTGATTCAGGTGTGTACAATACAACATAAACAATTACTCTATTTATAGAATATACATGCCATGGAAATTGCGGTAAAATCCTTTAACATAGTAGCATATCCATCATTATTAAATTTACATATTACAACAAGTTTTACTCTTCCCATTGAATTTCTTCTTTCCAAATAAATAGGGTAGGTTGTTAAATTCTCTTTTGGGTACGCAAGCAATACCCTAATTAAGGCTGAGAAAAGGATGCACCCTTATATCTGAACACCTCTGACGTCCTTCAACCTATCCATTGATGATAAATATTTTCCTTTCACTCCACTCACCTCTACAGGCCGGCCGTGTGGTATATTGTCTTTTTGTTTTTTTTTCATTTGTCCTCTATCTTAACATAAATCTTCTCCGCCTCTTTAACGATCGAGCTGTGAACTCTTTTTTGCAAACTATTGTTTGTTTACGATGTTGGCCGTCCATTATGCATCGTTGTTGATTTAGACTGTTAATTATATATAGGCTGTGTTTTCATTTTTGTTCTTTTTTCTTTATTCTCTTTCGTTTTCAGTTTAAGTTGTTTACTTATCATCACCAGTGTACCCAAACTGGTTATTATATGGAATAGCATAGAAGAGGAATTGGTGTGAACATATATCCAGTTCAATTTGGCTATGGGTTTTATATTATACCTGACAAAAAATTCTCTTTTTTTTTTCTCATTGTGGGTTTGCAATTTTCTGTATACTAATTACCATATTCAGCAATCAATAAAAATATAGTAAGTACACGTTAAATCGCAAAGTTGATTGTCTTCAGTTCTTTTAAATTGCTTGATTTATCCACAGATATACAACTGAACTTAGCTTGGGTACGTATGTATCAAACACTAGTAACATAATTCATTCAGATGAGCAATGTATGTATATTCAAAGGGGCATGTACACAATATTTCTTCAGTATATCAAGATTGCTTTGTAGATATAATTGCTAGCTGGTACTCACTTTATACATGATTGATAGCTGGTATTTGTTCCTGTTGCTGGCTGGTACATGATTGCTAGCTATAAGTAAACTAATCAACAAAAACAATATACAGTACCTCAAGAACAGTTTTTAGTATATCTGCAACAATTATACAGTGTTCTTTATATAACAATTGAACCACTTTATATAATTTCACATTCACTATTTTCATATGTACATCACATACATACTTTATTTAAACATACATGATACAATAAAGTGACTGAACAGGAAATGTGAATACATGAAACCACCGGCTTACCCTAACAGTTTCAAACGCAAATCATAACATAAAGTTATCTACAAATTATACCAATATTCATAATATAATCACCCAAGCAATCTATATAGCTTTGGAATCCACTAAACAGTGCATAAGATTTACCTGATGTTTAAGGTACTGCATGTAACTAGCTGTTTCTTCAAGCAATTTACAGAAGTCCAAACCTTCCCCTCCTGGAACAAGTCTTCTTAATTTTTCAACCCTCGAAATTCGAACTCTACCATTCCTTCTTCTTCTTAATCTTCTTCCTCGTAGCCTCCTTAGCAAAGCTTGACTCCAAACCCTTCTTGGTCCTGCAGCAATGGCCATGGAAGCGTAAGCAGCACGGCTGATCCCTCTGCTAGATAAACTGGGATTGGTTGACGTATTTTGTTGGAGATAGTTAAGAGAATTCAAGAAGTGGAAGGACATGATGGACTTGAAATTGTTAGGGTTTGAAGTGGAGTTAGGGTTCATTTCTATGAAAAATAGAAATAGAGGAAATTTTTAATGGCGGTCCTTTTGAGGTAGATTTGTTGTTCTGACACAAATGATGAAAGTGGGTAACTGTTGTCCCTCTGACACCAAGAAGGAGAAGATCTGTGTTTCTGACAAAAGTGTCAGCCTGCACCCGAGATGTTTATCAATTAAAATTAAAAAGGCTGATTATGGATAATAAAATATGGGTTTAATTAAGGATAATATATAAACGAAAAACGGAGAGACTTGGGAATCAAGGCTCGGTGTTTGTTAACTGATTGATCATGTGAATGTAAGTGGGTGGTAGGGCCTATGAGACCAAACCACCACATGTTAGCACATGGGATAATTGACCCACTTTCTAGCATTGATGCTAGTTTTGGTTTGTTTATGTAAAAGATATACCTTATTTGGTCGTGTATTATAATTTGAGAGATGTTTATCTTGTTCCATGTTTATTAAATATAATATATCACTAGATCATTGCATAAAATCATATAGTTATCTATGTTTTGTTAGCTAAAGTTTTAAGGGCTACATGACTAGGTATTTTTTTTGTAATCAAGCAATCTTTACGTAAATTGATGTCTCAACAAAATTCTTATAATTCAGTACTCAGTTTATTTAAAATCCAAAAAGAAAATAATTGAATGAAAAATAGTTGGTTGTTGGATGCGGTCAATGCAAAAATCTTGCAAGGATTTAATACAACAAATATTTGCATAGGAAAGGTTAGGATTGTCCCTTGTTACAAGTGAATTTTGTCATTGTTATCTCTAGAAAACAATAAATTGATGATTTTATTGAACAAGAAGATGATCTTGGAAATGTGGTGTAAAAAGATAATTCTCGAAGTTTTGTAGAGGCTTGAGGAGACAACAGGTAAAACAAATGAAGAATCCTAAGAGAAATGGACTTGATGGACGAGAAGAGGTGAATAAATTAGTGATGGATCAATAACATTGTCGTGTCAGCCGACCGACCAAACTAGCCCATCGATAAAACGAGTGCATTTTAGCATTTGGTTAGCAGTGCCAATTATCAGCAATAAACGAACCATGAATCCGGGTTGAGGTAACACTTAGCCAACTGAGCCTAGTCAATGGGTGGGTGTGCCTGAATGTAACACTCTATCAATCATAACTCATGTGTGACATCGCACATGGAATGGGCTAAATTCCGATCCAAAAAAGGCTCATCGAAACTTAGAGCTATTCTAAACAGATCGTTTGTTTCTATAAGGATAACATGAACAGTGCCAAACTAATAATGACATCAGAACTTCATGATGAAAGCGATAAATTATAATAACAGAAAACAAATGTGCCATTTATTAAAACTCATAAAATGTTGATTACATCAAATCTCAACTGTCAACAAGGATACATCGATAATGATAATAATAATAATAATAATAATAATAATAATAATAATAATAATAATAATTCTCAAGCATACAATAATACTGTCGAACATCGATAATAATGATAATAACTATAGATCCTCCTTCGTCAAGCTCCAACCTCCATTACTACATCAATCAAGCATTCCCATCTAATAACTTGTTTATTTGTTAAGAGGAGGAAGGTCATAACAAAAGTTTCAGTAAATGAAAATCACATAAGTTTAAGGAATGTCTATTACCTATATTTGGCAGTATAAATTCACTAAATTATGTCTATGCAAATTCAACATATATATTCATGTATTAATTAGGTAGACTATTCTAAAGTCACATAAGGCCAACATGCTTATTTATAAGGGCGGATTCTATTATCACTTAATAATGTACGAGGCGTACTTCCATTTGGCCACTTAAGGTTATTAGATAAATATTTGTTTATGAATGGATTCCTTTGATCACTTAAGACCATATGGTGGACCCTATCACTTAAAAACTCATCTTACAATTGTCGGTATTGTTTAATATTTTCTCTCTTGCAATATCGGAAATAATAATTTGGCACTTAATACAGTTTTAGGTTGCCACTTATTATCATTTAAGATCCTCCGACGGACTCATATGTTACTATTTAACTGGACTATGGGTGAACTCCTAGCCATTAAATACTTAACATAGACAAACAACCACTTAGAAATTTTCATACTGCCCATCCCTAAGTATGCTCTCAAATAGCCCTTAGACTAGAAATAAGCAATTTCCAAAGAACTACCCCCACTCAAACGTATATCGTTTTAATTTAAGACCATTTTATACCTTTTTAAGAGAAAGACAGACCCAAGGACCACTTAAGACCTTTATGAGGGCGGGCCCCATGACTTGGGTCCTAAACTAAGGAGTGGACTTTAAGAATGGACTACCCCACTCAAACTTATTTCATATAAACGTCAATGCAATTTCTGAAGAACTATCCCACTCAAACATATATCGTATAATCGTCAATGTTATTTAAATACTCACCATAATAATGAAACTGACTAAAAAGTGTCTCTAAGTAGTAAATTCTCTACCGCATGTCTAAGTTACGGGTTTTTCTGAGGTGGGTGTCAAAATAAAAGTTCTGCTGAATGGAAAATTATACATTCTATAAATAACACTGCATATATCATTAAATCACTAGTTTTTATTTATTAAGTTATTTGGTTCACTACACGTTACACTTTTGATCATAAATCGTACTCATCTACTCCCAAGCAAATTAACCTAATGAACCATATATATATATATATATATATATATATATATATATATATATATGTGTGTGTGTGTGTGTGTGTGTGTGTGTGTGTGTGTGTGTATGTGTGTGTGTGTGCAGCTATATACCCAATATATTGAGGTTCCCTCCTCGAGTGATCGTCGTATTGCGGAAACGTACCATACCGCCCTCTCCACGCTATGAAAGTGTACTAGACCATGCTACGAAAGCACAATACTTCTCTGTTACTATGGTATGAAAGTGTATTAGGCTACGCTATGTGTGACAACCCGAAAATTCGTACCTTTTGAATCAACTATAAACCACTCAACTCCAATCCAATTTTGTCAGAACTCTCGAACATCCACAAGCGATCCGTATTTTCAACTTTCGAACATCAACAATTAATGTATCTAAAGATAATCACTATCGTATGTAACACCCCACGTCCATTAGTGTCACTCACAAAGGGAATGCACTAAGTTCTGTGGAGCATTTAGGGTAAAAGATGCAGATAAATTACAAGACAGACAGAAATTAAACAGCGGAAAAATAAAACTTTGCTTTATTGATAAAATAGTTTGTACAAAGATTTCTTTACAATATCAGAGTGTCATCTGTCTTACAAAATAAAGAAGCATCAAACAACATTTATATTTTCCCAAATTTTAGCAAGAGCCAGCCATAGCATCTGATAAGAGAATCCAAGCAAACTTCGACAAATCTTCAAGCTGGGAAAGAGTGACAGTCCAACTTGACCTGGGCTATACTACTCCCTCCTCTACTACCTGGGGGAGGGGGGAAATGGAAGAAAAGAAGACGAAAGAAAAACAGAGTCAGACATAAAGCCTGAGTAAGTTCAGTAACTTCTAGCATGTGAACAAGGAAAACAAAACGACATGAATTAACTGAACACAAGATTACACCATGACGATAGGGTCAACAAGATTAGACAAGGTAGTCACAAGATATGCTAAGATAAACTGGATACGCTTTAATACTTTCGCCGCTTCGCTATTTCCTTGTTATAATGGTTTCTATATCCCTGCACCGCCTATCTAGTGTCCCATCTAGTAACGATAACGTGATCCCAATTCCTGTATTTTCTATTGCCTTCCGGCATACATTCATTATTTATTACCTAGATCAAATCTAGGGTTTTCTATCAAGTGCTTTCTAGGTTTAACTAGAGTTTTGCGCTATCTGCTGAACGCTTCTCGAGTTCAGGGTTTATGCCACCTAGTCCAACTAGGGATTACGCTACATGTCGAACGATGCCCCCAAGTCAAGGACACACCACCTAGAGTGGTGTATGTTCCTATACTTCCCCACGCATGTATCGCGAATCATTATCGCTTGTCTAGATGCACATGTCCTGTAATGTGCGGTCCGAGTCCTGTGATAGGGCAAATCAAGGAAAACAGGACTCGGTCGGGAGCTTTCAGATATCTGCCGATGCAGATGCTAAGGTCTGTTTTTATTCCAGTGGCTATGGTCCCACTTGACCCCTCCCTCAACTAATGAAAGGCACACCTTGTAAAATGAGAACTATACGCCGGCCCCCGGTGCCCCACTATCCTATGACCATCCGCAACCATAACTAGATAGCAAGTATATGGTCTTTTGGAGTTCTCCGCCTTTCCGCTTCACGTATCTCAATTGACTCAAGATGGATGGTAGACGACGAGTTGCTATCACAGGGCTACCGTTTGCTCGCCGAATCACGCCGGTCCATCCTAGTCTTTAGGTTGCCATGTATTGCAACCAAGGCATACCCCTGGTTCTTCTACGCAGACCATAACCTCTGTGGGCCCAGGCGGATCATCTGCAGCCTCACAGAGGGATACCAAGAGTACCCTCACGTCCCCTTGAAGCCTCGGGCTTCGTAACCCAATTCGTTAGAGCCTTCTCTCTATTCAGATGGACATTCGCTCTTTCCTGTGTTATACTAAGAATTACTACTTAGTTCCCTTTCCCGTCAATTTGGATTGGTTAAGTGTCATTAGTCAATTCAAGCCAACTTAACCCTCTTCATTCATCCTGTTATACTGGTTAAGTGTTATCAGTAATTCATGTTGACTTAACCCACCACAAACCAAGTTATATTGGTTAAGTATTTCTTATTACTTAACCTTACCCATTCACCCTGTATTGATTCAGTGTTCCTTTTTAACTTAACCTTGCCCGTCTGTTTCAACTAACCTGTTATTAACGGTTAAGTATTATCCCTTTATGTTTTAGACTTAACCCTATTCCTTTATCAAAATCTGATGGTTAAGTGTTCAAGTTTACTTAACCCTATGGTCTAGCCCAGCTAACATATCAAATTGGCTAAGTGTATTAAATCTTACTTAACCCCAACCTCTAGTCCAGTTAACATGTTAATTTGGATAAGTGTATTAATTTTACTTAGCCCCACCTTCTAGTCTAGTTAACATGTTAATTTGGACAAGTGTTTTCTTAGTTACTTATCCCCTACAAATCTTGTCTTGTTACGATGTTAAGTTTGGTTAAGTGTCCCTATGGACTTAGCCCTCCCATTCTAGCTTAACTGTATGAACCTAACCCCACCTACAAGTCTTGTTATCATGTTGAGTTGGTTAAGTGTCTTAGTTAACTTAACCATAGCATTCTTGTCCTAGCTTTAACTAAATAAATTAAAGCCATGACCACTCACATTAGACAGATATTGTTGCGATTACTGGATGTGCCGGTTGGTCCCGGACAGGTTTACATCGCAACTCAGTCTAACCTCGGGTTAGGCCTATTCGTGTTTTCTAGTTCAAAGGGTTTTGATTAATTTTCAAATCAGGTTTTGAAAGTAACCATCCCGTCCGTCGGATCAGTTAGGGATAGCCAGGGAGAGCAGGAAACTTGTTTTTTCCAAACACAAGCCTAGACACTATCCTCTCTGTCACCCTAGAACTTTCTGGTGTTTCATTAAAAGAGATGTCGTTAATAAATCTTTAATTTGTCTAGATCAATATTTCCTCATTTAGGGCAAATTCTATAAGTAAATTAACCCTAATTTACTTATTTCCCAATTTCTCTTTTAATGTAAATTGTCAACATTTATTCTTACGACCCATTTTCCCCTCTATATCATGTTTAAGCTTTTTAGTATGTAAACCATACCAAATGAAGTGTCACTAACCATGATTCTGCTAATCTTGACAATTACCCCCTAATTATGGCCAATTTCAAGTTTATGCCAATATACTTATCGAGCCAAATTAGCTAATCCAATTCTGATTTACATTCTGATTCACATCAAACTAGACTTATTACTCTAGTTCACTATTCATGTAAATGCTAGATTTACACGTCAATACAAGATTCAAATTACAAATCTTATAATTCATGTCAAATTTATCCAATTTGCATTTCTATGAACATGCCATAATACATGTTCCCAATTTATGCCAATTTCCAAGTTAAACTACGTTTTAGAAAATTTCTTATTTTGCCCCAAATCGCATTCCCACCGTTCGTAAAATCGTGTTTCAATCTAGATTATAGATAAATCTAGATTCATAGCAAATAGGGAATGAACCAAAGATTGCTAGGAAAAGGATAGATATAACAACTGGCATAAAATGGTTTTGAACAACGACGTAGGTTCAAGAACATGGGTAGACCTAACTTAATAGGTAAATTCCCAAGGTCTAAAACCAAGAATAGACAGAGTAGGTTCAAGAAAATGGGTAGACCTAACTTAATAGGTAAATTCCCAAGGTCTAAAACCAAAGAACAGACAAGATAGTTAATCGGGTTCACAGTCACAAAATTTTAAACACTTTCCTAGTCATGAACCATAGGTGCTTAATCACAATTGTCCCATTTATGTCATAGACAATAGTTTTGCTTCCTAATCAAAGGTATAGGCTCTAGTCATGGAAATAATTCTCATGGTCACAGTCACAGTCATAGGCAATGTCCATAGTCATAGGCAATGTCCATAGTCATAGGCAATGTTCATAGTCTTAGGCAATGTTCATAGTCTTAGACAATGTTCATAGTCAAAGAGGCATAGGGTTCTAAGGTCCATAGTTTCATAGTTACAGTCTTATTTCTCCACGAAATCATAACAGTTCTTAATTTGGTCCAAAGAAATAGGCACTGATTCAATAGAAAGAATTGGCATACTCTTTTATTCCTTTAATTTCATGTCACGAAAAGAGAAACATTCAAATCTAGAAATAACTGACTTACAGAGATTAGATTAGAATAGAAATATGGCGTTGCTATGATTCATAGAAAAACGGTCGTTGCATTCGTTCGAATCTTCACTTGAATTCTAGCTTGAATCTCCTCTTTGAAAGTCTTTGAGCAGCACCTCCTCGTCTTGATTTATTTTATATATATTATTTTATTTATTATTTTATTAAGAGGAGGAGAGAAAGCCATATTTACTAAGAATCTTTACAGCATAAGGTTAGAGAAGAATTGTGAATAGAGAAGAAGACCAGGGCTGTTTATATAGTTGCTCAAGACCTTATCGTACACGCAACGCTGAGTCAGCATTGAAACTAGTTAAGAAAATAGTCCGGGTTCGCAGATGAATCTAGCCAAATCTTATCGTACATGCAGTGCTAAGTCAGCATTGGGTCCCACAAGCTGTTTTGGCGCAGAAATTTGAATTTTTAATGTTTGAATTTCTGAAATTTATTTAATTGTTTTATTCACATGAAATATTCTTATATGTATACAATTCCTTTAACGACCATTTTACGCGTATATATATATATATACGCATAACTTTCATTTTATTTTCAAAATTCAAGCGATGTTGCACCGTTATTTAATTCTTACCATATTTCATTTACTATAGCCTTATCTTAAATTTTATCTTTCGTATACATATATTTCTGCATATATATATATATATATATTCTCATGTATATACGTATATTTTCTTTATTTCCTTATATGTATGTTCTTATCCTTTCAAATTTTGAATTTGTATATGTACATATATTTGCATGTTCAGTTGGCCCTCTTTAAAACAGAGATAAAAATTATGCTGCCGCCGGGGTTTGAACCCCCGACCTCCATGTTACAAATCCAATGCCTTAACCAACTGAGCTACAAAGTCTTTTGTTAATAAGTCTTAGAACAATGATAATTATTGTTCTTTCCTTACTTCTCTTTTTCATGTTAGTTACAATACTTAAATTAAACCAATGCATGAATCTTTTTCTTTTAATGTTAATGCATTATGTTTGCAAATCAGTGCATGCAACATATTTACATCACATGCAACCAATCCTTTCTTTCTTTCATATATTAATTAATTTTCATTATACATCACCATATTAATCTTATCTATGGATATGTATACATTTTTAATTACATTAAAAATACGGGGTGTTACATTCTCCCATACTTAAAAGGATTTCGTCCCCGAAATCTTCTAGTTAGGAAGAATGTGTTCTACCATCCAATCACCCATCTACTCAACCATCCAATCACAGGCATCCATTGTCCTTAAAATATTTCTAATGCTTTCATGTTCATATGCATAGTGTGTATATATGTCTTTATCTATTGTAAAATCAGGCGGTCTACTGATTCAGTCGACCTCCTTAATGCGAATCATGTCGGTGCCATGCGTCTAATCATGTATGCAAGCATCCCTAGTTACGTAAATACTACATGCGTGCATGACCATTCATCCATATGCAACATCCATATGATAACATATCAAGCTCAACTTAAATACATATCTGTAAATGCAATATGAAAACGTCCGAACTGATCTAGTGTCTAATACGTATGCATATGCATTCACAAGCAACCATTAGCAACCACTTGCAACCATCAACCATAACATGTTTCAAATACATGTTTACATCCATTGACTTCTACCTAAGGATCGAAGATACGACCTAGGTGATATACTTTGGAAAGAGAGAAACAATTATGCGCAAAGCTCCTAAATAAAGAAATCAAGGATACACCCTTAAGAAAAAGGGTATGACGCTAGTATCTTGCCTTCTTGAGCTTTACTCCACTGTATCTTAACTAATTTAACTTCACGATTGTGAAGTTTCCGACCTCCAATTCCAAAATAAACAGATGTCAATCACGGTACCAAGTATACATACTAAGATGATTAGAGGTTTCCCTCTTATCCGTCATGCCATAACTATAAGAGTCGAAAGGTCACTACGTGCTCTTTGGAGTGCCTACCACAACTATTCATCTCTCCCGCAAACCGTCCAAACCGAACTCGACATTCCTCAAGTACAAGCCCCAAAGGCCTAAACCAATATCAGACAAGCACCCAAGGAATATCTCCCCCAAATATAAACGATCTACGTGAGATGATATAAGCAAACTCGATAGCTATTCTCAAATCCCTACTAACAAAAAATAAATTGGTCGGACCACCAATTGGATTTGAGACTCTAGTGGGATCTTTCTACTATACAAGTACTATGGTGAAGAGACCCAACTATGGAAGTGGATATGAACAAATGAGAAGCGCTAGAACCTAAGGAAATAGCATGAACAGAAAACTAGACTCTTCCAACCGGACTACCTTTCTCCTAGGTACGCTTGGTGGCGAAAGCATGTACTTGTCCTTCTGAAAATCTTGTCCTCGTTCTTGCCCTTGTCCTTAAGTATATGCCCTATCATACCCTAGTAAAGATACTTCCTCTTGTCTTAGGTTTTATAATTTCTTCCTCCTTCGTGTGCTAAGTCTACATCCATGAATTCCTCATCCTAGGGTTATGCTCCTTAGCCAAACTCCTCATCCCCTTCCGTGTGTAGTCATGTTGACAAATCTCTCAAAAACTGCCTCCATCATCTGGAAAACCTTATAAGCTTTGAAAGAAAACTGCCCGTAGATGAAACAACTACGGCTATGGATGGAAGCCGGGCACTACTTTTCCCTTCGATGAGGTTACCTCCCAGAAAGCCAGGAGCCGCAGAGACTCAAGAAAGAAGGAGACAAGAATTTAAACAGAGGAAGAGAAGATAGTGCGTATGGCTTTAGGGAATATGCCTTTAAAACAAATCTCTTCTTTTGAAAATGCTTCTTTTAAAACAGTTTGAAAATAATTTTTCAAATCCTTTATCTGATCGGGTAACCTTCAGCTCTGATACCATGTGTAACACCCCACGTCCATTAGTGTCACTCACAAAGGGAATGCACTAAGTTCTGTGGAGCATTTACGGTAAAAGATGCAGATAAATTACAAGACAGACAAAAATTAAACAGCGAAAAATAAAACTTTGCTTTATTAATAAAATAGTTTGTACAAAGATTTCTTTACAATATCAGAGTGTCATCTGTCTTACAAAATAAAGAAGCATCAAACAACATTTATATTTCCCCAAATTTTAGCAAGAGCCATCCATAGCATCTGATAAGAGAATCCAAGCAAACTTCGACAAATCTTCAAGCTGGGAAAGAGTGACAGTGCAACTTGACCTGGGCTATACAACTCCCTCCTCTACTACCTGGAGGGGGGGGAACGGAAGAAAAGAAGACGAAAGAAAAACAGAGTCAGACATAAAGCCTGAGTAAGTTCAGTAACTTCTAGCATGTGAACAAGGAAAACAAAACGACATGAATTAACTGAACACAAGATTACACCATGACGATAGGGTCAACAAGATTAGACAAGGTAGTCACAAGATATGCTAAGATAAACTGGATACGCTCTAATACTTTTGCCGCTTCGCTATTTCCTTGTTATACTGGTTTCTATATCCCTGCACCGCCTATCTAGTGTCCCATCTAGTAACGATAACGTGATCCCAATTCCTGTATTTTCTATTGCCTTCTGGCATAAATTCATTATTTATTACCTAAATCAAATCTAGGGTTTTCTATCAAGTGCTTTCTAGGTTTAACTAGAGTTTTGCGCTATCTGCTGAACGCTTCTTGAGTTCAGGGTTTATGCCACCTAATCCAACTAGGGATTACGCTACCTGTCGAACGATGCCCCCAAGTCTAGGACACACCACCTAGGGTGGTGTATGTTCCTATACTTCCCCACGCATGTATCGCGAATCGTTATCGCTTGTCTAGATGCACATGTCCTGTAATGTGCGGTCCGAGTCCTGTGACAAGGCAAATCAAGGAATACAGAACTCGGTCGGGAGCTTTCAGATATCTGCCGATGTAGATGCTAAGGTCTGTTTTTATTCCAGTGGCTATGGTCCCACTTGACCCCTCCCTCAACTAATGAAAGGCACACCTTGTAAAATGAGAACTATACGCCGGCCCCTGGTGCCCCACTATCCTATGGCCATCCGCAACCATAATTAGATAGCAAGTATAGGTCTTTTGGAGTTCTCCGCCTTTCCGCTTCACGTATCTCGATTGACTCAAGATGGATGGTAGACGACGAGTTGCTATCACAGGGCTACCGTTTGCTCGCCGAAACACGCCGGTCCATCCTAGTCTTTAGGTTGCCATGTATTGCAACCAAGGCATACCCCTGGTTCTTCTACGCAGACCTTAACCTCTGTGGGCCCAGGCGGATCATATGCAGCCTCACAGAGGGATACCAAGAGTACCCTCACGTCCCCTCGAAGCCTCGGGCTTCGTAACCCAATTCGTTGGAGCCTTCTCTCTATTTAGACGGACATTCGCTCCTTCCCGTGTTATACTAAGAATTACTACTTAGTTCCCTTTCCCGTCAATTTGGATTGGTTAAGTGTCATTAGTCAATTCAAGCCAACTTAACCCTCTTCATTCATCCTGTTATACTAGTTAAGTGTTATCAGTAATTCATGTTGACTTAACCCACCACAAACCAAGTTATATTGGTTAAGTATTTCTTATTACTTAACCTTACCCATTCACCCTGTATTGATTCAGTGTTCCTTTTTAACTAAACCTTGCCCGTCTGTTTCAACTAACCTGTTATTAACGGTTAAGTATTATCCCTTCATATTTTAGACTTAACCCTATTCCTTTATCAAAATATGATGGTTAAGTGTTCAAGTTTACTTAACCCTACGGTCTAGCCCAGCTAACATATCAAATTGGCTAAGTGTATTAAATCTTACTTAACCCCAACCTCTAGTCCAGTTAACATGTTAATTTGGATAAGTGTATTAACTTTACTTAACCCCACCTTCTAGTCTAGTTAACATGTTAATTTGGATAAGTGTTTTCTTAGTTACTTATCCCCTACAAATCTTGTCTTGTTACGATGTTAAGTTTGGTTAAGTGTCCCTATGGACTTAGCCCTCCCATTCTAGCTTAACTGTACGAACCTAACCCCACCTACCTGTCTTGTTATCATGTTGAGTTGGTTAAGTGTCTTAGTTAACTTAACCATAGCATTCTTGTCCTAGCTTTAACTAAATAAATTAAAGCCATGACCACTCACATTAGACAGATATTGTTGCGATTACTGGATGTGCCGGTTGGTTCCGGGCAGGTTTACATCGCAACTCAGTCTAACCTTGGGTTAGGCCTATTTGTGTTTTCTAGTTCAAAGGGTTTTGATTAATTTTCAAATCAAGTTTTGAAAGTAACCATCCCGTCCGTCGGATCAGTTAGGGATAGCCAGGAAGAGCAGGAAACTTGTATTTTCCAAACTCAAGCCTAAACACTATCCTCTCTGTCACCCTAGAACTTTCTGGTGTTACATTAAAAGAGATGTCGTTAATAAATCTTTAATTTGTCTAGATCAATATTTCCTCATTTAGGGCAAATTCTATAAGTAAATTAATCTTAATTTACTTATTTCCCAATTTCTCTTTTAATGTAAATTGTCAACGTTTATTCTTACGGCCCATTTTCCTCTCTATATCATGTTTATGCTTTTTGG
This sequence comes from Allium sativum, assembly GCA_030737875.1. Classification (NCBI taxonomy): domain Eukaryota; kingdom Viridiplantae; phylum Streptophyta; class Magnoliopsida; order Asparagales; family Amaryllidaceae; genus Allium; species Allium sativum. Next base: position 938,598,861 of record CM060915.1, on the reverse strand, counting down.
TATGTAAACCATACCAAATGAAGTGTCACTAACCATGATTCTGCTAATCCTGACAATTACCCCCTAATTATGGCCAATTTCAAGTTTATGCCAATATACTTATCGAGCCAAATTAGCTAATCCAATTCTGATTTACATTCTGATTCACGTCAAACTAGACTTATTACTCTAGTTCACTATTCATGTAAATGCTAGATTTACACATCAATACAAGATTCAAATTACACATCTTATAATTCATGTCAAGTTTATCCAATTTGCATTTCTATGAACATGCCATAATACATGTTCCCAATTTATGCCAATTTCCAAGTTAAACTACGTTTTAGTAAATTTCATATTTTGCCCCAAATCGCATTCCCACTGTTCGTAAAATCGTGTTTCAATCTAGATTATAGATAAATCTTGGTTCATAGCAAATAGGGAATGAACCAAAGATTGCTAGGAAAAGGATAGATATAACAACTGGCATAAAATGGTTTTGAACAACGACGTAGGTTCAAGAACATGGGTAGACCTAACTTAATAGGTAAATTCCCAAGGTCTAAAACCAAGAATAGACAGAGTAGGTTCAAAAACATGGGTAGACCTAACTTAATAGGTATATTCCCAAGGTCTAAAACCAAAGAACAGACAAGATAGATAATCGGGTTCACAGTCACAAAATTTTAAACACTTTCCTAGTCATGAACCACAGGTGCTTAATCACAGTTGTCCCATTTATGTCATAGACAATAGTTTTGCTTCCTAATCAAAGGTATAGGCACTACTACAAAAGTGGGCATATTCGACACTAATTTGTGTGCGTTGCATGAAAAGTGTGGCGAAAGTTATGCTTTCTTTGATCTTCTGTAACAATATTCATATGTTGTTGCATTATATGTGAATGCACTATTGCTGTGGGAATTCTAGTGTTTTGACGTGCAACACCAGTTAAAAGCGTAGCATTACATATATATAATCCAGCTCAACGATCCGCCTTATCAATATATTAAAACCCCAACCGTAGATGCAAGATTAATCCAACGGTTCAAACCATCTGTTGGTCTGATGATCTTAACGATAGCCATCATCCAATCATTGACAGCCACGTCATTGCATTATTTTGATGAAATTTTGGCGCAATCTTCTCCCTTCACGAAATTGTTTTCTTCTCTATCATCTAATCGTTTTCCCCCTTTTTACTATTGACAAAAATTTAAACCTAAATTCACGTCAGTATCACTCCTCTCCTCGACAGCAAATTCTATTCTGAAAATGTTGAAGCTTTGAAATGCTTTCTAGCTTTAATTGCTCAGGGCATTGACATCGCCAGTTTTTTCACTCAGGTTCAGTTTGTATAGCACTGTGAATTAGTTACGCTTATTATAGATTGGATTATGAGTAATTAGTAAGTAGTTCATTTGTTACACTTTGGAAAACCCATTCGCTTATGAGTAATTAGCTGCTTGGACATCCCAAACTTAGGGAAACCCGTTCGCTTATGAGTGATTAGTCGATGAAATATTAGATTATGTGTAATTAGTTGCGCTTTGACCATTGATTTGGGATTTGGGATTATGCTGAGGTTAATTCAAAAATTGTACCCAACAATAAACCATGAGAACCGGGCTATTGGCATGAAAAAGACATTGGTTTATTATAGAAATCGAGCTAGTTAAGGAATGGGGACTGTACAGTCGAAAGTGATTTGCACTTTGCGTTCATTTACACTGACATATAATTGTATGCTTGAGGTTTTGTGATACATATACATGTGTAGTAATGCGGTGTGTTTGCACTGCGGTGTGCTTGAGGCTAACAATTTCCCGATCCGGACGAGTCGTTCACCCGTATCTTATAACACGCACAGGTATTTTCCATTTGATTTTGGAAACTACCAATTTCAATGTTTCGATTTTGAAAACATATGCTCAGTTTTGCATCAATTCATACCATACACATCCAAAAAATGACATACAACTGTATGCTTGAGGTTTTGTGATATAAATACATGTGTCGCACTGCGGTTTTGTGATACAAATACCCGTATCTAACACACACGCACAAGTATTATAAGGCAGCATCAGTCCATACAATACACATTAGTTCATACCATACACGCACAAGTATACACACACGCACAAGTATCATAAGGCAGCATCGATCAGTTCATACCATACACGCAAAAGTATATACAAACGCACAAGTATAATAAGGCAGCATTGATCAGTTCATACCATACACATCCAAAAAATAACATACACATCCACATCCAAAAGTATCATAAAGTTAACTTAATATATCCACATCCAAAAAATGAAATTATAGTAGCATCAATTCATACCAGATCACGGTTGCGGGGCAGTGGAACTTCCAACTGATTCATTAGGGCTTTGCGGCTATGGGAGAGCCGGTCCGAAGTGAGCAGCCGCATGTGATGGACCCGCAGCATCAGGAAAAGGGGTGAGGTAGTTTGGCCAGTCAAATTCCTGATCAACTTCTATATCTACCCACTGATCATTCCTCTGGTTCATTGGGGCTTGGTTATCAACATGTATGTCATGGGCGGCTTCCGGAAATAAGCTTGGCAAGGGGGGTAACTCAGTAGCTTCTTGTATCATTGCATTAAATCTTTCATCTGAATCCATTTCCCATTCCCATCCGTAATGATGCAAACATGGAACCACCTCTTCCTCCCTATTGCTCACAAAAAGAAGTTCAGGCCTTGTCCCAGGATGAGCATGGGTACAGCGCTGAACCTTAATGAAGTAAACCTTGTTATTGATTTGAGCAGCAAAAGTATTTATATTGCCAATGCCTTCATAAAATTGCATTTTCAGGTAGAAAGATGTATGGTCATACTGAGACCAGTAACAGTCGTCAATTGCAAGCACACGTCCCATTGGCTTCATTACTTCTTCAACAGCAGGAACATTACTCTTTAGGAACTCGGGAAAGCCATCAACTTTAGCCCATGATTCCACTTCTAACGCTGGTGAGGGCTCAAATTTTTCATCAGACCATGATTGCAGGTAAATAGCACCACCAGGTTTTGTAAAAACTTTCAACATTAGGGCATGATCACGAATTCTGTACGATGGGCATGATACTAGAAAAGAGTTGTTGGGTATTACCCGTATAGGCCACGAATTATGATTGAGAGCCACCTTAAGAACGTCTTGCACAACTTCGAAATTCCAATGTCCCTTAATAACAGTGGTTGTGATGTATAGAGACGAGTCCATTGTTTTTGTTTCTTTTTATAATTTCGAAGATTGGGGTTTAGGGGATATGGAGGAGATGATGTTCTGACGCTGGAAAGGATGTGCGAGGGCCCCAATGGATGGTGTCAGGCAGATATGTGAACTGAAAATGCTTGCACAGAAGACGAAGCATACTCAATACTATTTCTGATGAGGTGGCACGTAGTAACCAATGCTGATTGGTCAATTGTTATAATTGTATGCGTAACTCACTAAGATTTATAAGTTAATTAGATGGCCAAATGCACAGATGCATGCACACAGCACATATGCACTTATCAAATTAATAACTTGTAAATTCAAATTGCAGGATCTGAAATGATGTGGGGAGATACAGCCGGCAAGTGGAGGGCCTGAAATGACATAGAGATACAGTTTCTGGTTCATGGCATTGCTACTTTGTAGAATGCACACTAATCGTATTTATTGGCACTTGTATTGAAGGTGGTATGTGTTGGCACTTTTACTACTTTTAAATTATGTATTTGATCGTATGTGTTATATATTTGATCGGATGTATTGAAGGCGGTATGTATTGAAGGTTTGAATGTGATGATGAATGTAACGGATGTGGTTCTTCTATGTAAAAAACTGATATTGCAAAATTTATAATTAAAGCGTTGTATTTGCCTTCTTTTACTGTTGCATTTGCTTTTTTCCTGATGTCGTGTTTCAAGATAATGGTGTCGCATTCCATAATACAGTGATGTTGCATTACGTAAAATAGTAGTAAGTCCATGTGGCACGTAAACGCCATAGCTGACATGGCATGTGACACGTGTGCATCTGACGTGGAGATCTGACGTGTCGTGTGACACGGTGGCAGCTGACATGGAAAGCTGACGTGGCCGCCGCTATCGTGACCTGGTACCCAGGATCTAACTAATTTTCAAGCAACGCTGAATAATGTTGCATTATGTACAATTAGTGTTGCATTACATCTATAACGCAACACTTTCTTTCTGTGGCAGTAGATGTGCTAAAGCGTTGCCTTAGATGGCTAATGCAACGGCCGCGGATGCCACGCCCCCTGGTGTTGCCTATTTGAAAAAAGGGGCTACTGCAATGCTATTTTGATCTACGACCACAGTAAAATAGTGTCGAATATGCCCACTTTTGTAGTAGTGAGGCTCTAGTCATGGAAATAATTCTCATGGTCACAGTCACAGTCATAGGCAATGTCCATAGTCATAGGCAATGTCCATAGTCATAGACAATGTTCATAGTCTTAGGCAATGTTCATAGTCTTAGGCAATGTTCATAGTCTTAGGCAATGTTCATAGTCAAAGAGGCATATGGTTCTAAGGTCCATAGTTTCATAGTTACAGTCTTATTTTTCCACGAAATCATAACAGTTCTTAATTTGGTCCAAAGAAATAGGCATTGATTCAATAGAAAGAATTGGCATACTCTTTTATTCCTTTAATTTCATGTCACAAAAAGAGAAACGTTCAAATCTAGAAATAACTGAATTATAGAGATTAGATTAGAATAGAAAGATGGCGTTGCTATGATTCATAGAAAAACGGTCATTGCAGTCGTTCGAATCTTCACTTGAATTCTAGCTTGAATCTCCTCTTTGAAAGTCTTTGAGCAGCACCTCCTCGTCTTGATTTATTTTATATATATTATTTTATTTATTATTTTATTAAGAGGAGGAGAGGAAGCCATGTTTACTAAGAATCTTTGCAGCATAAGGGTAGAGAAGAATTGTGAATAGAGAAGAAGACCAGGGCTATTTATATAGTTGCTTAAGACCTTATCGTACACGCAGCGCCGAGTCAGCATTGAACCTAGTTAAGAAAATAGTCCAGGTCCGTAGATGAATCTAGCCAAATCTTATCGTACATGCAGTGCTAAGTCAGCATTGGGTCCCATAAGCTGTTTTGGCACAGAAATTTGAATTTTGAATGTTTGAATTTCTGGAATTTATTTAACTGTTTTATTCACATGAAATATTCTTATATGTATACAATTCCTTTAACGACCATTTTACGCGTGTATATATATATACGCACAACTTTCATTTTATTTTCAAAATTCAAACGATGTTGCACCGTTATTTAATTCTTGCCATATTTCATTTACTATAGCCTTATCTTAAATTTTATCTTTCGCATACATATATTTCTGCATATATATATATTCTCATGTATATACATATATTTTCTTTATTTCCTTATATGTATGTTCTTATCCTTTCAAATTTTGAATTTATATATGTACATATATTTGCATGTTCTGTTGGCCCTCTTTAAAACAGAGATAAAAATTATGCTGCCGTCGAGGTTCGAACCCCCGACCTCCATGTTACAAATCCAATGCCTTAACCAATTGAGCTACAAAGTCTTTTGTTAATAAGTCTTAGAACAATGATAATTATTGTTCTTTCCTTACTTCTCTTTTTCATGTTAGTTACAATACTTAAATTAAACCAATGCATGAATCTTTTTCTTTTAATGTTAATGCATTATCTTTGCAAATCAGTGCATGCAACATATTTACATCGCATGCAACCAATCCTTTCTTTCTTTCATATATTAATTAATTTTCATTATACATCACCATATTAATCTTCTCTGTGGATATATATACATTTTTAATTACATTAAAAATACGGGGTGTTACATCGTAAGTCCCAATGTAAGAATTCAAATCGTTAGTGTTTTTGGGTAATAACACATCAGAGTACAAGCAAAAACACAGCGGAAGATAAACTTCTCATGATATTAGAACAAATTCAAAATACAACAGTCATATGCGAGAATTACATGAACTGCTACATGTAATATTTATAGTAACATATGTCCCACAAAACAATACACGGGTTAAATGTACAACATAAGCAACAGGAACGCAAAAGACTAAGGTCTTCAAAATATAAGTCCAAAAGATCAGTGACTCCATGATAAACATCTATCCACATTTTAGCTCTAGTAGTTAATTGAAAAACCCAAATCACTAGGCTGGCCATGTGAAAAATATGGGCACCCGGAGTTTATGTGAGGTAAACAATAAACTCTGAGTCAGTCATTGGATTAGTGCGAGAAAAACAAAATAGATGCTTTTATTTTAAAGTAAGGTAAATCATAGGGCCACGTCGTATAACACGGAATAAGTTTTCCCCATATAAATACCAATGCATTTAAAGTCGAAATGTTCTTTAGAAAATGAAGCTACCATAAGATCTCGCGCCACACACACCACGAAAATGTACACTTGGGCGATATTTCCCTTATGTAACCAAAATATGCTTGATACGTGAAAATCCTTTTATATTATTATTAGTGTAGAGTGTAAAAATTACTTTCGCAAATAAATGTATCAATCTTAGCCAGCATAGGTACCATAATATTATACTGACCTCCTACACATTTTATGGAGGATTTACAATAGAAATCGTATGGGCGTGTAGCGGGTGATCCGGGTTCAAAATCGTATACTTACCTAAACCTCTCTTAAAGTGGGTTTTTCCAACAAATGACCGAGGCTAAGGAACTTCCTTACTGAATGGGCATGCCTCTAGAGGGACAATCCCGAGAGCAAACTCTTCTCTGCTAACACAAGACCGTCAGTGCAATCCAAGCCATACCACAAGAGTATGCCATTTTACCCTCATTACCGACCTTCTCTACGGGATCCCGAATTTACAACAAAACCACAATAGTAAAATGTCGGGGCTTCATACCATAACATTACCATATAACAACTGCATAGCAAATACCTACGCTCCATACCATAGTGTTTCTTCAAAAATATAGAAGGAAATAACATCCTTTAAGGGGCACGACCCCATATCCTCGCTACATCCTTTCCTATTTTAGTTATTTCTAGGATATGAGGCTTGTCTAGTCTCGTTACACAAAGCTACGCTCCAGTAAGCCGTGCTTTGATCATGTGTAGCTCATCGCTTAGTATGCCACAGTGTCAATTTATTACATATATTTGGTGTCTATTAATATATAACCCTCTGGGTACATTAGTCTTAGAGGAGGGTGTTAAACTAAGAGAGTAAATTCTCCGCCACCAACTGATATAACATCAATAGAAACCAATTTGTTATATTGTAAAACACAATGTCATACACACATCCATGTACAAGTCCGTTCTGGGTCTGAACGAAACTGAAAGCACCTTATTCCTTGTCCAATATAGGAGAGAGGTCCTTGCAAATCCAGAATTCCTTCAAATACGTCCGAACAAAACCACTTAACTAATATAAAACCCATCTGTAAATGGAAGCTACACGTTTGAGACATTCAACAAGAAGTCCTTTTGATGTGAAGGTTCCTTGTCTTCACCACCGTATTCAATAGCTTTTTTTTGAAAGGCAATGTAAATGTATTAAAACTAAAAAAAAACGGTACATGAGAGTTACAACATAGGACATCCAGCATTGAGAGAAAAAACAATAAGCTATACAAGTGAAACTAGAAAAAACTCAATGATGCTAAACAAAAAACAACAACATAAGAAATTAACTAAAAACCTCACTAGCCATAAGGCACAACCTTGCAACCTACATTGAAAAGAATAAATGCAGCAAACATATCAACTCATCCAGTATAACCACTTCAAATGAGGCTCTCAAAAAGCACTGCAATCAAAGAACCTCACACAATTGCACAATCCAGCAGTTAAAATAATCAACAAGGTATGCCAACTATGAAAATTTGAACTTCTTCAAAACCATACTCTGAATTACACTAAAGACTTGATTTGCATTCAAAGCACCATGACCAAAAACTCTACGATTACGCTCAGCCCAAATCCCATATACAAATGTCTTCAAAATAATAATGAGAACCTTTGTCTTCAATTGCTTTTGATTCGCTTCAACACACCGTTTCATTTTTTGGAATGGTTTACAGATCCAAACACCATCCCCGGTCTTTCCAAATAATATGCACAAGTTTAAAAGAATTTATATGGAACATATACATGCCTAAGTCTCTTTCTTTAAATTTGGAAAATTATTCACTTAACTTTTAGATCCAAAAGTTATAAGTTTTCCCCAAATTATTAAATAAAAATTCCTTTTTCCAACTAAAATCAATTTCAAATGATTTTATGACATTTTTCCTTATTTTTATATCCTATTATCTGACCTTTTTCCGAAAAATCCCATTTTGACCTATACACTATAGATTTGGGATTTTTATTGAAAAGTGGATTTGAGTTATTTAAAAATCTAACTGTTGGATCTTAAATTTTCCTTTTGCATTTGAAAACTTATTATTTCGAACCACATTTTTAATTTCAGGAAAATCCAATAGTCGGATCACTCGGTACTTCAATTTAAAGTTAACGGTCGAACTACGCGAACTACCACTGCGCGACTAGTCCTATTCTAATCATTTTGTAACTCAAACTTAGGATTCATCCGATTCACATCCAGTTGGTCTATATTTCACTTAAAATACATATAAGACCTTCATAAAACTATAATTTCAAATTTTGAAACTTAAAATCAAATATTCAAATTTATGGATATTATATGATTATTTTAAATAATAAATTATTATTATTCTCCGAAAATCAAATTTTAGTTTTCAACCTTTTCGTAAAAACAAATATAGTATTATTTAAAACCAATAAAACGTTTTAAATCAAATTCTTTTTAAACTTAAATTAATTTTCAAATTAATTTCAAATCAAATTTTTAATTAACCGTCTCGTTCGTCGGATCAGTTTGCGATAGCCAGGGAGAGCATGAAACTATTTTTTTTTCAAACCCAGGCCTAGACACTATCCTCTTTGCCATCCTAGAACGTTCCAATGTCTTCCGAAGGAGACTTCACAAATTCATGTATCCATATATGTGTCATTCAATTAAGTGTTGATAAAATTAACATTTAATTTATCAAATGGGTATCATTTAACATAATAATATACTTAACACTTAGGGCTCACCACCCATAACACATCCTATAATCACCCAGGGAGTCATTTTCTTAAGGATTCACGCCGTTACCACATAAATGTGATCTTTTTACACTTTAAACTAAGTGTCTACATTTTGAACATATGAATGTGATGTCTCTAACACTTTAAACTAAGCGTGTGCATAATCAACACATAAAGGCAATGTTTTTAGCATTTTAATCTAAGTATATACATGGTTAATACATAAAGTCAACATTTTTAACACTTTAAAGTAATTGTTTACACTTATAACATACCAAGTGATATCTTTATCACTTTAAAGTAAGTGTTTTCACTTTAAACATACAAAGGTGATTTTTTTTAACTTCGTACACCAAGTGTCCATGTTTTTCACACTTAGTTACAACCGTATCTACTCAAACTCAAACCAATCATCATCATATCCAAGCCAAACATATATATAAGAAAGTACATACTATATTAACACAAAAAGGTCAATTTTTTCCATACCGAGAGTTCCACTCCTTCACTCTTTAGATGTTAGAACATTGACTTTGAAAACAAGCAATAAATTTGAAATCTTTTGAGTTAAAAGTTAGTAAAAGTTGGATTTTTGTGTGGTATAAGTGCTAGCAAGGAGGAAAGGAGGTGAAATAAGGTGGTTTGGAGTTAAAAAATGGGGAGAAGGGTGGAGAATAGGAATAGGACAAAAGTTCTGAATGGAGAGGAGGCCATTGCTGAATTTTTGGGGAGGAGAAGAAGTAAGAAATGAAATGAAAGGGCAGGAGATGTGTTTTCTTGTAAAGAGAAGAGAAATGCACAAAATTTTGACAACTCAAAAGCTTATCACATGCACTTGTCCTTAGCCTTAGAAAATGGGGATAAGTTGTAAAAAAAGAAAGAGAAGAGAAGAGAAAAAAGGCACCTAATAAGGAGGGAAGTGGTGGTACACATGGATGTGTTTTGTCAGTGGAAAATGACATGGCGTATCAAGACAAAAGTGGTATTATTTAGTTAAGTAAATTAGGTTTTAGTTAGTTTACTCCAATTGCTTCATTTCTTGCCTAATGATGTTAACTAAAACACTTTACAATTTTCTACAACAGTTTGCTTTCAAAAAAAAATTGATTCGTTATTTAATTAATTTTGAAATCAATTACTATATTCTCAAACTTAATTATATATACATATTCAGAATTCCATTCAAATATTATCTCAAATCAGAAATTTAAAGTGACAAAATACGGATAATTACAATCGCCCCACTTAAAAGAATTTCGTCCTCGAAATTGGATGAAGCAAAAGATAAGTTGAACGAGAAAAGATACCGAAATATAAGCATACCCGATAAGTGTCATGGATGGATATCAATCCTGCACCTAGGGTAAGATTTCCTTATACTTTCCATTGTTTCCCAAGTATATTCCTTTGGATCTCCACTCCACTATACTTTGACTTATTTGCTTATTTTATTTTGTAGCTTCCGCTCTTCCCAGTCGACAATCTTGATCGGTTCTCGCCTTACTGCCAAATTTGGAGTAATCTCCAAATCCTGCTGAGCTGCATCTCAAGGATCTGATCTGGATCGTGAATGTATTTTCTCAAGGGTTATACATGAGAAACATCGTGCATTCCGAACAACCATTATGGAAGTTGAAGATGATAAGCTCATGGACTAACTCCCTCTAAGATAGGGAAAGGTCCGATAAATCGAGGTGATAATTTTCCTGCCTTCCCAATTCTGATGGCTCCCCACATTATAGATGTCTTTAAGAATACTGAATCACAAATGGGGAATTCCAAAGCTTGCTTTCTCTTGTCGGCATAACTCTTCTATCGACTTTGTGCATATTTCATCCTTCTTCTAATGAGATCAACTTTTCTGAAGCTTTTATTATCACATCAAGGAGAATAACTAATCGATCTCCTTTTTCTACCCAACACATCGGAGATTTGCATGGTCTGACATATTAATGCTAGCCTAATAATTGTTATTGTAAGAAAATTCAACTAAAGCCAGATGGTCTTCCCAAGAACCACCAAAATCAAGAACACAGGCTCGTAACAAGTCCTCCAAGATTTTATTTAATTGCTCAGTTTTCCCATCAGTGTGCAGATGGTATGTGGTGCTTAAATTGAGTTTGGTTCCCGATGCTTTCTGAAGAGCTTCCAAAAAATGACAAGCGAATACCGAATCTCGATCACTCACTATACTACTTGGTATACCATGGAGTCAAACAATATCTTTAATATATAGTTCTGCCAAACTTGCTACAGTTCGTGTTGGCTTGACTAAAATAAAATGAGTTGTCTTAGTAAGCCGATCCACGATCACCTAAGTCCCTTCATTTCCCTTTTAAGATCATGGCAACTCATCGATAAAGTCCATCGAAACATGGTCTCACTTCCGCTCTGGAAATTCTAAGGGTTGAAGTAATCCTGCCACCTTCTTCTGATCACTCTTAAATTGTTGGCAGGTAACACATCTGCTAACATAAATAAAGATATCCCTTTTCTTTGTTGTCCACCAAATGTTATCTTCAAGTCAACATACATTTTATTTACCCATGGGGGGAAGGAAAATTTTGACTTGTTGCATTCCTCCAGTATTTCTCTTTTGACTTCCTAATTGTTTGGAATGCAAATTCTTCCTTCTAACCTTAAAATCCCTTTATTGTCGATCATGAAACTTGATATTTTATTTTGTTGTATATCTCCAAAGATCTTATGAAGAAACCCATCTTCCTGTAGCTTGCTAGAAATGTTTTCAATTAGAATAGGAGTGACAACAAGATATGCCAGGAACGTATGTTTACGGCTTAAAGCATTGGCTACCACATTGGCTTTTCCAGACGTATACTAAATATCTAGGTCATAAGATGCCAAAAATTCTAACCACCTTTGCTACTTCAGGTTAAAATCCTTCTGGGTGTGGAGATGCTTCAAATATTTATGGTCGGTGAATAACTCAAATTTCTCACCCAATATATAATGCCTCCATATCTTTAAGCCGGATATTATTTCTAGCAACTCTAGACCATGGTGGGGTAATTCTTCTCATGTGGTCGTAATTGTCCACTTGCATAAGCAATCAATCTATAATTCTACATTAGAATTGTACCAACACCATCTCCACTCGCATCTGTATACACACCCGGTCCTTGATTTCCGCCTATAATGGCTAACACTGGAGTAGTGGTAAGCCTTTTATTTAACTCTTGGAATGTTGTCTCACATTTAGGAGTCCAATTAAACTTTGCATTTTTCATAGTCATCTTTTTTAGAGGATTGGCTAACTTAGAAAAATCTTGCACAAACTTGCGGTAATACCCAACTAATCCTAGAAAACTTCGAACCTCCGTTAGCTTTCAGGGTTGCTTACAATCCAAAATTGCAGAGACCTTACTTGGTTCCACAATAATTCCTTCTTTTGAAACTACATGGCCAAGGAATTTTACCATCTCGTCCCAAAAGTGGAACATTGATAGTTTTGCAAACAATACGTTTTTCCTTAATATCTACAACACAGCTCTCAAATGCTCAACATGCTTTTTTTCCCTCTTGGAGTAAATGATAATTTCATCAATAAACACTATTACGAACTTATTCAACACTTCCGGAAATACACTTGTCATCAGGTCTACTAAGTACGCAGCGGCCTTGGTTAGTCCAAAAGGCATAACTAAATTTGCATAGAAGATATCGGACCCTCAGAAAGCTGTGAGATGAATTTATTCTTCAGGGATCTTCAACTGATGATACCCTTGGGATAAGTCCATCTTGAAAAAGTATCTAGTACCATGCAGTTGATCATACAAATCATCAATTCTTGGTGAAAGAAATTTATTCTTGAAGGTCTACCTATTTAAGTCTTGGTAGTACACGCATGAGCGACCCATCTGACTTTGCGAAAAACACTACGACTGCTTTCTAGTTTGAATGAGTAGGTCAAATAAAACCTTTTTCCAATGACACCTAGGTTTTCTTATCTAGTTCTTGCATTTCCTTTGGAGACATATGCTGACTAGAATGCACAACAGGCCTCCCACTCGGTACAAGATCAATTTTGAACTCGATTTCTCGATGTGAAGGTAAAGATTTCACTTCTTCGAAAACATCGGGAAATTCCCTTACAAAAGGAATTGTGTTCAGATTAGTGTTAGGGAATCCTAGGTTGTACATCAAACAGTAGGTTTCAAATTTGGATCATCACAAGGGATCTCAATACGATACCCAATCTTAGCTTATAATGATGCAACCCTTTATACACAACCCAAATTAACATCATACTTATTCAACCAATCCATACCAAGAAAAACCTCAAATTCTTTAAAATCGAGGATAAAAAGATCGATGGGAAATTTGTGTGGAGGATAAGAAATAGGAACTTAATTGCAAATTAAACAAAAAGTCGCGGGTCCTCCTACAGGATTTGTGACATAAATGGAATTCTCAACAAATATAACGTCAAGTTTTAATTCATCTACCGTATGTTGAGAAATAAAACTGTGTGATGCCTCTGTGTCAAATAAAACCCTAACTAGCTTATCATTAATGAAAAGATTACCTTCCATGACTTTCTTCCCTTTGTATGGTTTAGAAGAGGAGGGTTTTTCTTTCAAAGCATAACCTTAGTGACTGCAACTGGCTGGGTTAGGGGGCATTCTTTTGCAAAGTGTCCTGGCTTGTGGAAGTTATAACTTTCTAACTTTTTAGATTGGTCAGAGTCGCCTTCTTTCTTTGGCTTCTTACATGCACTTGAATAGTGGCCCTTCCCGTGACAATTGTAGCAAGTGATGTTCTTCAACTTGTCCTCTGAAACTTCCTTCTTGCTTTTATTGGGCCATGGTTTCTTTCCATTGAACTTCCTTTTCTTCCCATCCTGGTTGTTATTCTTCTTGTTCTCGGATTCATGCTGATCAAAGGTATCGTATCTATACCTATGTCAACTAGGTCCATAAAAGATTTCTTCACATGTGCCATCATTGCTCTTCTGTATGGCTTTTTCAGTCCCTTGATAAACTTTTCGTTCTTCTTGATAGAGGTACTTACCAACTCCGGGCCAAAACGGGAAAGTTCATTGAACTGGTTTAGATATTCTTCAAAGCACAATTTTTCTTGTTTTAAATCGACAAATTTTTCATACATCCCTGAGATTGCTACAGCTGGCATATACCATGCTTCAAAAACCTCTTTGAATATTTCCCATGTAACTTCATCTTCGGTTCCCCTTGTGTGATGGTTTCCCACCAAACTAAAGCTCCATCTTTAAGCTGCCACGTAGCTATATCCTTTTTCTGTTCACCATTTAGGTGCAAAACTTTAAAAAATCACATGATTTCATCCAAGCCTGTGCTTCAATAATAGAGTCAGTTCCTTTGAACACTTTGCCTTCGAGTTTGGTGAAGTTTTTATAAAGATCTGGCAAGCCACTTTGAATTCGTAATTGCCCTTGAGCTTCATTTACAATAGTTGGGTCACGCCCGTTGGTAGTGGTATTACTTTTGTACCCTACGCCGTCCTCCGCGGTTGCCCATTTCTTTCAAATCTTCTCTATTAAGAAAGCTAAAATTAGGGAATATAGGAGAGATATCTTAGGGAAACACAGTAAAGATAGATAGGAAACAAAGGTGTATAGATGTCTCTCTTTATGATCTGTACTCATTTTAGGTATTAAGCCCTATCTCTAATGAGCTATCCAATGGTTATACCCTTAGAGCTAACCTCTAGCTATGATACTAAGATGTGACGACCCAAAAATTCATCCTTTTTGAATCGAGTATAAACCACTCAACTCGTACCAATTTGGTAAGAACTCTCGATCGTCTACTAGCGACCACGATTTTCAACTTTTGAACTTCAACAATTAATGTATTCGAAGGTAATCACTACCATAAGTCAAAATGTCAGAATCCCAATCGTTAGTGTATTTGGGTAATAACACATTAGAATATGTAACAACCCAAAAATTATTAAGAAATATTTAATGGATTTTAAATATTTAATACAATTTATTTTGAGAATTAACGACTTATAATTTATTTATAATGAAGTTTGAACGTATACGTTTATATTAATTATAAAATGAACTCGTAACGTCGCGGTAGTTCGAAAAACTTATTTTTGAATTTTGAATGAACATACAGAATTCAATATAAGTTGGATTTCTATAGAACAAGAAACATTACAATCTATTTAATTATATCTTTCCAATGAATGTAAAAAAATCAAGTTTTCTGGTTATAAATTGTATGTTACGTCCAA
Source organism: Allium sativum (assembly GCA_030737875.1). Classification (NCBI taxonomy): domain Eukaryota; kingdom Viridiplantae; phylum Streptophyta; class Magnoliopsida; order Asparagales; family Amaryllidaceae; genus Allium; species Allium sativum. The sequence goes on along the minus strand of CM060915.1, from coordinate 938,583,466 downwards.
ACCATAATTTCAAAAAGTCACTATGAAATCATTTATAAAGTATAACATTTTTTTAAATCAAATAAAAAGGATTTATTATAAAATTGTCTATCGATTTGACTTGGATTTTGAGAACATGGAGTTATAAACCTAAGTATGTTAATTTTGGAACTATACAATACTGTATTTGGATATATACGATAGTTTTAATTTACTATTATTTATTTGAACTATTTTGGAATTTATTTATATTTTATTGGTTTTATTTAAGACTTAGAAATGACCATTTTACAAACGACCTCCTTTTCGACTAAACCAAATTTTTTGGATCTTGAACGTTAAATTATTATTAGATTTCAAATTTTGTAGTTTTTGGAGTTATTATGTGGACGTAACAAATTACAAGTTGAGATTTAATATTTGACGTTATATTGACTTATATTTTAATTTCAAGAAATACTGATTGAAACGATCGAAATAGCTTTCGAAACCTATTCCATTATGACCGAAATAAGAGTATTTGGTTGGGGACAATAGTCGCTAGGGTTCGTATGGAGTTCGGGCGCGAAACTTCACAATGAAGTAACAAACAAATTAAATAATGATATAATTTAGTATAAATATCCCTTCTTTTATCACCAAACATTTAACGTACTACACAGCAGCCAAAATCTTTAGAAATTTGATCCGTGATTTCTCCTAATCCACTAATTATCATCGAAAAATTCCAACTAAGAAAATGTTAAATACATCAAGATCTTGAACTTCAAAGGTTATGATCTAAAATTTCAACCTGTGGTGGCCAATATCGAGCTTCAAATGCGGCGGGTTTGGTCAGGTTTTCTAGAGCCTAGGAGGTACGAGCGGGTTTTCATGGTAAGCAAAGAAGGAGGGTGGCCGGGGCTTCATTGTAGAGGTGGTGGATCAGGGTCCGGTCCCCTCGAGTGGCGTGCATGACACGGTAGAAGGCCGTGATGGTGGGTTTCGTGACCTGGAGAAAACATACGAAGGGGAAGATAATTTTGAGGTGATTAGTAATTAATTAATTTACTAGTTAAGTTAATTTATTTAATTAACATTTAAATTATCATAACTTGTTCAAACGATATCAGAATTATATGAAACCGGAAATGTTGAAATCAAGGTGGCGAGCATTTCTTTATGGAACTAATTTGGACAAGACTAGGAATATTTTAAATTTTTAATTTAATTAACTGACTGGTTTAATTTAATTAAAAAAAATCATTTTATAATGACTTCGAACTAATCAAGGTGAGAACTCTCACTCAAATGATTTTTTATTATTATTATAATCTTGTTTGATTATATCTTGATTGATTGTGATTGCAATGTTTGTTTTATGATTGATGGATGGTGTTTGCAGTTTTGTTGTTATTATTATTAAACTATGAATATAAGCATTGACAACAGAAACACTTATATTATAATGATTGCTTGATGGATGATTCTTGATATTAATGTTAATGCTATGTGAAATCCATATAAATTATATCGTAATTGGTTGAATCTCATTTCAATTTGGAATTTAATTTGAATATTTTACTAATAAAATATTCACTGAAAATGTAAGTTTGAATTTTAAATCCAAATTAGTTTGGAAAGATTATTTAAATGATTACGAATACGTTTCATAAAGGAAAGGCTTGATTTGAATCAATTTGTAATTAATTGAGGCATGTTTTCAGATTTCTTTCTAAAGAGTAGTAAATTTAAAGTGTGAATTCAAATTAGGTATATAAACGTCGTTTTTAACTCCAACGGATTTTTCCATCGATCTTATATAATAGATGATGGAAATGTTTGGATTTTAAAATCTGATATTTTGAATTTTTTTATTATTTTATTATTATAATAATATAAAATATTCCGTTTTGGCTTAAAATTGAATTTGTTATTGAATTGTTTTTAAATCGAGTTTATAAACATTTTATAAAATACGTTTTCTGCGAAGTTTATTTAAATGGCTTGAATAGGTCGAGTCGAGCAGTGACCGTTCGCGAATTTCGACCATTAACATCAAATTGACGTATTGGGAAATCCGGCCGTCTGATTCTCAAAAAATGAAAAATGTTGGGTTTAGAATGGAAAGAGCTTTCCAATGATATAAAAGGCTTTAAAATCTAACGGTTAGATTTTGAGAAAAATTCAAATCAAATTTGAATGCAAACAACGCTAGTGATGTAAATGACCTGAAATTGATCTTCAATGAATCGAGCTATTTTTAAGTTATTAAAAATAGAGACAAATTATGATAAATCGTAATAAGTGATTTAAAAGTGGTTTGGAATGAATATGTTCATTTTTGAATAGTTTAAAGCTATTTTGTGAAAACTATCTATTTTGACAAAGGTGATTGAAAAGGTTTAAAGTTAATAACTTCTTAACCAAGTTAAGTTTTTTTAATTCCAATATATGAATATTGTATTTGAATAAAAAATAATCTTCGAATATTTCAATATTGGATTCCAAAATTATACGGATATTGTTTTGAGGAATTTGGAACATATAGATATCGTTATTCCCGACATGGTATATGTTGGTTTCCGAATTTGATATAAATGTAAGTCAATACGATTTCTATTCGAAGCCTTATATTTGATATCAAATTGGATTTTGGATTTTTCATGAATGGTGTCTTCAATAACACTATTATTAAACCCAGTTGTAAATGAAGTTTATGAAATAAATCTTTTAATTAAGATTTAATGAAGCCTTCTAAAGTAAAGTTTTCCAATTAACAAATTTAATTGGAATTGAATGGAAATTTGATCTCGGGTTTATCATGAACGGTGTTTTAAATAACATTTGTTCTTTAACCTAGTCAAAAGTGAAGATATGATTTGGAATTTACAAATCTTTTAATTAAGATTTAATGGAATTATTTCCGAAGTTTTTTTCCAATATATGAATTAGATTGGAATTGAATGGAAACCAATTTAGTGATAATTGAGACGAACCTCCGTAGAGGAAGACCTTTACTATTTAAGGAATTTCAAAGGCTTTGCCATTATTTCGCTTATATTATTAGTCTGATACGGAAATTTATATCGATTGTGAACCGATATGTTTTTCGTGAAGATTCCATTTCTAATGGACGATTGACTTTGGGTTTATCATGAACGATATTTTAATAACATTTTTTCTTTAATCCAGCTAATGAAAGATAATTTCTCAAGTTTGTGTTGTAATAAATATTTCAACAAAGATTTGAATGAATAAGATGGAGATTAAAACCAAGTTAGAGCTTTTATAAATCTTTCAATAAAGATTTGATCGAATAAAATGAAGATTAAAATTAAGTTAGAGTTTTAATCAATCTTCAATTTTATTTGAAATAGAAGAAGGTAATTAAACTTACCAAAACCCAAGGGGTATTAGATATGGAGTACCACCAGTTTTGCTTTATGGGATGAACAGGATGGGAATGAGATTATGATATGAGAGATTACATTTTTTGTAAGACTCGATAATCCTGATAAGGCTTATAGACTTTAATTTGGGTTAAGTTTGTGAAAAGAGATTATATAATATTTTGAAATGATTTCCAAGGAAAGATTTAAGCAAGTAGTTTAAATGATATAAATCTTTTGTAAGATTTAAGGGAGTAATTCCCAATGTAAAAGAATATTTGAATAAAAGAGTTTTCGGAATTGGAATGAGGCTTATGATATGTTTATATATCACTTGATTCTAATGATGCGATAGTTAATCAGAAAGACCGGGTTTCAACCCATTCTGAATAACTAATACGATGATTGTCGATGATACTGAAGACGATGGTTGAAGACCAGAGATTTTCACATCGTTTGGATTATTGTTGATGCCTTGGGTTGCTTCCACTATAAGGTTAAAGTGGTGGTCATCCAAACGTACTTGGAGATCGACCGGATATGCAAGGGCCTCTCTCCCTTAGGGGATGAGGAATAAGGTGCCTTCGATTCCGTTCAGACCAAGAACGACCTTGTAAATGGATATGTGCCTGACGTTGTATTTCATAACATAACCATTTAGTTGCTATTAATGATATATCTATGGTGGTAGAGAATTTATTCTCTTAGCTTAACACCCTTCTTTGTGACGTATGAACTCAAAGGTTATATTATTAATAGAAACTGGTCATATGGGTGAATTGACAATGTAGCATGCTAAGATGCTGATTGATCGAAGCATCTTGTTGAAAAGCAGAGCTTTGTGGATGATGATCAAAGCATGACTGATATAATGTAGCTTTGTGTTGAGACGTGATTTCGACAAGCCTCGCAACCCGTGAATGGCATAAAACTAGATGAAAGACAACAAAGTAAGGACATACGTTTTCTCCTAGCTGGAAGTGATGCCATAGTATGGAGTCCAGGCAATTTACTTATGTGGATGTTGGAATTGAGTCGGCTCGGATGATGGTCAAAAACAACTAGGTTGACGGTCAAATACGACCGGGGAATGTTATATTCAGGAGTAAATGTCAGCCACCTGTAACACCCCACCTCCGTTAAGGTCACTCACAAAGGGAATGCCTTAACTTTGGTGGAGCGTTTTTAGGTGCAAGATGCAAATAAGTTACAAGACAGACAAATAAAGAAGCGGAGAACAAATACTTTATTGATAAAACAATTTGTAAATAGATTTGTTTCCAACGTCAAATCATCAATACTTGGTGCAACAAAATATCTGTCTTGTTTAACAAAATAAAGAAGCATAAAATGACTATGATATTTCCCAAATAAGCATGAGCCAGCCATAGCAGTGGAAAAGAGAGTCCAAGGAAACACTCCAACTAATCTTCGGGCTTGGAAAGAGAAGCGGTCCAAACTAAGCTGAGCTATTCCCTCCCTGACTACCTGGGGGGAAATGGAAGAAAAGATGCGAAAACAATCTAGGTCAGACATAAGTCTGGTGAGTCCAGTTATACTTCATCATGTAAACAAGAAAAGGACTATGACGTGAACAAACTGAACTTAGATCCATACCATAGTGATAAGACAATCCTAAAACAAGACAAGGTAAGATTAACGGAATTGGCTATCGCATCCACTTCTATTTCTCTGCACCCACTAAGGACTGTTTCAACTAGCATCGTGTGTTCATGATAAAATGATCCCCTTTTTATTGTGTATGCATTCCCTTATCTGTCAAGTGTTACCTAGATCCAACTAGGGTTTACTTATCGAATGCTACCTAGATTCAACCTGGGTTTACGCTACCCAGGGCCACTGGGGTTTATGCTACCTATTGAACGCTTCTCGGATTCAGGGTTTACGCGACCTAGGTCCAACCAGGGATTGTGCTACCTATCGAACGATGCCCCCTAGTCTAGGACACACTACCCAGAGCGATATATGTTCCTAGATTTACCCCCACGTATGTGTCGTGAATCGTTATCGATGTCTAGATGCACATGTCCTCTATATGCACGACCCGAGTCCCGTGGTAGGGCTATTCAAGAAACACGGAACTCGGTCGGGTGCTTTAAGATATCTGCCGATTGCAGATGCTAAGGTCTGCTTTTACAGTGGCTATAGTCCCACTAGACCCCTCCCTCAACTAACAAATGAAAGGCACCCAAGAAAATCAAGAACGAGAACTGTACGCAGGCCCCTCTATGCCCCCACAAACCTATGGGCCAACCTCACCGATAACTAGATAGCAAGTATATGGTCTGTTGGAGTTCTCCGCCTTTCCGCTTCACGTATCTTGACTGACTCAAGATAGTAGGTAGACGACGTGTAACACCCCACAGCCGCTAAGGTCACTCAATAAGGGAATGCCTTAACTTCGGTGGAGCATTTTAAGTGAATATAGAACAGAAAAATTACAACAAGACAGATATAAATACTTGAAAATCTAAAACATCATTTCATTGCAGCAGAAGGTAAACATGTTTAGTTACAACACCATAAAGAGTCAAGTACTAAATATCCATCCTGATAAAAACATAAGTACATAATCCCACTACATAAACAATAGCCATACTAGAAAAGATTAGCTGGGCTTTACATCACAGTCAAAGCTCCAAAAGATAGATAAAGAAATCTGATCAAAGCCCACTAGTGCTAGGCCCAACCTGAGGTCCTGAGGGGAAAAAAGATAAAAACAACGGGGTCAGACATAAGTCTGAGTGAGCCCTATAACTTTATCAACACAATCATTAAAGTAATTAGGGTATGATATGAACTTGGTACGGGATGACTGGTGATAAATGACTACACTAAGTAGCCAACTAGACATAGGATGAACTAAGATAACGGTAAAGACGCATCTACCCACCCAAGGGTAATTACTAACTGCACCACACCAGTCATTCCTACTTAAAGGTTGATCCCACCCAAGGACTTAGAAAATTTACCCAGTAGTTTCATGTACCCCTAGCTGACTACATAGGTGCCGTCTGCCCCTATCTCCACTAGGTGTACCCACTACTCCCCAAGAGATCGGCTCCCTACCGTAGATACCCGTGCTGGCCCCATAGTGGGGTGTATCACTCCCCAAAGTGGCAACCCGATACAATCAATGCTGCACGGCTTATACCTACACGATGCAACAACGTCTTACGTACCAGCCCGGGTCCACACACGCATATGAAACCCGTTGGACTTGCGTTGCAACCGCTAACCCGTTTTGGCCTCTTATAGTCAAGCCCAGTACGCATGTCCCGTCCTCGACATGGGTCGAGCCCAATAAGATACATATGGGTTACTGGTTGAAATGGGCCCCCACAAGCTACCCACCTAAGCTTGTCCCTTTATCTAGTGCATCCCACTTAACCCTTTAATCATGTTTAAATTACATGTTTCCACTTGGTTAAGTATTCTAATCGTATTTTCTATTGCCACCCAAGGAAACCCACTAGATTTCCACATGCCACCCAAGGCATTTACTTGATTTCCACATGCCACCCAAGGCACCCACTTAACCCCTCATGCCCCACTACATGCTTATCTGGTTAAGTGTTTCTTAATTGATTAAGAACGTAACCGTTGTAAAGACCTCTCACATTAGAATATCTTTTATGGCATCTGGATTTGCCTGTTGGGTCCGGGAAGCCTTACGCCATAACCGAGTCTAACCTCGTGTCTTTACACTTGTCACGTATTTAGTTTGTGCCTAAGACCTCTCACATTGGGCCAATCATTTGTAGCCGCTGGATTTGCCGGTCAGTTCCGGGCAGTCTTATGATACAAAAGGGTCCAACCTCGTGTCTTAGTCGATTAATTACACCTAGTTAATCACCCCCATAATTTGTATTAATTATCCCTAATTAATTACAAATTTAACGATGTACATAATTGACTCAATTATGTTCATCCACTTTATGGTATGCATAATCATACCAACTTCACACCATTTAATTAACATGAATATTAACCCCATCGTTCCCCACGTAATTCGCCAACATGACATTTTTAAAAGGGAAGATTCATCACACATACAATGGGTTCAACTTGCATAACATTAGCATCAACATGGGTTTTAAAGGTGTCAACATGCATATAGCATCAAACCCAACTAGCATAAATAACCAACCCAAACTTGCATGAATCACATATGTCATAAAGAGGGTAACTTGTATAAGCTACTTATGTCATTCAAAGGGGTAAACTTGCATATGTATGTATGACATACAAAGGGGTTAACTTGCATATGTATGCATATCATCCAAAGGTGTAAACTTGCACATGTTACTTGCATATAATCAAACACCAAACTTGCATAACATGTCATATATGAACTTGCATAACATGTCATATATGAACTTGCATATAATCATACACCAAACTTGCATAATCATGGTGTCATAATGGATCAATGTTTATCATAGTGATTTGCATAACTAGCATCATGAACACATAGCCTAAAACTTGCATAACTTGCATAACATCATGATCACCTAGCATATGACTTGCATAACATCATGATCACATAACATATGACTTTCATAACTTGCATAACATCATGATCACATAGCATATGACTTGCATAACTTGCATAACATCATGAACACATAGCATATAACTTGCATAACTTGCATAACATCATTAACACATAGCATATAACTTGCATAACTTGCATAACATCATGAACACATAGCATATGATAACATAACTTGCATTGATCCACATTCATAACCATAATCTCATTATATCCTATCATAATCATTTCAACAATTGGTCATTAAGGCTATAGAAACTCATAACTTGTTGATTAGCACTCCTATGAAGAAGATTAAGTTGCTAGAGTTGATTAGAAGTTGATTTGAGAGGCTATCTTCTTCTACAATTTGATGGATGCTCCTTCAAGTTGCATTTTGACGGCATAACGATGTTGTATCTATTTTTAGTATGAATTAGGGTAGTCTTAGGGTGTATTTATAGATTAGTTAGGTGTTTTAGGCCATTAGATTAACCCTAAATCAGATTAGAGCCGTCAGATCTCGTCACTAGCCCTAAAACATAGCCCAAACCCCATCAGGTTGCACCCAGGTCACACAGACCGACAGGGGGGGTCGACCATTGTGTCGACCCCTGTGTCGACCCCAGGGTCGACCCCTAGGGAGGGGGTCGACACCCATGTCGACCCTAGGGTCGACTCCCTCTGCATGGCGGGAATTTTCCCGCCTCTTCTGAAATGTGAAATTTTTGTTTTTAAATCTATTTTGAATTTTTGAAAACTTCTTCGGGCCTTAACTGGGTCATACGGACTCCGCTTTTCGAAAACTCGGACTCTATTTCGCGTATTTTTCCGAGACGAACGCAATGGCATAGCCCGTTTCCCCTGATTCAGATTTTAAAATTTAATTCTGCCCTGTTTTATATTATAGCAAGTTATTCAGCATACGGGGTGTTACATTCTCCCCTACTTAAAGGATTTCGTCCCCGAAATCTCTAAGTCGAGAAGAACGTATCCTACCATCCAAACAACCATCTACTCACACCATCAAACACTGGCATCTATTGTCCTTAGAGTTTCTAATGCTGTATGGACATATGCAAAGAGTGTGTATATATGTTCCCTGTCTAATGCAAAATCAGGCGGTCTACTAATTCAGTTGACCTCCTTAATGCAAACCATGATAGTGCCATGCATCCAATATGTATGCGAAAGAACCCTATCGGCACATACTATTTCTACATGAGTGCACAATCATTCACCAAAATGCATCATCCATATGATAGCACAACCATTATAAATCCATAAATATAGCTACCTACACACAATTATATGCAATATGCAATATGAAGTGATTGAGCCGATCTAGTGTCTAAAGTGTTTGTATATGCATCCACGAGCAACCACTAGCAAACACTTGCATCCACACGCATCCATCAATCATAACATGTCTCAAACACATGTTTCAACCATAGGTTTACCCTATCTAAAGGTCAAAGGTACTAATGAGAGGACATAGTAAAGATAAGATAAGTACTAGACAAACGATAAAGGAGAAGTTAAAAGACATACCCTCAAAAAGGAATGGGTATAGTAAGCGCATCTTCGCTTCTGTCTCCTAAGTAGCATTGCTCTCATCCTCTCCCCATTGCACTTTGACTAGTCGAACCTCTATGTTTCTCAACTTCCTAATCTCTGACCCAAGGATGCGGGTAGGAGCTCGTCGAATAGTTGCATCACGCTCTACCTCCACTTCTCTAAGCAAGCTCGGCTCTACCACCTCTGCGGTCTCATGTAGGCGCTTCCTCAAATGTGACACATGGAATACGTCATGTACCCCACTAATTCTCTCGGGTAAATCCACCCTATATGCCATCCGCCCAATCCTTTCCTTAATAGGAAACGGTCCTACAAATCTTGGAGCTAACTTCCCAACGGACCCAAAGCGAACTACATTCCGTAATGGAGATACTTTGACAAAGACCTTGTCCCCAACATCAAACTCGAGATCCGTCCTCCTCTTATCCGCCTAAGATTTTTGCCTGTCTTGCGCCACTTTCATCCTTCTTCGAATCAAATCAATCTTCTCCGAAGTCTCTCTAACCATATCGGGCCCAAGCAAGATCTTATCCGTAGATTCCCACCAACATGTAGGTGATCGACAAGGCCTCCTATAAAGAGCTTCGAAAGGAGCCATACCAATACTGGACTGAAAGCTGTTATTATACGCGAACTCCACCAATGGAAGATGCTCTTCCCAAGTACCTCCAAAATCTAAGATACAAAGCCTCAAAAGGTCTTCCAGAACACGATTCACGCTCTCGGTCTGGCCGTCCGTCTGAGGATGATATGCGGTGCTCAAACACAATTGAGTCCCCACTGCTTCTTGCAAACTCCTCCAAAACTCGCTAGTGAAGATAGGATCTCGGTAACTCACTATGCTAGAGGGTACCCCATGCAATCGAACTATCTCTCGAAGGTAAACTGAAGCTAGCCATGGAGCAGTCCTCTTGCTCTTTATGAGTATAAAATGGGCGCTCTTAGTAAGTCTGTCTACTACAACCCAAATTCCTGTATTACCCTTCCTCAATCTGGGTAACCCATCAATAAAATCCATCGAGACGCTATCCCACTTCCATTGCGGAACTTCCAATGGGTGAAGCAACCCACCAGGTTTCTTTTGCCCGCTTTCACCTGTTGGCACACCAAGCATCTAGCGACATACTCGGCCACATCTTTCTTCATACCGGCCCAAAAGAAAACTCGCTTCATGTCTTGGTACATCTTGTCCCCACCGGGATGAATGGTCATCCTAGAACGGTGTGCATCATCAAGAATAGCCTTCCTCAAACCCTCGTCTTGTGGTACACAAAGTCTACCATCTCTACGCAAGCACCCCCTATCGTCTAGGGTGTACCTACTCAAATGGCTGGACGACTCCCCCCTTATGAGCCTCTCTACCAACTCAACCAACTGTGGGTCGTCCCGCTGTGCCTCGCCATTCCGTCCTAAAAGAGTAGGTCTGACCTCCAAGGATGCTAGCAAACCGGGTATATAGTCAATGGAAGGTCTGAAATCAAACATCGAGATAAATTCCAAGCTTCGTCGTTCCACGAACAATGGACTCAAGGACAACCTTTTTCTGCTCAAGGCATCCGCCACCACGTTACCCTTGCCAGGGGTATACGCTATCTCGAAATCATAGGATGCTAAGAACTCCATCCACCTTTGTTGTCTCAAGTTCAAATCCTTCTGAGAAAACAAGTACTTCAATGATTTGTGGTCAGTGAACAATTCGAATCTCTCACCAAGAAGATAATGACGCCAAGTCTTAAGCGCAAAAATAATAGCGGCCAACTCTAAATCATGGGTAGGGTAATTTTTCTCATGCTTTCTCAACTGCCTTCCACCGTAGGCTATTAACCTTCCCTCTTGCATTAAGACTGCGCCCAGTCCTATCCCACAAGCATTGGTATAGACAACAAATGGCTTACTCCCATCTGGCAACACTAAGACTGGAGCTGTGGTTAAAGCTCTCTTTAACCGTTGGAATGCATCAGCACAATCTACGTCCCATGCGAAGTCTAGACTCTTCTTCGTCAAGCGAGTTAATGGGGCTGATATCTTCGCGAAGTCCTTGATAAACTTCCTATAGTAGCCAGCCAACCCCAAGAAACTCCTCACCTCGGTAGCATTCTTCGGAACCTTCCAATCTTGGATGGATACTACCTTCGCGGGATCCACAGCTATCCCTTCCTTGGAGACCACGTGCCCCAAGAACCGCACTTCCTTCCTCCAGAAGTGACATTTAGAGAATTTAGCCTTAAGGCTATGCGCTCGAAGAGTCTCCAACACTTCCCTAAGATGTAGGGCATGCTCTTCTTCACTCTTAGAAAATACTAAGATGTCATCCACAAAGACCACCACGAACTTATTAAGGAACTCCCTGAACACCCTACTCATCAAATCAACAAAGTATGCAGGGGCGTTCGTCAAACCAAATGGCATCACAAGCCACTCATAGAAACCATCCGGAGTCCTAAAGGCAGTCTTGTCTATGCTATCCTCAGCCACTCTCAACTGATGAAACCCCGTGGCTAAGTCCAACTGCGAAAACACTGAGGCGCCAACCAACTGATCAAAGAGATCATCAATCCTCGGCAATGGGTGTCTATTCTTCTTTCTGAGCTTGTTGAGTTCTCTATAGTCTACACAAAGTCTGAGGGACCCATCCGCCTTCGTGGCAAAATCTACTGGAGCACCCCACTCTGATATACTTCGTCTTATGAACCCCTTCTCAAGCAACTCCCCTAATTGCTTATGGAGTTCCCTCCTCTCACGAGGAGCCATATGGAGCACTGGCAAAGATACTGGTTTAGCATTGTCTACCAGATATATTCGGAAGTCTATCTCCCGCCTCGGAGGTAAGCCCTTCACCTCCTCAAACACATCCGAGTACTCTTGGACCACTCTAACAGATCGCAAACTCTCGACCGAAGCGTCAAGCGATTCAAGATAACTTAGCATAACAGAATCCATGGGATTACAAGAGATCTCGAGAGTGTTACCCAAGCCGGTCATGAGCCTAACAACTCTCCTTTCGCAATCAAGAACGGCACCATTACTGGATAACCAGTCCATGCCCAAAATCAACCCATAGCCCGTGAAGCCCAAAACAAAAGCATCACATCTAAACTCAACGCTAAGTATAGAAATCTTCAAACCCAAACATATCATGGACAAATAAGTAGAGCCCCCAATTGGGTTTGAAACAACCAAGGGATCATCTACTAGACTGGTGTCTAAGTGCAGTGACTCAACTAATGATGATGAGATAAACGAATGCGATGCGCCAGAGTCAAACAAAGTACGGACAGGATGATCAAACAGAAAAACCAGACTTTCAACGGAAATAGTTCTACCTCTTTCCTGAATCGGTGGAACCGCGAGAGCCTGAACTTGCCCCCTTGCCTGACCCGATGCCATAAGAGCTTGCACCTGTCCTCCTGAGGTAGATCCCGTCCTTTGCCCCTTCTTAGGGCAGTCCTTCACAAGATGCCCTGCTTCGCCACCGTGGAAGCAGCCCGTCTTCTTCTTCTTCCGACAATCTTTGCTTAGGTGGCCTGGTGTCCCGCAGTTGAAGCACTTCTTCTTTCCCTTGCCACCGTTGCCTTTCCCACCCTTGTTTTGCTGTTGCTGTTGAGGTTTCTTTTGATCTCCTTTCTTCTCGGGTGCCTTATTAGCATTGGGACCCTTCTCTTCCTCATGCATGAATGCCATGTCTACTAGCTTCTCAAAGGTGGCCCCCATAGGGATGTGAGTCATAGCCAATCCATGCATCAGTTCATTCAAGCCTTTAACGAACCTCAAAGCCTTCTTCTCCGGTGTATTCACCATGTCTATGCCAAACCTTGCCAATTGATTGAACTTGTTGACATATTCCTTCACTGATAGGTTTCCTTGATTTAGAGTCAAGAACCTTTCCATATACAAGTTTTCCTCCGCCCTTGAGAGAAACTTTGCCACAAACCTTTGTCTAAAATCCGTCCAAGAATCAACAGGGCGATCCCCATTAGTGACCTCCCACCAGAATGAGGCCTCTCCCTTCATTAACCAAGCAGCTAACTTGACTTTCTTTCCTTCTTCCATCTCAAAGATGTCTATAAACTATTCCACCTCCTTAAGCCAATCTCTAGCTCCACAAAAGTTTCTGATCCTTGAAAAGGTTTCCCTCCCATAGCCTTAAATTCCTTGCAAGTCTTAGCAAACGTATTCGTACGAGGAGGAGGAGGGGGAGGAGGAAGATCGGGTGCTACTGTTGGTGGAGGAACATTTGTTGGACCCGCATTTGCGGCCCTAGCCTCCATCAATCTCCTATACCATACTGGTATCGTCACACCCTCCGGAAAGTTAAGATCTTCAGCCATGCTGAAACGAAAAAGGAAAGATTCAAAACGGAGAATTCGAAAGGTAAAGATATGGCTATTGGGGATTATGCTTTTCTTTCAAAAACTTTTCTCTTTAAAGACATGTTTTTGGAAATACTTCTTCCAAAAATGTTTTTAGAAAAATAGTTTTCTAAAAATTTTATCTGTTCTGGTAACCTTCGCTCTGATACCACGTGTAACACCCCACACCCGCTAAGGTCACTCACTAAGGGAATGCCTTAACTTCGGTGGAGCATTTTAAGTGAATATAGAACAGAAAAATTACAACAAGACAGATATAAATACTTGAAAATCTAAAACATCATTTCATTGCAGCAGAAGGTAAACATGTTTAGTTACAACACCATAAAGAGTCAAGTACTAAATATCCATCCTGATAAAAACATAAGTACATAATCCCACTACATAAACAATAGCCATACTAGAAAAGATAAGCTGGGCTTTACATCGCGGTCCAAGCTCCAAAAGATAGATAAAGAAATCTGATCAAAGCCCACTAGTGCTAGGCCCAACCTGAGGACCTAAGGGGGAAAAAGATTAAAACAACGGGGTCAGACATAAGTCTGAGTGAGCCCTATAACTTTAACAACACAATTATTAAAGTAATTAGGGTATGATATGAACTTGGTACGGGATGACTGGGATAAATGACTACACTAAGTAGCCAACTAGACATAGGATGAACTAAGATAACGGTAAAGACGCATCTACCCACCCAAGGGTAATTACTAACTGCACCACACCAGTCATTCCTACTTAAAGGTTGATCCCACCCAAGGACTTAGAAAATTTACCCAGTAGTTTCATGTACCCCTAGCTGACTACATAGGTGCCGTCTGCCCCTATCTCCACTAGGTGTACCCACTACTCCCCAAGCGATCGGCTCCCTACCGTAGATACCCGTGCTGGCCCCACAGTGGGGTGTATCACTCCCCAAAGTGGCAACTCGATACTATCAATGGTGCACGGCTTATACCTACACGATGCAACAACGTCTTACCTACCAGCCCGGGTCCACACACGCATATGAAACCCGTTGGACTTGCGTTGCCACCGCTAACCCGTTTTAGCCTCTTATAGTCAAGCCTAGTACGCGGGTCCCGTCCTCGACATGGGTCGAGCCCAATAAGGTACATATGGGTTACTGGTTGAAATGGGCCCCCACAAGCTACCCACTTAAGCTTATCCCTTTATCTAGTGCATCCCACTTAACCCTTTAATCATGTTTAAATTACATGTTTCCACTTGGTTAAGTATTCTAATCGTATTTTCTATTGCCACCCAAGGCAAACCACTAGAATTCCACATGCCACCCAAGGGACTTACTTGATTTCCACATGCCACCCAAGGCACCCACTTAACCCCTCATGCCCCATTACATGCTTATCTGGTTAAGTGTTTCTTAATTGATTAAGAACGTAACCGTTGTAAAGACCTCTCACATTAGACTATCTTTTATGACAGCTGGATTTGCCAGTTGGGTCCGGGCAGCCTTACGCCATAACCGAGTCTAACCTTATGTCTTTACACTTGTCACGTATTTAGTTTATGCCTAAGACCTCTCACATTGGGCCAATCATTTGTAGCCGCTGGATTTGCCGGTCGGTTCCGGGCAGTCTTATGCTACAAAAGGGTCCAACCTCGTGTCTTAGTCGATTAATTACACCTAATTAATCACCCCCATAATTTGTATTAATTATCCCTAATTAACTACAAATTTAACGATGTACATAATTGACTCAATTATGTTCATCCACTTTATGGTATGCATAATCATACCAACTTCACACCATTTAATTAACATGAATATTAACCCCATCGTTCCCTACGTAATTCGCCAACATGACATATTTTAAAGGGAAGATTCATCACACATACAATGGGTTCAACTTGCATAACATTAGCATCAACATGGGTTTTAAAGGTGTCAACATGCATATAGCATCAAACCCAACTAGCATAAATAACCAACCCAAACTTGCATGAATCACATATGTCATAAAGAGGGTAACTTGCATAAGCTACTTATGTCATTCAAAGGGGTAAACTTGCATATGTATGTATGACATACAAAGGGGTTAACTTGCATATGTATGCATATCATCCAAAGGTGTAAACTTGCACATGTTACTTGCATATAATCAAACACCAAACTTGCATAACATGTCATATATGAACTTGCATATAATCAAACACCAAACTTGCATAACATATCATATATGAACTTGCATATAATCATACACCAAACTTGCATAATCATGGTGTCATAATGGATCAATGTTTATCATAGTGATTTGCATAACTAGCATCATGAACACATAGCCTAAAACTTGCATAACTTGCATAACATCATGATCACCTAGCATATGACTTGCATAACATCATGATCACATAACATATGACTTTCATAACTTGCATAACATCATGATCACATAGCATATGACTTGCATAACTTGCATAACATCATGAACACATAGCATATAACTTGCATAACTTGCATAACATCATTAACACATAGCATATAACTTGCATAACTTGCATAACATCATGAACACATAGCATATGATAACATAACTTGCATTGATCCACATTCATAACCATAACCTCATTATATCCTATCATAATCATTTCAACAATTGGTCATTAAGGCTATAGAAACTCACAACTTGTTGATTAGCACTCCTATGAAGAAGATTAAGTTGCTAGAGTTGATTAGAAGTTGATTTGAGAGGCTATCTTCTTCTACAATTTGATGGAGGCTCCTTCAAGTTGCATTTTGACGGCATAACGATGTTGTATCTATTTTTAGTATGAATTAGGGTAGTCTTAGGGTGCATTTTGACGACATAACTGCGTATTTTTCTGAGCCTTCTGTTATTTTTGGTGGAGTGGAACCCAATGTGAGATTTCTAAATTATAAACGATATGGAAAACGACGATGTATAAATTATATAGTCGATGTATCAGTTATATAAGCATTGTACACCTCTTGTATAAGCGTTGTATAAGTTGTACGTTCGATATATAAGTTATATATGTGTTGTAAAAATTATATATGTGTTGAAATAGAAGTAAAATGCTTATATATATATATACATATACGCCCCTCGTCCACAAACCATGGACGATATTTATTGGTTGTAATTGTTGTGAAAATTGGTTGATAGCGAATGGTTGATTGGAATGGTTTGTGGTTGAAATTGATTGATTGTGCATGAAAAATACCCATTTGTAGTTGAGAATTATTTGGTTGAAACCACATAGGATTAGTTTGTGGAAGTGAAAAAAAAAATATACATGCCGTCTGCGTGCGAACTAGATGCATGAAATCCCCATTGTCAAAAGTTGCGAGGCTTTAAGATAGAGCGAGGAGCCGTACTAGGGATGTCCCCGGTTTTAACTACCCTGCCGTTATGCTGCCGAAATTTTCTGAAATATTTATGTGTTAGAATTATTTTCATGTGTTGAAACTATATTCGTGTGTTGAATAGAAAACCTTCATGTGTTAAATTGAAATTCATTCGTTGAATAGAAATTCCTGTGTTGAATGGTATTCGTGTTTTAAATAAATTGTTTTAACAATAAAAATCACATTTTTACTATATATATACAAATTATAGAAAACCTTCATGTGTTGAATAGAAATTCATTCGTTGAATAATATTCATGTGTTGAATGGTATTCATGTTTTAAATAAATTGTTGTAACAATAAAAATCACATTTTTATTTTATATATATACGAACTATAGAAACCGTTCATGTGTTGAATAGAAATTCATTCGTTGAATAATATTCATGTGTTGAATGGTAGTCATGTTTTGAAAGAAATTGTTTTATAATAAAAATCGTATTTTTATCATCTATATTAACTATATAAAATAGTCATGTTTTGGAATAAATTGTTTTACATTAAAAATCACATTTTTATTATATACATGAATTGTTAAAAATAGTGAAGTGTTGAAATAGAAGTCAGTTGGATAAAAATATCGTTTTTATCAAAGGTATGAAAAGAATATGGTTTTGGAATCGAAGAATCGATTATATATGTATATATATATAATTAAAATAAACAGAATAACGAAGCTACAGTTCGTGTTTTGAAACCGTGATTTCAAACAATTAGTGCGGGAGATCCGACCAACGGATTTTCCCGAAACCGAAACCGCTGGGTTCGCTTTGGAAATATCTTTCCAACGACACCAACTTTGTAAAGATCCAACGGTTAGATTTTTAGATATGTGTAAATCAAATCTGAAGAAAAACAGCGCCACGGCCGCGTTATGGCCCGACGCATCGTTTGAATAAATTGGCTATTTTAAAGTAAATAAAAATAGCAATAAATCGTTATAAAATATTATAAACGATATGGAATGTGAAATTTAGAAACTAACTGAAGGTTGGCTAAGTCGAATGGTTCCCTGGATTTTGATCAGATGTTGGTTTCGGCCTTCGGGGTTAATATTTGGGAAATCGTTCTCTTACTGATTGACGGTTAGTGACTAATGAATTGGGATAAGGCGTATGTTGTGTTTGTGTAGCACTAGTTTATTATACATGCGAATTGCTCAGAAAGACCGGGTTTATCCCATTCTGAATAACTGAATCGACGATAAGAAATTGAAGATGAAGACGGTGGTCGAAGACTGGAGATCTTCACCTTGTTTGGATGGTAACTGATGTCCTGATTGGGAGGCATCCCGAAATATGGATAATAAGCGGTGATCGTCCAGACGTACGTGAAGATCGATGGGTATGCGGGGTATATAGTGCCTCCGGTTTCGTTCAGACCCAGAACGGACTTGCAAATGGACCGTGTGTCTGACATTGGAATTCATTCTGTGTGATTGATAGTCATCAGTTGCATGGTGTGAATTGCCTGTGTGGCATGCTAAGATGCAGTGATCAGGGCTTCTGTTGAAAAGTAAAGTCTTGTGGTGGATGATCGAAGCACTGCCTGTGTGGCGTAACTTTGTGTATAACGTGAATTCGCGAACCTCACACCCCGATATGAACCAGAAACGGGAGAGGACCTCAGGGAGGACATGCGTTTCTTTCTAGCTAGAGGTGGTGTCGGTGCTTAAACTGGCTGACATTTATATTATTTTCAACTATGTGGTTGTTGCTGTTGCGAGGCGCCTCGGTTATATCGGTCGATCCGGGACCGATGGAGTCATTCGTTGGCTCGTTTACGCCCCAAAGGACGGGGAAATGTATTGTTCAGGCACTATAATCCACTCCGTGTGGATCGGCCCTGTAGCTCCAAGGGGCAGTTGCGGCTGTTCCGGAGGCTCGGGCTAGAGAGTCTCGAAGTCGGTAAGGACTATCTTTTGCCTTGGTTCATGACGGAAATCCAATTTCCAAATACGTGACTGTGCAGTTTTGATTGTATACCTATATATGGCGACATAGTGGTATGGGACATTAATGTCGTCTATGATTGATACTTATGATTTGAAATTGTTTTTGAAACATATAAACACTAGTAATAATATCAAATGCTTTTGTTTTATTCGTATCAAGCATATTTTGGCCATTATAAGGTAAAAACTCTATCCTCCGGTTTGCGTTGCATTGTGTGATGGGAACTGAGTCTTATAATGGCTTCATTTTTATAAAAAGCATTGCGATGTTTTAAAAGAATTATTTGTTTTAAAGCACTGGCAATCCAATGGAGTAAACCCGTTCCACGAAAGTTGCGTGGTCCTGTGATTAGCCATATTGTAAATGTGTTAAGTAGATTTCTCATAACAGTCCCATGACTGACTCGTAGTTTGTTTCACTTGCAAACTCGGGTGCCCCTTTTTCTACACGGGCATCCTTGTGTTCAGGTTTTAGCTAGCTCTTTCTGGATAGCTGGAGCGGAAGATGGAATCTATCATTTATCTCCTTTTATGCTGTTCAGCTCCTATTGTACATATTATGCTTGTTTCCGCTGTAGACATTTATGTGTAGCTGAACTGTATTTGTACTAAGTATGATCCTGTATACTGTGTAACTCTGTTGATTACGTTTATCCAGTATATTCTATTGTTCATAATCTGGTGTACTTATTTATTTCTGTTCTGCTATTATCTGTTTATGTGTTATATTCCAAAGATTACCCTTAACACCGCAGTACAGGGTTTTGGGGTTGTCACAGGTCTTGGGTTGAAATTCACAAATCTCCCTTGTGTTTAGCTATAAGCATTATTTATTATATGCTTGTAACATTATATGATGCACTCTGTATGTCTTTGTTTGTTTTAATGATTATTGGTTATTAGTATAGTATTTTTGTGATGTATGAAATCCATATAACTTAAATTATATGGTAACTGATTGGGTCTCATTCCAATTTAGAATTATAAGAAGGATTTTTTTATAAAATTTTCAGTTAATGAATCAAAAATATGGTTTTAATGAAAATTATCATATTTTGTTGACAATAAAATTTTAATCTTTTTATTGTTATGTAGAAACATAAACATCGTCATGATTTGATTTGAAATAAAAATATCATTTTTTTTATTGTTATGTAAAAATCAATCTTTTATTTATTTAACAACATGAGATATGCTTTCAAAATAAAAGTTATTCTTTTATTTGAATGTAGGAACACGAAATTTGTCAAATTATGTTTTAAATTCAAATTATCTTTTTATGGACATGTGAATGAACATAATTTGATTGACTCTAAAAATTATCCTCCTATTTACATTTAGAAATATGTAAATGAACATAAGTTGATTAACGCTAAAAAATTAGCCTTTTGTTTTCATTGGTAAATATGAAATTTGACGTTAGTTTGTAGACGCTTAAAAAAATAAATAAGTCTTTGGTTATCATTTAGGACATGGAATATGTTGTAATATAAAATGTTAATCTTTTTATTTGAATGTAGCATGACCCCTGCGCAAGGATGACACGCACAAATTGAGAAATGGTTCTAATTTGTAATATTCAAATAAAAAGATTAACTTTTTATGTTACAACATATTTCATGTCCTAAATGATAATAAAATACTTATTTATTTTTTTAAGCGTCTACAAACTAACGTCAAATTTCATATTTCCAAATGAAAACAAAAGGCTAATTTTTTTAGCGTTAATCAACTTATGATCATTTACATATTTCTAAATGTAAATAAGAGGATAATTTTTAGCGTCAATCAAATTATGTACATTCACATATCCATAAAAAGATAATTTTTATTTAAAACATATTTTGACAAATTTCGTGTTCCTACATTCAAATAAAAGAATATCTTTTATTTTGAAAACATATCCCATGTTGTTAAATAAATAAAAGATTGATTTTTACATAACAATAAAAAAAATTATATTTTTATTTCAAATCAAATCATGGCGATGTTTATGTTTCTACATAACAATAAAAAGATTAAAATTTTATTGTCAACAAAATCTGATAATTTTCATTAAAACCATATTTTTGATTCATTAACTGAATATTTTATAAAAAAACCTTCTTATAATTCTAAATTGGAATGAGACCCAATCAGTTACCATAAAATTTAAGTTATATGGATTTCATACATCGCACGAATACTATACTAATGACCAATAATCATTAAAACAACCAAAGACATACATCGTGCATCATATAATGGTACAAGCGTTAAATAAATAATGCTTATAGCAAAACACAAGGAAGATTTGTGAATATCAACCCAAGACCCGTGTGGGGTTTCAACCAATATCATACAAATAATAAATTATTATTTGTGCACTTGGACGATGTGTGAAAATAATCGTCCCAATCACATAAAAAAGTCAGGTAACTTGTAAATTGCTGTGTAATCATATATACATAATCCTAAATAAAATATTGTTATTTAAACATGTTACATCGCAATTCTAAGTCAGAACACAACATACATAGCAATACATCATACATGCCACAGATACAATCAACCACAGATAATCCAAACACAGATAATTTACATACATTTATTTATAAAAATAAATAAATAACTGAAATAAAAAAGATGAGTGAGAAAGAGTTCTCACCTTGCGTGAAGACAAGAAACAAGCGACCAAACTTAAGCAGCAAATTTGCAAATTAAAGATCCTTTTTTTTTCATTATTATGGAAGGAAGGATGATGAAGGTAGAAATGAATTGATGTTTAGTTTTATTTTATTTATTATTATTTTTATATGGAGAGGAGGGAGAAGTTATAAAATTTATAGAAGACAACTAGTAGAGAAGAAAAGGAATGAGGAAGGAAAAGAGAGAAGGAAGGAGAGGAAAAGGAGAAGAGGATGTAACAACCCGGAAAATCTGAGCAAGTTTAAAATTTTTAATTTGGCTATTTTAGTGGATTTTAAATATTTAAAATAAATTATTTTAAATAATAACAACGAAAAGTAGTTTGAATCGATGTTTGAAAATAAATATAATTATTTTAAATTATAAACAAGGCCTGAAATGATGCGGCAGTTTCAAAATTTGATTTCAAAATTTAACTGACTGTACCAGGTGCAAAATAAAACGGATTTTAGTCAAACTGAAAATATTTAAATCTGTTAGTGAATATCTTTCTATCGAATCTGAAAAATCAAAGTTTCGTAGCAGGAATCAAAAGTTATGGCCAAATGAATTTTCTGAAAGGTCGCTATAGAGAATATATAGCCCTTGATAATAGACATTTTGCAAATGACCTCAGATTTCGATGAAACCACTTTTGTTGGATTCGGGATGTCAAATTATTGCTAGGTTTCAAATTACATAATTTTTGAAGTTAATATGTGAGTGTGGCAAAGGAAAATGTGTTTGGTCAATTTCTGTTAAATTGGATCGACCAGAAAATGGCCATTTTTCAAACGATCTCAAAATTCGACGAAACTAGTTTTGTTGGGACCGTATCGTCAAAACATAGCCAGATTTATTTTTCTGGAATTTTTGGGATCAGTATGTGGCCCCGGCAAATTGAAATGTGCGTTCAAATAAAATATTGAATGTTTTATATTTTAATTTGAAGGAAAACTGACTGAAATAGTCAAATGGGCCACTACAACAAAAACACCATATTACAACTTTAATTTTACAACGGTGGTAAATGCACCGTTGTAATAAATGGGTTTTTACAATGGTGGTAAAAGCACCGTTGTAATAAATGGTTTTTTACAATGGTGGTATAAACACCGTTTTAACTACAACAAAAACACCATATTACAACTTTAATTTTACAAATGTGATAAAATCACCGTTGTAATAAATGTTTTTTACAACTTTTTTCCAGAAAAGTTGTAATAAACTTATTTTTAACAACTGTGTTATTTTGACAGTTGTAATAAAAGCCTATCACAACTTTTATTTTTTGACTGTTGTAATATATGACTATATTTTAATTTAATTAACAACTAATAATTAATATTTAATACATTTATATTGATTATTTATAATTAATAACCAATAGTTATTAATAATCAATTAGGAAGTAATAATTAATAATCAATCTCTGTAATATTTAATACTTAGCAATTAAGAAGAATAATTAAAAAATATAGTTAATATTACATAATTACTATTAAATAATTAATAATTAAAATATTATAATTAATGCTAATCATGAATAATCAATGATTGCTATTAATAATTAAGAAGTAGAGATTAATAATTAAGAAGAAGAGATTAATAACTAAGATTATATTTGATAGTTAATTTATAATATTGATCTCAATTAAATAAATATATGTATGTATATGTGTGTGTATATATATATTTAGGGTGGATAAATGAATAAATAAATCATTTATTTATGTACATATTGAATATATAAAAATTGTACATTTTTTAAATTGTGAACAAATATACATGCTAATTTGTATATTGTGTGTGTGTGCGACATGGAAATTAGTCCAAGTGTTGTAAATATTGATTTAAGTATTATAAAATGGCTTAAGGGTTATAAAGCCCAATAAAACCCTAGGGTCAAAGCTGTCATTTGGCAGAAAATTAACCCTATTCTTGTTAATGTAAGAAAGGAGAAACGAGCCGTCATATTTCATTTATCTCGTTCAAAATAAAAGGCAACAATAATGGCCGAAGCCCTAGCGACAGGAAATTGGGGGAAAATGATCAATCCGATGCCTCGCACCTGATTTGTAGTTGGATTCGTGATGGAGACGAACTCGAGGGCGAGAGCAGCTAGTCTAGGAGGATCTCGCGGCCAAATCGAGATCCCAAAAGGGATGAAATCGAGATTAAACCCACGGTGAGTGTATTTTCCCCTTTCCCTTTGGCATTAAGTCCTCTGTAGGCAGCCATGTTGTTTGTACATCTTCCAGTATGCTTGTTTAGTGAAACCCGTATGTTGAATGTGTGATTTACAAGTTATTCTTTTGAGTTGATCTCTGTGATGGATGCAATATTGTTTTCGTATGGCCTGCTATTATAATATGTGATGGATGCAATATTCTGTTAAGGTTTAAAGAATGGAGTAAATGTAAATTAATTCAGAATTTTCTCGTATGCCAGCATGTGTATCTGTCATCCTGTCTTGGTTAAAGAATGTAATGATCTGCAGTAACAATAGTTGACTGAAACTGAAATTGACGGTATACAATATATGGGGTAGCAGAAAAGGTTGCAAAGCAATGGTTGTGAAACAAAATTTAATATCCCCATGTGTAAGGAAAACAAACCTGTAATAAACAAAAATATATATCCTTTACTTTCATTTTAATTTCTTATCTTTTCTTGCTTCACCATCAGTATACAACAATGAAAAGGTAAACAGATTTTTGAACTGAAATTATCATGGCAGAATAATGTTACCCCAAATCACAATGTTCACGTCCATTTCCTAGTAGAATATTGCATACACTGGGTATTGAATTATTTTCAGTAATAGGAAAATTGTTGAATAGTTATATTAACATGATATGGATGGAGTATCCATCATATATGTTGTGTTAAAACATACCTTTCTGTATGCTTTGTGCTCACTCATAAAATAGGGATGTACCTATGGTTGTTTAGCAGTACAACTTTTTTTGACTCCACGGTCAGAAAATATAGGAAGGATATAAAATGCGGTGGTCAAAAATAATTACCACTTGATTATTGTCGTTGAATTCGTGTTTTTTTCCAACAATTGTTAGCACTGTCTGTCGCCGGAGGAAGATATTTTATTCAAACATGATTTATTTGGATCAGGTGATGGTTGGTGCACAATACCGATTTAGATGCAACTATATTTGGAACTGGATTCTACATTAATGTAAATAATTTTTATAGGGGAAAACCTGTAAACATTCAAAACCAAGTGATGACCTCAATTATGTGTCGTTGCTTTTGAGAAAATTGTGTTACGTTCAATATTCTTGTTTAGTTTTTCAACAGAATTTATGCTTTCTCTTTACATGAGCTGAAAAAAGTATTGTTTTCTATTAACTGCAATGGTGTTAAAAGAAAATTACTCATTATTCAAGATTGGTTGCAGGAAAGAGATTTCTTTCATTGATTGCTTTCATTTAGTGGTTGATTTTGTTTTACGTCTCCAGTTGTTTATAATAATAGTAATAATTTTTGCTATCATTTTGATAGGAAGTGATCAAATCATTTCAAGTTTACAAATATCAGAAAGGATTGGTTCTTAGCAGAGATGAGTCATGGTCACAAAGCTCTATTTGAAGGTATGGATATGAAACCATAAGCTATATAATTTTGTTGATGTGCAAATTTATGAGTTATCATCATCCACATACGTACTCCAGTTAACAAAATCGCTACACGAGTTGAAATAATTTGTTATAAAAGAGCTAACATGATTGTACACTATTTGATATGTGGCTAGTGCTTCATCCAATCTCTTTTTATTTCGTCTACTCTTTTCAAATTCCTTATAAATTATCTGTTCATTACAGAAATAGTGTAAGATTTATCTAAGAGAGTAATAAAAGCTAATATTTAGTGATTCCGGTCAAGCCAGATCTTATACTGAACTTCCTAGTTTGGATATCTGCCAATTAGCCTTGGACATTTGGATTTGTATCATTTCTTGTCACGTTCAGTTCAACTTCAAATCTATCATTTTGTACAGCTTCAGTTCAACTAAGATCGCTTATATAGTTCTTGTTCAATCAAGTTCATTTATAAAGAAAACCTATTAAATGAGTCCAAATTAGTTGTGGTTGATGTAAATATGTGGGCTGCTACAAGTAGAATGTGTGGACTGCTTGTTAGGTGATATTATCACGTGCTTGTTAGCTGTTTATTTTGTGCACTCACATTTTTTCAATTTTCGTTACATGCATAAATCTATACTGCAGCACTAACAGTTTGATAATTTCTTTCTTAGGAATGGATATTAAGGAGAAAACGGAGCACAAGGAGATTAACAGGAGCAGAAGAAAGTTATAACTGTTATAAAGTCTTTGTATCTTCAGTTTTTCAGTGTATAATGTAAAAAAAATGATGAGTTTGAAATTAATAATATATTGTTTTGGTTTATGTTTTAAGTTTGTTTGATATCTTCAGTTTTGTAGATAATATGTTCTACAATGAATTCTTTTATTAGTAATATGTATATAATTTGTGGATATATTACAATTGTAAAATATAATAATTGTGATAAAATATATCACAACGGTTATAATTAGTTGTTAAAATTAAAACGAAAACGGTGCATAACTGTTGTAATAAACTTATTACAACGGTGGAAAAAAGTTGTAAAATATACATATTACAACGGTGTTGCAACAGTGCGGAAAAGTTGTAAAAGATATTAGGCTATTACAACTTATTAATACACGACGGTTTTCCCACCGCTGTAAAATGTATATTACAACGGTGTTCCACCGTTGTAATAGGGTCATATTGTTGCAGTGGGCCTACGAAACATATCCCATTGTGTTCGGAATAGGGGTATTTAGCTAGGGATGACAGTCGTTGGGTTTGGATTGGAGTTCGTATGGAATAAGGGGTATTTTGGAAATTATAAAAGCAAGGACCAATCATATTTTTTTAAAAATAAAAAAAAGGAAAAACATTTTTCTCTCTCCCCGATAATATCCCAGGCGACGACGGAAAAGAGTTCACCGCTTCCCTTCCACTTTCCGGCCACCACGATCGTCGATAGCCCTTGGCCCAGTTGGGTTTTTTGAAGAGCTCGATCTCCTCTCCACATCCATACCAGAATCACCTCCCCTCATGCAGTATTTGGCTCGAATCGAGCCTGTCAAGTCACCTCGCGTCGACCGCAATTCCTCCTCCACCGTGGCACCGTACGCCACCGCACCTACCTCATCGGGCGCGCGTTTCGAAGCCGGAGAGCGTGGTTTGGTCGGATCTTCCTATCGTTCTACGGATTTTGTGAAAAATCGTGACCTAATTTTGAAGAAAACAGAAAGGTAACGGCCAAATATAATTTCAACTGATTATAACACTTTAAAGCGCTATGGTTTATGATTTCACAATAAAAATCATATCTTTTTTGTTTTTGGTCGAAATTCAGTGAAACAAGAGACGCCGGGACCGTGTGGACGTCTTCTACATTATAGAAGAGACCGGATATTTTTCTGAGCCTTCTACAATTTTTGGTGGAGTGGAACCCAATGTGAGATTTCTAAATTATAAACGATATGAAAAACAACGATGTATAAATTATATAGTCGATGTATGAGTTATATAAGCATTGTACACCTCATGTATAAGCGTTGTATAAGTTGTATGTTCGATGTATAAGTTATGTATGCATTGTAAAAATTATATATGCATTGAAATAAATTGAAATGAAATTGAAATATATTTATACACGTATATATATATATATATATATATATATATATATATATATATATATATATATATATGCTCCCCTCGTCCACAGACCATGGATGATATATATTGGTTGTTATATTGTATGGATTATTGGTTGATGTGAAATTTGGTGAATATCATGAATGGTTTATTTGAAATGATTGATTGTGGTTGAAATCCCAACAGGATTAGTATATAGGAAAATTCGTCTGTGTACGAACTATATATTGAAAATCCCCATTGTCAAAAGCCGCGAGGCTTTAAGGTAGAGTGAGGAGCCGTACTCGGGACGGTGCCGGTTTTAACTACCCTGCCGTTATGCTGCCGAAATTTTCAATAATATTCATGTGTTAGAATTATTTTCATGTGTTGAAACTATATTCATGTGTTGAATAGAAATTCATGTGTTGAGTAAAAATTCATGTGCTGAATGAAGTTCATGTGTTGAATAAATTCTTTGAAAGATAAAAATAACATTTTTATTATATATATAGACTATATAAAATATTAGTATTTTAAATAAATTGTTTTAACATTTTTTTAACATCGGTGGACCAGCCCTGACGATCCAACGGTCGATGCGTTCTGATCCTGAGACATGGGTTATATTGTCTCGAATTCGGTAAGGACTATCTTTTGCCTTGGTTCCTGGTGGAAATCCAATTTCCAAATACGACACGGTGTGGTTTTGATTGTGTATATATATATAGTGACATGATATATGGTACCCATGCCGTCTATGATTGATAGTTATGATTGAAATTGTTTTTGAAACATATAAACACTAGCAAAAATATCAAATGATTTGTTTTGCTTGTACCAAGCATATTTTGGCCATTATAAGGTAAAACTCTATCTTCTGGTTTGTGTTGCATTGTGTGATGGGAACTGAGTCTTATAATGGCTTCATTTTTATAAAAAGCATTGCGATGTTTAAAAGATTTATTTGTTTTAAAGCACTGGCAATCCAATGGAGTAAACCCGTTCCGCGAAAGTTGCATGGTCCAGTGATTGGCCATATTATAAAATGTGTTAAGTAGATTTCTCATACCAGTCCCATGACTGACTCGTAGTTTATTTCACTTGCAAACTCGGGTGCCCCTATTTCTATATGGGCAGCCTTGTATTCAGGTTTTAGCAGGCTCTTTCTGGATAGCTGGAGCTGAAGACGGATTCTATCATTTATCTCTTTTTATGATATTCAGCTCCTATTGTACATATTATGTTTTGTTTTCCGCTGTAGACATTTATGTATAGCTGAACTGTATTTTGTACTGAGTATGATCCTGTATACTATGTAACTCTGATGATTATGTTTATCCAGTGTATTCTATTGTACATTATCTGGTGTATTTATTTATTTCTGTTCTGCTATTATCTATTTATGTGTTATATTCGAAAGATTACCCTTGCCACCGTCGTACGGGGTTTGGGGTCGTCACAAACATGGTATCAGAGCTTTGGTTAAGCCTAGTTCTGGAATATAACATATTCGAACTCATCAGAAATAGAACCAGTAGAGTTCTAGGACGAAGAACTCATTACAGATAGGAACAAAAATATCCTAGTATGAGTATAGCAGAATGAAATACACCCCAATAGACACATTTACTTTCAAGTATATGTTTCTATGCTTTATAATATCTTTTCTGTTAACCTGAACTTTGTCTACTATTTGCAGACATTGAAAAATGAGTGGAAGAAGTAGAAGAGGTAGGTTGGAACCAAATGTTGAGGCTCTATTAATTAAATATAGAAATATGGGTGGAGTACCATTCTTGGGCGAAGAATCTATTATAAAAACACAAGCTTGGATTCGTTCTGCTGAGAAAATCATTGAAGGTTTAAAGCTGAGGGATGACCTGAAAAGATTACTGGCATCTTGGGAACTAAGAGACGAAGCTTTGTTCTGGTGGGATTCGATTATTAAGGATAATCCAGAAGGTAATATTACATGGGATAGATTTAAAGAGCTTTTCAGTGAAAATTTTATTCCTCCAGAAGCAACTGAGAGGTTATGTGATGAATTCTGTTATCTGATACAAGGAGATATGACCATTCCAGAATATCATAAGAAATTCAATGAACTTTGTCATTTTGCCCCGCATTTAATTCAATATCCAAAGAGGAAGAATCTGAGGTTTATTAATGGTCTTCAAAGAAAATACCAAAATAAAGTAATGGGGCATGTGAAGCTTCCTTTTTCTGAAATGATAAACATGGCTTATCAGTATGAAGATCTAAATAATCGAGGCCTTTTAGTCGACGAAGAGGAAGCTAGCTCAAGCAACAAAGGGAAATTTGAAGCTGATAGCCCAGAGGCGAGTACACAGCCTGAGGCTAGTACGAAGTCTGAGTTCAGAAAGAAGCCTAGATTCAAGAGGAAAAGGGCTAAATCTGAGAAAGGATCAGTGACGACCGCCATATGCAATAACTGCAAGAAGCCAGGGCATTTTCAAGGGAATTGCAAATCCTCGAAAAGGGAAAGAAATGTTGGGTTGAAATCCAAGGGCAAGTTCCAAGAGAAAAGAAAAGGCAGTCAATGCCATCGGACTGGTCATCTTGAAAAGGATTGTCGGCTCTTAAAGAAACCTGAAAAGGTTCAAGTAAATGAAGTGGCAGAAGTTCCTGCATCCTCAACTAGTCAGGAAAGGCCAGATATTTTAGAAGGCACGCTTACTGTCAAAAACATTCCAGTTAAAGTATTGTTTGATACAGGTGCGTCACGAAGCATTGTTGCAAGGAATGCGGTTAAGAAACTTGATTTGAATTTGAAAAAGCTCAAAACACCCATTACTGTAACACCACACCTCCGCCAGTGCCACTCTTGCAAGGACACTAGCTTTGGAGGGGCGTTAAACAAGGTAAACATGCATGCAGATATCACAAGACAGAACATATAAGTAAAACAGAGTAGTAAAGCAGCGGATAAAACTATCATTTCAAAACCATAGTTAAGTTACAACAAAGAACTTAGTCATTATTTTCCAACAAACAAAGTCTAGATAAAACATAAACTGAAAAACTGAAATACATAAAGTACTATCCCCAAAGTGAAGTGATAAACCATAGCTAGCTCAATGTCCAAAACCGTACATGAGAAAATCCAGTAAGCAAGCTATCAAGATCCAAGCTAAGCTCCAATGTTCCCACCCTGAGGACCTGAGGGGGGGAACGGAAAAAAAGAGGCGAAAGAAAACAGGTCAGTCAAAAAGACTGGTAAGCCCTACTACTATCCGTCTATGAACTAGTAAAGTTAACTGGCATGAGAAGCTGAGATGAACATAAGGATAACAACATACTGGCATGATGATTAACTAACAAGATATATAAAGGTGTCATCGCATAATCAAGGTTAAGTTTTGCACCATGGGTGTACTAGCATTCTAACATGTCAAGTAAAAACAAGAGTTGATCCCTTGACCCAAGCTTGGCCCATCATCATGAGGTGACCTAAATCAAGGTCCAACTACACGGTCTAGTCGATCGGCTCCCTATAAGCCTAACTCGTCAAGTGTCGGTGTCATACGGCTTAATCATGTAATGTAGTTGACTGTGCAGGGTCCACCCTAGGGTGTATCTGGCCCTACGGTGTAACCCTCAGACACAATTTCAGGATGCACAGTCTAAACCTACCGGTGCCCGTGTTCAACTCCGGACTTAATGTGCACGACCATGGTCCGCCTGAACAACCGGGGCATCATTCAGCCGTCTCTTTTGGTCTCTTACAATCAGCCCATAATCGTGCCCCACCCTAGCCTAGTCCTAGGGTCTTATGATACTATCTAGAGGGTTACTGCTGAAAAGGACTACGCAAGTAGGGTTTCTTAACGGGTTAAATGTGGTTAACCCGATCCAAACGTGGATTAAATTGGTTAAGCGTACCCAAGGTTCCTGACCTAACCCCGATTAATCCATCAAGCCCAAATTGGTTAAGTATTAAGTGGACCATGACTTAACCCTAATCAGGAGGCATTAATTAGCTTAATGCGCTTTAACCTCTCACATTAGACTTTGTTGTGGTTACTAGTTAAGCCGGGCGGGTCCGGGTAGCTTTACACCACAACTAGGTCTAACCTCGGGTTCGAGCACAACATGACCAACTTCTCACATTGGGTCCTATTGTTTGTAGCCACTAGTTAAGCCGGGCGGGTCCGGGTAGATTTATGCTACAAACTCAACCCAACCTCGAGTTGGCCACACTCATATTTTCTAAGTGTCATGTCCATTATGTTTCCAAAACATAATTACAAGTAAACATATCACGTTATGTTATAAAAGCCATGTTTATGTCATAATGGTACCCAACCCCAACGTAATCCCATCGTTTACATAGTCGCATCAACGCATAAAGGGTAAAATAGGGAACTTGGCATAATTATGACAAAAAGGTGTTGAAGCCACAAGTTTATCATGGTGGCATATGAAATGTACATATGTTCATATACTTGCATATTGCATTATTAGGCTTCAAAAGCATGCATAAAACCAAACTTAGCATATGAGTGATACATGGTGATAAATGACATGTAGAAGTTGCTAGAAGTTTGCATTTAGCCTCACATGCAAGTTATCATAAGGGATATGATAACTTTCATGTTGCCAAAATGCAACCTTTAACATAAAGCTTGAAGCTTTAAGCTCACAAACTCAAGTTTAACTTGCATAACATGATAACATGTGTATAATGACCAACCCAAACTTGCCTAACATAGCAACATGTGTCATACATAATGATTACATCAACTTGCATAACATAATGATCAACCAAACTTGCATATCATAATGATCAACCAAACTTGCATATCATAATGATCAACCAAACTTGCATATCATAATGATCAACCCCAAACTTGCATCATTCATTTAACTTTAGAGTTCAAAAAAAGAAAGTAGAAAAGGGCTTATAATGCTATGAAGACACAAATAAATATTTATTATAAAGTTTGAGACGAAGCCCTTATGTAAGCACCAAAAACCCAAATATGCAAGCTCCAAATGAAAACCCTTGAGCCAAATCAATAAAAACCCTTGCTTTGAAATAGAAATGTTGCAAATTGACTTGAATGCAAACTAAGAACACTCATACAAGCTTGGAAACACTTGTATGAACTCAAAATCTCTCATATAAATAAACTTAGGAATTTTAGCATGAGAGTGGAGGCCATGAGAGGAACAAATTTGGCATAGTTTAGTTGTACGAATGAATAATGATGATTTAGGCTAGGCTTAGTGGTCTTTTTATAGAGTTTTAGGATAGTATTAGCCATAGGATTAACCCTAGATTCAATCAGAGCCATCAAATCCCGTCACTAGCCAACAAAACAGGTCAAAACAGCCAAAATAGGTGCACCAGGCCGACCTGGCCGACCAGGGAGGTCGACCCCCAGGTCGACCCTAGGGTCGACTGCCCAGTCGACCTGGTGTGCAGGTCGACTCCCCAGTCGATCCCCAGGTCGACCCCCGGGTCTGGCGGGAATTTTCCCGCCACTTCTAAAAATTGAAATTTTTGTATTTAAATCTGTTTTGAATTTTTCTAAATCTTCTTCGGGCCTTATCTGGGTCATACGGACTCCGTTTTTCGAAAACTCAGACTCTATTTCGCGTATTTTTCCGAGACGAACGCAATGGCACAGCCCGTTTCCCTTGATTCAGATTTTACAGTTTAATTTTGCCTCGATTTATGTTATAACATGTTATTCAAAAATACGGGTTGTTACATTCTCCGCTCCTTAAAGGATTTCGTCCCCGAAATCTCCAAGTTAGGAAGAACGTATCCTACCATCCATCATCCATCTACTCAAAACATCATCCACGTGCAGTCATTGTCCTTAAAGGATTCTAAATGTTGTATGATCATATGCAAAGGTGTGTGTATATGTACTTATCTAATGCGAAAATCAGGAGGTTACTGATTCAGTAAACCTCCTTAATGCATATGTATGTTAGTGAAATGAGTCCATATGTATGCAAATTCCTAACATAACTCATAGTCTCTACATGAGTGCACATATAATTCATCCATATGCAACATCCACGTGATAGCATAACAAGTTTCATCCATGAATAAGTATAAGCACTCATGCATATGCAACATGAAAGTGTGTGAGCCGATCTTAGTGCCTAATATGTATCATGCATCCACGAGTATCCACGTGCAAACACTTGCAACCACTTGCAACCATCAAGCATAACATGTTTCAAATACATGTTTCAACCGAAGGGTTTCTACCTAAGGTCCTCATGATAAGTTTAACGAGATAATAAGATAAACAGGATAAACATGGATAGCAAAAGAAAGATGTGCTAATTAGGAAAGAGGTCGAGAATGTACCCTCAAAAAGGAATGGATAAAGCCCATGCATCTTCTCCTCGGTTTCCCAAGTTGCGTCTTCATCGGCTTCACTCCACTGAACTTTCACCAACTTGACTTCTCGATTCCTTAGCTTCTTGATCTCCATTCCCAAGATAAGAATCGGAGCTTTTCTCAAGGTTGCTTCTTTCTCTACCTCAATGTCTTCAAGAATGCTTGGTTCAACCACCTCAGCGGACTCATGTAGGCACTTCCGGAGATGCGAGACATGAAAGACATTATGCACTCCGGCTAGCTTTTCGGGCAATTCCACCTTATAGGCCATCCTTCCAATTCTCTCTATGATAGGGAAGGGTCCTACGAACCTTGGTGCTAGTTTCCCAACTGCTCCAAAACGTACCACATTACGCAAAGGAGAAACCTTCACGAAAACCATGTCTCCCACTTCGAATTCCAAATCTGCCCTTCGCCTGTCAGCATAGGATTTCTGTCTATCTTGGGCCGCTTTCATCCTCCTTCTCACTAAGTCAACTTTCTCAGATGTGTCCCGTATCATATCGGGCCCAAGTATAAGCCTATCTGTTGTCTCCCACCAACAAGATGGTGACCTACACGGCCTCCCATACAAAGCTTCAAATGGTGCCATCCCTATGCTGGCTTGATAGCTATTATTATAGGCAAACTATACAAGAGGAAGGTGGTCTTCCCAAGTACCACCGAAGTCGAGAACACAAAGCCTCAAGAGATCTTCTAGCACTCTATTCACCCTTTCGGTTTGGCCATCCGTCTGGGGGTGATAGGCCGTACTCAGATTCAATCGTGTACCCATTGCTTCTTGCAAACTGTTCCAGAACTGGCTAGTGAAAATTGGGTCACGATCGCTAACTATGCTAGAAGGAACTCCATGCAACCACACTATCTCTCGAAGATAAATAGATGCCAGCCCTGACGTGGTCCTCTTGCTCTTTACTAGGATGAAGTGAGCACTCTTCGTAAGTCTGTCAACTATGAACCATATGCTCGTGTTCCCTTTCCTTGACCTAGGCAATCCATCCACAAAATCCATAGAAATACTCTCCCACTTCTATTGCGGGACCTCCAATGGATGTAATAGCCCACCTGGTTTCTTTGACTCGGCTTTCACTTGCTGGCACACCATGCACTTTGAAACATACTCTGCCACGTCTTTCTTCATTCCATCCCAAAAGAAAATGCGCTTCATATCTCTATACATCTTATCTCCTCCCGGATGTATAGTCATCTTCGAGTGATGCGCTTCTTCAAGAACTCTATGGACTAAATCTCCCACTCGAGGAACACATAATCTCCCATCACGCCTTAGCCATCCTTTATCATCAATAGTATATCTGGCAAGGTGACTAGACGTCTCACCACGAATCAACTTGTCCATGACCTCGACTATCTATGGATCTTCCTTCTACGAAGCCCCAATTTGATCAAGAAGTGCGGGTCTAAGCTCAAGGGATGCTAGTGAACCCGTCATCGACTCAACAGTCATCGTGAAATCAAAGGTTGCCAAGAACTCAAAGTTCTTCATCTCTATGAACAAAGGACTCAAAGTCAACCTCCTTCTGCTCAGTGCATCCGCCACACCACATTACCCTTGCCAGGGGTATAAGCTATCTCGAAGTCATAAGATGCCAAGAATTCCATCCACCTTTGCTGCCTTAGATTCAGATCTTTTTGCGAGAAGAGGTATTTGAGTGACTTGTGATCAGTATACAACTCAAACCTTTCGCCTAGAAGATAGTGGCGCCAGGATTTGAGTGCAAAGACGATCGCCGCTAACTCCAAATCATGAGTGGGATAGTTCTTCTCATGAACTTTAAGTTTCCTATCCCCATAACATATCACTCTTCCCTCTTGCATCAAAACAGCTCCTAACCCCGTACCACATGCATCTGTGTACACGGTAAACATCTTACCACTATCGGGTAATGCCAAAACTGGAGCTGTGGTAAGGGCTCTCTTGTGCTTTTGAAAAGCAAGCTCACACTCCAAGTCCCATGCAAAGACTAAGTTCTTCTTTGTCAACTTAGTAAGAGGGGCCGAAATCTTAGCGAAGTCCCTGATGAACTTCCTATAGTAGCCCGATAGACCGAGAAAGCTTCTTACTTCGGTTGCATTCCTAGGAGTCTTCCAGTCTTGAACCACAACCACTTTCGCGGGATCCACCGCTATGCCTTGCTTAGAAACTATATGTCCAAGAAACCGAACTTCCTTTCTCCAGAAATGACATTTGGAGAACTTGGCTTTCAACTGATGCACCCTAAGCGTATTCATCACTTCCTTGAGATGCCTTGCATGCTCTTCCTCATCCTTTGAGAAGATCAGAATATCATCCACGAAGACAACAACAAACTTGTTAAGGAACTCCCTGAACACCCTGCTCATCAAGTCTACGAAGTATGCGGGTGCATTAGTCAAACCGAATGGCATGACAAGCCATTCAAAGAATCCATCTGGAGTCCTAAATGCAGTTTTATCGATACTATCCTCAGCCACTCTAAGCTGATGGAATCCGATGGCTAGATCGAGCTGAGAGAAAACAGAAGCCCCAACAAGCTGGTCAAAGAGATCATCAATCCTCGGTAACGGGTGCCTATTCTTCTTTGTCAGCTTGCTCAACTCTCGATAATCAACACATAGACGAAGCGAACCATCCGCCTTAGTAGCGAATACTACCGGAGCACCCCATTCAGAAATGCTTCATCTAATAAAATTCTTCTCAAGCAGCTCCTTGATTTGCTTACTGAGCTCCCTTCTCTCACGTGGAGCCATGTGCCTAACGGGCAATGATACTGGCTTGGCATTATCAACTAGATAAATGCGGAAATCTATCTCTCGTTTAGGGGGTAACCCCTTAACTTCTTCAAAGACATCAGGATAGTCTCGGACCACCCTCACATATTGTAGATCATCGATGGACGAGTCGAGAGATTCAAGATAACATAACATGACGTGACCTCTAGGGTTACAAGAAATTTCTAGGGTATTACCGAGGC
The DNA here is from genome assembly GCA_030737875.1 of Allium sativum. Taxonomy (NCBI): domain Eukaryota; kingdom Viridiplantae; phylum Streptophyta; class Magnoliopsida; order Asparagales; family Amaryllidaceae; genus Allium; species Allium sativum. The sequence continues at coordinate 938,546,528 of CM060915.1, read as the reverse complement.
GAGTCATGAGCCTCACCACCCTATGTTCACAATCGAGAAAGGCTCCATAACTGGACAACCAATCCATGCCCAAGATCAACCCATATCCCGTGAACCCGAGAACATAAGCACTACACGTGAATTCCACGGCCAAGATAGAAATTTTCAAATTCACACAAATCATAGACAGATGGGCGGAACCCCCAATTGGATTTGAAACACAAACGGGATCCTCAACTAGGCTAGTACTTAGGTGCAAACTTTCAACAAGATCAGAGGAAATAAAACTATGCGATGCGCCAGAATCAAATAAGGTGCAAACAGGATAATCAAAAATATAAACAAGACTTTCTACAGAAATACTACCTCGGTCCTGAACTGGAGCAGCATGGAGGGCATGCACTTGCCCTCCAGAAGGTCCTGCACGCAGATTCTGTCCTTGCTTCTTGGGGCAATCCTTGCTAAAATGTCCGGTCTCTCCACAATGAAAGGATTCGTCTGACTTCCTCTTCCTCTTCTTACAGTCTTTAGCTATGTGCCCAACATTCCCACAGTAGTTGCATTTTCTTGGGTCCTTTGCCTTGGCCTTGTTGCCCTTGTTGTTCTTGTTGTTCTGATTGCTCTGATTTCCTCCCCACTTGGAGTCTGTCTTCTTGGCTTGAGTCTCATTAGCCTTGACTTCCTTCTTGCCATTCTTATCGTCTCCTTGAAGCAATGCCATGTCTACTAATCCCTCAAAAGTGGCCCCCATGGGTATATGAGATAGGGCTAAACCTTGTAATGGCTCATTCAACCCTCGTGCAAAGCGTAAAGCCTTCTTCTGAGGAGTATTAACCATGTCCAAACCAAATCGGGCGAGCTTGTTAAACTCATTCACATACTCCCTCACTGTCATGTCCCCTTGCTTCAAAGATATAAACTTCTCCAATTGCAGATTTGCCTCAGCTGATGATAGAAACTTAAGCCCAAATCTTGTCCTAAAGTCGGCCCAAGTCTCTGTAGGCCTCGTAGCATTGGTGACCTCCCACCAATAAGCAGCTTCTTCTTTTAATAACCATGCTTCCAATAAAACCTTTCTGATTGCTCTGATTTCCTCCCCACTTGGAGTCTGTCTTCTTGGCTTGAGTCTCATTAGCCTTGACTTCCTTCTTGCCATTCTTATCGTCTCCTTGAAGCAATGCCATGTCTACTAATCCCTCAAAAGTGGCCCCCATGGGTATATGAGATAGGGCTAAACCTTGTAATGGCTCATTCAACCCTCGTGCAAAGCGTAAAGCCTTCTTCTGGGGAGTATTAACCATGTCCAAACCAAATCGGGCGAGCTTGTTAAACTCATTCACATACTCCCTCACTGTCATGTCACCTTGCTTCAAAGATATAAACTTCTCCAATTGCAGATTCGCCTCAGCTGATGATAGAAACTTAAGCCCAAATCTTATCCTAAAGTCGGCCCAAGTCTCTATAGGCCTCGTAGCATTGGTGACCTCCCACCAATAAGCAGCAACTTCTTTTAATAACCATGATCTTGCACATCAAAGATGGCAAAGAGATCTTCAGTTTCATTCAACCAATTTCTTGCCTCCACAAAATTCTCTGTCCCAATAAAGTTCTTGCCACCCATCGCCTTAAAGTCTTTGCAAATCTTAGCGAAATCTGCTTGCGGATTCTGAGGAGGAGGAGGAGGAACCTCAGTTATATTGGGGGTGTTTGCTGGGCCCACATCGTTGGCCCTAGCTTCCAAGTACCTCCGGAACCATCCGGGAATGGTCACTCCCTCGGGAAGATTAAGATCGACCATACTAAAAAAGAAAAAGATAGATTCAGAACGAAGAAACGAAGGATAGTGCTATGGCTTTTGGGGAATAGGCTTTTAAAATAACTAGACTTTTCTTGGAAAATACTTATTTGGTTTTGAAAATAGTTTTTCAAAAGATAAGTTTTAAAAAACCTTTTGCTCTAATCTTGTAAACCTTATGCTCTGATACCAAATGTAACACCCCACCTCCGCCAGTGCCACTCTTGCAAGGACACTAGCTTTGGAGGGGCGTTAAACAAGGTAAACATGCATGCAGATATCACAAGACAGAACATATAAGTAAAACAGAGTAGTAAAGCAGCGAATAATACTATCATTTCAAAACCATAGTTAAGTTACAACAAAGTACTTAGTCATTATTTTCCAACAAACAAAGTCTAGATAAAACATAAACTGAAAAACTGAAATACATAAAGTACTATCCCCAAAGTGAAGTAATAAACCATAGCTAGCTCAATTTCCATAACCGTACATGAGCAAATCCAGCAAGCAAGCTATCAAGATCCAAGCTAAGCTCCAATGTTCCCACCCTGAGGACCTGAGGGGGGGGGGAAACGGAAGAAAAGAGGCGAAAGAAAACAGGTCAGTCAAAAAGACTGGTAAGCCCTACTACTATCCGTCTATGAACTAGTAAAGTTAACTGGCATGAGAAGCTGAGATGAACATAAGGATAACAACATACTGGCATGATGATTAACTAACAAGATAGATAAAGGTGTCATCGCATAATCAAGGTTAAGTTTTGCACTACGGGTGTACTAGCATTCTAACATGTCAAGTAAAAACAAGAGTTGATCCCTTGGCCCAAGCTTGGCCCATCATCATGAGGTGACCTAAATCAAGGTCCAACTACATGGTCTAGTCGATCGGCTCCCTATAAGCCTAACTCGTCAAGTGTCGGTGTCATACGGCTTAATCATGTAATGTAGTTGACTGTGCAGGGTCCACCCTAGGGTGTATCTGGCCCTACGGTGTAACCCTCAGACACAATTTCAGGATGCACAGTCTAAACCTACCGGTGCCCGTGTTCAACTCCGGACTTAATGTGCACGACCATGGTCCGCCTGAACAACCGGGGCATCATTCAGCCGTCTCTTTTGGTCTCTTACAATCAGCCTAGTAATCGTGCTCCACCCTAGCCTAGTCCTAGGGTCTTATGATACTATCTAGAGGGTTACTGCTGAAAAGGACCATGCAACTAGGGTTTCTTAACGGGTTAAATGTGGTTAACCCGAACCAAACGTTGATTAAATTGGTTAAGCGTACCCAAGGTTCCTGACTTAACCCCGATTAATCCATCAAGCCCAAATTGGTTAAGTATTAAGTGGACCATGACTTAACCCTAATCAGGAGGCATTAATTAACTTAATGCGCTTTAACCTCTCACATTAGACTTTGTTGTGGTTACTAGTTAAGCCGGGCGGGTCCGGGTAGCTTTACACCACAACTAGGTCTAACCTCGGGTTCGAGCACAACATGACCAACTTATCACATTGGGTCCTATTGTTTGTAGCCACTAGTTAAGCCGGGAGGGTCCGGGTAGATTTATGCTACAAACTCAACCCAACCTCGAGTTGGCCACACTCATATTTTCTAAGTGTCATGTCCATTATGTTTCCAAAACATAATTACAAGTTAACATATCACGCTATGTTATAGAAGCCATGTTTATGTCATAATGGTACCCAACCCCAACGTAATCCCATCGTTTACATAGTCGCATCAACGCATAAAGGGTAAAATAGGGAACTTGGCATAATTATGACAAAAAGGTGTTGAAGCCACAAGTTTATCATGGTGGCATATGAAATGTACATATGTTCATATACTTGCATATTGCATTATTAGGCTTCAAAAGCATGCATAAAACCAAACTTAGCATATGAGTGATACATGGTGATAAATGACATGTAGAAGTTGCTAGAAGTTTGCATTTAGCCTCACATGCAAGTTATCATAAGGGATATGATAACTTTCATGTTGCCAAAATGCAACCTTTAACATAAAGATTGAAGCTTTAAGCTCACAAACTCAAGTTTAACTTGCATAACATGATAACATGTGTATAATGACCAACCCAAACTTGCATAACATAGCAACATGTGTCATACATAATGATTACATCAACTTGCATAACATAACGATCAACCAAACTTGCATATCATAATGATCAACCAAACATGCATATCATAATGATCAACCAAACTTGCATATCATAATGATCAACCCCAAACTTGCATCATTCATTTAACTTTAGAGTTCAAAAAAAGAAAGTAGAAAAGGGCTTACAATGCTATGAAGACACAAATAAATATTTATTATAAAGATTGAGACAAAGCCCTTATGTAAGCACCAAAAACCCAAATATGGAAGCTCCAAATGAAAACCCTTGAGCCAAATCAATAAAAACCCTTTTTTTGAAATAGAAATGTTGCAACTTGACTTGAATGCAAACTAAGAACACTCATACAAGCTTGGAAACACTTGTATGAACTCAAAATCTCTCATGTAAATAAACTTAGGAATTTTAGCATGAGAGTGGAGGCCATGAGAGGAACAAATTTGGCATAGTTTAGTTGTAGGAATGAATAATGATGATTTAGGCTTAGGGGTCTTTTTTTATAGTTTTAGGATAGTATTAGCCATAGGATTAACCCTAGATTCAATCAGAGCCATCAAATCCCGTCACTAGCCAACAAAACAGGTCAAAACAGCCAAAATAGGTGCACCAGGCCGACCTGGCCGACCAGGGAGGTCGACCCCCAGGTCGACCCTAGGGTCGACTCCCCAGTCGACCTGGTGGGCAGGTCGACTCCCCAGTCGACCCCCAGGTCGACCCCCTGGGTCTGGCGGGAATTTTCCCACCACTTCTGAAAATTGAAATTTTTGTATTTAAATCTGTTTTGAATTTTTCTAAAACTTCTTCGGGCCTTATCTGGGTCATACGGACTCCGTTTTTCGAAAACTCGGACTCTATTTCGCGTATTATTTTGAGACGAACGCAATGGCACATCCCGTTTCCCTTGATTCAGATTTTACAGTTAATTTTGCCTCGATTTATGTTATAACATGTTATTCAAAAATACAGGTTGTTACAATTACTGTCCATAATCCGGTGGGGGGTTCCCTTGATCTTAGTTGGGTTTGCAAGGTTCCTGTTTCTTTTTCCTGCTATCGATTCCCTACTATCGCCGTCGTCATGAATTTTATAGAGTTTGATCTTATTCTGGGAATGGATTGGTTAACCAAATATGAAGCTGAGGTCAAATGCGCCGACAGAGTCGTAAGGGCGAAGATTAAATCAGGCAATTATATAACCATTCCATGTGAAGGGCCGAATTCAGATAGAAAAGATTTTTGGTCAGCTTTGGATGTTTCTCCTACTCAATTAGAACTTGTTCCTGTCATTCCGGAGAATATTCTGGTCGACATTGCAAATATTCCTATTGTCAAGAACTATGCGGATGTGTTCGAAGAAGTTGTTAGCTGACCTCCGTAGAGAGAAATTGATTTTAAAATTTCTTTAGTTCTTAATGCAAGGCCAGTAGTTCACGCTATTCGTAGAATGACCTTGAAGGAAAAAGAAGAGTTAGACAATCAAACTAGAAAACTTGTTTGGAAAGGTCTGATCAGGCCTATTTTCTCTGATTGGGGAGCAACAGTGGTATTTGTCCCAAAGACAGATGGTACTCTAGGACTATGTGTAGATTATCGTGACTTGAATAAGCAGACGTTGAAGAACAAATATCCATTGCTGCGGATTGATGATCTGTTGGATCGATTGAATGGCGCGCAAGTATTTTCCCGAATGGACCTAGTTACAAGTTTCCATCAGCTTCGTATTACCGAAGAGTGTGTTCCTTTGACAGCATTCAGAGGCCCAGACTTATTCTACGAGTGGTTAGTAATGTCGTTCGGCTTATGCAACGCTCTAGCTTATTTTTTCGATCTAATGAACCGTGTATTCAGAGAAGTATTGAATAAATTTGTTCTGGTTTTCATTGATGATATACTGATCTTCTCTAAGTCAGAAAGCGAGCACGAAAAACATTTGGAACTAGTTTTAGAAATTCTCAGAAAGAATGTTTTAAAAGCAAAATTTTCCAAATGTATATTCTGGCAAGAAGAAGTCAAATTTCTTGACCACGTCGGAATTTCAGTGGATCCTAGTAAAATCACTGCTATTCAGAATTGGAAACAGCCTCGCACACCCACGGAAGTCAGAAGTTTTCTCGGATTGGCCAGTTATTATCGGAAGTCCGTTAAGATTTTTTCGAAGATATCCAGTCACTTAACAAAGCTTACTAAGAAATATTCGAGATTCAATTGGACTCCCGAATGTGAGGTAGCTTTCCAGGAGCTAAAGTTAAAATTGACGACTGCTCCAGGGCTCACAATTACTGACGGCAATCAGGATTTAAAAGTCTGGACCGATGCTCCTAAAGAAGGCCTTAGCGCAGTGTTAATGCAAAGAGGACATGTAGTCGCTTATGCTACCCGTCAATTGAAACCACATGAAAAGAATTATGTAACTCACGATCTTGAATTGCTAGTTATCGTGTTTGCTATGAAAATTTGGAGGCGTTATCTATTGGGTGAGAAGTTTGAATTATACACTGATCATCAATCATTGAAATATTTATTCACCTAAAAGGATCTGAATATGAGACAGCAGCGTTGGTTAGAATTTCTCGCGGCATATGATCTTGACATCTTATATACTCTGGGGAAAGCTAATGTTGTGGCTGATGCGCTTAGTAGAAAGAATGTAATTATCGCCAGTCTTATCATCACACCTTCATTGATTGATAACATATCTGCTCTTCAGAAGGATGATCACTTCATTCAGAAGATCAGAGAGAGAACTCAGAAAGGCGAGCCCTCGAGTTTTCAGATAGATAACGAGGGGATTCTTAGGTTGAAAGGCCGAATATGTATGCTAAACAATCCTGAACTGCGGAGAGAAGTATTAGATGAATGTCACAAAGCCAAGCTTAGTATCCATCCAGGGGTGAGCAAAATGTATAATGACATCAAATGCACTTTCTGGTGGAAATCTATGAAACGAGACATTTCTTTATATGTTAGCCGGTGTCCTACTTGTCAACAAGTCAAAAGCGATCAACAGAAGCTCGCTGGATTGTTGCAACCTTTGGAAGTTCCAAGTGGGATGTGGGAACAAATTTCTATGGATTTCATAGATGGTTTGCCCAGAACCAGGAAAGGAAATGACAACATTTGGGTGATCGTAGATCGTTTTATGAAGACCGCCCATTTCATACCTGTCAAATCGAATAGAACTGCTCAGAGTCTGGTGCAGATTTATTTCAAGGAAATAGTTAGACTGCATGGAGTTCCTATGAGCATTGTTAGTGACCATGACCTGATTTTTTCGAGTAAATTCTGGGAAGCACTCCAAGCTGAATTGGGAACGGAACTGAACTTGAGCACCGCATATCATCCTCAAACAAATGGTCAAACTGAGAGGGTGACTCGTATTCTAGAAGATTTATTACGGGCTCGTGTTATTGATTTTGGCGGATCATGGGAAGACCATTTGCATTTGGCCGAGTTCTCATACAACAACAGCTAACAAGCGAGTCTGACAATGTCACCATTCGAAGCATTGTATGGTAGACCGTGCCGATCTCCTACTTGTTGGGTAGAACCTGGTAATAGACTTGTATTGGGACCCGATATGATTCGCAAAGCTGCGGACAAAGTTAATTTCGTTAAGAAATGATTACTCGATGCTCAAAGCCAACAGAAAAGCTATGCAGATAAGAGAAGAAGAGATATATCATTTGCTGTTGGCGACCACATGTATTTGAAGGTATCTCCGATGAGAGGAGTTATCCAGTTCGGTAAAACAGGGAAATTGGCGCCTAAATTCATTGGTCCGTTTCCTATTTTGGAATGGATTGGAACTCTCGCTTATAGGGTTCAATTGCTTGATTGGTTGCCTGGAGTACATAATGTGTTTCACGTATCTCAACTTCGAAAGCATGTTCATGATCCAGACTTGATCGTGGAAGAAGCAGCGCAATGGGATATAGAAATTACTCCAAAATTGGCTGTGAGAAGAGAGCCGCTAAAGATTATTGGCAAAGAAACCAAAGAACTGAGGAACAAGAAGGTTCACTTAGTCAAAGTGCAATGGAGTGGAGATCTGCGAGATTGTACTTTGTAAAAAGAGGAAAGCATTAAGAAAGCCTATCCTAAGTGCAGGGTGGATATCTCTGATTAACTCTGGTGCAAGGTACATTTACCATACTTTGCATTACCATTTTGTTCTCTACTTTGCTATTGTTTTCTTTTCATGCGTGTAAACTTTTTAATTATATAGTCTGAATGTTTTCAAAAGAGTTATGAAGTATCTGGTATATTTTTGAAAAGTTAAAAACAAATTAATTTTTGGTTGTGTTGTGTTATTGTGGATTTGATTAATTAAATTATTAGAATGATAGTTAATTTAATCAATAAGAGAATGAAGTTAAATGTATGCAATTGAGCAATTATTGAACTGGTTTAGAAAATTGTTATAAATTGCATGCATATACATGTGCATTATATATGTGTGAACAGGTTATGGATAAACTACTAAGCTGGGGAATAAAATCATTTTCCCGACAAATAGGTACATGTTTATTGTATTTCTTGGGATTTTATGATTTTATGAGATGATTTGCTAGCCGCTTGGCTTTTTCTTTTTCTTTTGGATTGGTGAGGGCCATGGGAGGCAATTTGAAATATCCCGAAGCTCCCCGTACAAAGGAGGTTATGGCGAAATTTTTCGAAAATTTAGCGTGTTAGCCAAATTTTTGAAGAATTTGAAAATTCTTAGAAACTGAAAAGTTGGAGAATGGTAGCCAGATTGAAAGTAGAGTTGGTTAATTAAACGACTTTCGACTTTGTTCCTTTTCGGGGACGAAAAGTTTTATGTGGGGGAGATTGTAACAACCCGGAAAATCTGAGCCAGTATAAAATTTTTAATTTGGCTATTTTTGTGGATTTTAAATATTTAAAATTAAATATTTTAAATAATAACGACGAAAAGTAGTTTGAATCGATGTTTTAAAATAAATATAATTATTTTAAATTATAAATAAGGACTAAAATGGCGCGGCAGTTTCAAAATTTGATTTCAAACTTTGACTGACTGTACCGGGTGCAAAATAAAATGGATTTTAGTGAAACCGAAAATATTTAAATCTGTTAGTGAATATCTTTCTAACGAATCTGAAAAATCGAAGTTTCGTAGCGAGAATCAAAAGTTATGGCCAAATGAATTTTCTGAAAGTTCGCTATAGAGAATATATAGCCCTTGAAAACAGACATTTTGCAAATGACCTCAGAATTCGACGAAACCACTTTTGTTGGATCCGGGATGTCAAATTATTGCTAGGTTTCAAATTCCATAATTTTTGAAGTTAATATGTGAGCGTGGAGAAGGAAAATGTGTTTGGTAAATTTCTGTTAAATTGGATCGACCAGAAAATGGCCATTTTTCAAACGGTCTCAGAATTCGACGAAACTAGTTTTGTTGGGACCATATCGTCAAAACATAGCTAGATTTATTTTTCTGGAATTTTTGGGATCAGTATGTGGCCCTGGCAAATTGAAATGTACGTTCAAATCAAATATTGAATGTTTTATATTTTAATTTGAAGGAAAACTGACAGAAACTGTCGAACGGGCCTACGAAACATATCACATTGTGTTCGGAATGGGGGTATTTAGGTAGGGACGACAGTCGTTGGGTTTGGATTGGCGTTCGTATGGAATAAGGGGTATTTTTGAAATTATAAAAGCAAGGACCAATCATATTTTTTTAAAAAATAAAAAAAGGAAAAACATTTTTCTCTTTCCCCGATAATATCCCAGGTGACGACGGAAAAGAGTTCACCGCTTCCCTTCCACTTTCTGGCCACCACGATCGTCGATAGCCCCTGGCCCAGTTGGGTTTTTTGAAGAGCTCGATCTCCTCTCCACATCCACATCAGAATCGCCTTCCCTCGTGCAGTATTTGGGTCGAATCGAGCCTGTCAAGTCACCTCTCATCGACCGAAATTCCTCCTCCACCGTGGCACCGTACGCCACTGCACCTACCTCGCTGGGCGCACATTTCGAAGCCGGAGAGCATGGTCTGGTCGGATCTTCCTATCGTGCTACGAATTTTGTGAAAAATCGTGACCTAGTTTTGAAGAAAACAGAAAGGTAACGACCAAATATAATTTCAACTGATTATAGCACTTTAAAGCGCTACGGTTTATGATTTCACAATAAAAATCATATCTTTTTCGTTTGTGGTCGAAATTCAGTGAAACAAGAGACGCCGGGACGGTGTTGACGTCTTCTACATTCTAGATGGGACCGGATATTTTTCTGAGCCTTCTACAATTTTTGGTGGAGTGGAACCCAATGTGACATTTCTAAATTATAAACAATATGGAAAACAACGATGTATAAATTATATAGTCGATGTATGAGTTATATAAGCGTTGTACACCTCATGTATAAGCGTTGTATAAGTTGTATGTTCGATGTATAAGTTATATATGCGTTGTAAAAATTATATATGCGTTGAAATAAATTGAAATGATATTGAAATGAAATTGAAATAAAGTTATACACGTATATCTATATATGTATGTATATATACTCCCCTCGTCCACAGACCATGGATGATATATATTGGTTGTGATATTGTTTGGATTATTGGTTGATGTGATATTTGGTGAATACCATGAATGGTTGATTTGAAATGATTGATTGTGGTTGAAATCCCAATAGGATTAGTATATGGGAAAATTCGTCTGCGTACGAACTAGATATTGAAAATCCCCATTGTCAAAAGCCGCGAGGCTTTAAGGTAGAGCGAGGATCCGTACTCGGGACGGTGTCGGTTTTATCTACCCTGCCGTTATGCTGCCGAAATTTTCAATAATATTCATATGTGAGAATTATTTTCATGTGTTGAAACTATATTCATGTTTTGAATAGAAATTCATGTGTTGAGTAAAAATTCATGTGTTGAATGAAGTTCATGTTTGAATAAATTCTTTGAAAGATAAAAATAACATTTTTATTATATATATAGACTATATAAAATATTAGTATTTTGAATAAATTGTTTTAACACCAAAAATAACATTTTTACCTTATGTATGAACTATATAAAATAATCATGTTTTGAAATAAATTGGTTTACAATAAAAATCACATTTTTATTATACATATAAACTACAGAAAATATTCATGTGTTAATTAAAGGACTATAACGATAAAAATCATATTTTTATCGTGTGTCTAAAGTCGAAAACATTCATGTGTTGAATATATAGATTGAACAATAAAATCTACATTTTTATTGTGAATATGAAGTGTTAAAAATGGTGATGTGTTGAAATAAATATTATTGATGATAAAAATATCATTTTAATCAAATATATGAAATGAATATAGTTTTGAAATCGAAGAAAGAATTATATTTATATGTATTTATATAAATATAATTAAAATAAATCGAATAACGAAGTTGCAGTTCGTATTTTGAAACCGTGATTTCAAACGATTAGTGCGGGAGATCCGACCATCGGATTTTCCCGAAACTGAAACTATTGGGTTCGCTTTGGAAATATATTTCCAATGACACCCACTTTGTGAAGATCCAACGGTTGGATTGTCTGGAATTTTTAATTCAAATCTGAACAGAAACAGCGCCAGAATCGATTATATATATAAATATAATTAAATTAAATCGAATAACGACGCTGCAGTTCGTATTTTGAAATCGTAACTTCAAACGATTAGTGCGGGAGATCTGACCGTCGGATTTTCCCAAAACTAAAACCGTTGGATTAGTTTTGAAAAGATCTTTCTAATGATATAAAATTTGTGAAGATCCAACGGTTAGATTTTCAGATATGTGTAAATCAAATCTAAAGAAAAACAGCGCCACGGCCGCGTTATGGCCTGAAGCATCGTTTGAATGAATTAGCTATTTTTAAATAAATAAAAATAGCGATAAATCATGATAAAATATTATAAACGATATAGAATGGAAATAAACTATATTTGCTCAGTTTATTTGATATATGATGGTTGAATGTGTTTGGCGTGAAAATTACATTAAAGAACAGAATTAGTGATATCGAATAATTTAACCATTGAAATGAATTGATTTGAAATTCTAAATATAGGTGAATTATTTGAAAAGTCCAAGTTGATTCTCATTTCAAATAATTGATCGACGATTGAAAGTCGAAGATATGAAGATGGTGCAAGACCGATGATCTTCACGTCGAATGGATGGGTGCGACTGATGCTCATGATAGGAGTAGCTACCTTGAAGGGGTTGAAGTAGTAGCCGTCCGGACGTACTTGTTGATTGTACGGATATGCAAGGTATTGAGTGCCTCCGGTTTCGTTCAGACCCAGAACGAACTTTTAAATGGACTGTGTGTCTGACATTGGATTTTGTTCTGTGTTGATTGATCCCTATTAAATATATATCTGCTTGGCGGCGGAGAATTTATTCTCTTGCTTAACGCCCTTCTCTGAGACGTACGAGCTCAGAGGTTATATATCGATAGAAATCAGTCGCATGGAGTGAATTTCCTGTGTGGCATGCCTAAGTGGCAGATGATCAAGGCTTCTGTTGAAAAGCAAAGTCTTGTGGTTGATGATCAAAGCACGGCCTGTGTGGCATTGCTTTGTGTATAACATTGTTTCGCGAGCCTCACACCCCGGTATGAGCCAGAAACGGGAGAAGGACATTAGGTAGGACATGTGTTTCCTTCTAGCTACAAGTGGTGCTTTGGGTTTTGCACGCCCGGGTATTTTACTTATGTGGATGATGGAAAGCGAGGCCTCGGTTAGTTCGGTCTCTTCGGAGCCGATGTTTGGCCGGATATGACCAGTTTACGCCCCATAGGGCGGGGAAACGCAGTGTTCAGGAATTTTAATCCACATCGGTGGACCGACCCTGATGATCCAAGGGTCGATGCGTTCTGATCCTGGGACATGGGCTATATTTTCTCGAATCCGGTAAGGACTATCTTTTGCCTTGGTCCATGGTGGAAATACAATTTCCAAATACGACACTGTGCGGTTTTGATTGTATATATATACGACGACATGATATATGGTACCCATGCCGTCTGTGATTGATAGTTATGATTGAAATTGTTTTTGAAACATATAAACACTAGCAATAATATCAAATGATTTGTTGTGCTCGTATCAAGCATATTTTGGCTATTATAAGGTAAAAATCTATCTTCTGGGTTGTGTTGCATTGTGTGATGGGAACTGAGTCTTATAATGGCTTCATTTTTATAAAAAGCATTGCGATGTTTAAAAGATTTATTTGTTTTAAAGCACTGGCAATCCAATGGAGTAAACCCGTTCCGCGAAAGTGGCGTAGTCCAGTGATTGGCCATATTATAAAATGTGTTAAGTAGATTTCTCATACCAGTCCCATAACTGACTCGTAGTATGTTTCCCTTGCAAACTCGGGTGCCCCTATTTCTACACGGGCAGCCTTGTATTCAGGTTTTAGCAGGCTCTTTCTGGATAGCTGGAGTTGAAGATGGATTCTATCATTTATTTCTTCTTATGTTGTTCAGCTCCAATTGTACATATTATGTTTTGTTTTCCACTGTAGACATTTATGTATAGCTGAACTGTATTTTGTACTAAGTATGATCCTATATACTGTGTAACTCTGATGATGATGTTTATCCAGTGTATTCTATTGTACATTATCTGGTGTATTTATTTATTTCTGTTCTGTTGTTATCTGTTTATGTGTTATATTCCAAAGATTACTCTTACCACTGTCATACGGGGTTTGGGGTCGTCACAGAGGAGGAAAAGAGAAGGAAAGAGAAGAAAAGGAGAGCCGCCATGGAAGAAGAGAAGAAGAGGATTATGGTTATGAGAAATGGTTAGGGTTAGGAGAGATTGAGATATTATATAGAGATTAGGTATTTTCAGTTTAGCCCTTGCGTATTTTTAACCAATTTAATAATAACCTATATGTTATTTTTTCTTCAATTTTTAGTCCTTTTCAATGTTTTAATTATGACCCCTTATGTAATATAAAATGTTACACCGGATGGAGAAGGGAAAGAAAACCAAATGATGTCCTTTCCTTTTATTCATTAATTAAAATGAATGAACATGACTTTTTTTTATATACACATAATGGTGCAGGACCTTTTCAATTCATTTTTTTATGCGTTTGTTAATTTATTTTTCTTTAATTCAAATGTTTATTCTCATTAACCTTCATTTCTTAAGTTTGAGATGATTATGTTCCAAATGTTCCAAATTCATGCAAAATTTAATATTTTACACAATTTTAATTTACATTTCTCCAATAAACTCATATGTCATCGTTTCTCTTACTTAACATTTCACTCTAGCTCAATTTGAATGAAGATAAATAAATATTACTTAAATTTCATTGTTTTGTATAATATATTTACATTTTACTCTCTTACCATTTGCTATGTTTCCATTCTGCTCTCCACAAATTCATTTTTTTCTAATTCCGTATTTCTTATTCAACCATTTGAGTTTATTTCCACATTATATCAATTTCATTGTGCTTATATAGCTTGATTTATATTTATACATATGGTCATTAATGAAATAAATTTGCCCTTAAGTTTTTTACCTTTCATGATTCATTCCTACACTTATATCCAATAAAGCATTCCATTTTTCGTTTTCATCCTTAATTTAATACACAACGTTCTAATTTATTCCTGATTTGAAACAGGGATAGTATAACTTATAGGAATAAATTACGTATCTTATAAATCTCAAATTCAATTACAACAATCTCAATTGATCATTAAATTCTAAAGTAATCAATTCGTTCAATATAAATTTCCAATTACGTTACCACACCATTTAAACTTCTTTCCTCCTAATTAAATAATTATATTTTAATTAAATTTCAAAACTTGTAGGTTTTTCTATAATAAAAAAAAAATTTAATTTCCAACTTTGATTATCAACCATAACATGTTAAAAAATAGTGTTTTAACATTTTTACATTTCTACCATATGTTTTCTAATGAATCACCTTTACATTAAAAATGGAAATTTTAATGTTTCAACATTTTTATTCAAACAATCAATATTTCTAATGAATCAAGCTTTACATTAAAAATATGATTTTTAATGTTTTCAACACTTTTATTCTAATATGAACAATTTTCATATGAATCATTCTTTTTATAAAGATGAGATTTTTAATGTTAACATGCTTTTATTTTAAAATGAATTTTATCTAGTGTTTCATTCATTACTTTAAAAATAAGATTTTTAATTTTGTCATGTTTTTATATTTAACATGAACATTTTTCTTAGTTTCTTACATTACATTAGAAATGTGAATTTTTAATGTAGACATGTTTTATTTTAAAATAGGAACATTTTTCTGTTATAACAACCCTATATATCATATGACAATAAAAAGAACATTTTTCTTTTGTAACTGGAAACATACAAACGGGTGGACATGAATGGGCACAATGCGTTTTTTTCTTTTATATATAGGGAAAACCGTTGCATTATTTAACATCCATGGAACAAATGATGGGAGAAGCAACCGTTAAAAATGTGAAAGAGTATGTACGCATGGCATTGAAAACAAAAGGTCAGGTTTGTGCATTATAAATGGAATGCCCACAAATGAATTCAAGTGAATAATCAATTAGAAGGCATTAATAAGATAATAAGTTTCGAATGGCATCATAAATGGAATGGACACAAATTAATCCATGTGAATAATCAATAAGAAGGCATTAATAAGTTTCGAATGGCGTTATGAATGGAATGGCCATAAATTGAATGGAATAGCCACAAATATAAAGGAGGCGTTAGTAAGTTTCTAATTCCAACGTAAGGAAATTTGAAATGAACCAAGTGTTTGGAAATAAGAAAAAAGGGATGGAAGAATTTAAACAGCTTTTATTGGTAATGTGTAGGAAGGACTCAAATAGAAAAGCATTTAAAATGTTCCAAGTTTAAATACACAAAACATAAATTAGATTATAAAATATTTAATATTGATTAGTATTATTAAATTATATATCCATATCAAACAAAAATCATTTGCTACATGAAATCCAAATAATTTAGTTATAAATCATAAATCAAAATAGTTATTTCATAAAATTCAAACAAATTTAGTTTTAAACAATCAAAAATAAAATAGGAATCAAATTTTAAAATAAATCACTAAATAAAATATACTTACAATTGAGGTTGTTACGATCTCCCCACTTAAAATCTTTTCTTCCTCGAAAAGGAACGGAGCTAAAAGTTGTTTTATTTATCAACTCAACTTTCATTAGTTTTAATTACGGCTTAAGTACTTCAACTTTTTAGTTTCTAAGAATTTTCTAGTTTTTCAAAAATTTTGCTAACACCCTAAATTTTTGAAAAATTTCGCCATAACCTCCTTTGTACGGAGTCATCGAAAAACACAACTTGCCTCATAGGGCCCTCATCGATCCAAAAAGAAAAATAAGAAGGAGGATATGAGAGAGAAAAAAAAAGCCAAGCGGCTAGTCAAACGGCTCATAAAATCAAAACTCAAGAAATATTGTAAACGTGTACCTATTTGTCGGGCATACAATTTTATTCCTCTACTCTAGCCTCCTTGCTATGACCTGTTCAATACATATATATGCAAGCCTATGTGCAATTTCAATATTTTTATCAATTCAACCAATAAGAAAACAACACAACCAGCAATCAATTAGTTGATTAAGTTTTCAAACACATAACTTATATATATATATATATATATATACACTCTGAAAAATCATATTTTTGATGCCAAGTCTCAACAATATCTAAGTTTTGGTTCTCGCACCAGCCAAATGGAGATATATAGAAATCCCCCTTTCGAACTCGAACATAAATACTGATGATTGGGCCCCATCATCAGAATCATTCCCGGGCTACTAAAGTGTGATTCTATATCTACCCAGTATATCGAGACTCCGTATATATGTTCATGACGCGTACATGCAAAATCTACTAATACTTGATAGTCCAAAATAAATTAAAATAAAATACCCAAATACGTATAATAAGGTTAAATTTTCAAAACTAATTTTATTTTAATAAAAACACTCTTTTGGACTCATCCTAGGATACTACTGATCCTATCTCTGACGAGTTATTCTTATAGGATATTACTAATCCTATCTCTGATGAATTCTTTTGTTCAGTTCTAATATGTCTTGTTCTCGAGCTTTGTAAAACCAAAGCTCTGATACCACTTTGTAACGACCCAAACTGGCCCTTTCGAAAAAGTCCAGATTGTTATGAGAACACGACAAATAAGAATACAAATAAAAGAACATTTTATTGCTTTTACAACAATTACATCAGAGCACAAGAATAAGAGTACATGAATAAAAGTTACATCTTGGAAATACAAAATCAGAGATTTAATAATTTTACAAAGCAATGGAAAATATAATATAAATGCATAGTGGAAAACTATAAATGCTCTGGACACAGCTTTAAGCTTCAACCCAGAATCCTGTTGAAAGTAAGAATCTGCAAAGACCAAAACTCCAAGCTGCCCGTGTGGAAAATAAGGGCACCTAGAGTTTAGGTAAAGAACAATAAACTCCAGGTCAGTCATGGGACTGGTATGAGAACTCAAAACAGTTAATAACTTTATTTTAAAGTTGGGTAAATCAAGGGACCACGCCGCTATCGCGGAACGAGTTTCCTCCCAAGAATACCAGTGCATAAGACAACGCAATGCTTTTTAGAAAAATGAAACCATTATAAGTCTCAATCCCTTGCACGTACGCCGAAGGATAGAGTTTTATCTTATAAGGGTCAAAAATGCTTAATACATGAAATTCTTCTTACATACTATAAGTGCGCAGTGTAGAAATAAATTTTGAATATATATGTATCAATCTTAAGTGGCATAACATATTATGTAAGCCGCATAATATATTATATCACCATACAAGTATACAACTAAGACCGTAAGCTCGTATTGGAAAATTGGATTTCTAGCATGATGGCTGCTGATTCAAAAGATCAATCACGTCATGTATCTCCACGACTTACATCTTGGCAAGAGAAAACATCGTAATACATATACTACGCACTTTGGATGTGCAGCAATCTGAACTATCCTCATGAGATAAATGACCTATCCCACTTCTAGAGTGGAGCGACCACCCTAGCCCCATCAGCCGACCCCAAATCCGTATAAAGTATATTGGTCAAATCGAACATTATCAAATAAATCGTTCACCATCATACTGTGGTGTGTGAGGCTCGCGAAGTCACGTTGTATCCAAAGCGGCGCTATATAAAAGCTATGCTTTGGTCTTCATCCACAAGGCTTCGCTTTTCAACAAAAGCCTTGATCATATGCATCTTTGCATGCCACATCGTTAGACCATACTATATCATTGATCGTCTACCTATATATGTACTGGGTGTTAAGTAGAGAATAAATTCTCTAGCAATAAACAAATATATATTAAGTAGAGATCCATGAATACAATATAAAGGAATACAATGTCAGACAAACAATCCATTTGCAAGTCCGTTCTGGGTCTAAACGAAACCATATTCGGTAGATCTCCAAATACGTCTGGATGATCATTGATTATTCCCTCATCTTGGGTGTACGGTCCAATCAAGATATCAGAAATCATCCATACGAATGTGGAAATCCCCCGGTCTTCAACCACCGTCTTGATCGCTGATCTGCAATCGTCGTATAAATTATTCAGAATGGGTTAAACCCGAACTTTCTGAATAATTCGCATGTCTTAAAATTATGTGCTATGAAAACACAACTAACGCCTCATTCCAATCAAGAATATTCTTTTGATTTAACTTAAACCAAATTAAAGTTCAATCAACTAGTCGGGATTAACGCCTTACCGAAGTAATCATTTATTATATTATCCCTGTCCCAACCTATGTATCCCATGGAGTAAAACTGGTGGTACTCCATATCTAACACCCAATGTGTTTCGGTAAACTTAATTACCGTTTTGTTGTTTAAATCTAATTAAATATTCAACTATCGCATGGAGTAAAACCGGTGGTACTCCATTCACGGTCACTTATCGAATTTGGTAAATCTACTTACTTCATTCTTATTTTAATCTAATTAAAGATTCATGAACTCCATTTAGTTTTAATCTTTCAAATCATAATTTAATGATTATTAAACTTTAAGAAATTAATCTTATTCCATTTAATTCCAATATGAATATTTAATTAGAAAACCTCTCTTCAGATAATCTCATTAAATCTTAGTTAAAAGATTAATAAATTTCTTATCATAATTTCATTGTGAATAGGTTTTAAGAAATAATGTCTTCCAAACATTGTTCACAATCAACCCAAAACCAATTTCCACTTAACTTCAATTTAGTATCTTAAATTGAAAAACTCATTTAAATCTCAATTAAAAGAAATAATCTTTTCTCAAATAGGTTTAGGAGCAGTGTTATTTAAGACACCATTTAGAAAAATCCTTTGTAAATTCTTATGACATTAAAAAGACGAATTTTAACGTAAATCAAAATATGTTCCTATATGACATTAAAAAGAATAAATTTTTAATGTAAAACATTCCATGTTCATACATGACATTAAAAAGAATGAATTTTTAATGTAAAACACATGTTCATACATGACATTAAAAAGAACGAATTTTTAATGTAAAACAATTCATGTTCATACATGACATTAAAAAGAATGAATTTTTAATGTAAAACATTTTACATTAAAAATTCATTCTTTTTAATGTCATGTATGAACATAAAATGTTTTACATTAAAAATTCATTCTTTTTAATGTCATGTATGAACATGAAATGTTTTACATTAAAAATTCATTCTTTTTAATGTCATGTATGAAATGTTTTACATTAAAAATTCATTCTTTTTAATGTCATGTATGAACATGGAATGTTTTACATTAAAAATTCATTCTTTTTAATGTCATGTATGAACATTCCTTTTAATGTCATGTAGGAACATATTTTGATTTACATTAAAATTCGTCATTTTAATATCATAGGAATTTACAAAGGTTTTTTCTAAATGGTGTCTTAAATAACACTGCTCTTAAACCTATTTGAGAAAAGATTATTTCTTTTAATTGAGATTTAAATGAATTTTTCAATTTAAGATACTAAATTGAAATTAAGTGGAAATTGGTTTTGGGTTGATTGTGAACAATGTTTGGAAGACATTATTTCTTAAAACCTATTAACAATGAAATTATGATAAGGAATTTATTAATCTTATAACTAAGATTTAATGAGATTTTCTAAAGAGAGGTTTTCTAATTAAATATTCATAATTGGAATTAAATGAAATAAGATTAATTTCTTAAAGTTTAATAATCATTAAATTATGATTTTGAAAGATTAAAACTAAATGGAGTTAATGAATATTTAATTAGATTAAAATAAGAAAGAAGTAAGTAGATTTACCAAATTCAATAAGTGACTATGAATGGAGTACCACAAGTTTTACTCCATGCAATAGTTGAATCTTTAATTAGATTTAAACAATAAAACGGTAATTAAGTTTACCGAAACACATTGGTTGTTAGATATGGAGTACCACCAGTTTTACTCCATGGGATACATAGGTTGGGACATGGATAATATAATAAATGATTACTTCGGTAAGGCGTTAATCCCGACTAGTTGATTGAACCTTAATTTGGTTTAAGTTAAATCAAAAGAATATTCTTGATTGGAATGAAGCATTAGTTGTGTTTTCATAGCACATGATCTTAAGACACGCGAATTATTCAGAAAGTTCGAGTTTAAACAATTCTGAATAATTTATACGACGATTGCAGATCGGCGATCAAGACGGTGGTTGAAGACGGGGGGATTTCCACATTCGTATGGATGATTTCTGATATCCTGATTGGACCGTACACCAAAGATGAGGGAATAATCGGTGATCATCAAGACGTATTTGGCGATATACCGGATATGGTTTCGTTCAAACCCATAACGGACTTGCAAATGGATTGTGTGTCTGACATTGTGTTCCTTTATATTGTATTCGTGGATCTCTACTTAATATATATCTGTTTGATGGTAGAGAATTTATTCTCTACTTAACACCCAGTACATATATTGGTAGACGATCAATGATATAGTATGGTCTAACGATGTGGCATACTAAGATGCATATGATCAAGTCTTTTGTTGAAAAGCAGAGCCTTGTGGATGAAGACCAAAGCACAGCTTTTATATAGCGCTGCTTTGGATACAACGTGCATCGCGAGCCTCACACACCATAGTATGATGGTGAACGATCGGTTTGATAATGTTCGGTTTGACCAATATACTTTATACGGATTTTGGGTCGGCCGATGGGGCTAGGGTGGTCGCTCCACTCTAGAATGGGATAGGTCATTTATCTCATGAGGATAGTTCAGATTGCTGCACATCCAAAGTGCGTAGTATATGTATTACGGTGTTTTCTCTTGCCAAGATGTAAGCCGTGGAGATACATGACGTGATTGATCTTTCGAATCAGCAGCCATCATGCTAGAGATCCAATTTTCAAATACAAGCTTACGGTTTTAGTTGCATACTTGTATGGTGATATAATATATTATGTCGCTTATATAATATGTTATGCCACTTAAGATTGATACATTTATATTCGAAATTTATTTATACACTGTGCACTTATAGTATGTAAGATGAATTTCGCGTATTAAGCATTTTTGACCCTTATAAGACAAAACTCTATCCTTCGGCGTACGTGCAAGGGATTGAGACTTATAACGGTTTCATTTTTCTAAAAAGCATTGCATTGTTTTATGCACTGGTATTCTTGGGAGAAAACCCGTTCCGCGATAGCGGCGTGGTCCCTTGATTTACCCAACTTTAAAATAAAGTTAATAACTGTTTTGAGTTCTCATACCAGTCCCATGACTGACCTGGAGTTTATTGTTCTTTACCTAAACTCTGGATGCCCTTATTTTGCACATGGGCAGCTTGGAGTTTTGGTCTTTGCAGATTCTTACTTTCAACAGGATTCTGGGTTGAAGCTTAAAGCTGTGTCCAGAGCATTTATAGTTTTCCACTACGCATTTATATTATATTTTCCATTGCTTTGTAAAATTATTAAATCTCTGATTTTGTATTTCCAAGATGTAACTTTTATTCATGTATTCTTATTCTTGTACTCTGATGTAATTATTGTAAAAGCAATAGAATGTTCATTTATTTGTATTCTGATTTGTCGTGTTCTCATAACAATCCGGACTTTTCCGAAAGGGCGAGTTTGGGTCGTTACATCCACCATATTATGTTGTTAAGGATAAATGTATCGGTGCTTGGCAACTTCATGGTGGACTGTCTGTTCATTTGGATAAGTCACTGTTCTATTTCAATTTCTCTAGCCCTGATGACGTCTATGGATTATAAGTTTGGATCCAATTTTTATCCGTTGGAGGCCTTTTATTGTTACCCCTTGGATCCTATCCATTGATCGTGCTTGAAATCATGTACTATCGATTCCCATATGGACTTTTTTTCTTAGATTCCCCCAGTCTTGCAGTCTTTGATAGGGTTGAATCGGTTAGCTAATAATATTGGGAAATTGAAATTGTTTGATATTACCACTATTGCGCATGAGAAGCTCTTCTATGCTAGGGTGCTTATCGAAATCTCTCCTGATAAGCCTCTGCTGGATAAGATCAAAGTAAAGATAGCGGATGGTTATGTTGCTGAAGTAATAGTCAAATATGGGTGGAAACTAAAAATTTATTCCTCTTGTCGGTTTTTTGGTCATTCGGTTGCTTCTTGTCCTGATACTGCTGGTAGTCCCTCGTTAGCTCCATTACCTTTAGCTGATCGAACTCTCCTTCCAAAACACCCTTCTGTTATGTGGGTGCGTAAGACTGTTCCTCCACTGGTTATTCCTCTGTCTACTTCTATTATAGCTGTGACTAATATGGACCCAGTTTTCGAAGCTTCTGTCGTGGAGAAGGTTGACCTGATTTTTGACATTAATGCTATTTCTGAAGATATTGTTTGGACCAATGATGAAAAGGTTTGGACACATGTCTCTGGTATGCGGTATTGTCCAATTAGTGATAATTTCCATAAATTAGTAATGAAATAAGTGATAAGTGGAAATTAATGTATCAAATTGTTGGTGATAACATTGTGCTTATTCAAACTTGTGAAGTAGGTGAGACTAGTAAGCTTGAGTTCTATGATCATTCTTGTGATAGGAACTTCATCTTCAGTGCTCTTTATCCATGCTATGTGCCAAATCTTGCCTTGGATTTTTCCAGATTTACCCATGCTGTTGGCCCTCCCTGCACCATTTGTATATCCTCCTCCTCGGAGGAGGGGACAGGTATGTCATATCATGTAGTTTAGATGCTTTTGTGTAGCTCCTGTTCTATATTGTTTAGTGTTATGGCACTTCAAACCAGAATTGGAGTTTTGTGCGTGTTCAGAATTCCTCTTACCTTATATTCTTTTTCTAATAAAAGTGGTACACTCACTATAAAAACAGCTTGCCTTGCCCCAAAAAACGATCTACATAATGTAACTGATTGGAACAGATTTGGAGCTAGTTATGATTTTCGATAAAATTAAACACTTGTTTAGTTTTATTAAAAACAGTTGTTATTTAACGATTTCGAACCGATCGAGGTGAGAACTCTCTCACTTAATTTTTTTATGTATATATTGATCACTTGTGAAAACACTAAATTTAATTTATTTAATTATCCGAAATTGTTATACGGTATATAGTAGCTCACCTCACCAGTTTTTCGAAAACCATATGTGTGACTGATTGATTGTTTTATTATATTCATATCTGAATGTATATTGATTGCCTGTGTTTGCAATGTTTGCTTCATGGTCGATGGATGATTTATTTTACACTTTTATTATCAATATTATTAAACTGTGAATATAAGCATTGACGATGGAAACACTTATATTATAATTATTGGTTGATCGATGGTAGTTGATGTGGATGTACTCATATTGTTGACACAAAATTTATACCACGAATATGGAAATTGAGAACTTATCAAATTTCAATCTTTTGGATTTTTAAATGAATTTATATGCATTCAAGTGAAATTTGATTGAAATTTTGACATTGGATTTTTAAATCCAAACTGATTTAAAAATGAAGTTGTTATAGTTTCAAACAACTATTAAAATGATTGAAATGGAATTGAAAGAGATTTGGATTAAAAATGACTTATTTTAATTCAAATGTTATTTTGAATAGTAATTTCAAAATGTGAAATCTAGTTAAGTATAGAAACGACAGTTTAAACTCGAATGAATTTTTCCATAGTTCTTATTTATTTTTATAATGATTGTCAGAAAGATTTGGGTATCAAAATATTATATTTTGAATAATAATATTATTTTAATATTATAATAATAATACAGATTATTAATTTTGATTTAAAATTGAATTGGGAATTGAAATCGTTTTTAAATAAATTTATAAACAGTTTATAAAATAACGTTTTTGAATAGAAATCGATAAATTTTATTATATATAATTAAATGGTTTGAATAGGACGTGTGGTGTAGAGACCGTTAGCGAATTTCGACTATTTACTTCGAATGGACGTAATGGGAGATCCAACCGTCGGATTCTCCTAAAACTAAAACCGTTGGATTCATATTAAAAAGTCCTTTCAAATAATAATAAGATTTTTGAAACCTAACAGTAAGGTTTTGTGAAATGTTCAATTCAAATTTGAATAAAAACAATGCTAGTGTAGTTAAATGACCTGAAATGTCATTTAACTGAAAAGGGCCTATTTTCAAATGATTAACAATAGGGAAAAATTATGTTAAATCATAATAAATGATTTAGAAAGATTTTGAAAGAATATTTCAGTTTTGAAAAGATAAATGATATTTTTATCTGAATAGGCTAGTTAACAACTAGTGTAAGAATGCAATGTTTTTAAATTAACAAATTGTTGCGAATGGCTTTAATATAACCAGAATTTTTCCAATATATAAATTGTGTGGGATTTGAATGGAAATAATCTTTGGATATTTCTATATTGGATTCCGTGATTATGCGGATATCGTTGAGGAATTTAGAAGATATAGATATCGTTATTCCCAAAATGGTATCTATTGTTTCGGAATTTGATATTGAATATAAGTCGTTATGATGTTTATTCAGAGCCTTATATTTAATATCAAACTCGATTTTGGGTTTTTCGTGAATGGTTTCTTCGATAACACTCTCCCTAAACCCAGTTGAGAAAGGAATGAATCTTTCCATTAAGATTTAGTGAAGTCTTCCAATTTAATAAATTTAATTGGAATTAAATTTAAGTAGATTTTGGGTTTATTATGAATGATGCTTTAAATAACATTAGTTCTTAAAACCCATTTAACAGTGAAGTTATGATTTGGAATTTATAAATTTTTTAATAAAGATTTAATGGAATCTTCCAAAGTGAAATTTTCCAATATAATAAATTAATTGGAATTGAATGAGATTCAATTTAGTGATAATCGAGATGGGCTTATGTGAAGGAAGACCATTACTATTTATGGAATTTAAAAGGTTCTATCATTATTCCATTCATAGTATTAGTCTGATACGGAGATTTAAATTGATTATATGTTGTTACGATTTCCGTGAAAATTCCATATTAAGATGATTTTAGGTTTCTCGTGAATTATGTTTTAAATGACATTGGTTCTTTAACCTAGTTAAAGACAAGATTAATTTCTTAAGATTGAATAATCATTAAGCAATGAATTTTGAAGATTTGAACTAAGTGTAGTTTTAATGAATCTTTAATCATATTAAAATGTGAATGGGGTAATTAAATTTACCAAACAAAGGAAGTGTTCAAGAATGGAGTATCATCAGTTTTACTCCATGCGATAGTTAAATCATTAATTAGATTTGAACGTTAAATGATAATTAAAGTTACCGATAATACAATAGGTGTTAGATATGGATTACTACCAGTTTTGCTCCATGGCATGAATAGGTCGAGACTCGGATAATAAAATGAATGATTACTTCAGTAAGACTCATTAATCCCGACTAGCAGTACAAACCTTAATTTGTTTTAAGATCGTGAAAAGATATTATAAAATCTTTTGAATTGATTCCCAAGGAATGGATTAAACAATAAATTTAAATGAGATAATCTTTGATAAGATTACTGGGAAACTTTCTTAGAGTAAAGAATATATGATTAAAAGAATACTCCGGATTAGAATGAGGCATATGATGCGTTTTTATATCACTTGATTATAAGATGTGCGAGTTATTCGGAAAGACCGGGTTTAACCCATTTTGAATAATTGATATGACGATTAAAATTCGAAAATATTGAAGACGGTGATTGAAGACTGAGGATCATCACATCGAATGGTTTACAATTGATGCCCCCGATTTGGGTAGCTCCCATGAAGGGGTTATAGTGGTAGTTGACCGGACGTACTTGTTTATTGTCCAGATATGCGTGGACCTCTCTCCTGTATTGGGCATATATGGGATGAGGAATAAGGTACCTCTGGTTTCGTTCAGACCCATAATGGATTTGGAAATGGATTGCATGTCTGACATTGTATTTTATGTTGTATTTGTTGATCTCCGCCATACACACACACACACATACATATGCTTGGTGGCAGAGAATTTATTCTCTTTCTTAACACCCTTCTCTGAGACGTACGGGCTTAGACGTTACATATTGGTAGACGTCAATGATATGGTATGGAATGACAATGTGACAACTGTTATGCATAGATCCAAGATTTTGTTGAAAACAGAGCTTGGTGGATGATGATCAATGCATAGCTTTAATATAGCGCAGCTTTGTGTAACGTTAATTCGCGAGCCTCACACATCGGTACGATGGTGAACTGATGGTTAGATCAGTATACTTTCGGGATGAGGGTAGACAACCTTCGGGTTAAGGATGACTTTTAGGGTTGTCATGGATTCAGTCGACCGACTAGGTGTGGTTGCTCCACACCTAGAGGGATAGGGCATATACCGGATTCCCAAAAGGATAGAGTAAGTGGTGTTTTGCAAAATCCCTGGATGTGAGCCGTGAAGATACTTGGAATCCTGGATATAGTGCGGAAGTGTATTACGGTGTTTTCCAAAAGACCTAGACGTAAGCCGTGGAATATACACTACATGATCGATCTTTCTGATAAGTAGCCATCATGATGGAAATCCAACTATCAAATATGAGCTTTACGGTTTTAGTTGTATACCTATATTACGACATAATAGGATGGGGTATTATTCCGTTTAGGTCTGATACATTTATTTTCAAATTTGATTTCTACGCTATGCACTTATAGTAATAAAAGATAAATTTTGTGTATCAAGCATATTTGGCTATTATATGTGTGACGGCCCACCCCGCACCAGATGACATTTCCCATGAAAGTGCATTGTGCCGATGTCCAACCAGCATGGGACGATCGCCAAAGAAAGGGAAGGAAAGGAAACTTAAAAGTGGACTAACAAAGAACCTGTAGAATGTCTCATAGCGCATCGAATAAAATATAATAATAACATACTTTGACATAAAACAGGAGAGACAGTGCATAAGCTGAAAACTAAAGATCATAGCAGCAGAAAATCCAAAATACAGCTTATGTTCCACATCATCATTATTACAACTTTTTAAAATTGTCTCTAAAGCAAATAAGGAAGGTACACTACTAATGCTCAAAGCAGTGACCATTAACAACACAGGAAGAATATATGTAGGTAAAACGTAGGAGCCTCCTGCTCGTCTCCGAATCAGCCACTCGTGCATAACCAGCTAACCTGTCTCTAGTCTGCCTGTTTAAGAGCACCCAGAGTAATAAAAAGAGACATAAAACTCTGGGTCAGACAAAAGTCTGGTATGAGCGATAAGCAGCAAAACAGAACAGTAACAGGTATACTAAACCATACCTGAACCTGCACCTGCAACCAAAGAGTTAGCACAACATACCGCTCAATACTCTAAGGTGCCACTAAACATAAGGCATAAAGATATGGGGGAGGAGGTGTGAATGTCATAGTGATAGCAAACAATCAAGCATAGCAACCATCCTCACATCTCTCACTCAGTGCGTAAAGCATACGATATCCACTTCTT
Source organism: Allium sativum (assembly GCA_030737875.1). Classification (NCBI taxonomy): domain Eukaryota; kingdom Viridiplantae; phylum Streptophyta; class Magnoliopsida; order Asparagales; family Amaryllidaceae; genus Allium; species Allium sativum. Next base: position 938,518,531 of record CM060915.1, on the reverse strand, counting down.
TGACCACCCAATTCCTCGCGACGACCACTCTACCCCATGGATTCATGACAACTTCACTGCACTGATCTGTAGCCGTTAATCCGTCCATCAGTGGTGGGTCAAAGATATAGACATCGATAACCCCTTAGCACACGTCCCGCAGCAAAGTCCAATCACGAAGTTGACTCGTTGGTTCCCATTTGGATCCTAAGTGCAAACTTCCCATTTGGACTACCTTTGCATCTCGGGTTTTGGTCATCATCTCCGGATCGGTTTCTCATTCTCCTCTTCACTATGCTTCAGATCATGCTCCTCGAAGTAGTTCTATCTGTGATCATCCACATCGGGTCGGGTCGGAGAGGGTAGGGATGATCTGATCCGGTTCCTGCATATTTCCTGCACTTTATCCAACGAGCTGTTTACGCCATTCGACAACATTTTCGACCATTCTAACTATTCTAAACAATTACAAAACATTCCAAACAGTCATAGCAACATATAGAATTGACCACAAACACCAAAACAACAATTTGATATGTCAAAACGGATCAAAAATACCCAAAAACCCATATTTCCCCCTTAATCATGTTTAAGTAAATCTAATGATAGGATTACCAAAACTCAACCAAGTTAACCAAATTTTCTAACAGAGGCCTAAGACAATATTTCGAAATTTATAAATATTTTTCCAGAATGTAATCATGCATAAATTCGCTAATTAACACTAATCACCCTAATTAACCATTATTAGTGAGGAACTATGCAAATCACTCACCTTAGCCACAAACAAAATACCAAATCTGAAATTATCCTTTGTTTGGGGATGTTCCAAGGCTATACAGCAGTTCAGACCTTGATTTGGTGCTATTTCCCTTTGATTTGACATAGATTAGGCTAATACTTGATTAGAAAGTGATTAGAGGTGATTCTAGATGTTGGAGGCCATTGTTAGGGTTCCTAGGAGGTAAATGACTGCTAGAAAACTAAAATGAAATGAAAACCTAACTCATCTCAGCCTCTGCATAACCCTAATCCAAAAATGGCTTATGGGCCCATTCACTAGTCACCTCATTTGGCCCGGTTAAGTAGTTTTTCGCCTTCCAAACCTTGTTTCAGCCATATCTCCCAAACGGTGAGTCCGTTTGGCTAATGTGACGACTCTACGGAAAGGTAAACCATCATCCGGACCTAATGGAAGTGATTTCATGTCAAAACTCATTTCTAATCAAAAGTTATGGCCAAAAGAAGATCGGATAGGGGCGAAACGGTAATTTAAAAATCGACAAAAATCATGAACATGGGAAATGACCCAAATAGTCGTCTCCCAAAGTTAAACGACCATACGAGTTCATACGAAAAAGAAATAAATATTCTACGATCCTCCGATGCGTAGAGTGCGGGTCGTTACATCCCCCCCCCCCCTTAAGAAATTTCGTCCCAAAAATTCCTTAATCCAAAACATACAAAGGATTCCGCACGCCTACCAATCATTTACAAACAATAAAGCATACAAAACAACACAACAAGTCTATCCTAGCATGCGGTTTACTAACAATGGAGTACTATACTGATAAAAAACCTTAACAGGCAGAGAGTTATGGATACTTCTTCCTTATGTCCTCCTCTGTTTCCCAATTATAGTCTTTCTTGTTTTCACCCCCACTGGACTTTGACTAGTTTCACCACCTTCCTTCGAAGCTGCTTCGTATCGTTCCCAGCAATACGCATGGGCCTGCGGTTCCCGACCGCCTCGGGTTCAACCTCGATATTGTCCAACTGATCCGGTGAAATAGTCATATCGGGGTCGTGCACAAACTTCCTTAATTGGGAAACATGAAATACATTGTGAACTCCCGCCATCTTTCCAGGTAACTCAACTTTATATGCTAAATGCCTAACTTGCTCAAGAACTGGGAATGGACCAACAAATCTTGGTGCTAACTTGCCTCTTCTGCCAAATCGAATCACACTCTTTAACGAACAAATCTTGACAAACACCAAGTCGCCAATGGAGAACTTTAAATCTCTTCTCCTCTTATCAGCATAACTCTTCTGTCTATCTTGGGTAGCCTTCATTCGCTGTTGAATAATCTTGATCTTGTCTGAAGTTTCTCTTATCACACCCGGCCCAAGCACAAATTTCTCACCGGTTTCTAACCAACATGACGGTAAGTTGCACGGTCTTCTGTACAAAGCTTCAAATGGAGCCATACCAATAATGGATTGATAACTATTATTATATGCAAACTCTACTAGATGTAAATGGTCATCCCATGATCCACCAAAATCCAATATGCAAGCTCTAAAGAGATCTTCTAACACTCGATTCACCCTCTCTGTCTGACCGTCGGTTTGAGGATGATACGCGGTACTGAGATGTAATTCTGATCCTAACACCTGTTGTAAGCTCTTCCAAAACCCACTAGTAAACAACGGGTCTCGGTCACTTACAATGCTTTTAGGTACTCCATGAAATCTCACTACCTATTTCATATATAGCTCAGCTAACTTAGCTGTCATTCTATTTGACTTGACGGGTATAAATCTTGCACTCTTGGTTAATCGATCCACAATCACCCAAATAATGTCATGGCCCAATCTAATCCTTGGTAAACCATCTATGAAATCCATTGAGACTTATTCCCAATTCCATTCGGGAATTTTCAACGCTTGTAACAAACCACTAGGCTTCGTTTGCTCAGCTTTAACTAAATGGCAATTTATACTCTTGGAGATAAACTTCCCAACGTCTCTCTTCATCCCTTCCCAGTAGTTGGTCTGCTTCATGTCTTAATATATTTTGTTACCACGGGGATGTATAGTCAATCCTTAGTGACGACATTCTCTAAGAACTTCATCTCTCCATCCATTGACATTTGGCACAACCACTTTATCATCCTTTCGAAGCCATCCTTCTCCATCTGGCCCATACTTGTTAATTTTCTCACTATCGGTATTCATCTCTTCCTTGGAGATGATTTCTATTAGGTTTTAGGATCGTCCCTCTAACTGGAACCAATCCGCTCAATCAAAGTTGGTCTAACCGTCAAACTTGCCACTAGATCCAATCCATATTTATGTCTGAAATCGTCTCCCATGATATACTCCAATTACTTCCATTGAAGAAACATAGCATCTAAACTATCATGTTTCTTACTCAATGCATCAGTACAACACCTATTCTGGTACCACATGCATCTGTGTAAACCGTTATCTCTTTGTTCTCTGTTACCAGAATCCTACAGGTGATATTCTACTCAAGGTAATAAAACAGGAACAAACATAGTAACCATAGCCTCCATCAAACATGTCCTATCTATCACCTGCTACAGCCATACATACGTCGATGTCTACTTGACTGGTCCAACCAATCCCAAGGCTAACGGAAGTACCGCCTCCATACATACGTCGATGCCCACTTGACTGGTCCAACCAATACCAAGGCTAATGGAGGCCCTGCCTCCATACGGACTACCGTACGTCCAACGTACGTTTATACTCCAAGGATAACTAGATCACGTCCAATGGATCCAAGGTAACGGGCGTCCCCAGATACCCCTGCTTCTAGTCCGCCTAAAACACTCGAGTCCCACCAAAGTCTATCCATTATCTTGCTGCCATCTCGAGTCCAACTCGAGCCAATCCATTTCCTTGCAGCCTTCTCAAGTCCAACTCGAGTCAATCTGTTACCCATAAACTCAGATCCAGTCTTGAGTATCCATTACCGACAAACTCTAATCCAGCGTGAGTCATCTCCTTATTCGTTGCATCTCCAAGATCAACGAACACCTATTTTCTTTTACGAGTTCAAGTCCAACCTAAGTCGTCCTAATCCTTCGTTGCATCTACCATAATCAATGAACACATCCTATTCCTTCAAAAAGAACATCAACATAGGTTCCTAAACAATCCATTACTTTGCATTTTTCTCGAGTCCCACTCGAGTCATCTCATAACCCTATCGAGTCTAACTAGCATCAACCCATACCATTGAACAGTCTTATCATGTCACGGCTGCCCATCACTCCTCGAGTAAGCCGAGATATCATTCAATGGAAATCACAACAACTACTTATATCTCACGCAAACCATCCTAGTTGAACTCGACATTCACTAAGCACGAGCCCCGAAGGACTAAACCAATATCAGACAAGCACTCAAGGAACATCTCCACCGAATTCAAACGATCTACGTGAGATGATACTAGCAAAACAACTAAGCAATCACAAGCAAACATACATCCATAACTCGATAAGACCACATTACAACAAATCATGCAAAGACTAGTCAAACCACCTATCGGGTTCGTCACAACTAAAGGTCTATCGACTATCTCAGGTTCCAATCCCAACTTATCTACCAGGTCACTAGATATGAAGGAATGGGATGCCTCGCTATCAACAAAACTAGAGCAGGAACATCATAAATAGAAAGAATACCTCGAATAACGACGCCCTTTCCCTTCTCCGCCGCAGTTGGGGCATTCGACGAAGAAGGAGCAGCGTTGATAGCATATGCTTTCACGATCTGCTTCTCTTTAGGAGGTTGTGGACATTTATCCTTGTGATGTCCTACTTGGCCGCAACTGAAGCACTTCCTTTCCCCAGGCTTTTCCTGACAATCTCTAGCATAGTGGTCCTTCTTGCCACAACTAAAGCACTCTTTATCTTTCTTGTCCTTCTTTTTCTGACCACCCTCGGTCTGATCCTGTTTTCCCTTATTCTGAGACTCCTTCTTACCTCCACCGCTTGCTTGCAGCTTTGGTTCCTCTACAGATGCAATAGCAACATCGGCCTTTGACTTAGGGTAAAGACTTTCCGATCTCAATGCTTTGCCCAATATAGACTCGAACGTCTCGTCGATGTGGTTTATTAGCCTTTCCCCTAAGTACTCATCTAAGACGGTTATGAACTTCTCGTTCTTCTTCTCGGCGGTGTCGATAAGAGATAATCCATACTTCGATAAAGTATCAAACTCGGAAATATATTCCGAAACTGCCCTACCATTCTGCTTAAGCTCCAAAAATTTCCTAAACAATTCAGATTTGTGAGCAGCTGGAATGAACTTTTCACTGAAACGAGTCATAAACTGATTCCCAGTAACTTGATCTTCAGGAGTAGCTGCTTTAATAGCATTCCACCAATTCATAGCTTGTCCTTGAAGCTGACGCGATGCTAACTTTCTCTTCATGGCATCATCGATTCCCAAGTCACCGAAGATGCGCTCACAACTATCCAACCAATCTTGAACATCCGTAGCCGACTCCATTCCGTGGAACGGCTTTCCGCCAGGACTAGTATAATCCTTGTTAAGCTTGGCGAAATCGGCCCTAGGCACCTGCACCGCTGCACCACCACCATTTGCAGCATTAGGAGCTGCCCTCTGAACATCCCTAAGCATCTCTCTCATGAGGTCAGTGAACATCGTCCACACATCAGGAGCATTCCCAATATTAGCTCCTCTACCAATACCCCTCATATATCGGTTCATCGTTTAATCTGTAAGGAGAAAACGATTAACCATCTCTTCAGTGGTGCCAGTGCAATGCGACTTCATCCTTAAATATACTAATAGTATATATATATATAGCTTTTGAAAACCAAAATATCACAAATACACGCTCTCATATACGTACTATCTCTCCCTGATGTCTTTCCCTAGGTTAACTACGCAACCTAGAGCTCTGATACCAAATGTGACGGCCCGCCCCGCACCAGATGACAATTCCCATGAAAGTGTGCTATGCCGATGTCCAACCATTAAGGGACGGTCGCCAGAGAAAGGGAAGGAAAGGAAACTTAACAGTGGACTAACAAAGAACCTGTAGAATGTCTCACAGCGCATGGAATGAAATATAATAATAACGTACTTTGACATAAAATAGGTGAGATAGTGCATAAGCTGAAAAGTAAATATCATAGCAGCGGAAAATCCAAAATACAGCTTATGTTCCACATCATCATTATTACAACTTTTGAAAACTATCTCTAAAGAAAATAAGGAAGGTACACTACTAATGCCCAAAGCAGTGACCATTAACAACACAGGGAGAATATATGCAAGTTATACATAGGAGCCCCCTGCTCGTCTCTGGATCAGCTACTCGTGCATAAGCAGCTAACCTGTCTCTAGTCTTCCCGTTTAAGAGAACCCAAAGTAATAAGAAGAGACATAAAACTCTGGGTCGGACAAAAGTCTGGTATGAGCGATAAGCAGCAAAACAGAACAATAATAGGTATACTAAACCATACCTGAACCTGCAACCAAAGAGTTAGCACAACATACCGCTCAATACTCTAAGATGACACTAAACATAAGGCATAAAGATAAGGGGGAGGGGGTGTGCATGTCATAGTGATAGCAAATAATCAAGCATAGCAACCATCCTCACATCTCTCACTCAGACTACTTTGACCATCCAATTCCTCGCTACGACCACTCTGCCCCATGGAGTCATGACAACATCACTGCACTGATCCATATACATTAATCCATCCATCAGTGGTGGGTCAAATCTATTGACGTCGATAACCCCTTAGCACACGTCCCGCAGCAAAGTCCAATCACGAAGTTGACTCGTTGGTTCCCATCTAGATCCTGAGTGCAAACTTCCCGTTTGGACTACCTTTGCATCTCGGGTTTTGGTCATCATCTCCGGATCGGTTCGGCATGCTCCTCTTCACTATGCTTCGGATTTTACTCCTCAAAGTAGTCCTGTCTGTGATCATCCACATCGGGTCGGGCCGGAGAGGGCAGGGACGATCCGATCTGGTTCCTGCATATTTCCTGCACTTTGTCCAGCGAGCTGTTTACACCATTCGATGACATTTTCGACCAATCTAACTGTTCTAAATAATTAGAAAACATTCCAAATAGTCATAGCAACATATAGAATTGACCACAAACTCCAAAACAACAATTTGTATGTCAAAACGGATCAAACATACCCAAAAACTCATATTTCCCCCTTAATCATGTTTAATTAAATCTAATGATAGGATTAGCAAAACTCAACCAAATCAACCAAATTTTCTAATAGAGGCCTAAGACAATATTTCGAAATTTATAAATATTTTTCCAGAATTTAATCATGCATAAATTCGCTAATTGATACTAATCACCCTAATTAACCATAATTAGTGAGGAACTATGCAAATCACTCACCTTAGCCACAAACAAAATACCAAATCTGAAATTATCCTCTGTTTGGCGCTGTTCCCAAGGCTATACAGTAGTTCCGACCTTGATTTGGTGCTATTTCCCTTTGATTTGACGTAGATTAGGCTAATACTTGATTAGAAAGTGATTAGAGGTAATTCTAGATGTTGGAGGCCATTGTTAGATTCCTAGGATGTAAATGACCGCTAGAAAACTAAAATGAAATGAAAACCTAACTCATCTCTGCCTCCTTATAACCCTAATCCCAAAATGGGTTATGGGCCCATTCACTAATTACCTCATTTGGCCCGGTTAAGCAGTTTTTCGCCTTCCAAACCTTGTTTCAGCCATATCTCCCAAACAGTGAGTCTGTTTGGCTAATGTGACCACTCTACGGAGAGGTAAACCATCATCCAGACCTAATGGAAGTGATTTTAGGTCAAAACTCGCAAAAGTTATGGCCAAAATAAGATCAGATAGGGGCGAAACGGTCAATTAAAAAGCAAAAAAAATGATGAACATGGGTAATGACCACAATAGTTGTCTCCCAAAGTTACACGACCATACGACTTCATACGAAAAAGAAATAAATATTCTACGATCCTCCGATTCGTAGAATGCGGGTCGTTACAATAAGGAAAAGTTCTATCCACCGTATTGTGTTGCATTGTGTGATGGGACCTGAGTCTTATAATGGCTTCATTGTTCTTTCACTTAGCATTGCGAGTTTTGTTTTATGGTACTCGTGGAAGGAAACCCATTCCGGGTCATATGGCATAGTCCTGTGATTTACCTAACTTTAAAATAAATTTTAATAACTGTTTTTAGTTCTCACACCAGTCTCATGACTGACGTGGAGTTATTGTTTTCACCTAAACTCTGGGTGCCCATATTTTCACATGGGCAGCTTGTACTTTTGGTTTTTGCAGATATTTTTTATACAGGATCCTGGATTATGGCTAGAGCTGTGCTCTGGATTGTTTTGCGGTCTTCCGCTGATTATATTAATGTATTTGTTTTTCCGCTATATTGTAATTTATTACTCTGATATTTTCCACTATGTAACTATTATTTTTACTATGATGTTCTTGTAATCTGATGTAAAGTGTTGTAATAGCAGTGACATTTTCTTTTGTCTTTTGTTCTTATGTGTTGTATTCCCATAACAATCCAAAAATTCTGGTTTTTGGATCGGACCTATACAGTCTATGGTCGATTTGAATGGCGGCGATTTCCAGGTTGCTACATTTACATAATAACTCGACAATGCTCTGATAATCTTGGACTCTTGATATCTTGATACTCATGACTTGATTCTGCTTTGAAATCTTAAATCTTTTAACTGTACAATCTTCAATATTTACTTCCTGCATATCAATCCTGCATATATATATATATATATATATATATATATATATATATATATATGCTGCATAAAAGTGTTAGTGTATATATTTTATAATCAATAACTAAATGATTGAAACAAGGTTGTCATCAACATTCCATTCTCCAACAATCTCCCCCTTTTTGATGATGACAACCTTGATTTATAAAATGTTCGAACCTGATATTGCATGTTAATCCGATTCTTCGATTACTCCCACTTTCACCATGAATTTCTTCAAACTCTCCCTTAAACTATACCTATCTAAGCTATACCTATTTTATAATTTCTCCCTCTTTGTCATCAATAAGAATATATCTATCTATACTCAGAAAAATCCTGGTGACTAATTGTATATATAACTCTCCCTAATTCTATAATTTTTCTATAACTGTCCCTATCTCCATGGAAATACTATTGTAATTCTACTACTCAAAATATACATGAGTATAATCAATACATTCATTGTATATTTCAAACAAACAATCCAAATAGTAATTATAAAACAATCTTAATTGAACAACGTATTCACGTATACACATATTTACATGAATATACGATTGTATGAATAACGTAATCCTAAACGATTAGTGTTTCTTAACAATTGTGGATTTGTGAATTGGGAAATGGGGACACTAAAGACATAATTCTCCATTTTTCTCGATCACATTCCCATGTTTATCGAAACACACTTCTCCTACATAAATAACTTAGTCCTCTTTTTCCATCTCCTCGTTTGGTGCCTCTTCTTCCTTTCCTTCTTCCATTTCTTCTTCCTCTTCCTCATATTCTTCTTCTTCCATTTGACTTGCTTGATTTTCATCCTCAATGATAATAGGACTGGTTTGATTATCCAACACATTCCATTTTAAATTTCTCATAATCCTTCCTTGTTTTTCATGTTCTCTATTCATCCTTAATTGAAGAAGTTAAATCTCAATCGACATTTGCAGTAAATTCTTTGTAGATTCTTGTAACACCCCACATTTTATGATAATTTAATAATTAAATAATACGTATGTGTGTGTATATATATATGTGCACAGACATAAATGTATATATAAAGAATAAAATAAAGATAATGCAAATAAAAATGTAATGCATGCATTAAAAGAAAGAAAGGATTGGTTGCATGCAGTGTAAATATGTTGCATGCACTGATTTACAAATATTGTACATTAATAATAAAGGAGAATTAAAAGAAAAATATTCATGTAATAAAATATTGTAACAAACATGAAAATGAGGAATAAGAAGAGAACAATAACTACCATTGTTCTAAGCCTTGTTAACAATAACCTTAGTAGTCCGGTTGGTTAGAGCATGTGACTTGCATACAAAAGGGGAGTTCGATCCCAGCCGCCGTTATATTTTTGTTTCAAGAAAACGGCAAAAATAATACATGTTTATAAGAGAAAATATGTATAAACACACAAATAAGGAAAAATATACATATAAGGAAGTAAATAAAATATATGTATATACATATATACGAAAATATATATGTATATATGTGCAAATACACACAGACACATACACACACACACTAGAGATAAAGTTCAAGATAAGGCTGCAATTAAAGAAATATGGCAAGAATCAAATGACGGTGCAACACCGTTTGAATTTTGAAAACGAAACAAAAGTTATGCATATATATATATGTTTATGTATATATATATACGCGTAAAATGGTGATTAGAAGATTTGAATATGCGAAAGAAGATTATAGGTGAATATAACAGATAAATAAATTCCAGGAACTCAAACATTCAAAAATCAAATTTCTGCACCAAAACAGCTCGTGGGACCCATGGGGGTTGACACCCCTGCAGGGAGGTCGACACTGGGGTCGACATCCCCAGGTCCAGGTTGATTCATTAGCGTATCTGGACTATTTTCTTAAATGGATTCAATGCTGACTCAGCGTTGCGTGTACGATAAGATCTTGAACACCTATAAATATACTAGTAGAGCCTAGCCTAAATCTCACATTCTCTGAGACAACGTCTAAGCTCTGCCATTCTTCCTCCTCCTCAAATCTCTTCAGAAAAATAAGATAATTAGTTTATGGAAATTCTAAATCAAGATCTGGAGGAAAAGAATGAAAATTAATAAGAAGGTATTTAGAATCATATGCGAAGTAAGGTAAATTCTTAGATTTGGTCTATTTTCTTCCTTTTTCTTCCCTTTTTCTTTTAGTAAGAATTGCGGATCCATGGTTATTAGGTTCTAAATCCAGTTAGGGAAGACCATGAAATGCTAATTGGACCAGGTTCAAGAATTGGAAAGCAATTTAGGTGAGTGGATTTAAGTTATATCATTTTTGATAATGATATATTATCGTTTAACATTCCCCGTTATTATGCAATGAAAAGTGATGAAATGCTTATATGACATGTTGAAATATTAATATGTTAAAATATTAGTATGTTGAAAAATTCATATGTTGAAACGTTTAATATGCTGAAATGTTCATCTGTTGAAATACAAACTTGTTAACATATGTGTAACGAGTACTGTTGTAATTACATGATTCACTTGTGGCATATTATGTACTTGAAATATTAGCTGTAGAATTGAGAAAATGGCATGTTAATTTATTAAATTCGAACAGTTAAATGATTAAATGATTACATGTTAAATTAGAATAATTACATGATTTGACGATCACATCTTATTTTGAGATGAAATTAATTATATGTTAGGAAGAACATATGACATAAAATGGGCTTAATATGATGACATGTAAAATAGGTTGCAGTAAAAATGTGGAAAGAATAATATGCCTAAATTTATAGTAAATAGAAAACTATAACGCACCTAGACACGAGGTTAAATTCAACTTGTGGTAGAAGTCTGCCCGGAACCTCCCCGCAAAACCAACGTCCACAAGTTGTTAATTTAACGTGAGAGGTCTAGTGCGTAAATAAAACATCTAACGATGCTAATACACGAGGTTAATCCAACTTCTGGTAGAAGTCTACCCGGAACCGTTTGGCAAATCCAGCATCCACAAGTGGTAGGCTTAATGTAAGAGGTTTAGTACATATGTGTATATATATAAGAATAGAATTAAATGGCACGAACTGTGATTAATGGAAATGAATAAGGAAATGAATAAAAGATAATTACAACAGTAAAAGAAATGGAATGAATAGGGAATGATAATAACCTATTATAAATAAATTACATTAATGAGAATGTTATATAATAGGTAGGCTTATCCAAGGGACAAGTGGGGATAATAACTTATGATAATAAACAATAAGGAAATTGGAATAACTTATGTAATAAGATAAGTTGTACTTAATCGTAAACTAAGTTATATGTGAAAACGAGAATTTGAGATAAGGACAACTTAAGTTACATTTATGAAAAGGGAACTTATTAGTAAACCTTAGTTAGGAGAACTAAGTTAATAAGTAAACAACAATAAGTTGTAGTGATAGTATAAGATGGAATTTTGATTGAATAGGGAAGAGTGAGGCAAACTTATGAAATGAAATAAGTCATATATTATCATAAACAATGACTGATATGTTAAACAGAAACAGTTGAATTGAGATATACTTATTTACATATTAACCAGAACATGTTGTTGTGACTATCAAAACAAACAAGAATATAAAGGGATTGTGGATTACAGACCTTGGATCACAATCTAGAAAATAACATGTTGTGGGCTTATTAATAGGCTTAAATGCGTTAAGTTATATGACTGAAATTAATAAGCAAGAGGAACTTGGTAACTTGAATAAGAAGTCAATGTGAATGGGAATAACCAAGTTAAATGCAAACCTGATGAGGTAAAGCAAGAGCATAAAGGAATGTTTAGACATAAGGTCTAATAATATATCAAAATGAGGCGCTTGGACCAGTCCACGCGTTTGAGGGTGAGTAACCCAACAGGGTAGATCATCGTGGTGTCATGAGGCACGAGGGGAGTGCACGTTCGTCTGATTATTCTGCTGGATCTAAAGGACTGGAAGGGGAAGCATGCAGTTTCCTAAGACACGTAATGTGCTCTTGGTAGTCCTCTGTGCGGTGGAAGATGTTTAGGCCGTGCTCGCAGAGGTTGGGTCTGCGCGTTACTAACAGGTGGGTGGGCCTTGACTGCAAAAGTAGCTTTGCAGTTAGAATGTTGTGACGAGGTGACACTATGGTGATTCGGATATCGCCTCAACGGGAGGGGAGGTCAGGACCAACAAGGATAGAAAATCATCGGGTACCCAGCATCAACAGCCAGTGGGATGCGAAAAGACTAGAGATAAACCCAAGACACCATTCACCTTTCACTATTGAGGTACGATTATTGAGGGGAGACGCCGACTGGATGTTTAGATTGGTTTTTTGGGGCAAGTCGCTTAGCTCTTCCAGTCTTTCCAAGTCGAGGGAGGGCCCGAGGTAGGCCCATGGCCACCATTAAAAACAAACCCAAGGGATATCTGTATTTTGAGGCTTTTAAAGGCAAGCCTGTACAGATATGGAAAATCTCCTGATCTATTTATGTGTTTCTTGTATAGCTGTGCCACGAAATGCGGTGCACATTAGAGGTTTTGTGTGGTTAAGGCTTTGAATATGAATGACGATATGTACATGGGAAAGTCTAGACACATGCATGTCTGCTCCGGGTGGTGTATCGTAGACTTGAGGGCATTACTTTTTGATGGAATCTGATTCGACTGAAGGTGGCAGTCTGTACGCTTACGTAGCATAGTAATGGCAGATATATGCGGAACATAACATTGTTATATAGAGATCTGTATGTCACTTCGGCGTAGGATAAGGGACTGTGTACATTTCTGTGGCATTACAGTGGAGACCATGCGAGTGGGGTACCATTGTGTGTACCTTAATATTGGGGTAGCTACATATATATACTATATTAGGTTAATCCACTGGGAAGTAAATGGGTACGACATGTGTGTAAGCCTTGAGTGCTGCTAACCCAAGCAACCTAATAAATAAGAAAATGTGATTGAACGGTATATGTAGGTTTATCCAAAATGTATAGTTTAAATGTAGTCACCATAACTTATGTTTTGACCCCTTCCTCATAACGTACTCGCAGGTTAGTTTGTGGAAGAAATATGATAGCTTTGGATACTGGTTAGGCAGTATTATTCATACGGTAAGGCTATACTTTGATTAAATTATACTTTATCCATTCCACTGCGAGATATTTTCTGAGCACTAATATATTTCATATATCTGTCTTTTCTACAGGATACCAAAGAAACCAACATGGGTTTCGGTGGATTAGAATTTTCAAAAAAGAAAACCGGTCTGTCGAAATTCGGGTTGTTACATCTGGTATTAGGGCTTGGGTTTAGGATTCCTATATAGATAGTGAGTGAACGTATTTGTATTTTTAAAATTATAAATATTATATATATATACACCTAGATTTATAGAGAAACCCACTAAATAGAAAGAGTATAATATGGTAAGAATTGGGATGTCTGTTTTGTAAACCAAAGGAATGAATATGGAAAGATGAGACCCTTAGGTAATTTGGGTGGAAGGTGTATAATGTACTTTGTATGGAAGGAAGGTGAATCCCATATGATTAGTATTTTGGGTTAGTTGGTTTGGCAATAAAACCTTATAAATTGGAAAAGGTTAAAAAGAGAAAAATGGATTAGGAATATATATAGTTGAGAGAATTAACTTTGTGAGAGTGTTTAGGAAAGCCTAGAAAAATTGAAAATCCGCTTTGAGTCTAACCCCATTTTTAATTTTTAAGAGATTGAAACTATAAAAGTTTTGATAAAATGGTTTATGGTATTTTCAAGTTTTAATCTTAAAAGTTATAGTTTTAAAATATGTAAAGTACATATTGGGTTTTGTAGTTAAATGGGGTATATTTTGTAAATAGTGATTTCTTGCGAAAATTTTGTCTAAAGTAAAATTCTCTTAGTAAAAGGTGCATATTATAGAGCATGTACAACTCGCTAGTTTTCTTGTTATATCGCATGAAAACATTTAAAAGAAAAACTTAGAAAATATTGCATTTTGTTAAAATACTCAGTAAAGGAATTTTTAAAATCTCTATTCTTTTGACAATCGTTTTGATAAATTGTTTTAAAAGAGAAAAAAATTTTGGTCAGGCAAAATAAGTTCTAAAAATTAAGAGTAGAGTTGATGTTTGCACCTTATAGAAAGTAATTGAATCGACCTTATAAGTAAGAGCAAGTTATAAACCGATTGAGAAATAGTTGTCCTTGTCTACTCCAGTTTTTGTGATTTGAAAAAAATGATTTAAATTAAAAAAACAAAAAGATTTACATTTTTTTTTTAAAAAATGGCATGTTTTATGGTTTGGAAAAAGTAAGTTTTCATGAGGAAAATAAAATTTTGACACTTCTAAATTTTGTAAGGAAGTTTAAATGAAAAGGCCAAACCGTGTTTTAAAAAGTATGGAGTAGGTAAGGATTAGTGCCTAGAGAAGACGGGAAATTTTTTGAGGCTATGAAGTAAACAGCGATAATTATCTTGGAATAATGGTAAGTTCCCGTAGAATGCATAAGCATTGAAAAGCCTAGGATGTTGCTTGAAATGATTATTGGTACACAAATAGAATTAGTGGTGACTACTAGATAGAAAAAGGCAAGTAAGTGTTTAGATACTTTGGCTAATTTCATGTTAGGGGTAAAACCCATTATTACATTTTTGATGGGATCGCTCCGTTATTTCGTTGTTGTTGGGTAATTAGGGTAACACCTAAACCTGTCGTGGATCCCGTGGTTTTGACTTTTCTGTCTGAGAGGGCCATTGTAATAACCCGGAAATCTGAGCCAATTTAAAATTTTTATTTTGGAAATTTTGATGAATTTTGAATATTTAAAATGAATTATTTTAAATAATAACGATGAGAAATTTATTTTGAATAGAATTAGAACGTATATATTTATTTGAATCGTCATTAGAATATATATATTTAATTTTAATAATAAAAGGAATTGAAAATGGCGTGGTAGTTTGAAAATTCGATTTCAAAATTCAAATGAATGTACAGGGTTCAAAATAAACCGGATTTTAGGAAAAATATTAGAATCTATTTGAAAATATCTTTCCAACGAATCCGAAGAATTGAAATTTCATAGAGTGGATAAAAAGATATGCCCAGTTAAAAATTCAGAATAGTCGCTATGGAATTCTGGCCCTTAAAAATGGAAATTTGCAAACGACCTCTGTTTTCGACAAAACTACTTTTGTTGGATCCGGGATGTCAAGTTATTGCTAGATTCCAAAATTCGTAATTTTTGAAAGCTATATGTGAGCGTGGCGAAAGAAAACGTGTTTTGACAGTTTCTGTCAATTTCGATCGACCAGAAAATGGCCATTTTTCAAACGGTCACCAAATTTGATGAAATTAGTTTTGTTAGAACCGTATCGTCAATGCAAAGCTAGAAAATATTTTTCGGGAATTTTTAGTGTCCATATATGGCCTCGGTAAATTAAAATGTATGTTCAAATCTAAAATTGAATTTTTATATTTTAATTTGAAGAATAAATAACTGAAACAATCGAATTGGCGTACGAAACATGTTCCATTGTGTTTGGAATGAGGGTATTTAGCTAGAGGCGACAGTCGTTGCGTTTGATTTGGAGTTCGTATTAATAAACAAGTATTTTTGAATTGAAAGAAATTAAATAATAATAAAATATAAAATTATTTTCTATAAAAACCCTCCATCGCAGAAAAACCTTAACCCCCCCATTTAGAATTTGTGCACCGCCATATTTGTTTGAACGACCGATTTTCTCCCAACCCTTCCCTCTTCGATCTGCTAATCCATTCAATGATTTTCGATATTTCAAAAACCAAATCGAAGAGCATGACGAGGCCAATGTATTCAACGGTGGTGATCTCCTTTAGTGGCCCCAAGCTCTCGATTTTGGGGCTCAAAGCTCGTTCACTCGGGCTGGAATTGCGACGTGACAAGGGCACCGAACTCGAGGTGGTTCAGGGGAAAGGACGGTGGCGGCTGGAGCTTTGAAGAGGTGCCTTCCGATCAACTTCCCCCCCCCCCACAGTGGCTTCATCGAAGTTTTTGTTTGAACCGATGGGTTCAGTTGTAAATGACAGTTATAGAACGAGACAGAAAAGATAATGTTTTTAAACGTTATAGAGGTGTTAATTAATTTAATTATCTTAACAAGTGATTGAGGTTTAAAAGCTTATATCTTGCTCATATTACGTCGGAACCCGACGATTTCAAGACCGTTAGAATCGTATCGAAAAGCACTACAACATGAAGCTGACTAGCATAGAAACAGAGTAAATCAGAATTTCGAGCAATTTCAAATCCAAACTATTTTGAAATTCATATAAAACTGACGGAGTGGATCCCAATGTGAGAATTCTCTCACTATATTTTTTCTTGTACAGTTATCTATTGTATAACTGCATATATGAACTGCTCTCCGTCGTCCACAGACCATAGACGACTTGTTTGCTTGTATTCTGTGTGAAAATATATATGTGATGTGAAATGAAATAATATATATATATGTATATATATACAATGTGAAAAAATATAATTATATATATATGTATACAATGTGAAATAATATATATATATACACGATGTGGAATAAAATGTATATACGATATGAGATTATATATATATACCATGTGAAATAAAATGTATATACGATATGAAATTATATATAAATGCGATGTGAATGAAATGTATATGCGATATGAAATTATATATAAATGCGATGTGAATGAAATGTATATACGATATGAAATTATATATAAATGTGATGTGAATGAAATGTATATATATATAAATGCGATGTGAATGAAATGTATATACGATATGAAATTATGTATAAATGCGATGTGAATGAAATGTATATACGATATGAAATTATATATAAATGCGATGTGAATGAAATGTATATACGATATGAAATCATATATAAATGCGATGTGAATGAAATGTATATACGATATGAAATTATATATATATATATATATATATATATGATGTAAATTGAAATATATGTACGATGAGAATTGAAATTCGAATTAAATTGAAATAGAAATGGAAATGAATTTGAAATTCTAATTAAATTGAAATAGAATTGGAAATGAATTTGAAATTCTAATTAAATTGAAATGAATTTGGAATTCAAGTTGAATTGAAATGAATTTAAAACAATTTATAAAATTCATTTTGAATGGAAATCGAAGAAATATATATATATATAAATATAATGGCCTGAATAGAACGCGCCGCGCTGCGGCAGTTTGCGAATTTCGACCATTGACTTCGAACTGACATTACAGGAGATCCGATCGTCGGATTCTCCTAAAACAGGAACTGTTGGGTTCGTATCGAAAAGAGCTTTCCAAAGAATATTAGAGATTAGAAATCTAAAGATTGGATTTGGAATTATGTCCAAATCAAATTTGGGAAAGGTCGCTGTAAGTGCAGTTGATGGCCGTTTATGGAAATCGACTATACGTGCCTTGATAAAATTATTAAAAATATCAATAATTTGTGTAAAATCATAATAAATGATTTGGAAAGAATTAGGATGAAAAATTCCATTGTTGAAAAGATAAAAATAGATTTTTATCGAAATGAACTAGTTTTGAACTAGAATTATAATCCATTTATTTTAAAAATAAATAAATTGGATTTGAAATGGTTTTAAAAATAACCAGAATTTCCAATATATGAATTGGAATTGATTTGATTCGAAATCATCTTCGGAATATTTCGATATTGGATTCCGTGATTATACGGATATTGTGGAGGAATTTGGAAGATATATATATCGTTATTCCAATACGATATTTGTTGATTTCAGAATTTGATATTGAATATAAGCCGATATATTTTATATTCAGAGCCTTGCATTTAATATCAAATGGGTTTTTGAGTTTGTCGTGAATTGTGTTTAAATACATTGGTTCTTTAACCCAGTTAAAACAGTATTAATGTCCAGAAAGTTGAACAATCAATAAGAAATGATTTTTGAGATCGAAACAAATTGGAGTGGAATAAATCTTTAATTAGATTGTGAATGTATATATGGTAATCAAATTACCAAAATATGAAATGTGATCAAACTGAATACACTTGGTTGTTGATATTGATTGGGATTGATTGATTGTTTGGATTGTGCTCGACTAGTTTATGAGCAAGATATGCTTTTCCATTTAGCATTGGGTTGGGTAGAAATACTGGTATGCTAACATCTTGTGAAACACTTCACGATTTGACTATGAGATGTGTAGCGCTGTTGTAGTGTTTATTTCAAATTTAATGAATGATTTTGAAATGATATTTTTCTTAAGTGAAAAGAATGTATTCCCGATTTTGGACAGGGAATGTTTTAAAAAAATGTTTTATAAAACAGAAAGGATTTCGAGGGCTAAAACCTGATGATTTCGAAATGATTTGGAAATGTATTATGGTTTTACATTGTAGTTCATCACATATTCGATTAGTTGCTTTTAATGATGTATCTGTTTGGTGGCGGAGAATTTATTCTCTTGCTTAACACCCTTCTTTGAGACGTACAAGCTTAAAGGTTATGTGATTAATAGTGACTGATCATATGTGTGAATTGCTGATGTGAAGTACTATATTTTGAAAGTACTTATGATTATTATGTTGTGAAATGATTTTCCCTACTTCGAGAAACGAAATGATTTGGTATGTGGCTAGAGATTCGAGTAATCCGGACGACTAACAGTATGGGTTAGATGGGCGGTGTATGCTTCCATGCGTTGGAGGTGCATCATCGGTGTAGCCAGCTACATAGTGGGAGGTGCAAATATATATATCGAGTTTCTTAGGTGCGTGTAACACCCCACATCCGTTAGTGTCACTCACAAAGGGAATGCACTAAGTTCTATGGAGCATTTAGGGTAAAAGATGCCGATAAATTACAAGATAGACAGAAATTAAACAGCGGAAAATAAAACTTTGATTTATTGATAAAATAGTTTGTACAAAGATTTCTTTACAATATCAGAGTATCATCTGTCTTACAAAATAAAGAAGCATAAAACAACATTTTATATTCCCCAATGTAGCAAGAGCCAGTCATAGCATCTGAAAGAGAATCCAAGGACAACTTCGTCAAATCTTCAAGCTGGGGAAAGAGCAACGGTCCAATCTAATCCTGAGTTATACTATTCCCTCCTCAACTACCTAGGGGGGGAAACGAAAGAAAAGAAGCGAAAGAAAAATAGAGTCATACATAAAGCCTGAGTAAGTCAGTAACTTCTAGCATGTGAACAGGGAAAAATGAAACGACATGAATTAACTGAATACAAGACAATACCATGATGATAGGGTCAACAGGATAAGATAAGATTACCATAAGATATACTAAGGCAAGATAAACTGGATATACTTTAATACTTTCTCTACTTCACTATTACTTTATTATTCTGGTTTCTATATCTCTGCACCGCCTAACTAGTGTTCCTACTAGTAACGATAACGTGATCCCAATCCCTGTTGTTTCCGTCGCCTTCAGGCATTCATTTATTATTTAATTACCTAGATCTAATCTAGGGTTTTCTATCAAGTGCCTTCTAGATTCAACTAGAACTTACGCTATTTTTCTGAATGCTTCTTGGATTCAGGGTTTATGCCACCTAGTTCCAAACTAGGGATTATGCTACCTGTCGAACGATGCCCTTTAGTCTAGGACACACCACCTTGGGTGGTACATGTTCCTAGACTTTTCCCACACATGTATCGCGAATCGTTATCGCTTGTCTAGATGCACATGTCCAGTAATGTGCGGTCCGATTTCCGCTGTCAGGGCTACTCTAGAAATACGGAACTCGGTCGGGAGCTTTCAATATCTGCCGATGCAGATGCTAAGGTCTGTTTTTCCAGTGGCTATGGTCCCACTCGACCCCTCCCTCAACTAATGGAAGGCCACCCTTGTAAAATGAGAACTGTACGAAGGCCCCTATCTGCCCCACTAATTCTATGGCCAACAACACCCCGCAACCACAACTAGATAGCAAGTATGTGGTCCGTATGAGTCCTCCAGCCTTCCCGCTTCACGTGTCTCGCTTGACTGAAGATGGATGGTTGACGACGAGTTGCTATCACAAGGCTTCCGTCTTCTCGCCGAATCACGCTGGTCCATCCTAGTCTTTTGGTTGCCATATATTGCAACCAAGGCATACCCTTGGCTCTTCTACCGCAAACCTTAACCTCTGTGCGCCCAGGCGGATCATCTGCAGCCTCACAGAGGGATACCAAGAGTACCTGTAATGTCCCGAATTTTTGGCAGTTGAATATTTAAATTTTTATTTTAAATATTTTTTTTGGAAAATAAAAGGGTCTTAATATTTAAAATCGCTATTAAAACGAAGTTTGAACGTTATATATTCATATAATTATAAAACGAGCTCAGAACAGCGCTGCAGTTCGTAAAATAGAGTTTTGAACTTCAACTGGATATACAGAGTCCGTTTTAAATCAGATTTCTGTGAAATAAGAAACGTACGGATCAAGTGAAGTATATTTTCTAGTGAAAAAGAAAAATCGAGATTTCGTCGTGTAGATTGGAAGTTATGCCCAAATCAATTTGGTAGAAAAACAGCGGCGTAATCGTTTATCGACCGTAACGGTTTATTCGATATAACTAGTTACCGGTTTCGAATTTAGCCAAGGTTCTTTTGGGACATAGTGATAATTTAATTTTTAGAATTTTACTGTAATTTTTAATTAATTAAATAAGCAACTTTTTATTTGGAGTATTTTACACCCTGTGTCAACATTTTGGGATTTCACAATATAAATTAAACTACCGGTATTATTATATTTTTGGGATCGCGACACCTTACTGAACACGACTGTATTTTTATTTCAGTCTGCAACGCTCATACATGAATGCATAGTGGTGTAGGTAACTTTATTTGAATGGTTAACTGGTCAAACGAACTCAAAATTCAACGAAACAAGTTTCATACGAAACCTTAGGAAGAGGTCTAGCGAAACGTCAAGGCCTCATATTTTGAAGATTTTTTCTGTAATTTTTAGAAATTAAAGCTCGGTGTTTTTCATCGATATTTTCTAAAGGATTTTCACAAACGGTCTCGGAATTCGACGAAACCTGTCCCATTGGGTCCAGAATATTTTTTTATGCTAGGATTACATATTTGTTGGTCAAAAACAGGGAATTTATGTAGATAGTTTGACACATTTCTCCAATGCTAAGCTTTACACAATAAAATATTATTAAAACATCCCACTTTTCACTCTTTGCCTTTCCTTTACTTTACGTTTGCTTTTGTTTCTTGCGCCAAACATACTTGCGCCCAAACCTTTTATTTCTTGTCTGTCAAACTACCTACCCTTGCCGACCACGCTTATGCAACCACAGTGTTATACAGCTACCCTAAACCGTGCCTGCATGCCTACGCTCTTTATAAAATATATTATAAAAAAAACGTAGACAGATAAGTAAATGAATATGCGCCACCCTAAGCTTGTACGTAACCCAGACATTATAGTTCAAAAATATATATACAAATAAAAATAAAAATAAAACCGTACATGTATTGCGTTGGAAACACAAGCCTTGCCGACCAAGTCTGAGGGTCTACCCAATGCCTACTTCATCTATATTACTTGTTCCCCAAACCATTTACTCCTATAAATATCTCTGCTCTCGTTCCATTTCTCTCAGAAAAACAAAAAGGAAGTAAAATCCAACTGCTCTCTTCAAAAAAAAAAAACGAAAGGCCTCAGGAGGCATTGGAATATAGGAGCAACGCATGGTGCATGTATTACATGCATGCGGTATTAAGGGTAATGCGTACTGTAGCATTTGAAGTGGGAAAGGATTTTGGAGCAAAGAAAGGGGGTGCGGACATAAAAAAAAAAAAAAAAAAAAAAAAAAGAGAGAGAGCGAGAAGAAGACTGATGGCGTGGAGCAGAAGGGACTTCTTCCTTCTATGATGAAGGGGGACGTGTGTTATAACCTGGTGGGCTTTGGGCCCTTGCGCAATTATTTAGAGAAAAAAAAAAAAAACAAAAAAAGACAGAACCGAACTGAAAGCAAGTATGGACGTGGGAATGAAATGGTAGGCATCATTTTAGGGAAGAAAGAATAAAGAAAAGGGGTAGTGCGTGGCAATCAGAAGCATTGAGATGCATGGGATGGACGGTGCAAGGGTACAGTGAGGAAAAGAAGGGAGACCAAAGAGGGAGACCAAAGAAGAATGCTGTACATGCGGATATGACATGGACCATATATTATTGGTAAGGTCCGATATGTTTAGATGTAAAGTTTTAATTAAACTCGAATGTTTTACAAAACCATTAACTAAATATTTTGCTCGTACATTATCAGATTTTAGGATGGTCGGTTTCGTTGAAACTGTGTTGGCGAAGACTACGTAATGGAACTAGTTTGGTCAGCACTGGAAGCCACCAGAATTTTTGATAAAAATTAAACGCTGTTTAATTTTATTAAAACGACTTGGTTTAATCGACAGATGGAAATTCAGGTGAGTTAAACTCACTCAGTTACCCCATTTATTTATTTTTAAATCAGGTTTATTGCTTGTGTGCTATGTTTGCTAGTTAATTTGGCTGATTAAATAATTGTTTGGTTATCCGCTACACTGTTTAAATTAAACGGTTGTTTAATTTAAAATAAAATGAAATCGTTATTTTTAACGATTATTTCCAACGAAGGTAACTTACCTTGTTGGTTACGTTTATAATAATATAAACGTATTTGGATGCTTGAATGGTTGATATTGGTTGACCACTATCAGTTGAATTGATTATTTATTTGCATATGATCATTATATGAACTGTTTGACCGACGTGATTAAATTATTGACTTGGTGGCTGTTTGTTGAGTCTAAATTCAACATTTGTTTGGTTATTAACCAATGAGTGATATTGGTTGAGAAATTTATAGCAGATGGCCAAAATATAAACTGTGTTTAAAAAGGTTGATTTACCGTCAAGAAAAATCGATAGCAATAAAGTTATGAAATTTATTTATAAGTGAATATAGATTTCAAGTATATTATTTTGATTAGAATTTATGGAAAGAAATAAACTTAGCCAAAGTATGTTGATTGTTTTAATCACTATTTTGGCACCAAAAATGACCGTATGCGAAGCACGTGCTTTATCTTTTGTAAAGCCAATCCTTGTGTTAATGATACTGTTAAGCAACTGTGGAATGATTAATAATGATGATTACTTGTTTTTAAGAGAAAGAAAATTTAATAAGATTATTTGAAAAGGATTATTTAAATTAATAATATTATTTATTAATTTAACTGAGAAGACGAGTTACGGTTGATCAATAAGTTAATTATGTTTTAAATGGACCAAGCCAACTGTTATAACAACAATTGATTATTAAGTTAAATAAATTTGTGCAGATTTATCTAATGAAATAAATTTAGCGAATGGTGTCTAACTTAATAAGAAAAGGAAATTGGATATTTATCCAAGTTAACGATAAAGTAAACTATTTCTTATATAAAGCTCATTTAAGTAATCGAAGTTATAAATAAAATATGATTGGAAGTTAAAGGAAGTTTGTGAACGGCTTTATATTCTAAACCAGATTTGGTAAATTAAGTTATAAAGGAGATTTCTAAGAAAAGGCGATAAGCCTAAGATGACTGTTTGAACTAAGAAGGGAAATCGAGGCGAAAAGGGTTTGTATTAAACCAAAGTTGTGCAAACAAGTATATAAAAAGGGATCGGAAGTTAAAACGTTAATTTTAGATTAACGCTGCTTTATAATAACATTAAGTGAAATGAGCAAGTTTGAAATAAGATTTCCCAGAAGGAATAAATGGATTCTTGTAATTGAATTGAGAAAAGGATCGAGTAATGGGATTTGTAATGATTTAAAGAAGTTAAAGTTTAAATATGGATATTTTATTTTTCATTTACTAAATCAATATATTGGTGATATATTTGAAAGGAAGATTTCCAAGATGAGAAGATTTATAAAAAAAAAACCATATATTAAATGAAATAGTGAAACGGAAATTTCTGATATCGAAATGAATATGAGATTATGAATTACAATTCATATTTACCTTAAGATAAGAGTGTTGTTGATCAAGGTCTGAGAGGTAATTAAAATACCCCAACTTGAACGACTTCAGGATTATCGAAGGATGGTATTAATTGTAATAAGGGAGACGTAAGAAGTAATTGATTTTGAGAAAATAGTAGTGAAACATTATTTGAAGTGTTTAGAAATATACATAATGAGATGCTTTAAGAAAAGGGAATAAAATGATTTGAGAATATTATGTTATCTTATTGGCCAAGTGATGCTGTGTTTTTGAACCAATGAATCTATTTTATTTATGATTGTTTATTTTGATAGTTAAATAACCGACTATCAAAATCTGGCCATACGCTATTGGTATGGAAAGACCGGGATCGAATTTATATTCGAAAACCATTCCGACCAATAAATACGAATACGTCGAAGATGTTGATCGAGATGGAACAAATTGAAGACCGTAGATCTTCATAAACGGAAGGATTACTTACAATCTCTGGTTGATCCCCAGAGATATACTGTGATTCTGTCGTGGCTGAAATCTACGGGTTGCAAGGACTACTCGCAACTGATCTATAGGGTGATTCCTAGGATGCAGTAGGAGGGTGCCTTCGGTTCATCCTGTTCCTGGATGACGTGTATGGATGGATGTCTGACAGAGTATTTCCAGAAAGGTCACGTACATTGATTTCTTCAACCGTACCAAGAGTGGAAGCGGAGAAGGAAACTTCTTTTAGCTGACACATAAAGTATTGTTGTGGACGTCAATTAGTGATTTCGATGGATCTGACAATGTGGCATTCGAAGTGAATGTGATGTGCTGATTATAAAGGTAAAGCGTGGCCTCAAGCTTCATCAACCGGGAAATGACAAAAATCGGGCAGGCAGCATGGCTATGTGGGTCGCTCCCATTAGGGTGTATAATCACCTATCTAGAGAAATCCCTTTTGTTTCTTAATCTATCGATTCTGCCCATTCGGGAACGGTGGTTTGAGTCCAACCGTTGGTGATATACATTCGATACACTCAAGCGAAATGAGTGGTCGGTCATGTGTGGGTCGGGTTGCAAGATGTTCTTGTTGAACCCTGTGTATTCGCCTCTAGAGATACACGTGCGGAAGGTGGTCCCATACCTTGTCAAGGTCGGAATCCAATCTCCAATAAGCGCCTGCGGTTTTGATTGTATACTATATATGTGGAGCGTGAGATGCAAGCGTTCCACTAGATTGTTATTTACTTGTATCTAGACACTATTATAATATCAGAAAAGATAGTGATTTCAAAACTGTTTTGGGTTATCGTAAGGTAAAAACCGTCCGTGTTTATGTGTGGATTTGGTCTTACGATTATCCTTTTCTTTCGAAAGGATTTTAACTTTAAATCAAGTTGTGTGATACCCTTAATACTGTGCGAGTTTTACTCACTCTGGTTCACCAGACTGACCCGGTGTTTTGTAAATGCTCGGGTTAGACCGGGTGTACAGGTTCAGATTATCGGATGCTGTGAAGTCCAAAGACGAGCTGAAGGTGTTCAGACGTATGCTATTACCTGGTATTATTCCGCTGTGTGATGTATATAAGGACAGAGTATTATAACTGTCCCAGTATATTGATGTACTCTGATGATTGTAAGTTTTTATTTCAAAGCTCTCTATAAAGTTTATTTATATATTATATTTTGTTCCGCTGCGAAGTGAGACTCTGTGTTGTGTTGGTTCTTCTTATTCTTCTATTCTAACTTTCTTTCTTTCTTTTCTCACCCTCTAACTTCTTTCTCCTAGCTTTCTGGGGTTTTCGGTACTTGAGTTATGGACATGGATTGTATGAAATGTCAAGATTCGAGTGTCGAAATTTCCTGGGTCGCTACAGTTGGTATCAGAGCTATTGGTTTAGTAATAACCTTGGCTCTGTGGCGTAACTCGATGGAGATGGGGTTAGTAATACCCTAGATCGAGATTGAGTGTATATATATGAGAGCGTATTTGAAAATTTTATATACAAAAGTTTTATGTTTTGAAAAGAGGGTAAATGGAATAATTTTACCCAAAATATATTATTGTATAGAATAGAAATTTTTATTAAATTATTGAGATATTTGTGTGTTTGATCGATTTGAATGGGATTCGAATCGAATTAAAAAATTGAATTGATACTTAACTTGGTTAAGTGTAATTAATTTCAGATTGATATTGTAATTAAATTTAATTGGAAATTAAATGAATGAATAATAATCAAATGTGTGAAGCCAAAATAAATATTAATATTGAATGTGAATTCAATAAATTTTGTTTATTTGGTTGTGTATTGGTTGATGGTTGTGAATTGGTTGTTATTGGATGACAAGTAGTTGAATAGAATTCATTAAATGGTTTAACGAAGGTATGGAAAATAAATTCTAGTGTCAAAAATTTGAATGAAACTAAATATGAATTGAATTGAAACCAACTAGCGGGAAATTGAATCAAGATATAATATATTAAGCAGAATCAGATTTTGAATTGCGAGACAGGAATCTGAAATGGTGTTGGACTGGTAAGTTAAGAGTTGGAATTGACAATGGATGGAAATTGAGTTAAGAATGGGATTTGGCTTGAATGCGTGAAGGATTTGGTTCTGAGGATAAAATTGGTATTTTGTTTGGGGATGCATTTGTATATGCTGACAGGGCAGCAGATGGAAAGGATATAATGATATGCCCGACAAAAAGGTACACGTTTATTTCTATATGGGTTTGGTGATTTATGAGCTTATTTGGCAAGCCGCTTGGCTGTTTTATTTTTTTTTAGATTGGGGAAGGCCTAAGAAGGCAAGTTGTAGTTGTACCGATTGAGCCGTATAGAGGAGGTACTGGCAAAAATTTTCGGAAATTTAAGATGTTAGGAAATTTTCAATATTTTTGGAAATATCTATATATGGTATTGAAATTGGTTTCTAATTTAAAATAAGTTGGATTTGGAAATAAATGGGATTTGTAACGTTCTTTTCTTACCTTAGCAATTTCGAGGACGAAATTATTCTAAGGGGGGAAGAATGTAATGTCCCGAATTTTTGGCAGTTGAATATTTAAATTTTTATTTTAAATATTTTTTTTGGAAAATAAAAGGGTCTTAATATTTAAAATCGCTATTAAAACGAAGTTTGAACGTTATATATTCATATAATTATAAAACGAGCTCAGAACAGCGCTGCAGTTCGTAAAATAGAGTTTTGAACTTCAACTGGATATACAGAGTCCGATTTAAATCAGATTTCTGTGAAATAAGAAACGTACGGATCAAGTGAAGTATATTTTCTAGTGAAAAAGAAAAATCGAGATTTCGTCGTGTAGATTGGAAGTTATGCCCAAATCAATTTGGTAGAAAAACAGCGGCGTAATCGTTTATCGACCGTAACGGTTTATTCGATATAACTAGTTACCGGTTTCGAATTTAGCCAAGGTTCTTTTGGGACATAGTGATAATTTAATTTTTAGAATTTTACTGTAATTTTTAATTAATTAAATAAGCAACTTTTTATTTGGAGTATTTTACACCCTGTGTCAACATTTTGGGATTTCACAATATAAATTAAACTACCGGTATTATTATATTTTTGGGATCGCGACACCTTACTGAACACGACTGTATTTTTATTTCAGTCTGCAACGCTCATACATGAATGCATAGTGGTGTAGGTAACTTTATTTGAATGGTTAACTGGTCAAACGAACTCAAAATTCAACGAAACAAGTTTCATACGAAACCTTAGGAAGAGGTCTAGCGAAACGTCAAGGCCTCATATTTTTAAGATTTTTTCTGTAATTTTTAGAAATTAAAGCTCGGTGTTTTTCATCGATATTTTCTAAAGGATTTTCACAAACGGTCTCGGAATTCGACGAAACCTGTCCCATTGGGTCCAGAATATTTTTTTATGCTAGGATTACATATTTGTTGGTCAAAAACAGGGAATTTATGTAGATAGTTTGACACATTTCTCCAATGCTAAGCTTTACACAATAAAATATTATTAAAACATCCCACTTTTCACTCTTTGCCTTTCCTTTACTTTACGTTTGCTTTTGTTTCTTGCGCCAAACATACTTGCGCCCAAACCTTTTATTTCTTGTCTGTCAAACTACCTACCCTTGCCGACCACGCTTATGCAACCACAGTGTTATACAGCTACCCTAAACCGTGCCTGCATGCCTACGCTCTTTATAAAATATATTATAAAAAAAACGTAGACAGATAAGTAAATGAATATGCGCCACCCTAAGCTTGTACGTAACCCAGACATTATAGTTCAAAAATATATATACAAATAAAAATAAAAATAAAACCGTACATGTATTGCGTTGGAAACACAAGCCTTGCCGACCAAGTCTGAGGGTCTACCCAATGCCTACTTCATCTATATTACTTGTTCCCCAAACCATTTACTCCTATAAATATCTCTGCTCTCGTTCCATTTCTCTCAGAAAAACAAAAAGGAAGTAAAATCCAACTGTTCTCTTCAAAAAAAAAAAACGAAAGGCCTCAGGAGGCATTGGAATATAGGAGCAACGCATGGTGCATGTATTACATGCATGCGGTATTAAGGGTAATGCGTACTGTAGCATTTGAAGTGGGAAAGGATTTTGGAGCAAAGAAAGGGGGTGCGGACATAAAAAAAAGAAAAAAAGAAAAAAAAAGAGAGAGAGCGAGAAGAAGACTGATGGCGTGGAGCAGAAGGGACTTCTTCCTTCTATGATGAAGGGGGACGTGTGTTATAACCTGGTGGGCTTTGGGCCCTTGCGCAATTATTTAGAGAAAAAAAAAAAAACCAAAAAAAGACAGAACCGAACTGAAAGCAAGTATGGACGTGGGAATGAAATGGTAGGCATCATTTTAGGGAAGAAAGAATAAAGAAAAGGGGTAGTGCGTGGCAATCAGAAGCATTGAGATGCATGGGATGGACGGTGCAAGGGTACAGTGAGGAAAAGAAGGGAGACCAAAGAGGGAGACCAAAGAAGAATGCTGTACATGCGGATATGACATGGACCATATATTATTGGTAAGGTCCGATATGTTTAGATGTAAAGTTTTAATTAAACTCGAATGTTTTACAAAACCATTAACTAAATATTTTGCTCGTACATTATCAGATTTTAGGATGGTCGGTTTCGTTGAAACTGTGTTGGCGAAGACTACGTAATGGAACTAGTTTGGTCAGCACTGGAAGCCACCAGAATTTTTGATAAAAATTAAACGCTGTTTAATTTTATTAAAACGACTTGGTTTAATCGACAGATGGAAATTCAGGTGAGTTAAACTCACTCAGTTACCACATTTATTTATTTTTAAATCAGGTTTATTGCTTGTGTGCTATGTTTGCTAGTTAATTTGGCTGATTAAATAATTGTTTGGTTATCCGCTACACTGTTTAAATTAAACGGTTGTTTAATTTAAAATAAAATGAAATCGTTATTTTTAACGATTATTTCCAACGAAGGTAACTTACCTTGTTGGTTACGTTTATAATAATATAAACGTATTTGGATGCTTGAATGGTTGATATTGGTTGACCACTATCAGTTGAATTGATTATTTATTTGCATATGATCATTATATGAACTGTTTGACCGACGTGATTAAATTATTGACTTGGTGGCTGTTTGTTGAGTCTAAATTCAACATTTGTTTGGTTATTAACCAATGAGTGATATTGGTTGAGAAATTTATAGCAGATGGCCAAAATATAAACTGTGTTTAAAAAGGTTGATTTACCGTCAAGAAAAATCGATAGCAATAAAGTTATGAAATTTATTTATAAGTGAATATAGATTTCAAGTATATTATTTTGATTAGAATTTATGGAAAGAAATAAACTTAGCCAAAGTATGTTGATTGTTTTAATCACTATTTTGGCACCAAAAATGACCGTATGCGAAGCACGTGCTTTATCTTTTGTAAAGCCAATCCTTGTGTTAATGATACTGTTAAGCAACTGTGGAATGATTAATAATGATGATTACTTGTTTTTAAGAGAAAGAAAATTTAATAAGATTATTTGAAAAGGATTATTTAAATTAATAATATTATTTATTAATTTAACTGAGAAGACGAGTTACGGTTGATCAATAAGTTAATTATGTTTTAAATGGACCAAGCCAACTGTTATAACAACAATTGATTATTAAGTTAAATAAATTTGTGCAGATTTATCTAATGAAATAAATTTAGCGAATGGTGTCTAACTTAATAAGAAAAGGAAATTGGATATTTATCCAAGTTAACGATAAAGTAAACTATTTCTTATATAAAGCTCATTTAAGTAATCGAAGTTATAAATAAAATATGATTGGAAGTTAAAGGAAGTTTGTGAACGGCTTTATATTCTAAACCAGATTTGGTAAATTAAGTTATAAAGGAGATTTCTAAGAAAAGGCGATAAGCCTAAGATGACTGTTTGAACTAAGAAGGGAAATCGAGGCGAAAAGGGTTTGTATTAAACCAAAGTTGTGCAAACAAGTATATAAAAAGGGATCGGAAGTTAAAACGTTAATTTTAGATTAACGCTGCTTTATAATAACATTAAGTGAAATGAGCAAGTTTGAAATAAGATTTCCCAGAAGGAATAAATGGATTCTTGTAATTGAATTGAGAAAAGGATCGAGTAATGGGATTTGTAATGATTTAAAGAAGTTAAAGTTTAAATATGGATATTTTATTTTTCATTTACTAAATCAATATATTGGTGATATATTTGAAAGGAAGATTTCCAAGATGAGAAGATTTATAAAAAAAAAACCATATATTAAATGAAATAGTGAAACGGAAATTTCTGATATCGAAATGAATATGAGATTATGAATTACAATTCATATTTACCTTAAGATAAGAGTGTTGTTGATCAAGGTCTGAGAGGTAATTAAAATACCCCAACTTGAACGACTTCAGGATTATCGAAGGATGGTATTAATTGTAATAAGGGAGACGTAAGAAGTAATTGATTTTGAGAAAATAGTAGTGAAACATTATTTGAAGTGTTTAGAAATATACATAATGAGATGCTTTAAGAAAAGGGAATAAAATGATTTGAGAATATTATGTTATCTTATTGGCCAAGTGATGCTGTGTTTTTGAACCAATGAATCTATTTTATTTATGATTGTTTATTTTGATAGTTAAATAACCGACTATCAAAATCTGGCCATACGCTATTGGTATGGAAAGACCGGGATCGAATTTATATTCGAAAACCATTCCGACCAATAAATACGAATACGTCGAAGATGTTGATCGAGATGGAACAAATTGAAGACCGTAGATCTTCATAAACGGAAGGATTACTTACAATCTCTGGTTGATCCCCAGAGATATACTGTGATTCTGTCGTGGCTGAAATCTACGGGTTGCAAGGACTACTCGCAACTGATCTATAGGGTGATTCCTAGGATGCAGTAGGAGGGTGCCTTCGGTTCATCCTGTTCCTGGATGACGTGTATGGATGGATGTCTGACAGAGTATTTCCAGAAAGGTCACGTACATTGATTTCTTCAACCGTACCAAGAGTGGAAGCGGAGAAGGAAACTTCTTTTAGCTGACACATAAAGTATTGTTGTGGACGTCAATTAGTGATTTCGATGGATCTGACAATGTGGCATTCGAAGTGAATGTGATGTGCTGATTATAAAGGTAAAGCGTGGCCTCAAGCTTCATCAACCGGGAAATGACAAAAATCGGGCAGGCAGCATGGCTATGTGGGTCGCTCCCATTAGGGTGTATAATCACCTATCTAGAGAAATCCCTTTTGTTTCTTAATCTATCGATTTTGCCCATTCGGGAACGGTGGTTTGAGTCCAACCGTTGGTGATATACATTCGATACACTCAAGCGAAATGAGTGGTCGGTCATGTGTGGGTCGGGTTGCAAGATGTTCTTGTTGAACCCTGTGTATTCGCCTCTAGAGATACACGTGCGGAAGGTGGTCCCATACCTTGTCAAGGTCGGAATCCAATCTCCAATAAGCGCCTGCGGTTTTGATTGTATACTATATATGTGGAGCGTGAGATGCAAGCGTTCCACTAGATTGTTATTTACTTGTATCTAGACACTATTATAATATCAGAAAAGATAGTGATTTCAAAACTGTTTTGGGTTATCGTAAGGTAAAAACCGTCCGTGTTTATGTGTGGATTTGGTCTTACGATTATCCTTTTCTTTCGAAAGGATTTTAACTTTAAATCAAGTTGTGTGATACCCTTAATACTGTGCGAGTTTTACTCACTCTGGTTCACCAGACTGACCCGGTGTTTTGTAAATGCTCGGGTTAGACCGGGTGTACAGGTTCAGATTATCGGATGCTGTGAAGTCCAAAGACGAGCTGAAGGTGTTCAGACGTATGCTATTACCTGGTATTATTCCGCTGTGTGATGTATATAAGGACAGAGTATTATAACTGTCCCAGTATATTGATGTACTCTGATGATTGTAAGTTTTTATTTCAAAGCTCTCTATAAAGTTTATTTATATATTATATTTTGTTCCGCTGCGAAGTGAGACTCTGTGTTGTGTTGGTTCTTCTTATTCTTCTATTCTAACTTTCTTTCTTTCTTTTCTCACCCTCTAACTTCTTTCTCCTAGCTTTCTGGGGTTTTCGGTACTTGAGTTATGGACATGGATTGTATGAAATGTCAAGATTCGAGTGTCGAAATTTCCTGGGTCGCTACAGTTGGTATCAGAGCTATTGGTTTAGTAATAACCTTGGCTCTGTGGCGTAACTCGATGGAGATGGGGTTAGTAATACCCTAGATCGAGATTGAGTGTATATATATGAGAGCGTATTTGAAAATTTTATATACAAAAGTTTTATGTTTTGAAAAGAGGGTAAATGGAATAATTTTACCCAAAATATATTATTGTATAGAATAGAAATTTTTATTAAATTATTGAGATATTTGTGTGTTTGATCGATTTGAATGGGATTCGAATCGAATTAAAAAATTGAATTGATACTTAACTTGGTTAAGTGTAATTAATTTCAGATTGATATTGTAATTAAATTTAATTGGAAATTAAATGAATGAATAATAATCAAATGTGTGAAGCCAAAATAAATATTAATATTGAATGTGAATTCAATAAATTTTGTTTATTTGGTTGTGTATTGGTTGATGGTTGTGAATTGGTTGTTATTGGATGACAAGTAGTTGAATAGAATTCATTAAATGGTTTAACGAAGGTATGGAAAATAAATTCTAGTGTCAAAAATTTGAATGAAACTAAATATGAATTGAATTGAAACCAACTAGCGGGAAATTGAATCAAGATATAATATATTAAGCAGAATCAGATTTTGAATTGCGAGACAGGAATCTGAAATGGTGTTGGACTGGTAAGTTAAGAGTTGGAATTGACAATGGATGGAAATTGAGTTAAGAATGGGATTTGGCTTGAATGCGTGAAGGATTTGGTTCTGAGGATAAAATTGGTATTTTGTTTGGGGATGCATTTGTATATGCTGACAGGGCAGCAGATGGAAAGGATATAATGATATGCCCGACAAAAAGGTACACGTTTATTTCTATATGGGTTTGGTGATTTATGAGCTTATTTGGCAAGCCGCTTGGCTGTTTTATTTTTTTTTAGATTGGGGAAGGCCTAAGAAGGCAAGTTGTAGTTGTACCGATTGAGCCGTATAGAGGAGGTACTGGCAAAAATTTTCGGAAATTTAAGATGTTAGGAAATTTTCAATATTTTTGGAAATATCTATATATGGTATTGAAATTGGTTTCTAATTTAAAATAAGTTGGATTTGGAAATAAATGGGATTTGTAACGTTCTTTTCTTACCTTAGCAATTTCGAGGACGAAATTATTCTAAGGGGGGAAGAATGTAATGTCCCGAATTTTTGGCAGTTGAATATTTAAATTTTTATTTTAAATATTTTTTTTGGAAAATAAAAGGGTCTTAATATTTAAAATCGCTATTAAAACGAAGTTTGAACGTTATATATTCATATAATTATAAAACGAGCTCAGAACAGCGCTGCAGTTCGTAAAATAGAGTTTTGAACTTCAACTGGATATACAGAGTCCGATTTAAATCAGATTTCTGTGAAATAAGAAACGTACGGTTCGAAATTTCCTGGGTCGCTACAGTACCCTCACGTCCCCTCGAAGCCTCGGGCTTCGTATCCCAATTCGTTGGAGTCTTCTTTAAAATCAGATAGACGTCCTCTCCTTCGTGTTATACTAAGAATTACTACTTAGTTCTACTAACTAAGTTTTACCACTTAGTTTCCAGGATCATTGTCTTCTTAACTAAGTTTTACTACTTAGTTCTCTTTCCCGTTAAGTTGGATTGGTTAAGTGTCTTTTGTCGATTCAAGCTAAATTAACCCTCTTCCCTTATCCTGTTAAACTGGTTAAGTGTTGTCAGTATTCATGTTGACTTAACCCCACCACAAACCAAATCATATTGGTTAAGTATTTCTTAACCCACCCATTCATCCTGTATTGGTTAAGTGTTCCCTTTTTAACTTAACCTTTCCCACCGGTTTTAACTAAACCTGTTATTAATGGTTAAGTATCATCTCTTCGTGTCTTAGACTCAACCCTATTCATTTATCATATTCTGATGGTTAAGTGTTCAAGTTTACTTAACCCTACGGTCCAACCCAGCCAGCATATTAAATTGGCTAAGTGTATTACTTAACCCCAACCTCTAGTCTAATTAACATGTTAAATTGGCTAAGTGTATTAACTTTACTTAACCCCACCTTCTAGTCTAGTCAACATGTTAATTTGGCAAAGTATTCCCATGGACTTAACCCTCCCATTCTAGCTTTAACTGTGTTAAGTTGGTTAAGTGTTTCTATGGACTTAACCCTACCATTCTAGCTTAACAGTGTTAAGTTGGTTAAGTGCTCCTATGGACTTAACCTTCCCATTCTAGCATTAACTGTGTTGGTTAAGTGTTCCTATGGACTTAACCCTCCCCTTCTTGTTCTAGCTTTAATTAATAAATTAAAGCCGCAACCTCTCACATTAGACAGATATTGCTACGGTTACTGGATGTGCCGGTCGGTTCCGGGCAGGTTTACACCGCAACTCAGTCTAACCTCGGGTTAGGCATATTCATGTTTTCTAAGTTCAAAGGGTTTTCTGATTAATTTCCAAACCTGGTTTTGAAATCAACCATCCCGTTCGTCGGATTAGTTAGAGATAGCCAGGGAGGGCAGGAAACTTGTATTTTCCAAACCCAACCCTAGACACTATCCTCTCTATCACCCTAGAACTTTCTGGTACGAGTTATAAAAAGGGGTGTTATCAAAATATCTTTCTTTTGTTTATAAATTATTAACAATTTATCTTACATCCCATTTCCCCCTTTTTAAACAAATTTGGCATATATTCATTTGTCGCTAACAGACTTATATTCTAGGCCCAAATCTTGATTTGCCTAACCTACAGTTCATAGCAATTTAGATCTATTATCTTTATTTTCAGTTTATGCTAAACTAGATTTTATATGCCAAACTAGATTTTCTATTCTAGTTCACCGTTTATGCCCAAAAACTAGATTTATTCTTCGAGTTTACAGTCTACATACAAACTAGATTTGTTATTCTAGTTTTTCAGTTTACAGGCTAATACTAGATCTAAATTTCATAACCTATAATCCATGTCAAATCTACCCAAGTCACATGTCTTAAAACATGTTC
This sequence comes from Allium sativum, assembly GCA_030737875.1. NCBI lineage: Eukaryota > Viridiplantae > Streptophyta > Magnoliopsida > Asparagales > Amaryllidaceae > Allium > Allium sativum. Next base: position 938,482,270 of record CM060915.1, on the reverse strand, counting down.
TAAAAGTGTATACATCAGAATCATGTTCGCTTCCAAACTATGCCAATTTCAAGCTTACAACTATATTTATGTTTATTTTTGTGTTTTTCCCAAATCGCATTCCCACCGTTCGTATAATCATGATTCAACCTAGATTGTAAATAAATCTAGATTCGTAGAAAATAGGGAATGAACCAAAGATGCTATGAAAAAGGGTGGACATAATAATTGGCATAAAAAGATTTTGAATAACGACGCAGGTTCAAGAATATGGGTAGACCTAACTTAATAGGTAAATTCCCACGGTCTAAAACCAAGAATAGATAGAATAGGTTCGAGAACATGTGTAGACCTAACTTAATAGGTAAATTCCCATAGTCTAAAACCAAAGAAAATCAAGAACAGACAGAATAGATAAATCGGGTTTTAGACTTAATTTCATAGTCACAAAACCTAAGCAACAATTTTCCTAGTCATGAATCATAGGTGTTTAAATCACCGTTGTTATGTCATAGGTAATGCTTTATGTCCAAATCAAAGGCTTGTGTTCATAGTCATAGGCAAATGTCCATAGTCATAGGTAATATTCATTGTCAAAAGGGAAAATAATTCCTACAGTCATAAGTCACCGTCATAAGCAATGTTTTATGTCCCAAAATCAAAGGCTTATGTTCATAGTCCAAAGGCACATGATCTCAGAATCCATAGTCATAGGCAATGGTCTTAGGCAAAGTCTTATTTGTCCTTGAATCATAACAGTTCTTAATTTAGTCCAAGAGTATAAACACAGATTCGAATAGAGAGAGAGATTTGGCATATTCTTTTATTCCTTTAATTTCATGTCACAAAATGAAGCAAAAACGTTCAAATCTAGAAACAACTGACTTACATAAATTAGATCTAGAATAGAAGAATGGCGATTCTAAGATTCGTATGTCGTTGCTCGAGGTTTGTTGATTTAGCCTTTGAATTCTTCACTTTGATTTGAATCTTCTCTTTAACAGATTTGATCAACATCTCCATGTCTTGAATTTATATTTTATTTTAATTATTTAAGAAAATTTAGAGGAGGGGAAGTAGCCATGAATCTTAGCAGAATAAGGATAGAAGAGAATTGGTGCAAAGAGAATGAAGACTAGGGCTGTTTATATAGCTGATCAAGACCTTATCGTACACGCAGCGCTGAGTCAGCATTGAACCCAGTTAAGAAAATAGTCCAGGTACGTAGATGAATCTAGCCAAAGCTTATCATATACGCAGCGCTGAGTCAGCATTGGGTCCCACAAGCTATTTTGGCGTAGAAATTTGAATTTCGAATGAATTGTTTTGGCGTAAAAGTTTGATTTTCGAACTTTTGAATTTCTGGAATTTATTTAACTGTTTTATTCACATGAAATATTCTTATATGTATACAATTCCTCTAACGACCATTTTACGCGTATATATATACGCACAACTTTCATTTTATTTTCAAAATTCAAATGATGTTGCCATATTTCATTGACTGTAGCCTTATCTTGAATTTTATCTTTCGTATACATATATTTTTGCATATATATATATATATTTATATTCTCATATGTATATATATATTTTCTTTATTTCCTTATATGTACGTTCTTGTCCTTTCAAATTTTGAATTTGTATACGTACATATATTTGCATGTTCAGTTGGTCCTCTCTAAAACAAAGATAAAAAAATTATGCTGCCGCCGGGGTTCGAACCCCCGACCTCCATGCTACAAATCCAATGCCTTAACCAACTGAGCTACAGAGGCTTTTGTTAATAAGTCTTAGAACAATAATAATTATTGTTCTCTCCTTACTTCTCTTTTTCATGTTAGCTACAATACTTAAATTAAACAACTACATGGATCTTTTTCTTTTAATTTTTCTTTTAAAAAAATAATTATACTTTAATTTGTGAATCTTAATGTCACAGAATTACGGGGTGTTACATTCTCCCCCACTTAAAAGGATTTCGTCCCCGAAATCTTCAAGTTAGGAAGAATGTGTCCTACCATCCAATAACCCATCTACTCAACCATTCAATCACAAGCATTCATTGTCCTGAAAGATTTCTAATGCTTTCATTTTCATATGCATAGTGTGTGTATATGTCTCTATCTAATGCAAAATCAGGCGGTCTACTGATTCAGTTGACCTCCTAATGCAAATCATGTTAGTGCCATCCGTCCAATCATGTATGCAAACATCCCTAGTCATGTAAATACTACATGCGTGCACAACCATTCATCCATATGCAACGTCCATATGATATCATATCAAGTTCAACTTATAAACAAATGCATATATGTAAATGCAATATGAGAGCGTCCGAACTTGATCTAGTGTCTAATACGTATGCATATGCATCCACGAGCAACCATTTGCAACCACTTGCAACCATTCAACCATAACATGTTTCAAATACATGTTTACATCCATTGGCTTCTACCTAAGGATCGCAGATACGACCTAGAGGATATACTTTGGAAAGAGAGAAACAACTATGCGTAAGCTCCTAAACAGAGAAATCAAGGATGCACCCTTAAGGAAAAAGGGCATGTTGCTAGTATCTAGCCTTCTTGAGCTTTACTCCACTGTATCTTAAACAATTTATCTTCACGATTGTGAAGTTCCTAAGCTCCATCTCCAAAATGAACAGATGTCAACCAAGTGTATATACTAGGATGATCAGAGATCTCTCCTCCTATCTTATCCATCATGCCATAATTATAAGGGTCAAAAGGTCACTACGCGCTTTTTACAGCGCCTGCCACAACTATCCATCTCTCACGCAAACCATCCTAGTAGAACTCGACATTCCTCAAGTACAAGCCCCAAAGACCTAAACCAATACCAGACAAGCACCCAAGGAATATCTCCTTTAGACAATCTACGTGATATGATATAAGCAAACTCGATAGCTATTCAAACCCCTACTAACCAAAAATAAACGGGTCGAACCACCCACTGGGTTTGAGACTGATTGGGATCTTCTTACTATACAAGTACTAAGGTGCAGAGACTCAACTATGGAAGCAAATATGAACAAATGCGAAGTGCTAAATCCGAACAGAAAAACTAGATTCTTCCAACAAAAACTTTTACCACCTATCTCCTAGGTACGCTCAGCATGTACTTTCCCTTCTGAAAATCTTGTCCTTTGTCCTTAATTATATGCCCTATCATACCATAGTAAAGATACTTCCTCTTTTATAATTTTCTTCCTCCTTCGTGAGCTAAACCTACATCCATGATTTCCTCATCCTGGGGTTGTGCTCCCTTTTTCCAAACTCCTCACCTTTTTCTATGTATAACCATGTTGGCAAATCCCTCGAAAGCTGCTTCCATCATACCGAAGACCCTACTAAGCTTGAAAGAAGACTGGCCGTAAGTGAAACAACTACGGCTATAGATGGAAGTCGGGCACTACTTCGCCGTTCGATGAGGTTATCTCCCAGAAAGCCAGGAGCCCCAGAGAGTCAAGAAAGAAGGAGACAAGAATTCAAACAGAGGAAGAAGAGACAATGCATGTGGCTTTGGGGAATATGCCTTTAAAACAAATCCTTTCTTTTAAAAATGCTTCTTTAAAAGCCGTTTGAAAATAATTTTTCAAATCTTTTATCTGATCCGGTAACCGTCAGCTCTGATACCACGTGTAACACCCCACATCCGTTAGTGTCACTCACAAAGGGAATGCACTAAGTTCTATGGAGCATTTAGGGTAAAAGATGCAGATAAATTACAAGACAGACAGAAATTAAACAGCGGAAAAAAAAACTTTGATTTATTGATAAAATAGTTTGTACAAAGATTTCTTCACAATATCAGAGTATCATCTGTCTTACAAAATAAAGAAGTATAAAACAACATTTTATATCCCCCAATGTAGCAAGAGCCAGCCATAGCATCTGAAAGAGAATCCAAGGACGACTTCGTCAAATCTTCAAGCTGGGGAAAGAGCAACGGTCCAATCTAATCCTGAGTTATACTATTCCCTCCTCAACTACCTGGGGGGGTGGGGGGAACGGAAGAAAAGAAGCGAAAAAAAAAACAAAATCAGACATAAAGCCTGAGTAAGTCAGTAACTTCTAGCATGTGAACAGGGAAAAGTGAAACGACATGAATTAACTGAATACAAGACAATACCATGATGATAGGGTCAACAGGATAAGATAAGATTACCATAAGATATACTAAGGCAAGATAAACTGGATATACTTTAATACATTCTCTACTTCGCTATTACCTTATTATTCTGGTTTCTATATCTCTGCACCGCCAAACTAGTGTCCCTACTAGTAACGATAACGTGATCCCAATCCCTGTAGTTTACGTCGCCTTCAGGCATTCATTTATTATTTAATTACCTAGATCTAATCTAGGGTTTTCTATCAAGTGCCTTCTAGATTCAACTAGAACTTACGCTATTTTTCTGAATGCTTCTTGGATTCTGGGTTTATGCCACCCAGTTCCAAACTAGGGATTATGCTACCTGTCGAACGATGCCCTTTTGTCTAGGACACACCACCTAGGGTGGTACATGTTCCTAGACTTTTCCCACGCATGTATCGCGAATCGTTATCGCTTGTCTAGATGCACATGTCCAGTAATGTGCGGTCCGAGTTCCGCGGTCAGGGCTACTCTAGAAATATGGAACTCGGTCGGGAGCTTTCAATATCTGCCGATGCAGATGCTAAGGTCTGTTTTTCCAGTGGCTATGGTCCCGCTCGACCCCTCCCTCAACTAATGGAAGGCCATGCTTGTAAATTGAGAACTGTACGAAGGCCCCTATCTGCCCCACTAATTCTATGGCCAACAACACCCCGCAACCACAACTAGACAGCAAGTATGTGGTCCGTATGAGTCCTCCAGCCTTCCCGCTTCATGTGTCTCGCTTGACTGAAGATGGATGGTAGACGACGAGTTGCTATCACAGGACTTCCGTCTTCTCGCCGAATCACGCTGGTCCATCCTAGTCTTTTGGTTGCCATATATTGCAACCAAGGCATACCCTTGGCTCTTCTACCGTAGACCTTAACCTATGTGCGCCCAGGCGGATCATCTGCAGCCTCACAGAGGGATACCAAGAGTACCCTCACGTCCCCTCGAAGCCTCAGGCTTCGTATCCCAATTCGTTGGGGTCTTCTTTAAAATCAGATAGACGTCCGCTCCTTCGTGTTATACTAAGAATTACTACTTAGTTCTACTAACTAAGTTTTACCACTTAGTTTCCAGGATCATTGTCTTCTTAACTATGTTTTACTACTTAGTTCTCTTTCCCGTTAAGTTGGATTGGTTAAGTGGCTTTAGTCGATTCAAGCTAACTTAACCCTCTTCCCTTATCCTGTTAAACTGGTTAAGTGTTGTCAGTATTCATGTTGACTTAGCCCCACCACAAACCAAGTCATATTGGTTAAGTATTTCTTAACCCTACCCATTCATCCTGTATTGGTTAAGTGTTCCCTTTTTAACTTAACCTTTCCCACCGGTTTTAACTAAACCTGTTATTAATGGTTAAGTATCATCTCTTCGTGTCTTAGACTTAACCCTATTCATTTATCATATTCTGATGGTTAAGTGTTCAAGTTTACTTAATCCTACGGTCCAACCCAGTTAACATATTAAATTGGCTAAGTGTATTACTTAACCCCAACCTCTAGTCTAATTAACATGTTAAATTGGCTAAGTGTATTAACTTTACTTAACCCCACCTTCTAGTCTAGTCAACATGTTAATTTGGCTAAGTATTCCCATGGACTTAACCCTCCCATTCTAGCTTTAACTGTGTTAAGTTGGTTAAGTGTTTCTATGGACTTAACCCTACCATTCTAGCTTATCAGTGTTAAGTTGGTTAAGTGCTCCTATGGACTTAACCTTCCCATTCTAGCTTTAACTGTGTTGGTTAAGTGTTCCTATGGACTTAACCCTCCCCTTCTTGTTCTAGCTTTAATTAATAAATTAAAGCCGCAACCTCTCACATTAGACAGATATTGCTACCGTTACTGGATGTGCCGGTCGGTTCCGGGCAGGTTTACACCGCAACTCAGTCTAACCTTGGGTTAGGCATATTCATGTTTTCTAAGTTCAAAGGGTTTTCTGATTAATTTCCAAACCTGGTTTTGAAAGCAACCATCCCGTTCGTTGGATCAGTTAGGGATAGCCAGGGAGGGCAGAAAACTTGTATTTTCCAAACCCAAGCCTAGACACTATCCTCTCTGTCACCCTAGAACTTTCTGGTACGAGTTATAAAAAGGGGTGTTATCAAAATATCTTTCTTTTGTTTATAAATTGTTAACAATTTATCTTACAGCCCATTTCCCCCTTTTTAAACAAATTTGGCCTATATTCATTTGTCGCTAACAGACATATATTCTAGGCCCAAATCTTGATTTGCCTAACCTACAGTTCATAGCAATTTAGATCTATTATCTTTATTTTCAGTTTATGCTAAACTAGATTTTATATGCCAAACTAGATTTTCTATTCTAGTTCAACGTTTATGCCCAAAAACTAGACTTATTCTTCTAGTTTACAGTCTACATACAAACTAGATTTATTATTCTAGTTTTTCAGTTTACAGGCCAATACTAGATCTAAATTTCATAACCTATAATCCATGTCAAATCTACCCAATTCACATGTCTTAACACATGTTCTAAAATTGTATAAATTAGAATCATGTTCGCTTCCAAACTATGCCAATTTCAAGCTTACAACTATATTTATGTTTATTTTCGTGTTTTTCCCAAATCGCATTCCCACCGTTCGTATAATCATGATTCAACCTAGATTATAAATAAATCTAGATTCGTAGAAAATAGGGAATGAACCAAAGATGCTATGAAAAAGGGTGGACATAATAATTGGCATAAAAAGATTTTGAATAACGGCGCAGGTTCAAGAATATGAGTAGACCTAACTTAATAGGTAAATTCCCACGGTCTAAATCCAAGAATAGACAAAATAGGTTCGAGAACATGGGTAGACCTAACTTAATAGGTAAATTCCCATAGTCTAAAACTAAAGAAAATCAAGAACAGACAGAATAGATAAATCGGGTTTTAGACCTAATTTCATAGTCACAAAACCTAGGCAACAATTTTCCTAGTCATGAAACATAGGTGTTTAAATCACTGTTGGTATGTCATAGGTAATACTTTATGTCCAAATCAAAGGCTTGTGTTCATAGTCATAGGCAAATGTCCATAGTCATAGGTAATATTCATAGTCAAAAGGGAAAATAATTCCTACAGTCATAAGTCACCGTCATAGGCAATGTTTTATGTCCCAAAATCAAAGGCTTATGTTCATAGTCCAAAGGCACATGATCTCATAATCCATAGTCATAGGCAACGGTCTTAGGCAAAGTCTTAATTGTCCTTGAATCATAACAGTTCTTAATTTAGTCCAAGAGTATAAACACAGATTCGAATAGAGAGAGAGAGATTTGGCATATTCTTTTATTCCTTTAATTTCATGTCACAAAATAAAGCAAAAACGTTCAAATCTAGAAACAACTGACTTACAGAAATTAGATCTAGAATAGAAGAACGGCGATGCTAAGATTCGTATGTCGTTGCTCGAGGTTTGTTGATTTAGCCTTTGAATTCTTCACTTTGATTTGAATCTTCTCTTGAACAGATTTGAGCAGCATCTCCATGTCTTGAATTTATATTTTATTTTAATTATTTAAGAAAATTTAGATGAGGGGAAGAAGCCATGAATCTTAGCAGAATAAGAATAGAAGAGAATTGGTGCAAAGAGAATGAAGACTAGGGCTGTTTATATAGCTGCTCAAGACCTTATCGTACACGCAGCGCTGAGTCAGCATTGAACCCAGTTAAGAAAATAGTCCAGGTACGTAGATGAATCTAGCCAAACCTTATCATATACGCACGCTGAGTCAGCATTGGGTCCCACAAGCTATTTTGGCGTAGAAATTTGAATTTCGAATGAATTGTTTTGGCGTAGAAGTTTGATTTTCGAACTTTTGAATTTCTGGAATTTATTTAACTGTTTTATTCACATGAAATATTCTTATATGTATACAATTCCTCTAACGACCATTTTACGCGTATATATATACGCACAACTTTCATTTTATTTTCAAAATTCAAATGATGTTGCCATATTTCATTGACTGTAGCCTTATCTTGAATTTTATCTTTCGTATACATATATTTTTGCATATATATATATATTTATATTCTCTTATGTATATATATATATTTTCTTTATTTCCTTATATGTACGTTCTTATCCTTTCAAATTTTGAATTTGTATACGTACATATATTTGCATGTTCAGTTGGCCCTCTCTAAAACAAAGATAAAAAAATTATGCCGCCGTGGTTCGAACCCCCGACCTCCATGCTACAAATCCAATGCCTTAACCAACTGAGCTACAGAGGCTTTTGTTAATAAGTCTTAGAACAATAATAATTATTGTTCTTTCCTTACTTCTCTTTTTCATGTTAGTTACAATACTTAAATTAAACAACTGCATGGATCTTTTTCTTTTAATTTTTCTTTTAAAAAAATAATTATACTTTAATTTGTGAATCTTAATGTCACAGAATTACGGGGTGTTACAGTGCGTGCCCTTTGCCTTGTCTAAGCGGAGCCCGATATTTAGTTACATACTTGTTTGTATGCATTGTTATGATTTGGAATTCATATTTCCAAATGATTTTATTTGATATCCCAAAGTGAAATCTACTTTGATATAGAAAGTTAGATATGTATTTCAAATGATTTGAAATAGGAAATTGGGAAATAAAGTCCAAAGGAATAATTTCTGTAAATTGAATTGGATTTGGAAAATCTAAGTGTGGTGATTAATCTAAATGGGTAGATTGGGATATTGCATGTTGATTGATGCTTAATAGATCCATAACTATTGATTGTTGTTTATACACTGGCATTCATGCGGCTAAACCCGTTCCGCGTTAGCGGCGTGGTCCTGTGATTTTTCTTATCATTTATATAAGTTTATAACTGTTTATAGTTTCTCACACCAGTCCCATGACTGAACTGTAGTTTGCTTTTCCCTTGCAAATTCGGGTGCTTCTTGTAACACCCCGTAATTTTATAACATTAAAATTCACAAATTAAAGTATACTTAATTTTTAGAAAAGAATTAAGTGAAATGGGTTGCGCAGAGAAATATATATATATTGATATATATATATAAATTAAAAATTAAATAAATAAATATGCGAAAAAGTTCAAAACAGCGAATTGGGAGGGGGAATAACCGAACCGGCCCATTTTTGAGGTCGACCCAGCCCCGCTGGGTCGACTAGGGGTTAATCCAGGGTGTTTGGCTGTCAACCCGTGGGCTAATTCGCTCAAATGCAGATTTTGCATTTGATTGGTTCTCATGGTTCAGGGTTAATCTAATGGTCCTAAATAATTTCGTACACCTATAAATACATCCTAATGCTAACCCTAAACCTAATTAAAATAGAATAGTTACCGTCATACCATCGCCATGGAAATCAATGGAGCCGCCGCCAACTAAGAAAGAAGAAAAGCAAGTTCAATTCTAATTCTCTCAACCCTAAAGCAAAGCAAAACTCTCTCTTTTCTTCTCTAAATTGTGAGTATGTTGATCTTAACAAGATTATTATTATTTTAATTAGATTGAGTTATGAATGGATTATGAGTAGATGATGTGAATTATCATATATGTTGTTGTAAACCCTTTTTGCTATCATGTATATTGTAAATCCAATGTTATGTGATGATGATATCTTATATGTTGTAAATCATGCTATGATGATGTTATGTATGTTGAAAGTTTCTATGCTAAGTTGTGATAAATCATGCATGTTAAAAAGGCGATGATGTTACCATCTATGCTAGTTAGTTCATATTAATTAAATCATCATGTTTGGGTTATGTTGATCTATATGACAAGTCACATATGCAAGTTAGGTTGATTAGAAAAGTTATGAACATATGCCAAGACATCTATTATGACATCTAGAATTATGCTATGACATATGTGATATCCTATGCTAGTTCACACCATCATTATGTTGCCTAAAAACCCCATATGCAAGTTTATGTATAGATTTGGGCTATGATCATATCATAAAATTGAGACATTTAACAAGTTGACACCTTTTGATCCTTAACATGTGTAGTTTATGCAAGTTTCACCCCTATTATGATTAGATTTATTTTAATTGTCTATATGTTGTGATAATTTATCTTTGTGCTAGGTGTTAGACTATACAAGTCTAGCCTATATTATGCGTTGAATAAGCGAACGTATAAACGTGGGGTAGGGGTAATATTAAGGATTTAATATTAAAAAGTTGGGGTGCAATTGATATGATTTTGCATGCCATAAGTGGATGGCCATAATTGAGTCAATTATGGACATCATTAAAAGTTGACTTAATTAATAATTTGAATAGGGAATTATTAAAACTGGGGTAAAAGATTTTAAGTGTTAATCAATGCTTAGGACACGAGGTTAGACTCGTTTGTGATGTAAACCTGCCCGGACCCGCCCGGCAAATCCAGTGGTCACAATTGTCAGCCCAATGTGAGAGGTCCTAGGCCTAAACTAAAGCATAACGGTTGTAAAGACACGAGGTTGGACTCTTTTATGTTGTAATACTTCCCGGACCCGCCCGGCAAATCCAGCTGCCATAAATGCCAGTTTAATGTGAGAGGTCTTTATGAGGTTATGGCCTGAATGAATTAAGAAATACTTAACCAGATAAACATGTAAGGTGGAACATGGGGGTTAAGTAGGTGCCTTGGGTGGCATGAGGAATCTAGGGGGTGCCCTTAGTGGAATGTGAAATACGATTAGTAAGACTTAACCAAACACACATGTAAATGAACATGACTAAGAGGGTTAAGTGGGATATACTAGTGACAAGCTTAGGTGGGTAGCTTGTGGGGGCCCATTTCGACCAGTATCCCAAACGTATCTTTGTGGGCTCGACCCAAGTCGAGGACGGGACACACATGCTGGGTTCGACTGTAAGAGGCCAAAACAGGGAGCGGTGGCAACGCAAGTCCAACGGTTTTCATATGCGTGTGTGGACCCGGGCTGGTAGGTAAGATGTTGTTGCATCGTGTAGGTATAAGCCGTGCATTCTCAAGTTGTATCGGGTTGCCACTTTAAAGGAGTGATACACCCCACTGTGGGGCCAACACGGGTATCTACGAGTAGGGAGCCGATCGAAAGTGGGTAGTGGGGTACACCTAGTGGAGATAGGGGCAGACGACACCTATGTAGTCAGCTAGGGGTACGTAAGACTATTTATAAAGTTTTTGTATGAAGCAAGTGGGATCAAACAATAGGGTGACTGGTGTGGTGCAGTGTAGTATTGTGCGGTGCATTGTAGTAATCATTCGTTAGTAATTAGGTGTGCCTTTACGGTTATCTTTAACGTTATCTTAAACGCTATCTTTATCTTCCTAAGAGTTCATAGACATTTACTTGTCTTCCAGCTTATGCCTTAGTCCAGTTATTTTGATAATAGTATTGTTAGAATTATCATACTCGCCAAACTTTATGTCTGACCCCCTCTAGGTCCTCAGGTTGGGCCCAGCTCTATTGGAGTTTGATTGAATTGCTTCATCTCTCTTTCGAAAGCTTGGACCGTTGAAGTAAAATCCAGCTTGTTATCTTTTTAATGGCTATTTATGTAATGGGATTATGTATTTTTTTTTATGAAGATGGATATTGTACTTGGTTAAGATCTATGGTTTTATGATGTAACAAACATGTTTAATTTCCGCTGCAATAAAATGAAGTTTTAGATTTCCAAGTACTATTTATTATCTGTCTTGTTGTAATTTTTCTTTTCTATATTCACTTATAACCTCCGTGGAAGTTAATGCATTCCCTTTGTGAGTGACATTAATGGACGTGGGGTGTTACACGTGGTATCAAAGCTTAAGGTTACCAAAACAGATAAAAATACTTTAGAAAAATAGTTATTTTTGGAAGAAGTGTTTTCAAAAACATGTTTTAATGAGAAATTTAAAGAGAAAAGTTTTTAAGAAAAACATAATCCCTAATAGCCACATATCTTTATCTTTCGAATTCTCCATTTTGAATCTTTCCTTTTTCGTTTCAGCATGGCTGAAGATCTTAATCTACCCGACGGTGTAACAATACCAGGATGGTATAGGAGGCTATTGGAGGCTAGGGCCGCTGCAGGCCCATCCAATGTTCCCCCACCACCAGTTGCACCCGTTCCTCCTCCTTCTCGCGTAGATACTTTTCCAAAGACGTGCAAGGAATTCAAGGTTGTGGGTGGAAAACCATTTCAAGGGTCAGATACGTTTGTTGAATCTAGAGATTGGCTTAAGGAGGTGGAAGAATTGCTAGAAATCTTTGAAGTAGAAGAAGGGAGGAGAGTTCGTTTAGCAGCTTGGTTGATGAAGGGAGAGGCCTCGTTTTGGTGGGAGGTCACTAATGGGGAGCGTCTGTTGACTCTTGGGCGGATTTCAGACGTAGTTTCGAGGCGAAGTTTCTCTCAAGGGCGGAAGAAAATCTACATATGGAAAGGTTCTTGACATTGAAGCAAGGAAGCTCATCAGTGAAAGAATATGTCAATAAATTTAATCAGTTAGCAAGGTTTGTCTTGGACATAGTAAACACGCCAGAGAAGAAGGCTCTAAGGTTCGTGAATGGCTTGAATGAACCATTGCAAGGGTTGGCTATGACCCACATCCCGATGGGGGCCACCTTTGAGAAGTTAGTAGAAATGGCGCTCATGCATAAGGAGAAAAGCGATAAAGCTGATAAGGCACCCGAGAAGAAGGGGGATCAGAAGAAACCACAATAGCAAAACAAGAAGGGTGGAAAAGACAATAATGGCAAGCGAAAGAAGAAGTGCTTTAACTGTGGAACCCCAGGCCATCTCAGCAAGAATTGCCGAAAGAAAAAGAAGACAGGCTGTTTTCATTGTGGCGATGCAGGACATTTAGTGAAGGACTGCCCAAAGAAGGGGCAGAGGGAAGGAGCTACCTCGGGAGGACAGGTGCAGGCTCTTTTGTCACCAGGGCAGGCTAGGGGACAAGTTCAGGCTCTCGCAGTCCTACCGCTACAAGAACGAGGTAGAACCATTTCTGTTGAAAGCTTAGTTTTTCTGTTTGATCATCATGTCCGTACCTTATTCGATTCGGGCGCATCACATTCGTTTATCTCTACATCATTAGTTGAATCACTGCACTTAAACACCAGTTTAGTAGAGGATCCCTTAGTTGTTTCGAATCCAATAGGGGGCTCAGCTTATTTGTCCATGATGTGTTTGGATTTGAAAATTTCCATACTTAGCGTTGAATTTAGATGTGATGCTTTTGTGTTGGGCTTCACGGGCTATGGGCTAATTTTAGGAATGGATTGGTTATCCAGAAATGGGGCCGTTCTTGATTGTGAAAGGAGAGTAGTTAGGCTCGTGACTCGCCTTGGCAACACTCTCGAAATCTTCTGTAATCCCATAAATTCGGTTATGCTAAGTTATCTAGAATCGCTTGACGCGTCTGAGGAAAATCTACGATCTTTTAGAGTGGTCCGAGAATATTCGGATGTGTTTGAGGAGGTGAAGGGCTTGCCTCCGAAGCGGGAGATAGATTTTCGAATATATCTTGTGGATAATGCGAAACCAGTATCTTTGCCAGTACGCCACATGGCTCCACGTGAAAGGAGGGAACTCGGTAAGCAAGTGAAGGAGTTGCTTGAGAAGGGGTTTATAAGACGAAGTATATCGGAGTGGGGTGCTCCAGTAGTATTTGCCATGAAGGCAGATGGGTCCCTTAGACTTTGTGTGAACTATGGAGAACTTAATAAGCTTACTAAGAAGAACAGACACCCACTGCCGAGGATTGACGATCTCTTCGATCAGTTAGTTGGCGCCTCAGTGTTTTCGCAGTTGGACTTAGCCACTGGGTTCCATCAGTAGAGAGTGGCTGAGGATAGCATTGACAAGACTTCCTTTAGCACTCCGGATGGTTTCTATGAATGGCTAGTGACGCCCTTCGGTTTGACAAACGCCCCAGCATATTTTGTTGATTTGATGAGTAGGGTGTTTAGGGAGTACCTTAACAAATTCGTGGTAGTCTTTGTAGATGACATCTTGATCTTTTCTAAGGATGAAGAAGAGCATGCCCTACATCTTTGGGAAGTGTTGGAGACCCTACGAGCGCATAGCCTTAAGGCTAAATTTTCTAAGTGTCACTTCTGGAGGAAGGAAGTACGGTTCTTAGGGCACGTGGTTTCCAAAGAAGGGATAGCCATGGATCCCGCGATGGTGGTGGCCATCCAAGATTGGAAGGTTCCTAAAAATGCTACCGAAGTGAGAAGTTTCTAGGGGTTGGCTGGCTACTATAGGAAGTTTATCAAAGACTTCGCAAAGATATCAGCTCCATTGACACGCTTGACGAAGAAGAACCCAGTTTTCACATGGGACGTAGATTGTGATGATGCATTCCAACGTTTGAAGAGAACTTTGACTTCAACCCCAGTCTTAGTATTGCCAGATGGGAGTAAGCCGTTTACAGTTTATACTGATGCTTATGGGACAGGACTAGGCGCAATTTTAATGCAAGAGGGTAGGGTAATAGCCTATGGTGGAAGGCAGTTGAGAGCGCATGAGAAAAATTATCCTACACATGACCTAGAGTTGGCGGCTATTGTTTTCGCACTTAAGTCTTGGCGTCATTATCTTCTTGGTGAGAAATTCGAACTATTCACTGACCACAAATCTTTAAAATACCTATTCTCTCAAAAGGACTTGAACTTAAGGAAGCAAAGGTGGATGGAGTTCTTAGCGTCCTACGACTTCGAAATAGCCTATACCCCTGGCAAGGGTAACGTGGTGGCAGACGCCTTAAGTAGAAAAAGATTATCCTTAAGTCCTTTGTTTATTGAGCGACGAAGTTTAGAATTCATTTCGATGTTTGACTTTAGACCTCCCGTTGACTTCGTACCCGGTTTGCTAGCATCCTTGGAGGTCAGACCTACGCTTTTGGGACGGATTGGCGAGGCACAGCGAGACGACCCACAGTTAGTTGAGTTAGTAGAAAAGCTCAAAGGAGGGGAGTCATCAAGCTATCTCTGTAGGTATACCCTAAATGATAATGGTTGGTTACGTAGGGACGGTAGACTTTGTGTACCAAAAGACGATGACCTAAGGAAGACTATTCTTTATGAAGCACATCGTTCGAAGATGACCATTCATCCCGGCGGGGACAAGATGTACAAAGACATGAAGAGAGTTTACTTTTGGGCCGGCATGAAGAAAGATGTGACCGAGTATGTCGCTAGATGCTTGGTGTGCCAACAAGTAAAAGTGGAGCAAAAGAAACCCGGTGGGTTGCTTCACCCATTGGAGGTTCCACTATGGAAGTGGGAAAGTGTCTCGATGGATTTTGTGGATGGGTTACCGCGATCAAGGAAGGGTAATACGGGAATTTAGGTTATAGTAG
Source organism: Allium sativum (assembly GCA_030737875.1). NCBI lineage: Eukaryota > Viridiplantae > Streptophyta > Magnoliopsida > Asparagales > Amaryllidaceae > Allium > Allium sativum. The sequence goes on along the minus strand of CM060915.1, from coordinate 938,466,818 downwards.
ATAGACTTACTAAAAGTGCCCATTTCATTCCCGTAAATAGTAAGAGGACTGCTCCATGGTTAGCTTCTGTATATGTCTGAGAAATAGTTCGTTTGCACGGTGTTCCTTCTAGCATAGTGAGCGACCATGATCCTATTTTCACTAGCGAATTTTGGAGAAGCTTACAAGAGGCGGTAGGGACTCAGTTATGTTTGGGCACCGCATATCATCCTTAGACAGACGACCAGACCGAGAGGGTGAATCGCATTTTAGAGGATCTGTTGAGGCTATGTTTCCTATACTTTAGGGGTACGTGGGAAGAGCATCTTCCATTGGTGGAGTTTGCATATAATAACATCTTTCAGTCCAGCATTGGTATGGCACCATTCGAAGCTCTATATGGACGACCTTGTCGTTCGCCTACATGTTGGTGGGATTCTACGGATAAGATCTTACTTGGGCCCGATATGATTAGGGAGACTTCAGAGAAGATCGACTTGATTCGAAGGAGGATGAAAGCAGCGCAAGATAGGCATAAATCTTATGCGGATAAGAGGAGGACAGATCTCGAGTTTGAAGTTGGGGACATGGTCTTTCTCAAAGTGTCTCCATTATGAAACGTTGTTCGCTTTGGGTCCGTTCGGAAATTAGCACCAAGGTTTGTAGGACCGTTTCCTATTAAGGAGAGGATTGGACGGATGGCGTATAGAGTGGAGTTTCCCGAGAGACTTAGTGATGTACATGACGTATTCCATGTGTCACATTTGAGGAAGTGCTTGCACGAGACCGCGGAAGTGGTAGAGCCGAGCTTGCTTAGAGAGGTGGAGATAGAGCGTGATGCGACAATTCGACGAGCTCCTACGCGCATTCTTGGGTCGGAGATCAAGATGTTGAGGAATCGAGAGGTCAGACTAGTGAAAGTGCAATAGGGAGATGATGAGAGCAACGCTACTTGGGAGACGGAAGAGAAGATGCGTTCATGATACCCTTTTCCTTTTGAGGGTATGTCCATTAATTTCTCCCTTATCGCTTGTCTTGTACTTATCTTATCTTTAGAGTATCCTCACGTTAGTATCTTTGACCTTTAGTTAGGATAATCCTATGGTTGAAACATGTGTTTGAGACATGTTATATATGGTGGATGCAAAGTGGATGCAAGTGTTTGCTAGTGGTTGCTCGTGGATGCATATACACACACTATTTGGCACCAGATCGGCTCAGTCACTTCATATTGCATATTGCATATATATGGATGTATTTAGTAAAATGGATGTATAATGGTTGTATTATCATATAGTTGCTGCATTCGGGTTGATGGTTGTGCACGCATATAGAATTAATATTTATCATTAAGAATCTTTTGCATACATATTGGACGCATGGCACTATCATGAATTGCGCTAAGGAGGTCGACTGAATCAGTAGACCGCCTAATTTTGCATTAGATATGGACATATAAACACACTGTGCATATAAACATTAAAGCATTAGAAGTCTTTTAAGGCCAATGGATGCTGGTGTTTGATGGTTGAGTAGATGGACGATTAGATGGTAGGATATACATTCTTCTTGACTTGGAGATTTTGGGTACGAAATCCTTTAAGGAGGGGAGAATGTATCACCCCGTAATTTTATAACATTAAAATTCACAAATTAAAGTATACTTAATTTTTAGAAAAGAAATAAGTGAAATGGGTTGCACAGAGAAATATATATAAATTGATATATATATATATATATAATTAAAAATTAAATAAATAAATATGCGAAAAAGTTCAAAACAGCGAATTGGGCGGGGGAATAACCGAACCGGCCCATTTTTGAGGTCGACCCAAGCTCCGCTGGGTCGACTAGGGGTTAATCCAGGGTGTTTGGCTATCAACCCGTGGGCCGATTCGCTCAAATGCAGATTTTGCATTTGATTGGTTCTCATGGTTCAGGGTTAATCTAATGGTCCTAAATAACTTCCTACACCTATAAATACATCCTAATGCTAACCCTAAACCTAATTAAAATAGAATAGTTATCGTCGCCATGGAAATCAATGGAGCCGTCGCCAACTAAGAAAGAAGAAAAGCAAATTCAATTCTAATTCTCTCAACCCTAAAGCAAAGCAAAACTCTCTCTTTTCTTCTCTAAATTGTGAGTATGTTGATCTTAACAAGATTATTATTATTTTAATTAGATTGAGTTATGAATGGATTATGAGTAGATGATGTGAATTATCATATATGTTGTGGTAAACCCTTTTTGCTATCATGTATATTATAAATCCAATGTTATGTGATGATGATATCTTATATGTTGTAAATCATGCTATGATGATGTTATGTATGTTGAAAGTTTTTATGCTAAGTTGTGATAAATCATACATGTTAAAATGGCCATGATGTTACCATCTATTCTAGTTAGTTCATATTAATTAAATCATCATGTTTGGGTTATGTTGATCTATATGACAAGTCACATATGCAAGTTAGATTGATTAGAAAAGTTATGAACATATGCCAAGACATCTATTATGACATTTAGAATTATGCTATGACATATGTGATATCCTATGCTAGTTCACACCATCATTATGTTGCCTAAAAACCCCATATGCAAGTTTATGTATAGATTTGGGCTATGATCATATCATATAAATTGAGACATTTAACAAGTTGACACCTTTTGATCCTTAACATGTGTAGTTTATGCAAGTTTCACCCCTATTATGATTTGATTTATTTTAATTGTCTACATGTTGTGATAATTTATCTTTGTGCTAGGTGTTAGACTATACAAGTCTAGCCTATATTATGCGTTGAATAAGCGAACGTATAAACGTGGGGTAGGGTTAATATTAAGGATTTAATATTAAAAAGCTGGGGTGCAATTGATATGATTTTGCATGCCATAAATGGATGGTCATAATTGAGTCAATTATGGACATCATTAAAAGTTGACTTAATTAATAATTTGAATAGGGAATTATTAAAACTGGGGTAAAAGATTTTAAGTGTTAATCAATGCTTACGACACGAGGTTGGACTCGTTTGTGACGTAAACCTGCCCGGACCCGCCCGGCAAATCCAGTGGTCACAAATGTCAGCCCAATGTGACAGGTCCTAGGCCTAAACTAAAGCATAACGGTTGTAAAGACACGAGGTCAGACTCTTTTATGGTGTAAGACTGCCCGGACCCGCCCGGCAAATCCAGCTGCCATAAATTCCAGTCTAATGTGAGAGGTCTTTATGAGGTTATGGCCTGAATGAATTAAGAAATACTTAACCAGATAAACATGTAAGGTGGGACATGGGGGTTAAGTAGGTGCCTTGGGTGGCATGAGGAATCTAGGGGGTGCCCTTAGTGGCATGTGAAATACGATTAGTAAGACTTAACCGAACACACATGTAAATGAACATGACTAAGAGGGTTAAGTGGGATATACTAGTGACAAGCTTAGGTGGGTAGCTTGTGGGGGCCCATTTCGACCAGTATCCCAAACGTATCTTTGTGGGCTCGACCCAAGTCGAGGACGGGACACGCATGCTGGGTTCGACTGTAAGAGGCCAAAACAGGGAGCGGTGGCAACGCAAGTCCAACGGGTTTCATATGCGTGTGTGGACCCGGGCTGGTAGGTAAGACGTTGTTGCATCGTGTAGGTATAAGCCGTGCATTCTCTAGTTGTATCGGGTTGCCACTTTAGGGGAGTGATACACCCCACTATGGGGCCAGCACGGGTATCTACGAGTGGGGTGCCGATCGAAAGTGGGTAGTGGGGTACACCTAGTGGAGATAGGGGCATACGGCACCTATGTAGTCAGCTAGGGGTACGTAAGGCTATTTATAAAGTTTCTGTGTGAAGCAAGTGGGATCAAACAATAGGGTGACTGGTGTGTTGCAGTATAGTAATGTGCGGTGCAGTGAAGTAATCATTCGTTAGTAATTAGGTGTGCCTTTACCGTTATCTTTAACGTTATCTTAAACGCTATCTTTATCTTCCTAAGAGTTCATAGACATTTACTTGTCTTCCAGCTTATGCCTTAGTCTAGTTATTTTGATAATAGTATTGTAAGAATTATCATACTCGCCAGACTTTATGTCTGACCCCCTCTATTTCTATCCTTTTTCCCCCTCCGGGTCCTCAGGTTGGGCCCAGCTCTAGTGGAGTTTGATTGAATTGCTTCATCTCTCTTTGGAAAGCTTGGACCGTTGAAGTAAAGTCCAGCTTGTTATCTTTTTAATGGCTATTTATGTAATGGGATTATGTATTTTGTTTTTATGAAGATGGATATTATACTTGATTATGATCTATGGTTTTATGATGTAACAAACATGTTTAATTTCCGCTGCAATAAAATGAAGTTTTAGATTTCCAAGTACTATTTATTATCTGTCTTGTTGTAATTTTTCTGTTCTACATTCACTTATAACCTCCATGGAAGTTAATGCATTCCCTTTGTGAGTGACATTAATGGACGTGGGGTGTTACACCTCTATTTTCCACATGGGCAGTCGAGTAGTTTATTTTGCAGATATATAAGTAGGATTCTGGATTGAAGCGTAAAGCTGTGTCCAGAGCATTGATAGTCTTCCGCTGTGTTTATTTATTTGTTTCTGCTGTGCATTGTATTACATTTATATTAAAATCATCTTCCGCTTTATTGATTATATTTCGATATACTCTGATACTTTGTACTCTGATGTAACATTATTATGATGTTTATAAAAGTCTTCTATTATTTGTTCTGATGTGTTGTATGCCCACAATTAGCGTATGCGGGATTCGAACGGTCTTGGTCGATTTAGCGATCGATTAGGTCCAAGCGAAATCTGTATCGTTACAACTGGTATCAGAGCTTTGGTTAACTCAAATCTTTGGGGTACAACTCGTTAGAACAAAATAAAAGACTCATCAGAGGTAGGATTAGTAATATCCTCTTGAAGAATCCTCATAAGAGATAGAATCGCTGGCATTCTAGAATGAGTGACTCATTAGAGATGGGGTTAGAAATGCCCCAGAATGAGTTGAGAGTTATATGTTTAGAAATATCGTATTTGTGATTATATATATAATCTATTTTTAAAAGTATGATTTTGAATATATAAAAGTTATATGAATTTGAAAAATTAATCAACAAATTGATTAAAAGTTGTGTTGTTTGATTATTTGTTTGACTAATTAAAATATTGGACTAATAAAACCAATAGGAAAAAGAGTAAGTCAAATTTAGTCAAACTGAATCAAATATTGAACTGAATAGCAAATTGTTTGTAATTGCATGCATATACATGTATATACATTGAACAGTTCATTGCAAGGAGGCTAGAGCAGAGGAATAAAATTAAATGCCCGACAAATAGGTACATGTTTAAAAATTTATTGGGTTTGGATGATTTTATGAGCCGCTTGGCTGTTTCATTTCCTTTTTTGATTGGAGAGGCCTGTATGGCAATTTCGGGATTTTCCCGGTGCTTCCGTGCAGGGGAGGTTATGGCGAAATTTTTCGAAAATTTAGGGTGTTAGCCAAAGTTTTGAAAAAATTGAAAAGTTCTTAGAAACTGAAAAGTTGAAGAACTTAAGCCATAATGAAAATAATGAAAGTTGAGTTGGTTTGTAAAACAACTTTCAGCTTCATTCCTTTCCGGGGACAAAAAGTTATAAGTGGGGGAGATTGTAATAACCCGAAAATCTGTGCCAATTTAAAATTTTAATTTTGGCAATTTTGATGAATTTTGAATATTTAAAATGAATTATTTTAAATAATAACGACGAGAAATTTATTTTGAATAGAATTAGAACGTATATATTTATTTGAATCGTCGTTAGAATATAAATATTTTATTTTAATTATAAAAGGAATTGAAAATGGCGTGGTAGTTTGAAAATTCGATTTCAAAATTCAAATGAATGTACATGATTCAAAATAAACCGGATTTTAGCAAAACCAAAAATATTAGATTCTATTTGAAAATATCTTTCCAACGAGTCCGAAGAATTGAAATTTCATAGCGGGGATAAAAAGATATGCCCAGTTGAAAATTCAGAATAGTCGTTATGGAATTCTGGCCCTTAAAAATGGAAATTTTGCAAACGACCTCTGTTTTCGACGAAACCACTTTTGTTGGTTCCGAGATGTCAAGTTATTGCTAGATTACAAAATTCGTAATTTTTAAAAGCTATATGTGAGCGTGGCAAAAGAAAACGTGTTTTGACAGTTTTTGTCAATTTCGATCGACTAAAAAATGGCCATTTTTCAAACGGTCACCAAATTTGACGAAATTAGTTTTGTTAGAACCATATCGTCAATACAAAGCTTGAAAATATTTTTTGGGAATTTTTAGAGTCCATATGTGGCCTCGGTAAATTAAAATGTACGTTCAAATATAAAATTAAATGTTTTATATTTTAATTTGAATAATAACTAACTAAAATAGTCGAATTTGCCTATGAAACATATTCCATTGTGTTCGGAATGAGGGTATTTAGCTGGAGGCGACAGTCGTTGCGTTTGATTTGGAGTTCGTATTAATAAACAAGTATTTTTGAATTGAAAGAAATTAAATAATAATAAAATATAAAATTATTTTCTATAAAACCCCTCCATCGCAGAAAAACCGTAACCCCCCGTTTAGAATTCGTGCACCGCCATATTCGTTTGAACGACCGATTTTCTCCCAACACTTCCCTCTTCGATCTGCTGATCCATTCAATGATTTTCGATATTTCAAAAACCAAATCGAAGAGCATGGCGAGGCCAATGTATTCAACGGTGGTGATCTCCTTTAGTGGCCCTAAGCTCTCGATTTTGGGGCTCAAAGCTCGTTTGCTCGAGCTGGAATTGCGGTGCGACGAGGGCACCGAACTCGAGGTGGTTGAGGTGAAAGGACGGCGGCGGCTGGAGCTTTGAAGAGGTGCCTGCCGATCAACTTCCGACCCCCCCCCCCCCCCCCGGCAGCGGCTTCGTCGAAGTTTTTGTTTGAACCGATGGGTTCAGTTGTAAACGATAGGTTATAGAAGGAGAAAGAAAAGATAACGTTTTTAAATGTTTTAGAGGTGTTAATTAATTTAATTAAAAATTTAATTATCTTAACAAGTGATTAAGGTTTAAAAGCTTATATCTTGTTCATATGACGTCGGAACCCGACGATTTCAGGACCATTGGAATCTTATCAAAAAGCTCTACAACATGAAGCTGACTAGGACAAAAAAAGAGTAAATCAGAATTTCGAGCAATTTCAAATCCAAACTATTCTGAAATTCAAATAAAACTGACGCAGTGGATCCCAATGTGAGAATTCTCTCACTGTAATTTTTCTTGTACAGTTATCTATTGTATAACCGCATATATGAACTGCTCCCCGTTGTCCACAGACCATGGACGACTTGTTTTCTTGTATTCTGTGTGAAAATATATATGTGATATGAAATGAAATGATATATATATATATGATGTGAAATAATATAAATATATGTATACGATGTGAAATAATATATAATATATATATACGATGTGGAATAAAATGTATATACTATATGAGATTATATATATGCCATGTGAAATAAAATGTAAATACGATATGAAATTATATATAAATGCGATGTGAATGAAATGTATATACGATATGAAATTATATATGAATGCGATGTGAATGAAATGTATATACGATATGAAATTATATATAAATGCGATGTGAATGAAATGTATACACGATATGAAATTATATATAAATGCGATGTGAATGAAATGTATATACGATATGAAATTATATATAAATGTGATGTGAATGAAATGTGTATACGATATGAAATTATATATAAATGCGATGTGAATGAAATGTATATACAATATGAAATTATATATAAATGCGATGTGAATGAAATATATATACAATATGAAATTATATATATATATTTACAATGTAAATTGAAATATATATACGATGAGAATTGAAATTCGAATTAAATTGAAATAGAATTGAAATTCGAATTAAATTGAAATAGAATAGGAAATGAATTTGAAATTCGAATTAAATTGAAATAGAATTGGAAATGAATTTGAAATTCGAATTAAGTTGAAATGAATTTGGAATTCAAGTTGAATTGAAATGAATTTAAAACGATTTATAAAATTCATTTTGAATGGAAATCGACGAAATATATATAATATATGTAATGGCCTGAATAGAACGCGCCGCGCTGCGGCAGTTCGCGAATTTCGACCATTGAATTCGAAGGGACATTATGGGAGATCTGACCGTCGGATTCTCCTACAACCAGAACCATTGGGTTCGTATCGAAAAGAGGTTTCCAAAGAATATTAGAGATTTGAAATCTAATGATTGGATTTGGAATTATGTCCAAATCAAATTTGGGAAAGGTCGATGTAAGTGCAGTTCGATGGTCGTTTATGGAAATCGACTATATGGGCCTTGATAAAATTATTAAAAATATCAATAATTTGTGTAAAATCATAATAAACGATTTGGAAAGAATTGGGATGAAAAATTCCATGGTTGAAAAGATAAAAATAGATTTTTATCGAAATGAACTAGTTTTGAACTAGAATTATAATCCATTTATTTTTAAAATAAATAAATTGGATTTGAAATGGTTTTAAAAATAACCAGAATTTCCAATATATGAATTGGAATTGATTTGAATCAAAATCATCTTTGGAATATTTCGATATTTGATTCCGTGATTATACAGATATTGTGGACGAATTTGGAAGATATATATATATATATCGTTATTCCATTAAGATATTTGTTGATTTCAGAATTTGATATTGAATATAAGCCGTATATATTATATTCAGAGCCATGTATTTAATATAAAATGGGATTTTGAGTTTATCATGAACTGTGTTTAAATGACATTGGTTCTTTAACCCAGTTAAACAGTATTAATGTCCAGAAAGTTGAACAATCAATAAGAAATGATTTTTGAGATCGAAAAAAATTGCAGTGGAATAAGCCTTTAATTAGATTGTGAATGTATATATGGTAATTAAATTACCAAAATATTAAATGTGATCAAACCAAATACACTTGGTTGTTGATATTGATTGGGATTGATTGATTGTTTGGATTGTGCTTGACCAGTTTATGAGCAAGATATGCTTCTCCATTTAGCATTGGGTCGGGTAGAAATACTAGTATGCTAACATCTTGTGAAACACTTCACAATTTGACTATGAGATGTGTAGCGCTATTGTAGTGTTCATGTAATAACCCGCATTAGCAGAGGTATTATAATTAATTTATTTAATTATATAAATAGTGATATAGTGGATTTAATGGTCGTGGAATTAAATAATGGTGAATATTTAATTAAAATAATAAATTAAATAATATATTTAATTCTGAAATAATTAGAATTGACTGAAATGGCAATATGGTGTGAACTGGATCATCTGCGATATTTAATTCAGTTTAGAATTGAATTAGAATAACGAATATATTATATAAACGATAGTTTGAATGTATAATTATACTATAATTAAAATCGAGCTTGAAATGGCGCTGTAGTTCGTAATATGGCGATTTGAACTTCAACTGAATGTACATGATTCGATTTAAGCCGGATTTCTGTGAAACAAGAAACGTGTGGAGCTGGCGGAGTATATCTCTCTAGTGGAAGAGAAAAATTGGGATTTTGTCGTGTAGACTTTGATTTACGTCCAAATCAAATTTCAGAAAAAGTCGCTGTGGAATTCCTATATAATTTGCAACGCTTTATTTACGTTATAAAAGGGTTTTCAATATATTTGAAAATCGGGTTTGAATTTAGACAAGGTTCTTTTGGGACATAACGATAATTTAATTTTTAGAATTTTATTGTAATTTTTAATTAATTAAATAAGCAACTTTTTATATGGAGTATTTTGCAACCTATAATCAACATTTTGGGGTTCCACAAAATGAGTTAAACTACCAGTATTATTATATTTTTGGAACCGTGAGGTATGGCTCGACACGGTCGTATTTTCATTTCTGTCTATGATAATATGGATGTGAACAAAAATGGTTGATTATAAAAGAATATAAAAATATATAGATATTTTGATCCCCTCTTCCTGTGTAGAGCTGCGTGGCCTTATATTTTTCCTCAAACCGTTTGTGTGGTCAAGCAGAAGCCAGCGGATACACGATTGAATTGAATGGCTTAAACTCCCAACACTCTTCTATAAATTGAGCAACTAAACCTAATTCCCATTTTTGGTTCATCAAAACGAGACGCCACGAGATAATTTTCTCAACAAAGAATTTCAATCGAAGAAATTCAAAAGAAAAATCAAAACAATTCCTGAAAATCGTGAAATAATTATGCTTAAGCTCCTGGGATCTTGCTCTTAAATTCTATATCGTTCATTTTGAGTTCGAACTCGACTTGACTCGCTGCTGACCTTGGAGTCGTGAGCTAGGCTTGCGGCATTGTTTCAGGCGGATTGAGGAGGGTTCGACACCTGGGTTGGCGTGCTGTTTCCAAGTAGAGGAGTACATGGGTGATCGTATTTTTTGTTATTATTTGAAGTGCGAAAGTCAGATTAGGGGAAAGAGGAGTAAGTGCTGAAGTTTGTTCGAATTTATGGAGGGGAAGGTGACGAGGTGTTTTGTGAGAAGGAGATAACGAAGAGATGGAAGTTGTTTGGGTGCGTAGGCTTTTGCTGAGGGGTATGGGAAATGGGGTGTTCGAACGCGATGGAGAGGTTGAGTGCGAGCTTGACCAGACGATGTTAAGGTGATATAGATTTCAGCGTGGAGTTTGTTACGGTGAGGTTTATTTTGGAAGATGGTGAAGACAGGAAGGAGATGAAGTACATTATTTTGTAATGATGGAGAAGCTTTGCTGCTCACTTAAAGGGGTACGGCATGGGTCGAATTTGTTGCGGCTTTTGGGTCTGAGAATTTAAGAGGTGAGGATAAAGCGCAAATTTACTGTAAGCACGTTATAAAAGAAAGTTTAGTTTAATATTTGGTAGTTAATACTATATGAATTTTCGTAAAAAGGAAAATGGGGAGTAGGCGACTGTTTGATATTGGAAGACAGTGTATTATCATCTTACAATAGTTTTTGCATATTTCTGTAGCGACTAGGATCCAAAATGTTAAAGGGAGGAAAGAGGGACTTAACGTGTGGCAATGGACATGAAGGGGACTGGAAGGATTTGGTGGAGTTTGGTGTGAGTTGCATGTTAGGTTTTGATCGGAGGATAGTTTTGTTGATTGGGGAAAGGGAGTACACGAGCAGGAAGGTGCTGTAATAGCCATGAAACCACTTGAGCTTGTATTTGTTTGGAAGGGCAAGGAACAGGAAGCATTGGCATGGTGACAAGTAGTTGGAGTATTCGCATTTCCCTGTTAGAAAGGAAATGGGTTTTCATTTCTTAGTGGAACTTGGAGGAACGAGAGTTATAACCAAGTTGGATTGTTGTTTCAACTAGGATCGCGTAACACCCCGTAATTCTGCAACACAAAGATTCACGAATCAAGGCAGAGTTAAAAGTTAAATTCAAAATCAGGGGAAACGGGCTGCGCCCTTGCGTTCATCTCGGAATTCTGCATGAAAACGAGTCCAAGTTTGCGTAAATCGGAGTCCGTATGTGGAAGATATGGCCTCGGGAAGTATCAGCGAAGTTCAAATTTCAAAACAGTTCAGAAAAGCGAATTCAAATTCAAAATCGGACCCAGATTGGGCTGGGCGGGAATTTTCCCGCCCAAGGCACCCAGGTCGACTGGGTAGTCGACCTGGGTCACCCAGGTCGACTGGGTAGTCGACCTGGGGGTCGACCCGCCCCCGCTTTTTCCAGCTTTCTTAACCTGGTTCGTTCTTCTGTATCCGGACGCCATTCTGACCAGATTCGTTGACTTCTACACTATATAAACAGCCTTGGTCTTCTTCTCTATTCACAATTCTTTTCTATCCTTATGCTGCCTCTGAGAAATGAATAAGTAAGTGAGTAAGATAAATATATAAATTAAATCAAGACGAGGAAATGATGCTCGAGACTTTCAAGAGGAGGTTCAAGTCAAGCTAGGATTCAAGTAAAGATTCAAACGACTGCAACGACTGTCTTTCTATTCTAATCTAATTTCTGTAAGTCAGTTACTTCTCATATTTGAACGTTTCTCTTTTCGTGACATGAAATTAAAGGAATAAAAGAGTATGCCAAATCTTTCTATTCGAATCGGTGCCTATTTCTTTGGACCTAATTAAGAACTGTCACGATTCAAGGACAAATAAGACCGTGACTATGAAACTATGGACCTTAGAACCATATGCCTCTTTGACTATGAACATTGCCTATGACTATGAACATTGCCTATAACTATGTACATTGCCTATGACTGTGACTGTGACTATGAGAATTATTTCCTAGACTGTGAACACAAGCCTATGCCTTTGATTAGAAAACATAAACTATTGCCTATAACATAACAGGGGCAACTATGATTAAACACCTATGATTCATGACTAGGAAAGTGTTGCTTAAGTTTTATGAAATTGGGTCTAAACCCAACTATCTACTCTGTCTATTCTTGGTTTTCTTTGGTTTTAGACCTTGGGAATTTACCTATTAAGTTAGGTCTACCCATGTTCTTGAACCTATGTCTCTATTCTATCTATTCTTGGTTTTCTTTGGTTTTAGACCTTGGGAATTTACCTATTAAGTTAGATCTACCTATGTTCTTGAACCTACGTCATTATTCAACCCTTTTTATGCTAGTTATTATGTCTATCTTTTGCGTAGCAATCTTTGGTTCATTCCCTACTTTCTACGAATCTAGATTTATCTATAATCTAGATTGAATCACGATTATACGAACGGTGGGAATACGATTTGGGGAAAGTATGAAATTTACTAGAAATGTAGTTTAAAAACTTGGAAATTGGCATAAATTGGGAACACGTATTATGGCATGTTCATAAGAATGCAAATTGGATAAATTTGGCATGAATTATAGGATGTGTAATTTGAATCTAGTATTGACTTGTAAATCTAACATTTACATGGATTGTGTACTAGAATAATAAGTCTAGTTTGACATGAACCGTAATTAGAATGTAAATCAGAATTGGATTAGCTAACTTGGCATAATAAGTATATTGGCATAAATTTGAAATAGGCCGTAATTGGGAGTACTTGTCAGGTTTAGCAAAATCATGGTTAGTGGCATTTAATTTGGTATAGTTCACATACCAAAAGGCATAAATATGGTATAGAGGGGAAAATGGGTCGTAAGAATAAATGTTGACAATTTACATTAAAAGAGGAATTAGGAAATAAGTAAACTAGGAATGATTTACTTATAGAATTTGTCCTAAATGAGAAATGTAAATTTAGACAAATTAAAGGTTTCTTAACGACATCTCTTTTAATAATACACCAGAAAGTTCTAGGGTGACAGAGAGGATAGTGTCTAGGCTTGGGTTTCGAAAATACAAGTTTCTTGCTCTCCCTGGCTATCCCTAACTGATCCGACAGGACGGGATGGTTACTTTCAAAACCTGATTTGAAAATTAGTCAAAACCCTTGAACTAAAAAACACGAATAGGCCTAACCCGAGGTTAGAATGAGTTGCGATGTAAATCTGCCCGGAACCAACCGGCACATTCAGTAATCGCAACAATCTCTGTTAATGTGAGTGGTCGTGGCTTTAGTCTATTTAATTAAAGCTAGAACAAGAATGGTAGGGTTATGTTCACTAAGACACTTAACCAATTCAACATGATAACCAGACCAGTGGGTGGGGTTAGGTTCTTCACACAGTTAAGCTAGAATGGGAGGGTTAAGTCCATAGGAACACTTAACCAACTTAACACAGTTAAGCTTGGATGGGAGGGTTAAGTCAATAGGAACACTTAACCAACTTAACACAGTTAAGATAGGATGGGAGGGTTAAGTCCATAGGAACACTTAACCAACTTAACACAGTTAAGCTAGAATGGGAGGGCTAAGCCCATAGAGACACTTAACCAAACTCAAGGTAGCAAGACAAGATTTGTAGGGGTTAAGTAAAGTTAATACACTTAGCCAAATTAACATGTTAACTAGACTAGAGGTTGGGGTTAAGTAAAATCTAATACACTTAGCCAATTTGATATGTTAGTTGGGCAAGACCGTAGGGTTAAGTAAACTTGAACACTTAACCATCAAGTTGTGATAAAGGAATAAGGCTAAGTCTATAACATGAAGGGATAATACTTAACCACAAATAACATGTTAGTTAAAACAGACGGGCAAGGTTAAGTTAAAAAGGAACACTTAACCAATACAGGATGAATGGGTAGGGTTAAGTAATAAGAAATACTTAACCAATATAACTTGGTTTGTGGTGGGGTTAAGTCAACATGGATTACTGATAACACTTAACCAGTTTAACAGGATAAATGAAAAGGGTTAAGTTAGCTTGAATTGACTAATGACACTTAACCAATCCAAATTGACGGGAAACAGAACTAAGTAGTAAATCTTAGTTAAGAAAACAACGATTCTGGAAACTAAGTGGTAAATCTTAGTTAGTAAAACTAAGTCGTAATTCTTAGTATAACACGGGAAGGAGCGAATGTCCATCTGAGTAAAAAGGAGGCTCCAACGAATTAGTGTACGAAGCCCGAGGCTTCGTGGGGACGTGAGGGTACTCTTGGTATCCCTCTATGAGGCTACAGATGATCCTCCTGGGCTCACAGAGGTTAAGGTCTGCGTAGAAGAACCAGGGGTATGCCTTGGTTGCAATACATGGCAACCTAAAGGCTAGGATGGACCGGCGTGATTCGGCGAGAAAACGGTAGCCCTATGTTAGCAACTCGTCGTCTACCATCCATCTTCAGTCAATCGAGATACGTGAAGCGGAAAGGCGGAGAACTCCAAAAGACCATATACTTGCTATCTAGTTATGGGTAAGGATGGCCATAGGATAGTAGGGCACCGGGGGCCTGCGTATAGTTCTCATTTTTCAAGGTGTGTGTTCCATTCGTTGAGGGAGGGGTCAAGTAGGACCATAGCCACTGGAATAAAAACAGACCTGAGCATCTACATCGGCAGATATCTGAAAGCTCCCGACCAAGTTCTGTATTCCTTGATTTGCCCTGCCACAGGACTCGGGCCGCACATTACAGGACATGTGCATCTAGACAGGCGATAACGATTCGCGATACATGCGTGGGGAAGTCTAGGAACATATACCACTCTAGGTAGTGTGTCCTGGACTTGGGGGCATCGTTCGACAGGTAGCATAATCCCTATTTGGACTAGGTGGCATAAACCCTGAATCCGAGAAGCGTTCAGCAGATAGCGAAAAACTCTAGTTGAATCTAGAAAGCACTTGATAGAAAACCCTAGATTAAATCTAGGTAATAAACAATAAATGTATGCCTGAAGGCGATGGAAAATACAGGGATTAGGATCACGTTATCGTTACTAGTTGGGACATTAGTTAGGTGGTGCAGAGATAATAGAAATCTGTATAACAAGGAAATAGCGAAGCGGCAAAAGTATTAGAGCATATCCAGTTTATCTTATCTTAGCATATCTTGTGATTATCTTGTCTAATCTTGCTGACCCTATCGTCATGGTGTTATTTTGTATTCAGTTAATTCATGTCGTTTTGTTTTTCCATGTTCACATGCTAGAAGTTACTGAACTTACTCAGGCTTTATGTCTAACTCTGTTTTTCTTTCGTCTTCTTTTCTTCCGTTTCCCCCCAGGTAGTAAAGGAGGGAATAGTATAGCTCAGGTTAAGTTGGATTGTCACTCTTCCCCAGCTTGAAGATTTGTCGAAGTTTTGCTTGGATTCTCTTTTCAAATGCAATGGCTGGCTCTTGCTAAAATCAAGAATATAAATGTTGTTTTTATGCTTCTTTATTTTGTAAGACAGATGATACTCTGATATTGTAAAGAAATCATTGTACAAACTATTTTATCAATAAAGCAAAGTTTTATTTTCCGCTATTTAATTTCCGTCTGTCTTGTAATTTATCTGCATCTTTTACCCTAAATGCTCCACAGAACTTAGTGCATTCCCTTTGTGAGTGACACTAACGGATGTGGGGTGTTACACGTGGTATCAGAGCTGAAGGTTACCGGATCAGATAAAGGATTTGAAAAATTATTTTCAAAACAGTTTTAAAAGAAGCATTTTCGAAAGAATAGATTTGTTTTAAAGGCACATTCCCCAAAGCCATACGCACTATCTTCTCTTCCTCTGTTTGAATTCTTGTCTCCTTCTTTCTTGAGTCTCTGGGACTCCTGGCTTTCTGGGAGGTAACCTCATCGATGGGCGAAGTAGTGCCCGGCTTCCATCCATAACCGTAGTAATTTCACCTACGGCCAGTTTTCTTTCAAGCTTATAGGGTTTTCTGTACGATGGAGGCAGCTTTCGAGAGATTTGTCAACATGGTTACACACGGAAGGAGATGAGGAGTTTGGCAAAGGAGCACAACCCTAGGATGAGGAATTCATGGATGTAGATTTAGCTCACAAAGGAGGAAGGAATTATAAAACCTAAGACAAGAGGAAGTATCTTTACTAGGGTATGATAGGGCATATGAGTAAGGACAAGGGCAAGAATGAGGAACAATATTTTCAGAAGGGCAAGTACATACTTTCACCACCAAGCGTACCTAGGAGAAAAGTAGTAAAGTTCTTTTGGAAGAGTCTAGTCTTGTTGTTCGTACTCTTTCGGTTTTAGCGCTTCGCATTTGTTCATATCCACTTCCATAGTTGAGTCTCTGCACCATAGTACTTGTATAGTAGAAAGATCCCACTAGAGTCTCAAATCCAATTGGTGGTCCGACCAGTTTATTTTTGGTTAGTAGGGATTTGATAATAGCTATTGAGTTTGCTTATATCATCTCACATAGATCGTCTAAATTCGGAGGAGATATTCCTTGGGTGCTTGTCTGATATTGGTTTAGGCCTTTGGGGCTTGTACTTGAGGAATGTCGAGTTCGACTAGGATGGGATTGCGTGAGAGATGAGTAGTTGTGACAGGCAAAGAGCACGTAGTCACCTTTCGACCCTTATAGTTATGGCATGGTGGATGAGAGGGAGACCTCTAATCATCTTAGTACATATACTTGGTACCGTGATTGACATCTGTTTATTTTGGAAATGGAGATCAGGAACATCACAATCGTGAAATTAAATTAGTTAAGATACAGTGGAGTAAAGCTCAAGAAGGCTAGATACTAGCATCATACCCTTTTTCCTTAGGGGTGCATCCTTGATTTTTTTTTGTAGGAGCTTTACGCATAATTGTTTCTCTCTTTCCAAAATTATATCCTCTAGGTCGTATCTTCGATCCTTAGGTAGAAGCCAATGGATGTAAACATGTATTCGAAACATGTTATGGTTGATGGTTGCAAGTGGTTGCTAATGGATGCTCGAGGATGCATATGCATACGCATTAGACACTAGATCAGTTCGGACGCTTTCATATTGCATTTACAGATATGTATTTGTTTGCAAATTGAACTTGATATGTTATCATATGGATGCTGCATATGGATGAATGGCTATGCACACATGTAGTATTTACATAACTAGGGATGCTTGCATACATGATTGGACGCATGGCACTGACATGATTTGCATTAAGGAGGTCAACTGAATCAGTAGACCACCTGATCTTGCATTAGATAAAGACATATACACACACTATGCATATGAACATGAAAGCATTAGAAATCTTTTAAGGACAATGAATGCCTGTGATTGAATGGCTGAGCAGATGGGTGATTGGATGGTAGGACACATTCTTCCTAACTTGAAGATTTCGAGGACGAAATCCTTTTAAGTGGAGGAGAATGTAACACCCCGTAATTCTGCAACACTAAGATTCACGAATTAAGGCAGAATTAAAAGTTAAATTCAAAATCAAGGGAAACAGGTTGCGCCATTGCGTTCGTCTCGGAATTCTACATGAAAACGAGTCTAAGTTTACGTAAATCGGAGTCCGTATGAGGAAGATATGGCCTCGGGAAGTTTCAGCGAAGTTCAAATTTCAAAACAGTTCAGAAAAGCGAATTCAAATTCAAAATCGGACCCAGAATGTGCTGGGCGGGAGTTTTCCCGCCCAAGGCACCCAGGTCGACTAGGTAGTCGACCTGGGCACCCAGGTCGATTGGGTAGTCGACCTGGGTCACCCAGGTCGCCTGGGTAGTCGACCTGGGGGTCGACCCGCCCCCGCTTTTTCCAGCTTTCTGAACCTGGTTCGTTCTTCTGTATCCGGACGCCATTCTGAACAGATTCGTTGACTTCTACACTATATAAACAGCCCTGGTCTTCTTCTCTATTCACAATTATTTTCTATCCTTATGCTGCCTCTGAGAAATGAATAAGTAAGTGAGTAAGATAAATATATAAAATAAATCAAGACGAGGAAATGTTGCTCGAGACTTTCAAGAGGAGGTTCAACTCAAGCTAGGATTCAAGTGAAGATTCAAACGACTGCAACGACTGTCTTTCTATTCTAATATAATTTCTGTAAGTCAATTACTTCTCAGATTTGAACGTTTCTCTTTTCGTGACATGAAATTAAAAGAGTATGCAAAATCTTTCTATTCGAATCTGTGCCTATTTCTTTGGACCTAATTAAGAACTGTCATGATTCAAGGACAAATAAGACCGTGACTATGAAACTATGGACCTTAGAACCATATGCCTCTTTGACTATGAACATTGCCTATGACTATGAACATTGCCTATGACTATGAACATTGCCTATGACTGTGACTGTGACTATGAGAATTATTTCCTAGACTATGAACACAAGCCTATGCCTTTGATTAGAAAACATAAACTATTGCCTATAACATAACAAGGACAACTATGATTAAACACCTATGATTCATGACTAGGAAAGTGTTGCTTAAGTTTTATGAAATTGGGTCTAAACGCAACTATCTACTCTGTCTATTCTTGGTTTTCTTTGGTTTTAGACCTTGGGAATTTACCTATTAAGTTAGGTCTACCCATGTTCTTGAACCTACGTCTCTATTCTGTCTATTCTTGGTTTTCTTTGGTTTTAGACCTTGGGAATTTACCTATTAAGTTAGGTCTACCCATGTTCTTGAACCTACGTCGTTATTCAACCCTTTTTATGCCAGTTATTATGTCTATCTTTTGCATAGCAATCTTTGGTTCATTCCCTACTTTCTACGAATCTAGATTTATCTATAATCTAGATTGAATCACGATTATACGAACGGTGGGAATACGATTTGGGGAAAATATGAAATTTACTACAAACGTAGTTTTAAAACTTGGAAATTGGCATAAATTGGGAACACGTATTATGGCATGTTCATAAGAATGCAAATTGGATAAATTTGGCATGAATTATAGGATGTGTAATTTGAATCTAGTATTGACTTGTAAATCTAGCATTTACATGGATTGTAAACTAGAATTATAAGTCTAGTTTGACATGAACCGTAATTAGAATGTAAATCACAATTGGATTAGCTAACTTGGCATAATAAGTATATTGACATAAATTTGAAATAGGCCATAATTGGGATTACTTTTCAGGTTTAGCAAAATCATGGTTAGTGGCATTTAATTTGGTATAGTTCACATAACAAAAGGCATAAATATAGTATAGAGGGGAAAATGGGCCGTAAGAATATATGTTGACAATTTACATTAAAAGAGGAATTAGGAAATAAGTAAACTAGGAATGATTTACTTATAGAATTTGTCCTAAATGATAAATTTAAATTTAGACAAATAAAAGGTTTCTTAACGACATCTCTTTTAATAATACACCATAAAGTTCTAGGGTGACAGAGAGGATAGTGTCTAGGCTTGGGTTTGGAAAATACAAGTTTCCTGCTCTCCCTGGCTATCCCTAACTGATCCGACAGGACGGGATGGTTACTTTCAAAACCTGATTTGAAAATTAGTCAAAACCCTTGAACTAAAAAACACGAATAGGCCTAACCCGAGGATAGACTGAGTTGCAATATAAATCTACCCGGAACCAACCGGCACATCCAGTAATCGCAACAATATCTATCTAATGTGAGTGGTCGGGACTTTAATCTATTTAATTAAAGCTAGAACAAGAATGGTAGGGTTAAGTTCACTAAGACACTAAACCAATTCAACATGATAACCAGACCGGTGGGTGCGGTTAGGTTCTTAACACAGTTAAGCTAGAATGGGAGGGTTAAGTCCATAGGAACACTTAACCAACTTAACACAGTTAAGCTAGGATTGGAGGGTTAGGTCCATAGGAACACTTAACCAACTTAACACAGTTAAGCTAGAATGGGAGGGCTAAGCCCATAGAGACACTTAACCAACCAACCGACACATCCAGTAATCGCAACAATATCTGTCTAATGTGAGTGGTCGGGGCTTTAATCTATTTAATTAAAGCTAGAACAAGAATGGTAGGGTTAAGTTCACTAAGACACTTAACCAATTCAACATGATAACCAGACCGGTGGGTGGGGGTAGGTTCTTAACACAGTTAAGCTAGAATGGGAGGGTTAAGTCCATAGGAACACTTAACCAACTTAACACAGTTAAGATAGGATGGGAGGGTTAAGTCCATAGGAACACTTAACCAACTTAACACAGTTAAGCTAGGATTGGAGGGTTAAGTCCATAGGAACACTTAACCAACTTAACACAGTTAAGATAGGATGGGAGGGTTAAGTCCTAGGAACACTTAACCAACTTAACACGGTTAAGCTAGAATGGGAGGGCTAAGCCCATAGAGACACTTAACCAAACTCAAGGTAGCAAGCCAAGATTTGTAAGGGTTAAGTAAAGTTAATACACTTAGCCAAATTAACATGTTAACTAGACTAGAGGTTGGGGTTAAGTAAAATCTAATACACTTAGCCAATTTGATATGTTAGTTGGGCTAGACCGTTGGGTTAAGTAAACTTGAACACTTAACCATCAGGTTGTGATAAAGGAATAAGGCTAAGTCTAAAACATGAAGGGATAATACTTAACCACAAATAACATGTTAGTTAAAACAGACGGGCAGGGTTAAGTTAAAAAGGAACACTTAACCAATACAGGATGAATGGGTAGGGTTAAGTAATAAGAAATACTTAACCAATATAACTTGGTTTGTGGTGGGGTTAAGTCAACGTGGATTACTGATAACACTTAACCAGTTTAACAGGATAAATGAAAAGGGTTAAGTTAGCTTGAATTGACTAATGACACTTAACCAATCCAAATTGACGGGAAAGAGAACTAAGTAGTAAATCTTAGTTAAGAAAACAACGATTCTGGAAACTAAGTGGTAAATCTTAGTTATTAAAACTAAGTAGTAATTCTTAGTATAACACGGGACGGAGTGAATGTCCGTCTGAGTAAAAAGGAGGCTCCAACGAATTGGGGTACGAAGCCCGAGGCTTCGTGGGGACGTGAGGGTGCTCTTGGTATCCCTCTGTGAGGCTGCAAATGATCCTCCTGGGCTCACAGAGGTTAAGGTCTGCGTAGAAGAACCAGGGGTATGCCTTGGTTGCAATACATGGCAACCTAAAGGCTAGGATGGTCTGGCGTGATTTGGCGAGAAAACGGTAGCCCTGTGATAGCAACTTGTCGTCTACAATCCATCTTCAGTCAATCGAGATACGTGAAGCGGAAAGGCGGAGAACTCCAAAAGACCATATACTTGCTATCTAGTTATGGGTGAGGATGGCCATAGGATAGTAAGGCACCGGGGGCCTGCGTATAGTTCTCATTTTTCAAGGTGTGCATTTCATTATTTGAGGGAGGGGTCAAGTGGGACCATAGCCACTGGAATAAAAACAGACCTTAGCATCTGCATCGGCAGATATCTGAAAGCTCCCGACCGAGTTCTGTATTCCTTGATTTGCCCTGCCACATGACTCGGGCCGCACATTACAGGACATGTGCATCTAGACAAGCGATAATGATTCGCGATACATGCGTGGGGAAGTCTAGGAACATATACCACTCTAGGTAGTGTATCCTAGACTTGGGGGCATCGATCGACAGGTAGCTTAATCCCTAGTTGGACTAGGTGGCATAAACCCTGAATCCGAGAAGCGTTCAGCAGGTAGCGAAAAACTCTAGTTGAATCTTGAAAGCATTTGATAGAAAACCCTAGATTAAATCTAGGTAATAAACAATAAATGTATGATTGAAGGCGATGGAAAATACAGGGATTGGGATCACGTTATCGTTACTAGTTGGGACATTAGTTAGGTGGTGCAGAGATAATAGAAATCTGTATAACAAGGAAATAGCGAAGCAGCGAAAGTATTAGAGCATATCCAATTTATCTTATCTTAGCATATCTTGTGATTATCTTGTCTAATCTTGCTGACCCTATCGTCATGGTGTTATCTTGTATTCAGTTAATTCATGTCGTTTTGTTTTTCCATGTTCACATGCTAGAAGTTACTGAACTTACTCAGGCTTTATGTCCGACTCTGTTTTTCTTTCCTCTTCTCTTCTTCCGGTCCCCCCCCCCCCCAGGTAGTAAAGGAGGGAATAGTATAGCTCAGGTTAAGTTGGACTTTCACTCTTCCCCAGCTTGAAGATTTGTCGAAATTTTGCTTGGATTCTCTTTTCAGATGCAATGGCTGGCTCTTGCTAAAATCGGGGAATATAAATGTTGTTTTTATGCTTCTTTATTTTGTAAGGCAGATGATACTCTGATATTGTAAAGAAATCATTGTACAAACTATTTTATCAATAAAGCAAAGTTTTATTTTCCGCTGTTTAATTTCCGTCTGTCTTGTAATTTATCTGCATCTTTTACCCTAAATGCTCCACAGAACTTAGTGCATTCCCTTTGTGAGTGACACTAACGGATGTGGGGTGTTACAGATCGGGAAAAAAGGAAGAAAAAGGGAATTAGTTAATGGTAATCAATTTTGGTTATTTTATAACTAATTATAATACACATAAAACTTATAACATTAATTTATAGGTTATATGTGAACAGAATTACATGAAACAAATACCGTCGGAATCGTATGGGAAAATACTACACGTACAAGCTGTAATGGAATGAATCAGAGCCTTTGGAATTTTATGTAGTTTCAAACTCTTGTTTAAAACTATATGAAGCAACGTAGAAATCATCAACTGCGAACCAATGTGAGTAAATCTCACTAACCCTGAACAGTTTATAATTTCATGTTGTATTTTTAGAACTATTAAATATTGGCTGATAGACTGTGTGTTGATTGTTTGATTGAACTGCTAGTCAGTTAGTTGAATTTCTATATCGATTCTGTTTAACAGAATATATCATATGGAACTGAAAGTGATGTTATCTATATTGTTTAACATCTATGATGCAGGGAAACAGGTTGGAGGAATCCAACTGGATTCCTCAACATTTATTTTTCTGTGATTCATATATTGTGATATATGATGTGATATATAATCTGTTTTCGATTATATGTGTTTGAACGATACTGATCATCGTGATTTGATATGTTGAATACCATAACATACCGAAATGTTGATAAGGGAATATTTTCAAAGTGATATTTGAAAATAAAATATTTATAAATGGAATATTTATAATTAAGAAATATTTATAAATTGGAATATTTATAAATAGGAGATATTTAGAAAAAGGGAAAACGTTATAAAAAGGAAACTGTTATAAGAAGGAAATCATTTTAAAGTGGAGAACCATTACTAAAAGTAAATCTTTAAAATGAATAAATGTTGTTAAAAAGGAAATCTTTATAAAGCGAATAAAGGAGTTAAATCGAATATGGTATTCCAAAGGAGTTAAATCGAATATGGTATTCGAAAGTAGTAAATCAAATTAGTTATTCGAAAGGAGTTAAATCGAATATGGTATTCGAAAGTAGTAAATCGAATTAGTTATTCGAAAGGGGTTAGTCGAGTCGAGTAAATTGAATAGAGTTATCGAATATTAGTTTATTCGAATAGAGTTAAAGGAAAAGAGTTATCGATTAGTTTAATCGAAGTGAGTAATCGAATATAGTTTATTCGAAAGGAATTATCGAATATGAATATTCGAAGTGAGTAATCGAATAAAGTTTATTCGATAGGAATTATCGAATTTGGTTATTCGAAGTGAGTAATCGAATATGGTTTATTCGAAAGGAATTTCGAATTTGGTTATTCAAAGGAGTTATCGAATTTAGTTATTCAATGGAGTTAATCGATCAGAGTTAAAGCAAAGGAGTTAATCGAATATAGTTTATTCGAATAGAAATCAAAGGAGTTAATCGAATATAGTTTATTCGAATAGAAAGCAAAGGAGTTAATCGAATATAGTTTATTCGAATAGAAAGTAAAAGGAGTTAATCGAATATAGTTTATTCGAATTATATAAAGGAGTTAATCGAATATATGGTTTATTCAAATAAAATTAAAAGAGTTATCGAATATAGTTTATTCGATAGGAGTTAAGTGAATAGAGTTAGAGTTAAATCAAAAGAGTTAAGTGAATAGAATAAATTAAATAGAGTTATCGAATATACCTTATCGAAGGAAAGAATTTTCGAATAGAAAAACTTTGAAAGAGAGTTACGTAAGGAAGTTTGTTAAAGAATTAGAAAGGTGAACTTTGTCTATTTCAAGGTTAGAACGTTGTTCAGTTAAGGTCTGAGAGGTAGTATTACCCCAACTTGATTGACTTCATTTTTAACTAAGGAATGGTTAAGGTTCGATAGTAAAGGATGGTTAAGTGAATTTAGTAATTAAAGGAAATGGTTTGAGTTGGCATCGCGATGGTTTGTTTAAACATCTGTCTAAGTCCAATGAAAAACTTTGGAAATGTTTTCCAAATAAGAAACCAAAAATGTTTTCAAATAAAGAAAACAAGAAATCGAAATGTTTTCCATTGTTAATAACGTATATTTTCCAAAAGTTAGAAACTTAGAAATATTGAATATAGGGAAACAGGAGATAAGTAAATTATGAAATAAAGAGATAAATGTTGAATGATGTTTAATCTATATAAATTTCCATTTGGAAATAATATCGTTGTTTTCACACCTGTTTTCTTCGATAGTTAAACCACTGACTATCGAAGTTTTGACCATTTTAACGTTGTTAATATGGAGAGACCGGTTGGATTATTATCCAAAGAACCACTCTGCATTGGCATAAGCGTTGCGAATCATATATGCCAAGGGAAATTGAAGACGGAGTTATGCAAGGGCTATCCTGTTTACAGAATAATGCCTTCGGTTCATCCTGTTCCTGGATGACTTGTATGGACGGATGTCTGACAAAGTATTTCCAGATGATTACGTATATTGATTTCTCCAACCGTACCATGTAACACCCCACATCCTTTAGTGTCACTCACAAAGGGAATGCACTAAGTTCTGTGGAGCATTTAAGGTAAAAGATGTAGATAAATTACAAGACAGACAAAATTTAAACAGAGGAAAATAAAACTTTACTTTATTGATAAAATAGTTTGTACGACAATAGTTTTCCAATATCAAAGTTTCATCTGTCTTACAAAATCAAGAAGCATAAAATAACATTTATATTCCCCAATGTAGCATAAGCCAGCCATAGCAGTAGAAAAAGAGAGTCCAAAGCACTTTGTCAAAGAATCTTCGAGCTTGGGAACAGTGACGGTCCAAACTAACCTGAGCTATACTATTCCCTCCTTAACTACCTTAGGGGGGGGGGCGGAAGAAAACAAAACAAAAGAAAACTGGGCCAGACATAAAGTCTGGCAAGTTCAGTTACTTCTAGCATGTGAACAAGGAAAAACAAAACGACATGAATTAACTGAATACAAGACAATACCATGATGATAGGGCCAACAAGATAGGATAAGATTAACACAAGATATGCTAAGACAAGATAAACTGGATATGCTTTAAAACTTTCTCCGCTTCGCTATGAACCTGTTATTATGGTTTCTATGTCTCTGCACCACCTATCTAGTGTCCCAACTAGTAATCTGTCTAAAATGATAACGCGATCCCAATCAAAGTAATTGTGGTTGCCTTTAGGCTTACATTTATTATTTATTACCTAGATCTAATCTAGGGTTTTATATCAAAGTACTTCCTAGATTCCACTCGGGTTTACGCGGCTTATCTAATGCTTCACAGATTCAGGGTTTATGCCACCTAGGTCCAACTAGGGATTACACTACCTATCGAACGATGCCCCTAGTCTAGGACAGACTACCAAGAGCGGTATATGTTCCTAGACTTTCGCCACGTATGTGTCGTGAATCGTTATCGCTGTCTAGATGCACATGTCCTCTATATGTGCGACCCGAGTCCCGTGGCAGGGCAAATCAAGAAACACGGAACTCGGTCGGGAGCTTTAAGTTATCTGCCGATGCAGATGCAGAGGTCTGTTTTTTTCCAGTGGCTATGGTCCCACTTGACCCCTCCCTCAACTATTGGAAGGCACACCTTGAAAAATGAGAACTATACGCAGGCCCCCCTATGCCCCACTAACCTATGGCCATCCGCACCCATAACTAGATAGCAAGTATATGGTCTTTTGGAGTTCTCCGCCTTTCCGTATCTCGATTGACTCAAGATGGTAGGTAGACGACGGGTCACTATCACAGGGCCATTTGTCCTGCCGAATCACGCTGGTCCATCCTAGTCTTTAGGTTGCCTTATATTGCAACCAAGGCATACCCTTGGTTCTCCTAACGTAGACCTTAACCTCTGTGAGCCCTAGAGATTCATCTGCCACCTGATAGAGGGATACCAAGAGTACCCTCACGTCCCCTCGAAGCCTTGGGCTTCGTAACCCAATTCGTTGGAGCCTTCTTTAAGATCGTTCGCTCGTCCTCGTGTTATACTAAGGATTACTACTTAGTTTTCCTTACTAAGATTTACCACTTGGTTTCCTGAATCTTCGTTTTCTTAACTAAGGTTTACCACTTAGTCCTTTTAACTAAGGTTTACTACTTAGTTCTCTTTCTCGTCAAGTTGGATTGGTTAAGTGTCATTAGTCGATACAAGTTAACTTAACCTGTTCATTTGTCATGTTAAACTGGTTAAGTGTTACCAGTAATTCACGTTGACTTAACCCTACCAGCATCAAGTTATATTGGTTAAGTATTTACTTAACCCTACCCATTCATCTTTTATTGGTTAAGTGTTCCTTTTTAACTTAACCTTGCCTATATGTTTTAACTAACATGTTATAACGGTTAAGTGTTCCCTTAGTTAACGTAATCCTAACATTGGTTTGATTAACATGTTCTAATGGTTAAGTATTGTCCCTTCATGTTTTTAACTTAACCCTATTCATTTATCACACTCTGATGGTTAAGTGTTCAAGCTTACTTAACCCAACGGTCTAGTCCAGCTAACATATTAAATTGGCTAAGTGTATTAAATTTACTTAAACCCAACCTCTAGTCTAGTTAGCATGTTAAATTGGCTAAGTGTATTGAATTTACTTAACCCCCACTTTCTAGTCTGGTTAACATATTAAATTAGCTAAGTGTTTTTCTTAGTTACTTAACCCCAACAAATCTTGTCTTATTACCATGTTAAGTTGGTTAAGTGCTCTAGTTAACTTAACCCTATCGTTCTAACTTAACTGTGTTAAGGTGGTTAAGTGTTCTTATGGACTTAACCCTCCCATTCTAGCTTAACTTTAATTGTCTTATTAAAGCACCAACCACTCACATTAGACAGGTATTGTTGTGGCTGCCGGTATGCCCGTTGGTTCCGGGCAGTCTTACGCCACAACTCAGTCTAACCTCGGGCCTTTATCGGGCTCAATGCCTTAACCTCCCACATTGGATAGGTATTGTTGTGATCACTGGACAGCCGGGCGGGTCCGGGCAGGTTTACATCACAACTCAATCCAACCTCGGGTTAAGCATGTTCGTATTGTCTAAATTTACTTTTCTCATTTAGGATAAATTCTATAAGTAAATTTTCCCTAATTTACTTATTCCATTATTACTCTTTTAATGTACATTGTCAACATTTATTATTATGGCCCATTTTCCCTATATATCATATTTATAGTTTTTGCTATGTAAATTATACCAAATTAAGTGTCACTTACCATGATTATTCTAAACATGACAATTACTCACAATTATGACTAAATTCAAAATTTGTGCTAATATACTTATTATGCCAAATTAACTTTAATTGACCCAATTCTGATTTAACATCCTAATTTACAGTTTATGGCAAGACTAGAATTATTATTCTAGTTTACCGTTTACGCCTAAAACTTAGCTTACTTGCCAATACTAAATTTAATATGTCAAATTACATATTCCATAATTCAAGTCAAATTTTCAAATTTGAGTTCTAATAAACATGCCATAAAACATGTTCTAAATTATGTCAATCATAATTATGTTCATGTTCCACATTATGCCAATTTCCATGTTTACAACCATGTTTAAGTCAAATTTTTGATTTGCCCAAATCGTATTCCCATCGTTCGTGTAATCGTGATTTCATCCTAGGTTATAGATAAATCTAGATTCGTGGATAAAAAGGGAATGAACCAAAATGCCATGAAAAGATAGACATAATGACTGGCAGAAGATGATAATTCACTAATCACAGATCTAACAAATTACACTGAATAAATTGATTAAAGCATCGAAGGCCTATAGATCTGATAATATTATGACATAAAAAGGGTTGAACAAATAACATAGGTTCAAGTATATGGGTAGATCTATCTTAATAGATAAATTCCTATAATCAAGATCCAAGAATAATTAAGAATAAACTGAATAGATAATCAAGTTTAGATCCAATCTCACGGTCGTAATCCTAGGCAATAATATCATGTTCATGAATCATAGGTAATTATCCACTATTGTCCTTGTCATAGTCATAGGCATTGGTTTATGCTCCTAGTCAAAGGCTTATGTTCATAGTCAAAGGCTTATGTTCATAGTCAAAGGCTTACGGTTTCGAAGGCCATAGTTCCATAGTCATAATCTTAAGCATTGGCAATTTAGTCACAATTTGTTCTAAGCCATAATCAAGAGTCAGATCCAAAGTCATAAACAAGCACAGATTCAATGAAATGATAAGGCATATTTCTTATATTCTTTTAATTTCATGTCACAAATAGAAATGGCGTTCAAATCTAAAAAGTAACCAACTTACATTGATTGGATCTAGAAAAGAATAGAAAGATAGCGTTGCTTGAAGCTGTTGAATCTTTACTTTAATCCTAACTTGTTTTGAATCTTCTCTTGGAAGACTTGAGCAGCATATCCTCGTCTTGATTTATATTTTATTTTAATCTATTTATTTAGATTTAGAGGAAGAAGAAGAATCCATGTCCATCAAGAATTTGTGCAGCAAAAGGTTAGAGAAGAATGGTGCAAATAGAAGGAGACTAGGGGGCTGTTTATATAGGATTGCAAGTTAATTTGAGCCGTCGATGAAGCCAAGGTTAATCAAAGCCATCTGTTCTAAAGAGAAACGAATTATGTTCACAATTACTTTCTTAATGTACGTTATTAACATTTATTATTAAATTTGTATGCACATTAGATACATCCCCCCTTTACACATTTATTATTAAATTTGTATGCACATTAGATACATCTCCCCTTTACACATTTATTATTAAATTTGTATGCACATTAGATACATCTCCCCTTTACACATTTATTATATTAAGCATTGGTTATTCTTAAATTAGTAACTTTAGTGTTTACATAAATACGGGGTGTTACATTCTCTTCTCTTCAAAGGATTTCGACCCCGAAATCTTCAAGTCAAGAAGAATGTAAATCCTACCATCCAATCATCCATCTACTCAACCATCAAACACATGCATCCATTGTCCTTAAAGACTTCCAATGCTTGTATGTTCATATGCATAGTGTGTGAACATGTCTTTATCTAATGCAAAATCAGGCGGTCTACCGATTCAGTTGACCTCCTTAATGCAAATCATGTCAGTGCCATGCGTTCAATATGTATGCAAATCCTAATGATACATATTATTTCTATATGAGTGCACAATCATTCACTCAAATGCGACATCCATATGATAACACCTTAAGTTCAATTCATAAACAAATACATATACGTAAATGAAATATGAAGGCGTCTGAGCTGATCTAGTGTCTAATACGTTTGTATATGCATTCACGAGCAACCACTAGCAACCATTTGCAACCATCAACCATAACATGTTTCAAATACATGTTTACATCCAAAAGGGTTTCTACCTAAGGATCGATGATAAGTCCTAGAGGATATACCTTAAAAGCTAGAAATTAGTATGCATAGAATTCCTAAAAAAAGAAATCAAGGATGTACCCTTAAGAAAAAGGGTATGAGGCGCGTATACCTTATCTTCAATCTCCTGTATCACGTCTTCTTGAGCTTTACTCAACTGTACCTTAACAGATTCAACTTCACGATTGCGAAGTTTCTTGACCTCCATTTCCAAAATAAACAAATGTCAACCATGATACGGAGTGTATATACTAGGATGATCAGAGGTCTCTCCTCTTAGCTTATCCATCATGCCATAACTATGAGGGTCAAAAGGTCACTACGTACTTTTTATCTCTCTTAAGGTTAGTCCTTCTCTATATAGAGCGCCTTCCATAACTATTCATCTCTCAAGCAAACCATCCTAGTCAAACTCGACATCCCTCAAGTACAAGCCCCAAAGGCCTAAACCAATATCAGACAAGCACCCGAGGAATGTCTCCTCCGAATTTGGACGATCTACTTGAGATGATATAAGAAAAAACAACCAAACACTTGAGCACTAGTTGGGATCTTTTACTATACAAGTACTAAGGTGCAGAGACTCAACTATGGAAGCAAATATGAACAAATGCGAAGTGCTAAAACCAAAAGAAAGAGTACAAACAGAAAAGCTAGACTCTTCCAACAGAACTTTACTACCTTTCTCCTAGGTACGCTTAGTGGTGAAAGCATGTACTTTCCCTTCTGAAAATCTTGTCCTTAGTTCTTAATTATATGCCCTATTCTGCAATAACAAAGATACTTCCTCTTATCTTAGGTTTTATAATCCCTTCCTCCTTCGTGAGCCAAGTCTACATCCATGAATTCCTCATCCTTGGGTTGTGCTCCTTAGCCAAACTCCTCATCCTTTTTCATGTGTAATCATGTTGACAAATCTCTCGAAAGCTGCCTCCATCGTATAGAAAAACCTACTAAGCTTGAAAGAAAACTAGCCGCAGGTGAAACTACTATGGTTATAGATGGAAGTCGGGCACTACTTCTCCCTTCGATGAGGTTACCTCCCAGAAAGCCAGGAGCCCCAGAGACTCAAGAAAGAAGCGGACAAGAATTCAAATAGAGAATCAGAAGATAGTGCGTATGGTTTTTGGGAAATATGCCTTTAAAACAAAACTTTTCTTTTGAAAATGCTTCTTTTAAAACTGTTTGAAAATAATAATTTTTTTCAAATCTTTTATCTGATCCGGTAACCTTCAGCTCTGATACCAAGTGTAACACCCCACATCCTTTAGTGTCACTCACAAAGGGAATGCACTAAGTTCTGTGGAGCATTTATGGTAAAAGATGCAGATAAATTACAGGACAGACAAAATTTAAAAAGCGGAAAATAAAACTTTACTTTATTGATAAAATAGTTTGTACAACAATTGTTTTCCAATATCAGAGTATCATCTGTCTTACAAAATAAAGAAGCATAAAATAACATTTATATTCCCCAATGTAGCATAAGCCAGCCATAGCAGCAGAAAAAGAGAGTCCAAAGCACTTTGTCAAAGAATCTTCGAGCTTGGGAACAGTGACGGTCCAATCTAACCTCAGCTATACTATTCCCTTCTTAACTACCTAGGGGGAGGAGGGGACGGAAGAAAAGAAAACAAAATAAAACTGGGTCAGACATAAAGTCTGGTAAGTTCAGTTACTTCTAGCATGTGAACAAGGAAAAACAAAACGACATGAATTAACTGAATACAAGACAATACCATGATGATAGGGCCAACAAGATAGGATAAGATTAACACAAGATATGCTAAGACAAGAGAAACTGGGTATGCTTTAATACTTTCTCCGCTTCGCTATTAACCTGTTATTATGGTTTCTATGTCTCTGCACCACCTATCTAGTATCCCATCTAGTAATCTGTCTAAAATGATAATGCAATCCCAATCCCAGTAACTGTGGTTGCCTTTAGGCGTACGTTTATTATTTATTACCTAGATCTAATCTAGGGTTTTATATCAAAGTACTTCCTAGATTCCACTCGGGTTTACGCGTCTTATCTAATGCTTCACAGATTCAGGGTTTATGCCACCTAGGTCCAACTAGGGATTATACTACCTGTCGAACGATGCCCCTAGTCTTGGACACACTACCTAGAGCGGTATATGTTCCTAGACTTTCCCCACGTATGTGTCATGAATCGTTATCGCTGTCTAGATGCACATGTCCTCTATATGTGTGACCCTAGTCCCGTGGCAGGGCAAATCAAGAAACACGGAACTCGGTCAGGAGCTTTAAGTTATCTGCCGAGGCAGATGCAAAGGTCTGTTTTTTCCAGTGGCTATGGTCCCACTTGACCCCTCCCTCAACTATTGAAAGGCACATCTTGAAAAATGAGAACTATACGCAGGCCCCCCTATGCCCCACTGACCTATGGCCATCCGCAACCATAACTAGATAGCAAGTATATGGTATTTTGGAGTTCTCTGCCTTTCCGTATCTCGATTGACTCAAGATGGTAGGTAGACAATGGGTCGCTATCACAGGGCCATTTGTCCCGCCGAATCACGCTGGTCCATCCTAGTCTTTAGGTTGCCTTATATTGCAACCAAGGCATACCCTTGGTTCTCCTAACGCAGAACTTAACCTCTGTGAGCCCAGGAGGATTATCTGCCACCTCACAGAGGGATACCAAGAGTACCCTCACGTCCCCTCGAAGCCTTGGGCTTCGTAACCCAATTCGTTGGAGCCTTCTTTAAGATCGTTCGCTCCTCCTCGTGTTATACTAAGGATTACTACTTAGTTTTCCTAACTAAGGTTTACCACTTGGTTTCCTGAATCTTCGTTTTCTTAACTAAGGTTTACCACTTAGTCCTTTTAACTAAGGTTTACTACTTAATTCTCTTTCTCGTCAAGTTGGATTGGTTAAGTGTCATTAGTCGATACAAGTTAACTTAACCTATTCATTTGTCATGTTAAACTGGTTAAGTGTTACCAGTAATTCACGTTGACTTAACCCTACCAGCATCAAGTTATATTGGTTAAGTATTTACTTAACCCTACCCATTCATCTTGTAATTGTTAAGTGTTCCTTTTAAACTTAACCTTGCCTATCTGTTTTAACTAACATGTTATAACGGTTAAGTGTTCCCTTAGTTAACTTAACCCTAACATTGGTTTGATTAACATGTTCTAATGGTTAAGTATTGTCCCTTCATGTTTTTAACTTAACCCTATTCATTTATCACACTCTGATGGTTAAGTGTTCAAGCTTACTTAACCCTACGGTCTAGTCCAGCTAACATATTAAATTGGCTAAGTGTATTAAATTTACTTAACCCCAACCTCCAGTCTAGTTTGCATGTTAAATTGGCTAAGTGTATTGAATTTACTTAACCCCCACTTTCTAGTTTGGTTAACATATTAAATTGGCTAAGTGTTTTTCTTAGTTACTCAACCCCTACAAATCTTGTCTTGTTACCATGTTAAGTTGGTTAAGTGTTCTAGTTAACTTAACCCTATAGTTCTAACTTAATTGTGTTAAGTTGGTTAAGTGTTCTTATGGACTTAACCCTCCCATTCTAGCTTAACTTTAATTGTCTTATTAAAGCACGAGCCGCTCACATTAGACAGGTATTGTTGTGGCTGCCGGTATGCCGGTTGGTTCCGGGCAGTTTTACGCCACAACTCAGTCTAACCTTGGGCCTTTATCGGGCTCAATGCCTTAACCTCCCACATTGGATAGGTATTGTTGTGATCACTGGACAGTCGGGCGGGTCCGGGCAGGTTTACATCACAACTCAATCCAACCTCGGGTTAAGCATGTTCGTATTGTCTAAATTTACTTTTCTCATTTAGGATAAATTCTATAAGTAAATTTTCCCTAATTTACTTATTCCATTATTACTCTTTTAATGTACATTGTCAACATTTATTATTATGGCCCATTTTCCCTATATATCATATTTATAGTTTTTGGTATGTAAATTATACCAAATTAAGTGTCACTAACCATGATTATTCTAAAAATGACAATTACTCACAATTATGACTAAATTCAAAATTTGTGCTAATATACTTATTATGCCAAATTAACTTTAATTGACCCAATTCTGATTTAACATCCTAATTTATAGTTTATGGCAAGACTAGATTTTTTATTCTAGTTTACCGTTTACGCCTAAAACTTAGCTTACTTGCCAATACTAAATTTAATATGTCAAATTACATATTCCATAATTCATGTCAAATTTTCAAATTTGAGTTCTAATATACATGCCATAATACATGTTCTAAATTATGTCAATCATAATTATGTTCATGTTCCACATTATGCCAATTTCCAAGTTTACAACCATGTTTAAGTCAAGTTTATGATTTGCCCAAATCGTATTCCCATCGTTCGTGTAATCGTGATTTCATCCTAGATTATAGATAATTCTAGATTCGTGGATAAAAAGGGAATGAACCAAAATGCCATGAAAAGATAGACATAATGACTGGCAGAAGATGATAATTCACAAATCACAGTTCTAACAAATTACACTGAATAAATTGATTAAAGCATCGAAGGCCTATAGATCTGATAATATTATGACATAAAAAGGGTTGAACAAATAACATAGGTTCAAGTATATGGGTAGATCTAACTTAATAGATAAATTCCCATAGTCAAGATCCAAGGATAATTAAGAATAAACTGAATAGATAATCAAGTTTAGATCCAATCTCACAGTCGTAATCCTAGGCAATAATATCATGTTCATGAATCATAGGTAATTATCCACTATTGTCCTTGTCATAGTCATAGGCATTGGTTTATGCTCCTAGTCAAAGGCTTATGTTCATAGTCAAAGGCTTATGGTTTCGAAGGCCATAGTTCCATAGTCATAATCTTAAGCATTGGCAATTTAGTCACAATGTGCTCTAGGCCATAATCAAGAGTCAGATCCAAAGTCATAAACAAGCACAGATTCAATGAAATGATAAGGCATATTTATTATATTCTTTTAATTTCATGTCACAAATAGAAAAGGCGTTCAAATCTAAAAAGTAACCGACTTACATTGATTGGATCTAGAAAAGAATAGAAAGATAGCGTTGCTTGAAGCCGTTGAATCTTTACTTGAATCCTAACTTGTTTTGAATCTTCTCTTGAAAGACTTGAGCAGCATATCCTCGTCTTGATTTATATTTAATTTTAATCTATTTATTTAGATTTAGAGGAAGAAGAAGAAGCCATGTCCATCAAGAATTTGTGCAGCAAAAGGTTAGAGAAGAATGGTGCAAAGAGAAGGAGACTAGGGGCTGTTTATATAGGATTGCAAGTTAATTTGAGCCGTCGATGAAGCCAAGGTTAATCAAAGCCATCCGTTCTAAAGAGAAACGAATTATGTTCACAATTACTTTCTTAATGTACATTATTAACATTTATTATTAAATTTGTATGCACATTAGATACATCTCCCCTTTACACATTTATTATTAAATTTGTATGCACATTAGATACATCTCCCCTTTACACATTTATTATTAAATTTTTATGCACATTAGATACATCTACCCTTTACACATTTATTATATTAAGCATTGGTTATTCTTAAATTAGTAACTTTAGTGTTAACAGAAATACGGGGTGTTACATTCTCCCCTCCTTAAAGGATTTCGACCCCGAAATCTTCAAGTCAAGAAGAATGTAAATCCTACCATCCAATCATCCATCTACTCAACCATCAAACACAGGCATCCATTGTCCTTAAAAACTTCTAATGCTTGTATGTTCATATGCATAGTGTGTGTACATGTCTTTATCTAATGCAAAATCAGGCGGTCTACCGATTCATTTGACCTCCTTAATGCAAATCATGTCAGTGCCATGCGTCCAATATGTATGCAAATCCTAATGATGCATATTATTTCTATATGAGTGCACAATCATTCACTCAAATGCGACATCCATATGATAACACATTAAGTTCAATTCATAAACAAATACATATACGTAAATGAAATATGAAGGCGTCTGAGCTGATCTAGAGCCTAATACGTGTGTATATGCATTCACGAGCAACCACTAGCAACCTTTCGCAATCATCAACCATAACATGTTTCAAATACATGTTTACATCCAAAAGGGTTTCTACCTAAGAATCGATGATACGTCCTAGAGGATATACCTTAAAAGCTAGAAATTAGTATGTATAGAATTCCTAAAAAAAAGCAATCAAGGATGTACCCTTAAGAAAAAGCGTATGAGGCGCGTATGCCTTATCTTCAATCTCCCGTATCACGTCTTCTTGAGCTTTACTCAACTGTACCTTAACAGATTCAACTTCACGATTGCGAAGTTTCTTGACCTCCATTTCCAAAATAAACAAATGTCAACCATGATACTGAGTGTATATACTAGGATGATCAGAGGTCTCTCCTCTTAGCTTATCCATTATGCCATAACTATGAGGGTCAAAAGGTCACTACGTACTTTTTACCTCTCTTAAGGTTAGTCCTTCTCTATATAGAGCGCCTGCCATAACTATTCATCTCTCAAGCAAACCATCCTAGTCGAACTCGACATCCCTCAAGTACAAGCCCCAAAGGCCTAAACCAATATCAGGCAAGCACCCAAGGAATGTCTCCTCCGAATTTGGACAATCTACATGAGATGATCTAAGAAAAAACAACCAAACACTTGAGCACTAGTTGGGATCTTTTACTATACAAGTACTAAGGTGCAGAGACTCAACTATGGAAGCAAATATGAACAAATGCGAAGTGCTAAAACCAAAAGAAAGAGTACAAACAGAAAAGCTTGACTCTTCCAACAGAACTTTACTACCTTTCTCCTAGGTACGCTTAGTGGTGAAAGTATGTACTTAACCTTCTGAAAATCTTGTCCTTTGTTCTTAATTATATGCCCTATTCTGCAATAGCAAAGATACTTCCTCTTGTCTTAGGTTTTATAATCCCTTCCTCCTTCGTGAGCCAAGTCTACATCCATGAATTCCTCATCCTTGGGTTGTGCTCCTTAGCTAAACTCCTCATCCTCCTTCGTGTGTAATCATGTTGACAAATCTCTCGAAAGCTGCCTCCATCGTACAGAAAACCCTACTAAGCTTGAAAGAAAACTAGCCGCAGGTGAAACTACTACGGTTATAGATGGAAGTCGGGCACTACTTCGCCCTTCGATGCGGTTACCTCCCAGAAAGCCAGGAGCCCCAGAGACTCAAGAAAGAAGGGGACAAGAATTCAAACAGAGAATCAGAAGATAGTGCGTATGGCTTTTGGGGAATATGCCTTTAAAACAAAACTTTTCTTTTGAAAATGCTTCTTTTAAAACTGTTTCAAAATAATAAATTTTTTTTTTCAAATCATTTATCTGATCCGGTAACCTTCAGCTCTGATACCAAGTGTAACACCACACATCTTTAGTCTCACTTACAAAGGGAATGCACTAAGTTCTGTGGAGCATTTAGGGTAAAAGATGCAGATAAATTACAAGACAGACAAAATTTAAACAGCGGAAAATAAAACTTTACTTTATTGATAAAATAGTTTGTACAACAATTGTTTTCCAATATCAGAGTATCATCTGTCTTACAAAATAAAGAAGCATAAAATAACATTTATATTCCCCAATGTAGCATAAGCCAGCCATAGCAGCAGAAAAAGCGAGTCCAAAGCACTTTGTCAAAGAATCTTCGAGCTTGGGAACAGTGACGGTCCAATCTAACCTGAGCTATACTATTCCCTCCTTAACTATCTAGGGGGAGGGGGGGACGGAAGAAAACAAAACAAAAGAAAACTGGGTCAGACATAAAGTCTGGTAAGTTCAGTTACTTCCAGCATGTGAACAAGGAAAAACAAAACGACATGAATTAATTGAATACAAGACAATACCATGATGATAGGGCCAATAAGATAGGATAAGATTAACACAAGATATGCTAAGATAAGATAAACTGGATATGCTTTAATACTTTCTCCGCTTCGCTATTAACCTGTTATTATGGTTTCTATGTCTCTGCACCACCTATCTAGTGTCCCAACTAGTAATCTATCTAAAATAATAACGTGATCCCAATCCCAGTAATTGTGGTTGCCTTTAGGCGTACATTTATTATTTATTACCTAGATCTATTCTAGGGTTTTTTATCAAAGTACTTCCTAGATTCCACTCGGGTTTACGCGGCTTATCTAATGCTTCACAGATTCAGGGTTTATGCCACCTTGGTCCAACTTAGGATTACACTACCTGTCGAACGATGCCCCTAGTCTAGGACAGACTACCTAGAGCGGTATATGTTCCTAGACTTTCCCCACGTATGTGTCGTGAATCGTTATCGCTGTCTAGATGCACATGTCCTCTATATGTGCGACCCGAGTCCCGTGGCAGGGCAAATCAAGAAACACGGAACTCGATCGGGAGCTTTAAGTTATCTGCCGATGCAGATGCAAAGGTCTGTTTTTTTCCAGTGGCTATGGTCCCACTTGACCCCTCCCTCAACTATTGAAAGGCACACCTTGAAAAATGAGAACTATACGCAGGCCCCCCATGCCCCCACTAACCTATGGCCATCCGCAACCATAACTAAATAGCAAGTAAATGGTCTTTTGGAGTTCTCCGCCTTTCCGTATCTCGATTGACTCAAGATGGTAGGTAGACGACGGGTCGCTATCACAGGGCCATTTGTCCCGCCGAATCACGCTGGTCCATCCTAGTCTTTAGGTTGCCTTATATTGCAACCAAGGCATACCCTTGGTTCTCCTAATGCAGAACTTAACCTCTGTGAGCCCGGGAGGATCATCTGCCGCCTCACAGAGGGATACCAAGAGTACCCTCACGTCCCCTCAAAGCCTTGGGCTTCGTAGCCCAATTCGTTGGAGCCTTCTTTAAGATCGTTCGCTCCTCCTCGTGTTATACAAAGGATTACTACTTAGTTTTCCTAACTAAGGTTTACCACTTGGTTTCCTGAATCTTCGTTTTCTTAACTAAGGTTTACCACTTAGTCCTTTTAACTAAGGTTTACTACTTAGTTCTCTTTCTCGTCAAGTTGGATTGGTTAAGTGTCATTAGTCGATACAAGTTAACTTAACCTATTCATTTGTCATGTTAAACTGGTTAAGTGTTACCAGTAATTCACGTTGACTTAACCCTACCAGCATCAAGTTATATTGGTTAAGTATTTGCTTAACCCTACCCATTCATCTTGTATTGGTTAAGTGTTCCTTTTTAACTTAACCTTGCCTATCTGTTTTAACTAACATGTTATAACGGTTAAGTGTTCCCTTAGTTAACTTAACCCTAACATTGGTTTGATTAACATGTTCTAATGGTTAAGTATTGTCCCTTCATGTTTTTAACTTAACCCTATTCATTTATCACACTCTGATGGTCAAGTGTTCAAGCTTACTTAACCCTACGGTCTAGTCCAGCTAACATATTAAATTGGCTAAGTGTATTAAATTTACTTAACCCCAACCTTTAGTCTAGTTAGCATGTTAAATTGGCTACGTGTATTGAATTTATTTATCCCCTACTTTCTAGTCTGGTTGACATATTAAATTGGCTAAGTGTTTTTCTTAGTTACTTAACCCCTACAAATCTTGTCTTGTTACCATGTTAAGTTGGTTAAGTGTTCTAATTAACTTAACCCTATCATTCTAACTTAATTGTGTTAAGTTGGTTAAGTGTTCTTATGAACTTAACCCTCCCATTCTAGCTTAACTTTAATTGTCTTATTAAAGCACCAGCCACTCACATTGGACAGGTATTATTGTGGTTGCCAGTATGCCGGTTGGTTCCGGGCAGTCTTACGCCACAACTCAGTCTAACCTCGGGCCTTTATCGGGCTCAATGCCTTAACCTCCCACATTGGATAGGTATTGTTGTGATCACTGGACAGCCGGGCGGGTCCGGGCAGGTTTACATCACAACTCAATCCAACCTCGGGTTAAGCATGTTCGTATTGTCTAAATTTACTTTTCTCATTTAGGATAAATTCTATAAGTAAATTTTCCCTAATTCACTTATTCCATTATTACTCTTATAATGTACATTGTCAACATTTATTATTATGGCCCATTTTCCCTATATATCATATTTATAGTTTTTGGTATGTAAATTATACCAAATTAAGTGTCACTAACCATGATTATTCTAAACATGACAATTACTCACAATTATGACTAAATTCAAAATTTGTGCTAATATACTTATTATGCCAAATTAACTTTAATTGACCCAATTCTGATTTAACATCCTAATTTACAGTTTATGGCAAGACTAGAATTATTATTCTAGTTTACCGTTTACGCCTAAAACTTAGCTTACTTGCCAATACTAAATTTAATGTGTCAAATTACATATTCCATAATTCATGAAAAATTTTCAAATTTGAGTTCTAATAAACATGCCATAATACATGTTCTAAATTATGTCAATCATAATTATGTTCATGTTCCACATTATGCCAATTTCCAAGTTTAGAACCATGTTTAAGTCAAGTTTATGATTTGCCCAAATCGTATTCCCATCGTTTGTGTAATCGTGATTTCATCCTAGATTATAGATAAATCTAGATTCGTGGATAAAAAGGGAATGAACCAAAATGCCATGAAAAGATAGACATAATGACTGGCAGAAGATGATAATTCACTAATCACAGATCTAACAAATTACACTGAATAAATTGATTAAAGCCTCGAAGGCCTACAGATCTGATAATATTATGACATAAAAAGGGTTGAACAAATAACATAGGTTCAAGTATATGGGTAGATCTAACTT
Organism: Allium sativum; assembly: GCA_030737875.1. Taxonomy (NCBI): domain Eukaryota; kingdom Viridiplantae; phylum Streptophyta; class Magnoliopsida; order Asparagales; family Amaryllidaceae; genus Allium; species Allium sativum. The sequence goes on along the minus strand of CM060915.1, from coordinate 938,425,911 downwards.
AATAGATAAATTCCCATAATCAAGATCCAAGGATAATTAAGAATAAACTGAATAGATAATCAAGTTTAGATCCAATCTCACAGTCGTAATCCTAGGCAATAATATCATGTTCATGAATCATAGGTAATTATCCACTATTGTCCTTGTCATAGTCATAGGCATTGGTTTATGCTCCTAGTCAAAGGCTTATGTTCATAGTCAAAGGCTTATGTTCATAGTCAAAGGCTTATGGTTTCGAAGGCCATAGTTCCATAGTCATAATCTTAAGCATTGGCAATTTAGTCACAATGTGTTCTAGGCCATAATCAAGAGTCAGATCCAAAGTCATAAACAAGCACAGACTCAATGAAATGATAAGGCATATTTCTTATATTCTTTTAATTTCATGTCACAAATAGAAAAGGAGTTTAAATCTAAAAAGTAACCGACTTACATTGATTGGATCTAGAAAAGAATAGAAAGATAGCGTTGCTTGAAGCCGTTGAATCTTTACTTGAATCCTAACTTGTTTCAAATCTTCTCTTGAAAGACTTGAGGAGCATATCCTCGTCTTGATTTATATTTTATTTTAATCTATTTATTTAGATTTAGAGGAAGAAGAAGAAGCTATGTCCATCAAGAATTTGTGCAGCATAAGGTTAGAGAAGAATGGTGCAAAGAGAAGGAGACTAGGGGCCTGTTTATATAGGATTGCAAGTTAATTTGAGCCGTCGATGAAGCCAAGGTTAATCAAAGCCATCCGTTCTAAAGAGAAACGAATTGTGTTCACAATTACTTTCTTAATGTACATTATTAACATTTATTATTGAATTTGTATGCACATTAGATACATCCCCCGTTTACACGTTGATTATTAAATTTGTATGCACATTAGATACATCTCCCCTTTACACATTTATTATTAAATTTGTATGCACATTAGATACATCTCCCCTTTGCACATTTATTATATTAAGCATTGGTTATTCTTAAATTAGTAACTTTAGTGTTAACAGAAATACGGGGTGTTACATACCAAGAGTGGAAGTGGAGAAGGAAACTTCTTTTAGCTAACACATAATGTATGGTTGAGGACGTCAATCGGTGATTTGATGGATTTGACGATGTGGCATTCAAAGTGAATCTGGTGTGATGATAAAGCATAGCTTATAGCCTTACATCTGGTAAATGACAAAAATCGGATAGGCAGCTTGGCTAAGTCGGTCGCACCGAAGTAGGGTGTATAATCACCTGATCTAGAGTTTAATTTATTTCTAAAATCTATTGTTGATGCTGTCCCATTCGACAAACATTTGCTGATCCCAACCGTTGGTGATATACATTCGATACACTCAAGCGAAATGAGTAGTCGGTCATGTGTGGCCGGGTTGCAAGATGTTCTTGTTGAACCTAGTGTATTCCTCTCTAGAGGTACACTAGCGAAAGGTGGTTCCATACCTTGTCATAGTTGGAAATCCATTACCCAATACGTGCTTGCTGTTTTGATTGTATACTATGTATGTAGAACGTGAGATGAAAGCATTTCTGCTAGATGATTATTATATTGTGGTTGATAGATGATTGACATAGAAATGTGTTTATTTTATGCTTTTATATCTTATCTTTTGTATATAAATAAATATTACTTGGGTATTGTTTTGTTACTGTTACAGATATTCCAACCCAGCCCGCATGCAACCAGAATAGTAGAGAAATGGAGATCAGATTGCCATATATTTACATTTTGAAGAATTGTAGATGAAGATCCCACATCTAGTTGCTGTTGGACAAGAAAATGATTGATAAAAAGGCCATGAACATCTCAAATCAAGGGAGGCTTGTTAAAGAACCAAGAGGAAAAGAAGAAAGGCCAAAAATTTAATAGATTTAATTAAGGCCCATTTGAGATTCTCATTGTAAACCAATTAGTGATGTAATGGCTAGGTCCATTTGTAATTAGGGTTAGGGTTTGGTTATCTCCTATATATACCCTTGTAATATCATTGTAGCCACCATTCATTATTCTGTATCCTATTTTCTCTTCTTCTCCATTAATAAAGTTTCTAGTTCTCTTTTATTTTCTTGCATTTTTCTTTTTCTTAGCAATTGGTGTTGTCTTCACAATTAGTTTTTGTAGAACACCAACTGCATTTTACATTTTTTTTATTAGCGATTAGTCGTTTGATTAGTTTCAACGACAATCCTAACTTTATTTTTTGTTGTTCTTCTTTTCCTGCAATTTTACTTTCTACATTTTATTTCTGTTTTGCATTTTAATTTCCAATTGATAATTGTGATTTGATCGTCGGTTCAATTAGATTTGTTCTGAATCGAATCGCAGTTTCAATTTCGTTTGCTTTCAAAACCAACCTCAAAGATTTGTCTAACTCGCCCAAGAGATTATTTAAATGATTTGATTGAATTTGTCTCCCTGCGTTCGACCTGTATGCTACACACCTGTGCACTTTCAGTATTTATTTTAAAATTCGCGCTTTTCTAGTTCATAGGAAAGCGACAAACAAGTTTTTGGCGCCGTTGCCGGGGAGGTAACGATTAAATTTTATTATTTATTTAATTTCCGATTCATGTTAGTTTTTGTTTATATTTTCCTTTTGTTTTCGTTTATATATGGAAAAAAATCTTGAGTAGTTGATTTGGTATTTCTCAATGATACTATAATCTTCTATACAAGAGAAAAAGAAAAAAAATCTTGCTTGTTTTTCTTTGATTTCTTTCCCTTTTATTTCTCGATCTATTCCTTTTCTTGTACAAATTCTTTCCTTTTCTCAACATAAAAAAAACATTTCTTTTACAACTATTTCTTTTCTGCTTCCATTCTTTCCTCTGCCATCATCTGTCTTACTACCCACGCTCCTTAGCCGATACAAACCAACAGCAATCACCACTATCCCACACTAGTTCAACTGCAACCATACCCCTTTACAAAGTCTTCAAAAACCAAATCTTCTACCCGATCACCGCAAGACTCCTTCCACTATCACTTCAAACCCTCTACATCCAAAACTTAGTTCTGACATCCACGTTCTGCCACCCTTTTCAACTACATCACCTTTCATACACTCCACAAAACCGAACCCTTCCACCACATAACCAAATCTACACTGCAATTCCAACCTTCCATTGTGCCGAACACACAGCCCTCCTCCTTGCAATGCCACAATCAACCCATCGCTCAGCACCGACTTCATCAATTCTTCCTTCCACCATCATGGTCCTTTTCCAAAACAACTAAAACCTCCATCCCCACTTGAATCTTCACAAGCACCTCACCGCAGTTCAAAGCCCAACCCTTCTAAAACAGCACAAGCACCTTTATCACCAAATTCACACAAGCCTCAAACATACTCAGTCATCCACAGCCACCGTACTTCTCTGAACAGCCCATAACTCTCCACCAACACCGTCCAACAATCCCCCAGTTGCACCATTTCTTCACCATCGGTTTCAACCTCCTTCTCCAGAACCTTTTCCACAAACCCCATAAAACTGCCACAAAAATCACGTCAGCACCACAAATCGCAAGAAAATCCAGTTCGCTCCCAAATCTAAATTCACCCAGTCCGAAACCAGAATCCAAATCCGCAATTACTTCGAAACCCGAATTACCTCGAGATTCCAAACCCGATTAAAACAATCCAAAAAAAAACTCGAGTTCAAATTGTTGGTCCTGAAATCAGAGGAAAGGCGTCCAGCTATTTTTGGGAGAAACTGGAAAAATAAAAGCGTGTGAGTTTTGGATTGACGTTTACAGAAAGAGGGGCGTGATTTTAATTGGGAATTTATTCTTCCCATTTATTTTGTGAGCAACCAATTACGTGCTCGACTCCTTGGCGGTTTGGCTTTCTGGTTTGGTCTAGCATCCCAAGTTTCTATTTTTCTTTCCTCTTTAAAAAAAACAAAAGAAGAAAAGGAAGGAGTTCCAAATCAAACATCAAAGTGAGAAAGAAGGATTAAAGTAAGTAAAGCGTTCAGGGAACAAGGATTCAAAGGTCAACGAATTTGCAAACAATTGATTTAAATTGTCAGCGCTACTCAACTACTCTGGACGGACTGCCATACACCACTGTAAAAAAATTTGAACTCTACAGGTGTTGCAGTTGCTTAAAAATATATAGAATTGCTTGTAAAAAATTTCTGCAGGGGCAACGGCTTGCTTGAACAATATTTTAAATTTCTGCAGTTGTTATTGTCTGATTTTTGTGGTTGACTGATATTTCCATAACTGAAATCTTCATTCTCAATGTTTTCAACAATAAAGATAGACATTGCAAAATAATATAATTGAAAAGTGGTGCTTTGTGAAGTTAACGGCCTCGTATAATTGGATCGCGGATATATATTAGTTCAATTTATTGAACTATTAGCAAAAGAGGTTGCATACTACCCGTAAAACATTGGTCGTGTCCCTTAGTATTCATACTGTACATGAACGACCATAAGACCCTCTTCCCCCTTCTAATTGAGTCGGTTAATTAATAGAGTGCAACTTAGTATTTTATACTATTTTGAAGTGAGAATAATTTCTGTCTTGCCGTGACTTCTTTCAAATGTCTGATTCAAAAAATTCATTGAGAGAAATGTGGGATAATAATCGGAGTAGACGTCCTCTTGAAGAGTATGAGTATGAATTACAACTCATGAGGCAAAATTTTCCAAAATTTCGTCAGCCTAATGGCAACAGTTTTCAAAATTCTCCAACTGACCAACATTTTCAAAACCATGGATATGATCGAAATTGCGATTTCAATTCAAATTTCAATAATTTCGATTATGAGCCACATCCACATCAAAATAGCTTTGAATCCCGATATAGCTTTGATCCACATCAATATGGGGTTGAAAACCAAAATTTTCAAAATTATAGCTCATATCAACATCATGAAAATAACCAAAATTGCAATTTTCACTCAAATTTTGACAGTTTTGGTTACGAATATAATTTCTATGATCAAAATGATTTCCAATATCACTGTCATTTTTCTGAAAATTCAAACAACCACCACATTGGAAATAATATTGATTGCGAAATTGATCTGGACTATAATTTTGAGAATCAAGAAATCCAAAACGAGAGCTCTCAAATCAATGATTCTGAAGAATGTCATTTTGACGAGAGGGAAGAAAGGCTATATGAAAAAGATAGACAGCTTGATAAACTTCTTTGTCTAATGACATCTTTTAAAGAACAACTCGAACAACAAAATCAAATTCAAACATGTGATGAATCAGAAAATAGTCCATTCTTTACTGACAGTGTAAATTTTCAAACAACAACTTTGGAAATTGAGAATGACGATCTAAATGAAGTTGTTCACAATTCAGTAAATGAATCAGACTTCAACTCTTTTCAAGAAAATGATTTAAGCTCAGATTTTGATTTTCCTCTTTTGGGCTATGAGAAACTTGAAATTTTTGAAATTGAACAAAATAAACATGTTGAATTTTTCAATTCAAATTTGGAAAAGGATTTTAGTGAACATGAATTTTTTGGATTGAATGAGGATGAGTTGCCAGATGAGGATGAAATTGAATTAAGCCGCCATTCCAAATTCGAAAATTTCGATTTTGAGGTTTCAAACAAACTAGAATTTGTCAGTGTTAAAAATACATTTCCAATGAATGAAATTGAGAAATGTGATCGCATAGTCTTGAATAACACTCAGATTTCAAATTTCACTGAATTTATATACGATCACAAATTTTTGAAAAATTACACTGATAAATTTGTTGAACACATTTGGAATGTTAGCTTTGTTGAATATCTTCATGTTAGGACGACCCTGAACATTCATTTACTGGACTATAAATCGAGGTATAAAGATGAGATAGTTTTCAAAAACTCTTGCTTGTTAGAAAAAATGGCTAGACACGGTGGGAATGGGAAGCATAGGGTTAGAACCAAGCGTGGAGGAAAAAGATGGTGGTATTCTTTGCATCGCATGCACCGCAAACACATATATCATTGTACATATAATCCATTCTTACATATAGTTAGATTGCATTTCATTCTACAAATCATTTTGCATCTAATCCATCTATGGGTTTTATCATTCATATTTAGGAAACGTGCTACAGTGTGGACACTGTTTTGACCAAGTGTGGGGGGAGTCTGCATTTCACTCATTTTCGTTTTTTTCTTTCTTTTCATTTTCAGCCATTTAAATAGGACCATCATGCATTTTAGACTGTAGTAACATGCCTTTTTTTTTTGAAAATGTGACTCATATTAGATTGATACAACAAAATAAGTTAACGATTGTTAACCAGTTGATAGTATTTTTTCTCTCAACTAAGATCGAATAAGAAATATGATGAAAAGTTGAATTTTGAGGGATAATAGTGTAACCGGTACATAGGAAGATTCTTAGGTGATGGCCATGAAATCTATTCTATATTGTAGTCGTTGTTTAAATAAGCGGAGGACTTAAAATACTTATATTGGCTTTTTGAATCTTTAAAACTAAGTTGTGTTAAGTTGAATTCGCGTAACTCTCTTTTGTGCTTATATTTTCAATAATAATAGCAGTAGTAATCCAAGGGTATCCAACATTGCTTGTATATCAAGCGTTGGTGTGCAAACCCGCCAAGCTCTATCCGACATGTTGTCGACAAAGTCAGCGTTGGAATATTTTGGTCTCATTTTATGAGATTGGACACCTAAGGATTACCGACACGTTGTTGACAAAGTCAAAGTCGGTCTGCACGATCTGCTAAGCTCTTTACCCACTCTCCGTTAGTCCGCGAGGCAGTGTATGGGTGGTATACCTAGGTCTTTTAAGTTAGGTGTATGTAATTAATCATAAATTTAAAATTTTATAGAATAGAGAATAAGCAATGATGCCCAAACACTTCTTGACCTTATTGCTTTGACTATCCATACACGAGGAAATAATAACACCACTTTACAAACTGTGCTAAGCAAACTAGGAATCTATTTCATGGCTGCACTATGTTGTCGACCGAACCAACTGGCCAAACTGGAATTTAACATTTTAAAACTTGAATTGTATTGAAAATTTGTGACAAGTTGAGGTATCTAAAATAAAATCAACTGACTAGAAATTGTTAACTTAATTTGTTGTACCACTTTCCTAAAACAAGTCGTGTTTTCATTTTATTTTGTTTTTATTTGCATATGTCCGTTGCAATCATATAGTTGCATTAAATCACTGCACACTGCATTTGGATTTTGTGGGTAGTATCAGCTGAAAACCCTCACGAGACACCACTCTTCCCACTAGGGACACCTAGAGGTTTAATGGCCTGTTGCATACACTCAATGCAATCGTGTTTCCTACGAAAGTGTGACCTATTTAGTTTAGTTTTTCATTTCTTGTTTTACTCGAGGACGAGTAGAAGATAAGTGTGGGGGTATTTGATTGACATAGAAATGTGTTTATTTTATGCTCTTATATCTTATCTTTTGTATATAAATAAATATTACTTGGGTATTGTTTTGTTACTGTTACAGATATTCCAACCCAGCCCGCATGCAACCAGAAAAGTAGAGAAATGGAGATCAGATTGCCATATATTTACATTTTGAAGAATTGTAGATGAAGATCCCACATCTAGTTGCTGTTGGACAAGAAAATGATTGATAAAAAGGCCATGCACATCTAAAATCAAGGGAGGCTTGTCAAAGAACCAAGAGGAAAAGAAGAAAGGCCAAAAATTTAATAGATTTAACTAAGGCCCATTTGAGATTCTCATTGTAAACCAATTAGTGATGTAATGGCTAGGCCCATTTGTAATTAGGGTTAGGGTTTGGTTATCTCCTATATATACCCTTGTAATATCATTGTAGCCACCATCCATTATTCTGTATCCTATTTTCTCTTCTTCTCCATTAATAAAGTTTCTAGTTCTCTTTTATTTTCTTGCATTTTTTCTTTTTCTTACCAATTGTTGTTGTCTTCACAATTAGTTTTGGTAGAACACCAATTGTATTTTACATTTTTTTATTAGCGATTAGTCGTTTGATTAGTTTCAACGACAATCCTAACTTTATTTTTTGTTGTTCTTCTTTTCCTGCAATTTCCATTTCTGCATTTTATTTCTGTTTTGCATTTTAATTTCCAGTTGATAATTGTGATTTGATCATCGGTTCAATTAGATTTGTTCTAAATCGGATCGTATTTTCAATTTTGTTTGCTTTCAAAACCAACCTCAAAGATTTGTCTAACTCAAAGATTCGCATTTTTCTAGTTCATAGGAAAGCGACGAACAATAGACATTATTATAATATCAAAAGGTTTTTGATATAAAGATATTTTGGATTCTCATAAGGGAAAAACCCATTCCGTTATACGGTGTGGTCTTATGAGATATCATTTACCTGCTTGAACTGTTTTAAACTATTTTACTCACACCAGTCCCATGACTGACCCGGAGTTTATTTTGTTTTGTCTTCCCTAAACTCTTGGGTGCCTAAATTTGTACGGGCCGTTAAGTAGTCGGGATTTTACAGATACACCCGAAGAGCTGGAGTAGGAGGCTTCAGGATCATATAGCTATAGTTATTTGCGCTGTGTTGTAAGCGTTGTACTTTGATAATGATGTATATTCAAGTACGGATGTATATTTCAAAGTTATGTTACATGTATTATATGTTATTCGTTCCGCTGTGAGATTCATGTTACTCTGATGTTGTGTTCTTCTTCTTCTATTCTAAGTTTCTATCTTATCTATTCTCACCCTCTAATTTCTTTCATTTATGACCGGTATTTTCGATCCTTGGATATTGGATATGTATGGTATATCGGATAACAAAGATCGTTAAAATCCCGGGTCATTACAGTTGGTATCAGAGCTTAAGTTAAGGAATTACCTTGGCTCTATGGTGTAACTCTGTAGAGATGAGATTAGAAATATCCTAGATTGAGTTGAGTGTATATATATGAGTGAGCATATTTGTAGATATAAAAATTGTTTTATATTGTGGAGATTTATTGGTTGAGTTGTTTATGAGTTCTGGTCGATCAGTTTGATCCACTGTATCGGTAGGGATTTTGTAAACCCTTGAATACGATGAACCATCATGGTATATTTTGAAAAGAGGGTAAACGAAATAATTTTGCCCCAAAGTATATTTTGATATAAAGGATTTATATTGGAATGATTATGATATATAGTGGATATATTGGTTGTTATAATAATCAAGTAAGATTATAAAGTAAAGTGGTTATGTAAATAACTAATCAAAATTCATATATGTGAAATACGTGAAATCAGATGAGTTAAATCTGAAATTTAAACCAGAAATTGAATTGAAATTCTGGAGAATTGGATAAGTGTTTGTAAATGGATTTAGATTAAAAATAAGGAAAATTTAAAATCCTGGGAGATTTTAAATTGTTTTACAAGCAGTGTGAATTATATTTTGAAACGAATTTCAAAGTGGAAATGTTTAGAAATGTCTTTATAGTATTGAACTCACTTCGAACGCTGGAAAATAGATTTTGATGATGACTGCTGCATCATCAGTATTCATTTCCGGGTTGTAAGTGACGAATTACTACCAGAGATACTGTTTTGAATTTGTTTTGGGAAATACAAGTTATGTAGAAATTCAAATGGGATTTATAATATAGAATGTGATATATAGATTTGAATAATAGAAGTGATATAAAATTTGAATAGAAATTGAATAGAATTAACTAAGTCGAAGAGGAATTAGTTAATCGAGTTTTGAATTTGAAGTTGAACTTTGAAAGGTGAATTGAATTTGTAAATGGATATTCGAAATCGAATATAGAACTTAAATTTGAAATTTGAATTCAAATTAGTTAATAAGCAAGTTAAAATATATTTGAACATGTCATGTTCAAATATAAAAGTGAAATAGACTAAAGAGTTAATTAAAAAATTAATTAACGTATTGAGTTAAAAAAAAGTGTATTAAGTTGAAATGTATGGATATACATGAGATAGGTATGGATAAGGTATGAAGGTATATAAATAGAATGCTCGACGAAAAGGTGTGTATTTAATTCATATATGAGATTTTATGCACCGAATCGGCTAGCCGCTTGGCTTTTTCTTTTTCTTTTGGATTGATAAGGGCCATGGGAGGCTATTTGAAATATCCCAATGCTCCTAGTACAAAGGAGGTCATGGCGAATTTTTCCGGGAATTTAAGGAGTTAGAATATTTTTAAGATAATTTGATAGTTAGAAATCAACGTATCGATATATATATATATATATATATATAGAAGTCGATAAGGAAACGAACTTAGAAATAGAATAGTAAAATCAAAAAGGAAGACTAAGAATAAAATCTAGTAAGAATAGAAAGAGGAAGCGTATACGTGTTTAAAAGTGAATAAGTAGTTGTACGGTATTGATTATTCGAGTAAGTAGTCATATCTGTTTGACGTTATAAATGTTATTCAGTCAAGGTCTGAGAGGTAGTTATACCCCAACTTGATTGATTTCATTATTAACAAAAAAATAGTAAGATTTCAGGCTCGAAGATCAATGTTGAATAAGAGTTAGTTGAATATAGTATTTGGGTTGTCGTAACGATGTTTTACGCAACATCCGTTTTAACCCAATTAAGTGTAAGCTTGGAAATATAATAAAGAATATTTCCTAAGTATAGGAATAAACGAGATCGGAAAAGAGATAAGTAATTGGAATATTTTCTAATTATAAATAACATATATTTTCTAAAGTTCAGAAAATAAAGGAAGGCGATATTCGGAAATGTTTTCCAAATAACATAAAAGGCCAATATGGTTATTGAAAATATTTGGTTAGCAAATATTGATAAAGAAATAGAGAAGTGATTTAACTAATGGAATATTAATTAAGGGCTTAGTGACATGTTCAAAAGGAAAATTTGATTTTTGAACAGAGTAAAGTGTTTGAAAACACCCAGGGAAAGACTGTTTGAATTAAAAACAAATTTAACAGAAATTTGTGAAAGCAAAATTGAATTAAAGTAAAGCCAGTAAAGTGGTAACTGAGATTGAATTAGAATGATATCAAGACAAATTGGATTGTGAGATTCAAATTTGAAATGTAATGTGATAATCAAGTAAGTGGGATTGATAAGAGAGTGGAATCAAGAATAAAACTTGTGCTTGAAATGAAATGTGGCTTGGATAAGAGAATGGTTGTAGTGGAGATAAAAGTGATTTCATAATTTGATTGGGATAACATTGGTATATGCTGAGTTTATAGCATATGGAAGTAATAGAGTTGATATGCCCGACAAAAAGGTACAAGTTTATATTTCATATGATATGAGATTTTGATGAGCCGAATTGGCAAGGCGCTTGGCTGTTTGATTTTCTTTTGGGTTGGAGATGGCCCAAAGAGGCGAGTTGGAGTTTGACCGATTAACCAGTACAAAGGAGGTGCTGGCGAAATTTTTCGAAAAATTAAGGCATTAGAAAATTTTCAGGATTTTTGAAAAAAAATTTTGATAAGAATTAAATAAATTTTTAATTAGAATTAAATTGGTCCAGTTGGAAATTGAAGTTAAGATGTGAAAAAATATGTTCTAACCAGTCGATAGGGTCGTCCTCTACCTTAGTAATTTCGAGGACGAAATTATTTTAAGTGGGGGAAGAATGTAATAACCCGCATTGGCAGAGGTATTATAATTAATTTATTTAATTATATAAATAGTGATATAGTGGATTTAATGGTCGTGGAATTAAATAATGGTGAATATTTAATTAAAATAATAAATTAAATAATATATTTAATTCTGAAATAATCAGAATTGGCTGAAATGGCGATATGATGTGAACTGGATCATCTGCAATATTTAATTCAGTTTAGAATTGAATTAGAATAACGAATATATTATATAAACGACAGTTTGAATGTATAATTATATTATAATTAAAATCGAGCTTGAAATGGCGCTACAGTTCGTAATTTGACGATTTGAACTTCAACTGAATGTATAGGATTCGTTTTAAGCCGGATTTCTGTGAAACAAGAAACGTGTGGAGCTGGTGGAGTATATCTCTCTAGTGGAAGAGAAAAATCGGGATTTCGTCGTGTAGACTTTGATTTACGTCCAAATCAAATTTCAGAAAAAGTCGCTGTGGAATTCCTTTATAATTTGTAACGCTTATTTACGTTATAAAAGGGTTTTCAATATATTTGAAAATCAGGTTTGAATTTAGACAAGGCTCTTTTGGGGCATAATGATAATTTAATTTTTAGAATTTTATTGTAATTTTTAATTAATTAAATAAGCAACTTTTTATTTGGAGTATTTTGCAACCTGTAATCAACATTTTAGGGTTCCACAAAATGAGTTAAACTACCAGTATTATTATATTTTTGGAATCGTGAGGTATTGCTCGACACGGTCGTATTTTCATTTCTGTCTATGATAATACGAATGTGAATAAAAATGGTTGATTATAAAAGAATATAAAAATATATAGATATTTTGATCCCCTCTTCCTGTGTAGAGCTGCGTGGCCTTATATTTTTCCTCAAACTGTTTGTGTGGTCAAGTAGAAGCCAACGGATACACGATTGAATTGAATGGCTTAAAACTCCCAACACTCTTCTATAAATTGAGCAACTAAACCTAATTCCCATTTTTGGTTCATCAAAACGAGCCGCCACGAGATAACTTTCTCAGCCAAGAATTTCAATCGAAGAAATTCAAAAGAAAAATCAAAACAATTCCCGAAAATCGTGAAATAATTATGCTTAAGCTCCTGGGATCTTGCTCTTAAATTCTATATCGTTCTTTTTGAGTTCGAACTCGACTTGACTCGCTGCTGACCTTGGAGTCGTGAGCTAGGCTTGCGGCATTGTTTCAAGCGGATTGAGGAGGGTTCGGCACCTGGGTTGGCATGCGGTATCCAAGTAGAGGAGTACATGGGTGATTGTATTTTTTGTTATTGTCTGTAGTGCGAAAGTCAGATTAGGGGAAAGAGGAGTAAGTGCTGAAGCTTGTTCGAATTTATGAAGGGGAAGGTGACGAGGTGTTTTGTGAGAAGGAGATAACGAAGAGATGGAGGTGTTTTGTGTGAAGTTGTTTGCTGAGGGGTATGGGAAATGGGGTGTTCGAACGCGATGGAGAGGTTGAGTGCGAGCTTGACCAGACGATGTTAAGGTGATGTAGATTTCAGCGTGGAGTTTGTTACGGTGAGGTTTGTTTTGGAAGATGGTGAAGAACAGGAAGGAGATGAAGTACAGGAGTTTATAATTATGGAGAAACTTTGTTGCTCACTTAAAGGGGTACGGCATGGGTGGAATTTGTTGCGGCTTTTGGGTCTGAGAAATTACAGGGTGAGGATAAAGCGCAAATTTACTGTAAGCACGTTATAAAAGAAAGTTAGTTTAGTTTAATATTTGGTAGTTAATATTATATGAATTTTCGTAATAAGGAAAATGGGGAGTAGGCGACTGTTTGATATTGGAAGACAGTGTATTATCGTCTTACAACAGTTTTTGCATATTTCTGTAGCGACTAGGATCCAAAATGTTAAAGGGAGGAAAGAGGGACTTAACGTGTGGCAATGGACATGAAGGGGACTGGAAGGATTTGGTGGAGTTTGGTGTGAGTTGGATGTTAGGTTTTGATCGGAGGATAGTTTTGTTGAATGGGGAAAGGGAGTACACGAGCAGGAAGGTGCTGTAATAGCCATGAAACCACTTGAGCGCGTATTTGTTTGGAAGGGCAAGGACGCAGGAAGTATTGGCATGTTGACAAGTAGTTGGAGTATTCGCATTTTCCTGTTAGAAAGGAAATGAGGTTTCATTTCTTAGTGAAACTTGGAGGAACGAGAGTTATAACCAAGTTGGATTGTTGTTTCAACTGGGATCGGGAAAAAAGGAAGAAAAGGGGAATTAGTTAATGGTAATCAATTTTGGTTATTTTATAACTAATTATAATACACATAAAACTTATAACATTAATTTCTAGGTTATTTTTGAATAGAATTACATGGAACAAATATCGTCGGAATCGTATGGGAAAATACTACACGTACAAACTGTAATGGAATAAATCAGAGCCTTTGGAATTTTATGTAGTTTCAAACTCTTGTTTGAAACTATATGAAGCAACGTAGAAATCGTCAACTGCGAACCAATGTGAGTAAATCTCACTAACCCTGAACAGTTTATAGTTTCATGTTGTATTTTTAGAACTATTAAATATTGGCTGATAGACTGTGTGTTGACTGTTTGATTGAACTGCTAGTCAGTTAGTTGAATTTCTATATCGATTCTGTTTAACAGAATATATCATATGGAACTGAAAGTGATGTTATCTATATTGTTTAACATCTGTGATGTAGGGAAACAGGTTGGAGGAATCCAACTGGATTCCTCAACATTGATTTTATTGTGATTCATATATTGTGATATATGATATGATATATAATCTGTTGTCGATTATATGTGTTTGAACGATACTGATCATCGTGATTTGATATGTTGAATATCATAACATACCAAAACGTTGATAAGGGAATATTTTCAAAGTGATATTTGAAAATAAAATATTTATAAATGGAATATTTATAAATAAGAAATATTTATAAGTTGGAATATTTATAAATAGGAGATATTTAGAAAAAGGGAAAACGTTATAAAAAGGAAACTATTATAAGAAGGTAATCATTTTAAAGTGGAGAACCATTACTAAAATTAAATCTTTAAAATGAATAAATGTTGTTAAAAAGGAAATCTTTATAAAGCGAATAAGGAGTTAAATCGAATATGGTATTCGAAAGGAGTTAAATCGAATATGGTATTCGAAAGTAGTAAATCGAATTAGTTATTCGAAAGGAGTTAAATCGAATATGGTATTCGAAAGTAGTAAATCGAATTAATTATTCGAAAGGGGTTAGTCGAGTCAAGTAAATTGAATAGAGTTATCGAATATTAGTCTATTCGAATAGAGTTAAAGGAAAAGAGTTATCGATTAGTTTAATCGAAGTGAGTAATCAAACATAGTTTATTCGAAAGGAATTATCGAATTTGGTTATTCGTAGTGAGTAATCGAATATAGTTTATTCGAAAGGAATTATCGAATTTGGTTATTCGAAGTGAGTAATCGAATATATTTTATTCGAAAGGAATTATCGAATTTGGTTATTCGAAGGAGTTATCGAATTTAGTTATTCGATGGAGTTAATCGATTAGAGTTAAAGCAAAGGAGTTAATCGAATATAGTTTATTCGAATAGAAAGCAAAGGAGTTAATCGAATATAGTTTATTCGAATAGAAAGCAAAGGAGTTAATCGAATATAGTTTATTCGAATAGAAAGCAAAGGAGTTGATCGAATATAGTTTATTCGAATAGAAAATAAAAGGAGTTAATCAAATATAGTTTATTCGAATAGAATAAAGGAGTTAATCGAATATATAGTTTATTCAAATAAAATTAAAAGAGTTATCGAATATAGTTTATTCGATAGGAGTTTAGTGAGTAGAGTTAGAGTTAAATCAAAAGAGTTAAGAGAATAGAATAAATTAAATAGAGTTATTGTAACACCCCACGTCCATTAATGTCACTCACAAAGGGAATGCATTAACTTCCATGGAGGTTTTAAGTGAATATAGAACAGTAAAATTACAACAAGACAGATATAAAATAGTACTTGGAAATTCAAAAACTTTATTTCATTGTAGCAGAAGTCAAAACATGTTTGATTACATCATAACACCATATTCAATGTCAAGTACAATATCTATCTTGATAAAACAAGTACATAATCCCATTACATGAATAGCCATTAAAAAGAAAGATAACAAGCTGGACTTTACTTCAGCAGTCCAAGCTTTCCAGAAGATAAGCGATCCAACTAGACTCCACTAGAACTTGGCCCAACCTGCGGACCTGAAGGGAGAAAAAGGATGGAAAAGAGGGGGTCAGACATAAAGTCTGGTGAATATGATAATTCTACAATACTATTACCAAAATAACTGGACTAAGGCATAAGCTGGAAAACAAGGAAATGTCCATGAAGAGCAGATTAAGGACATAGACAATCGCTAAAGGCAACGTTATAGGCGCTCCTAAATACTAAAGGATAAACACTATACTGCACCACACCAGTCACCCTAAAGATTCATCCCACTTAGCTTCACTTAGAAACTTTCCCAATGGCTTTACGTACCCCTAGCTGACTACATAGGTGCCGCCTGCCCCTATCTCCACTAGGTGTACCCTACTTCCCATTATTCGATCGGCTCCCTAACTCGTAGATACCCGTGCTGGCCCCACAGTGGGGTGTATCACTCCGCTAAAGTGGCAACCTGATACAACGGACATGCACGGCTTATACCTACACGATGCAACAACGTCTTACCTACCAGCCCGGGTCCACACACGCATATGAAGCCCGTTGGACTTGCGTTGCCACCGCTCCCTGTTTTGGCCTCTTATAGTCAAACCCAGTATGCGTGTCCCGTCCTCGACTTGGGTCGAGCCCACAAAGATACGTTTTGGGATACTGGTTGAAATGGGCCCCCACTATTTACCACAAGCATTCCACCTAAGCTTGTCCCCATTAGTCCATCCCAATTAACCCACTTAGTCATGTTCATTTACATGTGTGTTTGGTTAAGTCTAATCGTATTTCAAATGCCTCTAAAGGCAACCACCAGATTCCTCATGCCACCCAAGGCATCTACTTAACCCCCATGTCCCAGCTTACATGATTATCTGGTTAAGTATTTCTTAGTTCATTAAGGCCATAACCTCATAAAGACCTCTCACATTAGACTGGCATTTATGGCAGCTGGATTTGCCGGGCGGGTCCGGGCAGTCTTACACCATAAAAGAGTCTAACCTCGTGTCTTTACAACTGTTATGCTTTAGTTTGGGCCTAGGACCTCTCACATTGGGCCGACATTTGTGACTACTGGATTTTCCGGGCGGGTCCGGGCAGGTTTACATCACAAACGGGTCCAACCTCGTGTCCTAAGCATTGATTATTAATAATAATCCACTTTCCCCCAATTTTAATAATTCCCTACTTGAATTATTAATTACTTCCAATTTTTAACAATGTCCATAATTGACTCAATTATGGACATTCATTCATGGTATGCAACATCTTACAAAATTGCACCCAATTTATTAATTCCTAATATTACCCCTACCCCACGTTTGAACGTTTATTCGCAAAATATATGTTAGACTCGAATAGCCTAACTCATAGCATAAAAGAGATTATCATAATAACAACATGTATATGTGACCAAATGAATCATAATAAGGGGTGAAACTTGCATATGTCCAACTTGCATAGATTATACATGTCATGGATCTAAAGGTGTCAACTTGTTCAAAATTCACCTAATATGATCTCAATCAATTTTCATAAACTTACATATGAACATGTGTGAATCAACATCATCTAATTTTTTAACAACATGGTTATATATGGGTACACCTAACTCAATAGGCAAATTCCCATAATCAAGTTTTATTTAATTATAGTTTCAAGTTTATGGGTACACCTAACCTAATAGGCAAATTCCCATAAACAAGATCCATTTAAATTAAGAAAAAAAAACATAACTTTAAGCATGATCCAACAACATCATGATTTTTCAACATAATATAGCATGATTTATAACATGGCATAGTATGATAGTATAACATAGCTTGACATGATTCTCAACATAGCACGACATAGCATAAGAGAATTTACAACATAGCATGACATAGCATATATAATTTACATCATACGACAACATAATAACATAATAAGAGATCCACAATATATAGAATTTACAATTACAAATCACATCACTTTCTTGTGATCCATTCATAACTGAGTCAAATTAGTTTGTAATAGTCTTGTGAGAATCATCATACTCACCAACAAAAGAAGAGAATTAGAGAGAGAGTTCTTTGGTTTGATTTGTTTTGTTGAGTAGAATTTAGTTGTAGTAGATTAGGCTTCCTCTTCTTAGTTTGTGACGGCTACGCTGAACTCCATGGCAGCAGCATGACGGTAGCTTCTCTAATTTTACAAGTGATTTAGGTTTTGGGTCTACCCACTTATTTATAGATTTTAGAATGCATTTAGGCCATTAGATTTAACCTAGAAATAACCGCAGCCGTTAAGACAAGATGGGGTTTATCTTGTTGACTCAGCAATGAGTCAGAAGTGACTCAGCAAACACTCAGCAAACACTCAGCAAATTAATTCTATTCATGTTTGCATTAACTGCCCATATATATATATATATATATATATTCTACAATGTACACATTAGATACATCCCCCCTTTTACACACTTATTATTGTTTTTATATACATATTAGATACATCCCCTCTCTTACACACTTATTAATATTTTTATATTCATATTAGATACATCCCCTCTCTTACACACTTATTAATATTTTTATATTCATATTAGATACGTCCCCTCTCTTACACACTTATTAATATTTTAGCAACTTTAGTGTTAATTAGAAAATTCGGGGTGTTACATTCTCCCCTCCTTTTAGGATTTCGTCCCCGAAATCTTCAAGTCTGGAAGAATGTATATCCTACCATCCAAACGTCCATCTACTCATCCATCATACACAGGCATCCATTGTCCTTAAAAGACTTCTAATGCTTTATGATCATATGCAAGTGTGTGTACATGTCCTTACCTAATGCGAAATCAGGCGGTCTACTGATTCAGTTGACCTCCTTAATGCAAATTATGTAAGTGTTATGAATCCATTATGTATGCAAAAGATCCTAATTGCTTACATACTACTTCTATATGCGTGCACACCCATTCAACCGAATGCAGCATCCATATGATGGTACAACCATTATACATCCATTATACTAAATACATCCATATATATGCAATATGAAGTGACTGAGCCGATCTAGTGCCTAAAGTGTGTGTATATATGCATCCACGAGCAACCACTAGCAAACACTTGCATCCATTTTGCATCCATCATACATAACATGTCTCAAACACATGTTTCAACCATAGGATTATCCTAACTAAAGGTCAAAGATACTAATGAGAGGACATACTAAAGATAAGATAAGATAAGCTAAGCGATAAAGGAGAAATTAAAAGACATACCCTCAAAAAGAAAAGGGTACAACGAACGCATCTTCTCTTCTGTCTCCCAAGTTGCGTTGCTCTCATCATCTCCCCTTTGCACTTTAACCAGTCTGACCTCTCGATTCCTCAACTTTTTGATCTCCGACCCAAGAATGCATGTAGGAGCTCGTCTAATTGTTGCATCACGCTCTATTTCCACCTCTTTAAGCAAGCTCGGCTCTACCACCTCCGCGGTCTTGTGCAAACACTTCCTCAAATGTGATACATGGAATACGTCGTGTACTCCACTAAGTTTCTCAGGCAACTCCACCCTATATGCCATCTTCCCAATCCTGTTTTTTACAGGAAACGGCCCTACAAACCTTGGTGCTAATTTCCCCACGGACCCAAAGCGAACAACATTCTGTAACGGAGATACTTTGATAAAAACCATGTCCCCAATGTCAAACTCAAGATCTGTCCTCCTCTTATCAGCATACGATTTTTGCCTATCTTGTGCTTCTTTCATCCTCCTTCGAATCAACTCAATCTTCTCCGAGGTTTCCCTAACCATATCGGGCCCAAGTAGGATTTTATCGGTAGATTCCCACCAACATGTAGGCGAACGGCAAGGCCTTCCATAAAGAGCTTCGAAAGGTGCCATGCCAATACTAGACTGAAAGCTATTATTATATGCGAATTCTACTAACGGAAGGTGCTCTTCCCATGTACCCCCAAAGTCTAGGATACAAAGCCTTAAAAGATCCTCTAGAATGCGATTCACCCTCTCGGTCTGGCCGTCTGTCTGAGGATGATATGCGGTGCTCAAACATAGCTGAGTCCCTACCACCTCTTGTAAACTCTTCCAAAATTCGCTAGTAAAGATGGGGTCACGGTCGCTTACTATACTAGAAGGAATACCGTGCAAACGAACTATCTCCTTAATGTATACAGAAGCCAACCACGGAGCAGTCCTCTTACTTTTCACGGGAATAAAATGGGCGCTTTTAGTAAGTCTATCTACTATAACCCAAATCCCCGTGTTACCCTTCCTTGATCTTGGTAATCCATCCACAAAATCCATTGAGATGCTTTCCCATTTCTATAGTGGAACTTCTAATGGGTGAAGCAACCCACCGGGTTTCTTTTGTTCTGCTTTAACTCGTTGGCACACCAAGCATCTAGCGACGTACTCGGCCACATCCTTTTTCATACCGGCCCAAAAGAAAACCCGCTTCATATCTTTGTACATCTTATCCCCGCCGGGATGAATGGTCATTTTTGAGCGATGAGCATCATCAAGAATGGCCTTCCTTAAGTCTTCGTCTTGTGGTACACAAAGTCTATTATCCCTTCGTAACCAACCCTTATCGTCTAGGGTATACCTACGAAGATGGCTTGACGACTCCCCCACTTTGAGCTTTTCTACTATCTCAACCAACTGTGGGTCGTCTCGCTGTGCCTCACCAACCCGTCCTAGAAGTGTAGGTCTAACCTCCAAGGATGCTAACAGACCGGGTACTAAGTCAACGGAGGGTCTAAAGTCAAACATAGAGATGAATTATAAGCTTTGTCGTTCAACAAACAACGGACTCAAGGACAACCTTTTCCTACTTAAGGCGTCTGCCACCACGTTACCCTTGCCCGGGGTATATGCTATTTCAAAATCGTAGGAGGCTAAGAATTCCATCCACCGTTGCTGCCTTAAATTCCAATCCTTCTGAGAGAATAAGTATTTTAATGTTTTGTGGTCCGTGAACAGTTCGAATTTCTCACCAAGAAGATAGTGACGCCAAGACTTAAGCGCGAAAACAATTGCGGCTAGCTCTAAGTCATGCGTGGGGTAATTCTTTTCATGAACCCTCAACTGCCTTCCACCATAGGCTATTACTCTTCCCTCTTGCATGAGGACCGTGCCAAGTCCCGTCCCACAAGCATCAGTATAGATGGTAAACGGTTTATTCCCGTCTGGCAGCACTAAGACTGGGGCTGAAGTTAAGGCTCTCTTTAAACGTTGGAACGCATCATCGCAATCTTTGTCCCACGTAAAAACCAGGTTCTTCTTCGTTAACCGTGTTAATGGAGCTGATATTTTTGCGAAGTCTTTGATAAACTTCCTATAATAGCCAGCCAACCCGAAGAAACTTCTTACTTCGGTTGCATTTTTAGGGACCTTCCAATCTTGGATGGCCACCACCTTTGCGGGATCCACTGCTATCCCTTCTTTGGAAACCACGTGCCCTAAGAACCGTACTTCCTTCCTCCAGAAGTGACACTTAGAAAATTTTGCCTTAAGGTTATGCGCTCGAAGGGTTTCCAACACTTCCCTAAGATGTAGGGAGTGCTCTTCTTTATTCTTAGAAAAGACTAAGATGTCATCCACAAAGACTACCACGAATTTGTTAAGGTATTCCCTAAACACCCTACTCATCAAATCAACAAAATATGCAGGGGCGTTTGTCAAACCAAAGGGCATCACTAGCCATTCATAGAATCCGTCAGGAGTCCTAAAAGCAGTCTTATCTATACTATCCTCAGCCACTCTCAGTTGATGAAAGCCAGTGGCTAAGTCCAACTGCGAAAACACTGAGGCGCCAACTAACTGATCAAAGAGATCGTCAATCCTCGACAGTGGGTGTCGGTTCTTTTTAGTAAGCTTGTTTAGTTCTCTATAGTCCATACAAAGTCTAAGAGACCCATCCGCCTTTGTGGCAAAAAGTACTGGAGCACCCCACTCCGATATACTACGTCTTATGAACCCCTTCTCAAGCAACTCCTTTACTTGCTTATTGAGTTCCCTCCTTTCACGAGGAGCCATGTGGCGCACTGGCAAAGATACGGGTTTAGCATTATCCACAAGATAAATTCGAAAGTCTATCTCCCGCTTTGGAGGTAAGCCCTTCACCTCCTCAAACACATCCGGATATTCCCGGACCACTTCTACCGATCGCAGGTTCTCTACAGACGCGTCAAGCGATTCAAGATAACTTAGCATAACGGAATTTATGGGATTACAAAAGATGTCGAGAGCATTACCAAGGCGAGTCACAAGCCTAACTACTCTCCTTTCACAATCAAGAATGGCCCTATTTCTAGACAACCAATCCATTCCTAAAATTAGCCCATAGCCCGTGAAGCCCAATACATAAGCATCACATCTAAATTCAACGCTAAGTATAGAGATTTTCAAATCCAAACATATCATGGTCAAATGAGCCGAACCCCCAATTGGATTTGAAACGACCAAGGGATCCTCTACTAAACTGGTGTTCAAGTGCAGTGATTCAACTAATGATGCAGAGATAAACGAATGAGATGCGCCAGAATCGAATAAGGTACGGACAGGATGATCAAACAGAAAAACTAAGCTTTCAACAGAAATTGTTCTACCTCTTTCTTGTAGCGGTGGGGCCGCAATAGCCTGAACTTGCCCCCTTGCCTGCCCTGGTGCCATAAGAGCCTGCACCTGTCCTCCCGAGGTAGACCCTGCCCTCTGCCCCTTCTTTGGACAGTCCTTCACTAAATGTCCCGCATCTCCACAATGAAAACAACCAGTCTTCTTTTTCTTTCTACAATCTTTGCTGGGATGGCCAGGCGTCCCACAATTGAAGCATTTCTTCTTCCCTTTGCCATTATTGTTTTTACCACCCTTCTTATTTTGCTATTGGGGTTTCTTCTGATCCCCTTTCTTTTCAACTGCCTTATCCTCATGCATAAGTGCCATTTCTACTAGCTTTTCAAAGGTGGCTCCCATAGGGATGTGGGTCATAGCCAACCCTTGCAACGGTTCATTCAAGCCTCTAACGAACCTCAAAGCTTTCTTCTCTGGCGTGTTCACCAACTCCAAGCCAAACCTTGCTAACTGATTAAATTTATTGACATATTCCTTTACTGATGAGCTCCCTTGCTTTAGTGCCAGGAATTTTTCCATATTTAAGTTCTCCTCTGCCCTTGAAAGAAACTTTGCCTCAAACCTTCGTCTGAAATCCGCCCATGAATCAACTGGACGTTCCCCGTTAGTGACCTCCCACCAAAACGAGGCCTCTCCCTTCATTAACCAAGCAGCTAAACGGACTTTCCTCCCATCTTCCACTTCAAAGATATCCAACAATTCCTCAGTCTCCTTAAGCCAACCTCTGGCCTCCACAAACGTCTCAGTCCCTTGAAAAGTTTTTCCTCCCATAGCCTTGAATTCCTTGCACGTCTTTGCAAAAGTGTCAACACGAGGAGGAGGAGGATGAGGAATGGGTGCAACTAGGGGTGGAGGAGTATCCGCTGGGCCTGCAGTGGTGGCCCTAGCCTCCAAGTATCTCCTAAACCACCCTGGAATCGTCACACCTTCTGGGAGATTAAGATCTTCAGCCATGCTGAAACGAAAAAGGGAAGATTCAAAATGGAGAATTCGAAAGATAAAGATAAGGATGTGGCTATTTGGGGATTATGTTTTTCATAAAAACTCTCTTTAAATAACATGTTTTTTTTTTTTTTGAAAGCACTTCTTCCAAAAATACTTTAGAAAAAAAATATTTTTCTAAAAAAATTTTTTTTATCTGTTCTGGTAACCTTATGCTCTGATACCACGTGTAACACCCCACGTCCATTAATGTCACTCACAAAGGGAATGCATTAACTTCCATGGAGGTTTTAAGTGAATATAGAACAGTAAAATTACAACAAGACAGATATAAAATAGTACTTGGAAATTCAAAAACTTTATTTCATTGTAGCAGAAGTCAAAACATGTTTGATTACATCATAACACCATATTCAATGTCAAGTACAATATCTATCTTGATAAAACAAGTACATAATCCCATTACATGAATAGCCATTAAAAAGAAAGATAACAAGCTGGACTTTACTTCAACAGTCCAAGCTTTCCAGAAGATAAGCGATCCAACTAGACTCCACTAGAACTTGGCCCAACCTGCGGACCTGAAGGGAGAAAAAGGATGGAAAAGAGGGGGTCAGACATAAAGTCTGGTGAATATGATAATTCTACAATACTATTACCAAAATAACTGGACTAAGGCATAAGCTGGAAAACAAGAAAATGTCTATGAAGAGCAGATTAAGGACATAGACAATCGCTAAAGGCAACGTTATAGGCGCTCCTAAATACTAAAGGATAAACACTATACTGCACCACACCAGTCACCCTAAAGATTCATCCCACTTAGCTTCACTTAGAAACTTTCCCAATGGCTTTACGTACCCCTAGCTGACTACATAGGTGCCGCCTGCCCCTATCTCCACTAGGTGTACCCTACTTCCCATTATTCGATCGCCTCCCTAACTCGTAGATACCCGTGCTGGCCCCACAGTGGGGTGTATCACTCCCCTAAAGTGGCAACCTGATACAACGGACATGCACGGCTTATACCTACACGATGCAACAACGTCTTACCTACCAGCCCGGGTCCACACACGCATATGAAACCCGTTGGACTTGCGTTGCCACCGCTCCCTGTTTTGGCCTCTTATAGTCAAACCCAGTATGCGTGTCCCGTCCTCGACTTGGGTCGAGCCCACAAAGATACGTTTTGGGATACTGGTTGAAATGGGCCCCCACTATTTACCACAAGCATTCCACCTAAGCTTGTCCCCATTAGTCCATCCCACTTAACCCACTTAGTCATGTTCATTTACATGTGTGTTAGGTTAAGTCTAATCGTATTTCAAATGCCTCTAAAGGCAACCACCAGATTCCTCATGCCACCCAAGGCACCTACTTAACCCCCATGTCCCAGCTTACATGATTATCTGGTTAAGTATTTCTTAGTTCATTAAGGCCATAACCTCATAAAGACCTCTCACATTAGACTGACATTTATGGCAGCTGGATTTGCCGGGCGGGTCCGGGCAGTCTTACACCATAAAAGAGTCTAACCTCGTGTCTTTACAACTGTTATGCTTTAGTTTGGGCCTAGGACCTCTCACATTGGGCCGACATTTGTGACTACTGGATTTGCCGGGCGGGTTCGGGCAGGTTTACATCACAAATGGGTCCAACCTCGTGTCCTAAGCATTGATTATTAATAATAATCCACTTTCCCCCAATTTTAATAATTCCCTACTTGAATTATTAATTACTTCCAATTTTTAACAATGTCCATAATTGACTCAATTATGGACATTCATTCATGGTATGCAACATTTTACAAAATTGCACCTAATTTATTAATTCCTAATATTACCCCTACCCCACGTTTGAACGTTTATTCGCAAAATATATGTTAGACTCGAATAGCCTAACTCATAGCATAAAAGAGATTATCATAATAACAACATGTATATGTGACCAAATGAATCATAATAAGGGGTGAAACTTGCATATGTCCAACTTGCATAGATTATACATGTCATGGATCTAAAGGTGTCAACTTGTTCAAAATTCACCTAATATGATCTCAATCAATTTTCATAAACTTACATATGAACATGTGTGAATCAACATCATCTAATTTTTTAACAACATGGTTTTATATGGGTACACCTAACTCAATAGGCAAATTCCCATAATCAAGTTTTATTTAATTATAGTTTCAAGTTTATGGGTACACCTAACCTAATAGGCAAATTCCCATAAACAAGATCCATTTAAATTAAGAAAAAAACATAACTTTAAGCATGATCCAACAACATCATGATTTTTCAACATAATATAGCATGATTTATAACTTGGCATAGTATGATAGTATAACATAGCTTGACATGATTCTCAACATAGCACGACATAACATAAGAGAATTTACAAAATAGCATGACATAGCATATATAATTTACATCATACGACAACATAATAACATAATAAGAGATCCACAATATATAGAATTTACAATTACAAATCACATCACTTTCTTGTGATCCATTCATAACTGAGTCAAATTAGTTTGTAATAGTCTTGTGAGAATCATCATACTCACCAACAAAAGAAGAGAATTAGAGAGAGAGTTCTTTGATTTGATTTGTTTTGTTGAGTAGAATTTAGTTGTAGTAGATTAGGCTTCCTCTTCTTAGTTTGTGACGGCTACGCTGAACTCCATGGCAGCAGCATGACGGTAGCTTCTCTAATTTTACAAGTGATTTAGGTTTTGGGTCTACCCACTTATTTATAGATTTTAGAATGCATTTAGGCCATTAGATTTAACCTAGAAATAACCGCAGCCGTTCAGACAAGATGGGGTTTATCTTGTTGACTCAGCAATGAGTCAGAAGTGACTCAGCAAACACTCAGCAAATTAATTCTATTCATGTTTGCATTAACTGCCCATATATATATATATATATATATATATATATATATATATATATTCTACAGTGTACACATTAGATACATCCCCCCTTTTACACACTTATTATTGTTTTTATATACATATTAGATACATCCCCTCTCTTACACACTTATTAATATTTTTATATTCATATTAGATACATCCCCTCTCTTACACACTTATTAATATTTTTATATTCATATTAGATACGTCCCCTCTCTTACACACTTATTAATATTTTAGCAACTTTAGTGTTAATTAGAAAACTCGGGGTGTTACAGTTATCGTATATACCTTATCGAAGGAAAGAATTTTCGAATAGAAAAGATTTGAAAGAGAGTTACGTAAGGAAGTTTGTTAAATAATTAGAAAGGTGAACTTTGTCTATTTCAAGGTTAGAATGTTGTTCAGTTAAGGTCTGAGAGGTAGTATTACCCCAACTTGATTGACTTCATTTTTAACTAAGGAATGGTTAAGGTTCGATAGTAAGGGATGGTTAAGGTAATTTAGTAATTAAAGGTAATGGTTTGAGTTGGCATCGCGATGGTTTGTTTAAACATCTGTCTAAGTCCAATGAAGAAGCTTTGGAAATGTTTTCCAAATAAGAAACCAGAAATGGTTTCTAATAAAGAAAACAAGAAATGGAAATGTTTTCCATTGTTAATAACGCATATTTTCCAAAAGTTAGAAAATAAGAAATATTGAATATAGGGAAACAAGAGATACGTAAATTATGAAATAAAGAGATAAATGTTGAATGATGTTTGATCGATATAAATTTCCATTTGGAAATAATATCGTTGTTTGCACACCTGTTTTCTTCGATAGTTAAATCACAGACTATTGAAGTTTTGACCATTTTAACGTTGTTAATATGGAGAGACCGGTTGGATTATTATCCAAAGAACCACTCTGTATTGGCATAAGCGTTGCGAATCATATATGCCAAGGGAGATTGAAGACGGAGTTATGCTAGGGCTATCCTGTTTACAGAATAGTGCCTTCAGTTCATCCTGTTCCTAGATGACTTGTATGGACGGATGTTTGACAAAGTATTTCCAGACGATCACGTATATTGATTTCTCCAACCGTACCAAGAGTGGAAGCGGAGAAGGAAACTTCTTTTAGCTAACACATAATGTATGGTTGAGGACGTCAATCGGTGATTTGATGGATGTGACGATGTGGCATTCAAAGTGAATCTGGTGTGATGATAAAGCGTAGCTTGTAGCCTCACATCCGGTAAATGACAAAAATCGGGCAGGCAGTATGGCTAAGTTGGTCGCACCGAAGTAGGGTGTATAATCACCTAATCTAGAGTTTCATTTACTTCTAAAATCTATTGTTGATGCTGTCCCATTCAGGAAACGGTTGATGATCCCAACCGTTGGTGGTATACATTTGATACACTCAAGCGAAATGAGTGGTCGGTCATGTGTGGCCGGGTTGCAAGATGTTCTTATTGAACCCAGTGTATTCCACTTTGGAGGTACACTACCGAAAGGTGGTTCCATAACGTGTCATAGTTGGAAATCCATTATCCAAAATGTGCTTGTGGTTTTGATTGTATACTATATATGTAGAACGTGAGATGAAAGCATTTCTGCTAGATGATTATTATATTGTGGTAGATAGACATTATTATAATATCAAAAGGTTTTTGATATAAAGATATTTTGGATTCTCATAAGGGAAAAACCCGTTCCATTATACGGCGTGGTCTTATGAGATATCATTTACCTGCTTGAACTGTTTTAAACTATTTTACTCACACCAGTCCCATGACTGACCCGAAGTTTATTTTGTTTTGTCTTCCCTAAACTCTTGGGTGCCTAAATTTGTACAGGCAGTCAAGTAGTCGGGATTTTATAGATACACTCGAAGAGCTGGAACAGGAGGCTTCAGGTTCATATAGCTATAATTATTCCCGTTGTGTTGTAAGTGTTGTACTTTGATAATGATGTATATTCAAGTACGGATGTATATTTCAAAGTTATGTTACATATATTATATGTTATTCGTTCCGCTGTGAGATTCGTGTTACTCTGATGTTGTGTTCTTCTTCTTCTATTTTAAGTTTCTATCTTATCTATTCTCACCCTCTAATTTCTTTCATTTATGACCGGTATTTTCGATCCTTGGATATTCGATATGTGTGGTATATCGGATAACCAAGATCGTCAAAATCCCGGGTCATTACATTTCATTTCAAATTTAATGAATAATTTTGAAATGATATTTTTCTTAAGTGAAAAGAATGTATTCCCGATTTTGGACAGGGAATGTTTTATAAAAAATGTTTTATAAAACAGAAAGGATTTCGAGGGCTAAAACCCGATGATTTCGAAATGATTTGGAAATGTATTACGGTTTTACATTGTAGTTCATCACATATTCGATTAGTTGCTATTAATAATGTATCTGTTTGGTGGCGGAGAATTTATTCTCTTGCTTAACACCCTTCTTTGAGACGTACGAGCTCAAAGGTTATGTGATTAATAGTGACTAATCATATGTGTGAATTGCTGATATGAAGTACTATATTTTAAAAGTGCTTGTGATTATTATGTTGTGAAATGATTTTCCCTACTTCGGGATATGAAATGATTTGGTATGTGTCTAGAGATTCAAGTAACTCGGACGAGTAAAAGTATGGGTGAGATGGGTGGTGTATGCTTCCATGCGTGGGAGGTGCATCGTCGGTGTAGCCTGCTCCATAGTGGGAGGTGCAAATATATATATCGAGTTGCTTAGGTGCGTGGCCTTTGCCATGTCTAGGGGGAGCCCGATATTTAGTTGCATACTTGTTTGTATACATTGTTATGATTTGGAATTCATATTTCCAAATAATTTTATTTGTGATCCCAAAGTGAAATCTACTTTGATATTGAAAGTTAGACATGTATTTCAAATGATTTGAAATAGGAAATCGGGAAATAAAGTCCAAAGGAATAATTTTTGTAAATTGAATTGGATTTGGAAAATCTAAGTGTGGTGATTAATCTAAATGGGTAGATTGGGATATTGCAAGTTGATTGATGCATAGTAGATCCATAACTATTGATTGTTGTTTATACACTGACATTCATGGGGGTAAACCCGTTCCGCATTAACGGCGTGGTCCTGTGATTTGTCTTATCATTTATATAAGTTTATAACTGTTTAGAGTTTCTCACACCAGTCCCATGACTGACCTGTAGTTTTATCTTCCCTTGCAAACTCGGGTGCCTCTATTTTCCACACGGGCAGTCGAGTAGCTTATTTTTTAGATATATAAGCAGGATTCTGGATTGAAGCTTAAAGCTGTGTCCAGAGCATTGATAGTCTTCCGCTTTGTTTGTTTATTTGTTTCCGCTGTGCATTGTATTACATTCATTGTAAAATCATCTTCCGCTGTATTGATTATATTTCGATATACTCTGATATTCTGCACTCTGATATAACATTATTATGATGTTTATAAAAATCTTCTGTTATTTTTTCTGATGTGTTGTATGCCCAGAGTTAACATATGCGGGATTCGAACGGTCTTGGTCGATTTAGCGATCGATTAGGTCCGAGTGAAATCCGTATCGTTATAGACATAGTCCCGAGATTCTTGGCCCTTAGTAGTAGCTGTGTAGGGTGTCTGTTTTCCTGTTTTAGTTGAAAGACTAGAAGGCTTATTTGAAACCAAACTTAGATCAGATGATTAAATAAGCTAAGAAAGGAGAAATGGTACAACTAAAAAGGAAACAACAAATTCAAAAAGCGACAAACTTGACGAATTATGAGAAAAGATGAATAAGAGTAATAAAATTCCAAGATAAGACAAAAAAGAAAATCAGTAATAAAGAAAATTTTCTTATGTAGGCAGTGCTTGGATAGGAAAATAGGGAATCTTTATAGATAGTTACATAAATTCCAAGTACGGTTGGAAAAAGGTATATAAAAGAAAAACAGAAGATGTGAAATTTTCTAGTTTTCCACCTTTTAGAAACATAAGAAATCGAATTTAGAAAATTAGATTTTTCTGAAATTCGAAAAAATAAAGTTGGTTGGTAGGATTTTGGATGCAATAATTGGATGAACTGCGCTCTTGCTCTGCAAGAATGTGGGAAATTTGGATGAAATTATATTTTGATTTTTCAAAATATTGCATTCACGTAGAATTGCCAATATATTTAGGATATGAGCATCATATTTTAAAAGGATTTTTGAAAAAATTTGCATACACATAGGAGGTACCGCTTAGGCATACATGCATTATTATGTTGTGTTTCACTTTACACAAGTGCACAATGTTTGCAAAAATTGGATGCACACATAATGGATGTATATTATGCGAGGGGTTAATTGATTTTTACCCTTATCAAATTTCGGGGATGAAATTTCCTAAGGATGGGAGAATGTAACACCCTGCATTTTATGATAATTTAATAATTAAATAGTGCATATGTATATATATGCACAGACATAAATGTATATAATAAAATAAAGATAATGCAAATAAAAATGTAATGCATGCATTAAAAGAAAGAAAGGATTGGTTACATGCACTGTAAATATGTTGCATGCAATGATTTACAAATATTATACATTAATAATAAAGGAGAAATAAAAGAAAATGATTCATGTAATAAAATATTGGTGCAAACATGAAAAAGAGGAATAAGAAGAGAACAATAACTACCATTGTTCTTAGCCTTATTAACAATAGCCTTAGTAGTCCAGTTGGTTAGAGAATGTGACTTGCATACAGAAGGTACAGAGTTCGATCCCCGCCGCCGTCATATTGTTTTAAGAGAACGACCAAAACAACACATATTCATGAGAGAAAATATGTATAAACGCACATATAAGGAAAAATATACGTATAAGGAAGTAAAGAAAAATATATGTATATATATGAGAATATATACGTATATATGTGCAAATATATATATATATATACACACAAGAGATAAAGTTCAAGATAAGGCTGTAATTAATGAAATATGGCAAGAATCAAATAACGGTGCAACACCGTTTGAATTTTAAAAATGAAACAAAAGTTGTGCGTATATATATACGTGTAAAATGGTCATTAGAAGATTTGTATATGCATAAGAAGATTACATGTGAATATAACAGATAAGTAAATTCTAGAAGTTCAAATATTTGAAAATCAAATTTCTACGCCAAAATAGCTCGTGGGAACCATGGGGGGGTCGACACTCCCCAGATCCGAGCAGATTCATTAGCGTGTCTAGAGTGTTTTCATAACTGGGTTCAATGCTGACTCAGCTCTGTATGTACGATAAGATCCTGAACACCTATAAATAGGCTAGCAGAGCCTAGCCTAAATCTCACATTCTCTGAGACAACGTCTAAGCTCTTCCATTCTTCCTCCTCCTCAAATCTCTTAAGAAAAATAAGATAATTAGTTTTGGAAAATTTTAAATTAAGATCTGGAGGAAAAGAATGAAAATTAATAAGGAGTAGTCGGAATCATATGCGAAGTAAGGTAAATTCTTAGATTTGGTCTATTTTCTTCCTCTTTCTTCCCCTTTTCTTTTGGTAAGAATTGTGGATCCACGGTTGTTAGGTTCTAAATCAAGTTAGGAAAAACCATTAAATGCTAGATCTAGACTAGGTTCAGGAATTGGAAAGCAATTTAGGTGAGTGGATTTAAGTTATATCATTTTTGATACTGATATATTATCGTTTAACATTCCCCGTTATTACGCAATGTAAAGTGATGAAATGCTAATATGACATGTCGAAATATTAATATATTGAAATACTAACATGTTGAAAAATTCATATGTTGAAACGTTTAATATGCTAAAATGTTCATTTGTTGAAATACAAACTTGTTAAAATAAGTGTGACGATTATTGTTGTAATTACATGATTCACTTGTGGCATATTATGTACTTGAATTATTAGCAATAGAATTGAGAAAATGACATGTTAATTTGTTAGATTTGAACAGTTACATGATTAAATGATTACATGTTAAATTAGAATAATTACATGATTTGACAATCACATGTTATTTTGAGATGAAACTAATTATATGTTAGGAAGAACATTTGTGTAACGACCCGCACTTCCACCTAATTCAAACCAACCAAAAACCGAAAACCACGCCAATTTAAGGTAAGCAAAAGTATGTTTCGTTAGGGTTTATCAGAGCAAACACAGCGGAATACAAAACTCACAGTGGAACAGATAAAATTTAATAAGAATATCTTATTGCAGTGGAAACATTTTTGAATATAAATCTGAATTTACATGACATTACTCCATGAAGATTTATAATAATACACCGATGATAAGGTATGTCCGGCCTTCATATGAAACTCCTGCTCTCTCTGGAACTCCAACTCTTCAAGCTTGAGTTCGATCTTGAAAAACTAAAAAACAAACAAATAGACTTCCCATGTGGAAAGGGTGGGAACCCGTAGTTTGCAAGGGAAAAACAAACTATGAGTTAGTCATGGGACTGGTGTGAGAAAACACTTTTGAACTAATCTGATACTTAGCCTTAATTTGAATAAGGTATCTTGGGACAACGCCGCATGTCGCGGAATGGGTATCCTCCCAAGGATACATGCACAACCATAGCAAGAAGGACGAAACATAGCAAACTAGATTTTGAAAACATGACTTTAGAAAAATGAACGATTAATAAGCCCCCGATCCCATCACACAATGCAAGAACACACCAGAGGATAGGTGTTTTTCGTATAATCGTAAATCATGCTTAATATAATTAAAAACAAAAACATTTTATATTAGTATAATGTCTAGGGTGTGGAAAAAAATCCTTTCAAAATATAAATTTATAAATCTTAGCTCGCATAGTGCCCCATCCCACTATGTTGGCTACATAGGTATACAACTGAAAATCGTAAAGGGTTTCGTATTGGAAGTTGGATTTCTATCAATGAGCCTGGGATAAGGATCTTCCCAATCCGATTCGAAACCCCCAGCTAGGATCTAAGATGCCGTCTGGCTCCTTCAGAGCGACAGATTGGTCCACCCTACTTCATGGATTAAAGTAACAACCTGAACATAACGTCCCTCATCTATGTGTAGACTGTCATCTAGGTATATTGACCTAGACCGAGGCACCTCATCCAACAAACCACATAAGTAAATGCCTGGGCTCCATACCATGGCGTTCCCTTTTGCTAGATGGAATGCTAAGTCCCTACCCCTGCGGTCTACAATCCTGTTTCGGCCCATTCCTTGTTGTGAGGTCCGCGAAGCTACGTCATACACAGAGCAATGCATTTATGCCAAGCCTTGGTCTTCAACCATAAGACCCTTCTTTTCAACAAAAGCCTTGATCATTTCCACTTATCATGCCACACTATCATTCTTAAAACAGAAACTGCTATTTACCAACATACAACCTTTGAGCTCATACGTCTCAAAGAAAAGTGTTAAGCAAGAGAATAAATTCTCCGCCACCAAACAGAAGTATGTTTAGTAAATGTCAGTCTGCATTTTATAAAATACAGTGTCAGACTTGAAATCCATCGACAAGTCCATTCCGAGAATAGGAATGGAACCGAAGGCACTTTATTCAACGTACCCTCCTGAGAGTGCAAGTCCTTGCAAACCAATCCGCTTCAAGCATGGTCAAATTATGCCGTCACTTTAGCCTCATATAGCCCGTCGCCCAAGGCATCAATAGGTCATCCATCCGATGTGAAGAAATCTGGGTCTTCCACCATTGTCGTCAATATCTTGACATCAGCATCACGTCGTATAATTATTCGTAATGGGTAAATACCCGTAATTTTCAAATAATTAGCGCATCTTTAAAACCAATAGGTATATAGGATTTCCTGAACCTCATTCCATTTCTAATATTCATTAAATTGGGAATTATTCCAACAGATCTTATCAAAGATTTACTTCATTTAAACGTATTTTTTAAATCTTTATTTAGAAACCATTACAAAGGAATTTATAGTATCTTTTCATAATCTAAACCAAATTATGGTTTATCAACTAGTCGGGATTAACGAGCCTTACCGAAGTAATCATTCATTTTATTATCCCAATCCCAACCTATTCATCACATGGAGAAAAACTGGTAGTACTCCATATCTAGCACCCATGATGTTACTGGTAAATTTAATTACCATCCAACGTTTTAAATCTAACTAAAGACTTAACTATTGCATGGAGTAAAACTGGTTGTACCCCATTATCGAACATTTCTTGAATT
This sequence comes from Allium sativum, assembly GCA_030737875.1. Classification (NCBI taxonomy): domain Eukaryota; kingdom Viridiplantae; phylum Streptophyta; class Magnoliopsida; order Asparagales; family Amaryllidaceae; genus Allium; species Allium sativum. Next base: position 938,391,415 of record CM060915.1, on the reverse strand, counting down.
TGGTAAATTTAATTACCCTACTCTCATTTCAATCTAATAAAAGACTCATTAAAACTCCATTTAGTTTTCACCTCAAAAATCATTACTTAATGATTAATCATCTTTAGGTAAATCAATCCTGCCTCTAACTAGGTTAAAAAACAAATGTCATTTAAAACCTTGTTCACGATAAACCCAAAATCATCTTCTATTTAAAATGGAATATTCACGGAAATCATATCTGCTTATAGTTGATATTAATCTCCGTATCCAACCAACACTATAAGCGGAATATTGGCTAGCGCCTTTCCGATTCCTCAAATAGTCTAAGTCTTCGTCTATGGAGACTTATCTCAACCATTAATCAATATGGTTTCCATTTAATACCAATTTAATTTAGTTGGAAAACTCCAGTTTTTCACTTATCTTCAATTCGGATTCATTATACAAGGTTGAATATCTTCCTTACATTTAACGTTTAATAAACTGATAAATGAACATCCGGGCATTCCTTTCGATCCATTCCGATCCTTGCCCAGATAAAAAAACATTTGCCAGGTAAGTTCAGCGCACTGGTTGCAGCATTCCTTACCTTGTTAAACACCCTGCTTATCTTTCTGGATCCCACAACCGGGACAGACTTACTCGTTGTTTCTGCATATTCAACCAAAATAGGTGCTTATTATTTAAAACATTATCCATTCGTCCAAAATAGTTTCATCCTTCCTAATTATTTTATTATTAAATAATCATTTAAAATCCAATTCCTGAAATGAGACTCATTCAACTCCTGCATATCCTAGAAATTGGGTATAGACGAAAATCCAATAAACATAAACTAGATATCATGTGTCCAACGAGTTGTAACTAAACTCGTTAGTTATTTAAGATCAGATGTCGGTGTCATGATTGGGTTCCATTTTATTAATTAACAACCAAATGATATTCATAACCATTGATCAACCAAAACAAACATGCAAACTAAATCAAATTCATCCAACGTCTTCCTAACATGAATAATATTCATTTGCTAGAGATTAACAACTCAACATAAGCATGTAATGATGCCCAAAATCATGTTATAAGTTTCTGATGTTCATTACCCTAGCTATCAACCCAAGTATTCATCATATAAGGTCCAACTTCATGAGTATCAATAAAAGGTCTTTCTTTTCATGTATAATTCCAAATTTACACCTAAAGATCACATCTTTATACGTAATTACACATATAGGTCTAGCCTATATTGGTTCTATCTCTCTTTTACCAACTTAAACCATAGTTAATAACCCACAAATTCTTCACATAAGATCCAAATCCTTGAATTTCAACTAAAGGTCTAATCTTTTCATGTATAAACACAAATTTGCACCTAAAGATCATACCTTTACGTATGGTTTCACATAAAGGTCAAATCTTTAGGGATTTAACGCCCTTAACCATATCAAATCATTTGCTAATAACTCAAACATACCACCAAAATTTAATCAAAGCATGGATCTACCAAATATTCCATAAAGATGCAAATTTATGAACCTAACAAAAAGGTTTTCACTCCAAACTCCTAAAAGGTTGCCGTTTTTACTTCAAGAACCTATTTAGGGATTTTTTGCAATCATATACCATCAAATCATCTATGAATTCAGCACCAAAACTCTAGTAAACATTTCAACAAACACCTTACATGCAATCATTATATCAAGCAACAAAAACCCTTCAAAAGTTCAGTTTTTCTCACCCAAAAGCTTCCACAACTTTGCTTAGGATGTATAGATCCTTCTCCTAGCTTTTCTCCTTTCTTTTTTCTTTATTTTCTTGAAAAATCTATTTTTCTAAATTTTTAAAGGGGGGCATGAGAAAAGAATAGGAGGGGAGGAAGAGGGAGATTTCAAGGGAGATAGGAAAATGAGATGGTAAAGGAGATAAGGGTAGGGGTATTTATAAGGAAGCTCAATTTCATGGATGAAAGACGCATGTCCTGAGAGATAAGCATGGAAAGTGAATAGATATAATTCATCCTTATCCCTAATAATAGTGAAGTGTGTTTTCTCAAGAACTTTTCGACCTCTCGTCGGAGTATCAAATGATAATAGTTTTCAGTAATTCTTTCACCATATCGTCCGGTTTCTAACGTACCTCAATCCTATGTGTTCAAATCCAAAATCGGAGTTTCTTTGGATTTTCATATAATTAATTTTATTTTTGTTTTCTTAACAACTTTCTATATCCGATACGGGATTTCCAAGGACTTCATACATAGCTAATAATCTATGTTCTATATTTTTGTGGATAGGTCTCAGGTTCCAGTTTTGCCGTTAGGACTATCAAATTCCAATTACCATCAAAATTTAGTTTAAATTTTGGCCTTTTATTGTTTCCTTCTCCCCAAATAGATGTCGTTTTACATGAAAATTCCTTGAGTATTAAAATTCACTATTCCAGATCCAATGGAGATGGTGTCACGCTCTAGCGATATCCCGTTCTCAAGATATCCTCAAAATCGTCCGTTTTTAGTTCAAATTTTGAGTATTTTGCGAATTTAACATATCTAACGGATGCCTTTTTTGACGTAACTTGGTTAGTTACTTTATTTCATCATTCCAGATTTAATGAAACTAATTTTGTCGAATTCTGAGTTCGATAGCTACCCCTTCCTTTGTAAACAAACTATGTTTAGTCCAAAATTCATTCTTTTTGGACTATTTCAATTTTATTCCTGCCAAAATCCAAATCAATTCTGATCTTTATGAAATTTGGAAATTTTAAATTGGTTCCATGTGACAACCGCCCACAGCCCCCGCACTATACAAGAGGAATAATGCGCCGAAAGGTGTGCTAGGCGGCTATGGACGATTATCATGGTCTGGTAGATAAATGAAACATGTCGCAAACTCACAGCGCAGGGATAAAATATAATAGAACATATACAACAGGTAGTAATAGTGAAGCAGAAACACTGGACTTTCATACAACTAGAAAGTAATATCCACAAACTTAGAAATATTGTTTATACAAAGTTGCCTCACTACATCACTCAGAAAAGCAAACAGTGGAAATCCAATTATTAGATAGTAGTAAAACTAGTACGTGAGCCTCTTGCTCGTCATCGATCGGCATCGTCGTCCTCACTAAAGCATTACCTGTCACCTGTTACTTAGTCTGGCCATCCAAAACCGGATGAACAACCCAAGGTAATAAGAGGAAACATAAAACCTTGAGTCAGAGAACAGTCTTAGTGAGCGATAAAACAGCTAACAAACTTCAACAATAAAGTGTATGAGAAGAGATAGATAAACATACTAATCTACCCACGACACCAGAGAAGAACTCAACCTTATCTTCCCCACATCGGACAGTGATAGCCTTTACAATCTATTCAACCAAAGGAATAATAATTCATACATGGGAACCAAAACAACCATTGATAACATTCATAACATCCAGATTACCTAGGTCTCACGTAGACAACCCTAATCGAGTTTGATATTCCACAAGTACTCTCTCCAAAGGCCTAAACCAATATCAGTTAAGCACTCAAAGAACATATCCCTCGACTTTGGGTAATCTATATGAGATAGTACAAACAGAACAACCAATCATCCACGAGTAACTCTGGCTATCACCACCAATCCTGCTTTGATACCACCGTTAATCGTATGATGGACAACCTTTCCATATGTCAAGGGCTAATGGTAACCCCAGTTCTAGCATAAACTCCATATGTCTAACCTTGACAATGTCCAACCTTTACAACTAGACCTTTCAACGATACCCAAGGTACCCGACCTACAATCTGTAACGAAAAGGAATTTCGCTCGATCCGAATCGATCGCTAAACCGAACAAGACCGTTCGAGACCCCTGATTGTTTTGAGAACACGACCAATTGGAACACAAACAGAAGAACATTTCATTGCTTATTACAACAATACCATCAGAATAGAAGAATGTACAGAGTATGAATAAATATTACATAGAAAATATCAGAGATTTAAATTACATTACATAGCAGCGGAAAAATAATACAATACACAACTGAAAGTAATACATGGATACAGAGCTTTCCGAGTATCGTTCCAGCTGTAAACCAGGTTCCTCTGAATATAAATCTGCAAAACCAAAACAACTAGCTGCCCGTGTCAAAATAAGGGCACCCAGAGTTTAGGTTAAAACAATAAACTCCAAGTCAGTCACGTGACTGGTGTGAGAACTAAAACAGTTATTTAAATCTTTACTTTAAACCAGATATATCAAGGGACCATGCAGTATAACACGGAATGGGTATCTTCCCAAGAATACCGGTGCATATAACAAAACAGCGCAATGCTTTTTGGAAAAATGAAGTTATTATAAGACCCAGGTCCCATCACACAATGCAACACAAGCCAGAGGATAGGGTTTTCCCTTATAACAGCCAAACATGCTTGGTACGTTAAAAAAAATCATTTGATACTATTATAAGTGTATAGTGTCAAAACAATTTCAATCATAAATACCAATCATAGACGACATGGGTACCATATATCATGTCGCCATACTAGGCTCTACAATCAAAACCGCAAAGTCACGTATTTGGAAATTGGATTTCCGTCTGTGAACCGAGGCCAGGGATCGTCCTCTCTGTTTCGAGACAATCTAGCCTACCATGTCTCAGAACAGCCGTAACTGCACCTTGGATCGTCAGGGCCGGTCCACCGATGTGGATTAAAATGCCTGAACACTGCGTTTCCCTACCCTTTGGTGCGTAAATGAGCCAAATGACTCCCTCGGCTCCACACAGTCATCGATATATCCAAGGCGTCTCGCAATCCAACAACCACACAGGTGAAAATAATATAAATGTCAGGGCTGGTAGGTCACTGACACCAACCTAGCCAGAAAGAAACGCATGTCCTCCCTGAGGTCCTCTCCCGTTTCTGGTTCACAACCGGGGTGTGAGGCTCGCGAATCAACGCTACACAAAGCTATGCCACACAGGCCGTGCTTTGATCATCAACCACAAGATTTTTCTTTTCAACAAAAGCCTTGATCATTTGCCACTTAGGCATGCCACACAGGCAATTCACTCCATGCGATTGATATCCATCAATATATAACCCTTGAGCTCGTACGTCTCAGAGAAGGGCGTTAAGCAAGAGAATAAATTCTCCGCCGCTAAACAGATGAATATATTTAATAAAAATCAATCACACAGAATAAAATCCAATGTCAGACACACAGTCCATTTACAAGTTCGTTCTGGGTCTGAACGAAACCGGAGGCACCTTGTACCTCGCATATCCATCGATCTCCAAGTACGTCTGGACGATCACCAACTAATTCCCTCCTCTTGGGTGTACAGCCCAATCAAGATCATTAGTAATCACCCAAACGATGTGAAGACCTCCAGTCTTCGGACACCGTCTTCATCCTCGACACATCGTCGAATCAGTTATTCAGAATGGGTTAAACCCGGTCTTTCTGAATAACTCACGTATATAATAAACAAGTGTTACACAAACACAACATATGCCTCATTCCAATTCAGAATATTCTTTTATTCAAATATTCTTATACTTTGGGAAAGGTTCCCATTAATTTTATCAAAGATAAATTCTTTAAATTTATTCTTTAATCTTCCTTTGAATATCAATTCAAATTAGTCGGGATTAGCGAACCACACCGAAGTAATCATTTATTTTATCTCCCAATCCCAGCCTATCCATCCCATGAAGTAAAACTGGACATACTTCATATCTAACACCACAGTGTTATCGGTAAATTCAATTACCATTTCACGTTCAAATCTAATTAATGATTTAACTATTGTCTGGAGAAAAACTGGTGATACTCCATTTTCGATTATTTCAATCTAATTAAAGATTCATTAAAAATCCACTTGGTTTTAATCTTCCCAAAAATCACTATCAATGATTATTTAACTTGGGAAATCATATCCTGTCTTTAACTGGGTTAAAGAACCAATGTCATTTAAAACACGGTTCATGATAAACCCAAAATCACATTCTATTCCATCAGCCTTTAACCGTAAATTAGCAAGTGAACAATTCCCGAAGTAATAACCCCGAAGGCCGAAACCAACATCAAATCAATACCCAGGTTTCAACTTAACTAATATCCAGTTAGTTTCTGATTTTCTTAACTCCGTTGGGTCTAAGAACAGTATTATTGAAAATACCGTTCACGACAACCCAAATTCACATTCCATTAATTATCGGGTTAAAGAACAAGTGTTATTTAAAATACCGTTCACGATAAACCCAAAATCAATTCAAATTCAATTCCAATTAAATGCCATTTAATTGGTACACTTCATTAAATCTAAATAAAAAGATTTAATCTTTTTCTCAAATGGGTTTAAGAACAGTGTTAATGAAGACACCATTTACGACGAACCCAAATCCCATTCGATATTAAATACAAGGCTCTGAATAGAAAATATATCGGCTTATATTCAATATCAAATTCTACGACCCGCAAATATCGTATTGGAAATAATGATATAAATATATCTTTCAAATTTCCGTAACAATATCTGTATAATCACAAAATCCAACATCGAAATATTCCAAAGATAATTTCGATTCAAATCCATTCCAATTCAATTATTGAAAATTTTGGTTACTTTTAAAACCCTTTTAAATCCAATTTATTTATTTAAAAAATAAATGGATTTTAATTCTAGTTCAAAACTAGTTCATTTCGATAAAAATCTGTTTCTATCTTTTCAAATATGGATTTTTTCATCCCAATTCTTTCCAAATCATTTCTTATGATTTTACACAAATTATTACTATTTTTAGTAATTTTATCAAGGCCCGTACAGTCGGTTTTCAATAACGGCCACCGAACTGCACTTACAACGACCTTTTCCAAATTTGATTTGGACACAATTCCAAATCCAACCACTAATTTCAAATTTATAATATTCACTGGAAAGCTCTTTTCGATACGAACCCAACGGTTCCGGTTTCAGGAGAATCCAACGGTCGGATCTCCCTTAACGTCAATTCAAAATCAATGGTCAAAATTCGCGAACTGCCACGGCGCGACGCGTTCTATTCAGGCCATTTAATATATATAATATATACATTATATATACTTCGTCGATTTCAATTATAAACGTATTTTATAATTCATTTTAAATTCATTTTCAAAACAATTTCTACTTCATATTCAATTTCTAGTCAAAATTGAATATTCCATATCATTAATCTATAAATGATAATATTTTCAAAACGTTATATTTTGAAATCACTTCCTTTTCTATAATCATTATAAAAACGAATATAATCGATATAAATATCGTCCGCGTCAAAATGGCGCATATCTAACTAACATGGCTTTATATATTTTAATAATTTCGTTATTCTATTCAACAAATGAATATTGTCTTCAACACATGAATATATATTTTTATTCAACACATGAATATATATTTTTCTATTCAACACATGAATTTATATTTCTATTCAACACATGAATATTTTTTCTATTCAACACATGAATTTATATTTCTATTCAACACATGAATATTTATTCTATTCAACACATGAATTTATATTTCTATTCAACACATGAATATTTATTCTATTCAACACATGAATTTATATTTCTATTCAACACATGAATATTTATTCTATTCAACACATGAATTTATATTTCTATTCAACACATGAATTTATATTTCTATTCAACACATGAATATTTATTCTATTCAACTCATGAATTTATATTTCTATTCAATACATGAATATTATTCTATTCAACACATGAATTTACATTTCTATTCAACACATGAATTTTCTATTATAATATTCCTTATATTCCAAATTGGAATGAGGCCCAATCAATTACCATATAACGTTAATTATATGGATTCCCTACAACACACGTATATAATAGTAACGATGAATCATCAACCATCATCCAGAGTGCACCACACAACTGCATAAGCATTAAATATAAATAATTAACGCTTACACAGTCTGTCAACCGATCGATTGACATATAACCAAACAATCGGGATTAGTGTACGTCAAATGTCATCCCAATACCCGTGTGGGGTTTCAAATCAACAAACACAGATTTTTATTTGTGCAGTTGGGCGATGCGTAAAATTTATCGTCCCAATCAATATCAGTCAAATGGGTGTACATAAACAAATCGTCCGATTTGTTTATAAATATATATTTTATATACACGTTAAAAATTATATTTTTAACTATAAAATATTTATAACGATAAAATATTTTATTTCATTCCATATCACACAACAAAATTTTCACAACAGATCAATCAAACTTACAAGCCATCCATGGTCTGTGGACGACGGGTGTCGGGTGCTGCTAAGCACCATCTACATCCTAGTATATATTTCAACTAGAAAATAAAAATAAAAGTGAGGAGTTCTCACCTTTGGGATCCACTCCTCCATTCTTATCGCTGAATGGTTTGAATTTAGAATTGTTTGCAATGCCAACGTAGTCTTCTCTATGTTGTTCATATTAAAAATCACATTTTTGTTTCAACGCTATAAAAATCACATTTTTATTTCAACGCTAGTTATATAATAAAAATCAGATTTTTATTTCGCTACATGTACAAAAATCATATTTTTATATTCTCTATCTTATAAAAATCGTGTTTTTATAATCTCTACTATATAAAAATCATATTTTTATTATTTCTACTATATAAAAATCATATTTTTATTATCTCTTTCAAGATGATAAAAATCGTTTTTTATTTATCTAATTTCATGATAAAATTTTAATCTTTACCTTAATAAAAATATAAACTTTACCTTAATAAAAGTATAAATTTTATGCTAAGATAAATATAAGAAATCGGATTTTTTTTTATAAATAAAAATTATAAAACTTACTGTAAGTCAAACAAAAGGGTGGAGAAGGTCGGGGAAATGGTGCCGGGGCTAGGGAAGAAGCGGTGCAGGCGAGGGGGTTCGATTCAGGAGGCGTCGGCGGCTATGGGGTGGCTGGCGTTAGATTTGGAGAAAGAAAAGAAGTGGAAGAGAGGAAGAACGGAGCGAGGGAAGGAGGAGGGAGGGTTGGAGGCGGTCCATCGTCGATTGTGAGGGGGTGGCGATGAGGCTAGGCCGCTGGAGATGAGGCGCACGCGGCGCGATGGGGGGAGGGGGTGTAGGGCTTCATCGGGTTTTTTTTTTGATCGTGTTTGACCGATCAGAGAAGAAAAAGGGGATAAAGGAAGATTATATAATATAATATATACTTAATTATTTTAAATTTCCAAAAAGCACCTTTTATTTTCGAACCCCAAACGGGACCCAAGGACTGTCGTCCTTAGCGTAACACCCCCATTCCAAACACAATGGGATATGTTTCATAACCCAATTCGGCTGTTATGATCAGTTTTCATCAAAATTAAAATATAAATCTATATATTGAATTTGATCGCACATTTTAATTTAATAGGGCCACATACAGACTCTAAAAATTCCCGAAAAATATTTTCTAGCTTCGTATTGGTGATACGGTCCTAACAAAACTAATTCCGTCAAATTCTGAAATCGTTTGAAAAATGGCCATTTTATGGTCGATCGAAACTGACTGAAACTATTAAAACACGTATTCTTTTGCCACGCTCACATATTGATTCGAAAAATTATGAATTTTCGAACCTAGCAATAATTTGACATCCCGGATCCAACAAAAGTGGTTTCTTCGAAAACCGAGGTCGTTTGCAAAATTTCCATTTTTAAGGGCCAGAATTCCATAGTCACTATTCTGAATTTTCAACTGGACATAACTTTTTATTCCCACTATGAAATTTCAATTTTTCGGATTTGTTGGAAAGATATTCTCAAATAGATTCTAATATTTTTGGTTTCGCTAAAATCCGGTTTATTTTGAATCATGTACATTCATTTGAACTTTAAAATCGAATTTTCAAACTACCGCGCCATTTTCAATTCCTTTTATAATTAAAATAAATTATTTATATTCTAACGACGATCTATATAAATATATACGTTCTATTTCTATTCATTTTAAATTTCTCGTCCTTATTATTTAAAATAATTCATTTTAAATATTCAAAATTCATCAAAATTGCCAAAATAAAAAAAATTAAACTGGCTCAGATTTCCGGGTTATTGCACCATCGGTCTTTTGGGTACCCCCATCGTACCCCTGCTTTGAGCCTGCTAGAACTTACGACAACGATAATCTCTCGGCCTTCAATATCTCTAGTCGTACAACTTTAACGTCTATTTACTGCTCAAGCAACCTTCTCGAGCAACCATTATCCACCAACTCACGACCTTTGAGTTGTCTGCCTATTCGTTGCTTTTCACCGATCAACGAACATATCACATCACTTCAAACATCCCCTTCTGGATTCTCATCGAAGCCACCACCATCGTTGAACCAACCAACATCTTTATAAAATTCAAAGCAATTCTTAGCATTATTTCAACACTTCCTAACTTCCCAATTGAGCTCACTTTGAAGTCACATCATCACCGGAAGTGTCCGACCAGAAATAGTTGACCAGAAATGGAAAAAATGGCTGACCAGAAATGGCTGTCAAGAATATCCCGACCACCTTTGGTCCGACCCAACCCCCTTTAGGCCTGACACGACCCCTTTTTGTCTGACCCAACCCACCTTAGTCTGATCCAAGATGGTCTAATCCACTTTAGCCCGATCCTAAATGGCCTGGTTCACTTTAACCTAATACAAAATGGTCCGACTCGACCCCCTTTTGTCCGACCCGAGCCAATTTTAACTTGTCCTCCACGACAGCATTTGAGCCCAACCCGACCCCCTTTAGTCCGACCCGAGCCACTTTCTGCGCATCTTCAATTCTACTCCGATTTTGATCAGAACTTCGCCAAACGATGAATCCGACGGAACCAAATAAACCAAAATCATCAAACACAATCATAAACTTATCATAACATTACTAACCACATGAATATGACAATTACCATAAAAAGGATGTAAATCTCACCAAAAACCATTAAAATGAACCTATGATCAAAATGAGAGTTCTAGCTAAGATAAACACATAAAATGACCTGAAATTATCGAGTAAAACTTGCTAGATAAGATCATAGGGTGATGCATATGAAAATGAACTTGTAATGGTGTAAATCTATGGTAAAACATTCCAAATTGATGAGAAACATGCACAAACACTCATATACTTCATTGCATTCATGCGAGAGATGTAAATCACTCACCAATTATCCAAAACAAAGCAAAATGATGAAATACAATTTCGGACAGCGAAGAAATAGCTCCAAGCCCTTCGATTTGATGAATCCTTACTTGAAATGATGTAGATCTAGCCTCCAATTGTGTAGATATGTGATTTCACTCCTTAGATTTGGATTTTTAATGGTGGAAAGGTGTTAGAGGAAGAAGGAGATCATTGCCTCAAAATGAGAGAATGGGAAAATAAACCTTTTCCCTCCACTCTCACCCCCCATTTATAGGATTCCACCATCCCACTAATGGGCCTCCCCAATTCAGCCCATTAGGCTCTCCAAATCGGAATAGCCAACTGAAAAACCTTAAAACAACGATTTCTCCCAAACTGCTGAGCCAAATCCTTAATGTAACCATTGTACCGAAAGGTAACCATCAATTCCTTTCCAATGGCACAAGTTTCACCCTCTGATTCGATCTGAGTCAAAAGTTATGCCCTGTACAAGACTGACAGGGGCAAAATGGTCACAAACAAAATCGGTAAAAAATTATGGAAATGTCTCACATCCCCATAAGCAACATATTAAAAGATGAGAATGATCCAACCCCCAGGGAATTAAATAAAATATTTTACGATCTTTCGATACGTAAAATGCTGGCTGTTACATTCCAAATTTACGGGTCATTACATTCTCCCCTACTTAAAATGATTTCGTCCTCATAATTGATGTCGGAACTAATGCTCGTATACTTAACTAATACCTTGATTATTAACCCTAGAGCTTTGTTGGTTAACTTCACTATTTAACTTTATTTGTTTATTCATTGGCATAGGATTGCGTAATATACCTCTTTATAACTGCAACACGCATAAATTTTCCTTTATTCTTATCATTCCTAGAGTAACTATAAATATACTTGTATAGGTCCAATTTATTTTCTTCTTCATAAATCCTTTTCGCTTGTTTTCGATTCATCATCCTAGGTTAGACCATAGTTATCCATACCCTACAACATTTAATATTTTACAAAAAAGTTTTATAATCATTTTAGTAAATGCCTCGACTGTCCAAAATCGTCGAAAATTCAAATTTCTTAATTAGTTATACTAATTAGCACATCCAGTAGTTAATTAGTGGATTAAATTTTCCAAAATATAGCTTTCATCAAAACATATAACCTTTTTATGAAAAATATACTTTTGGACAAAATTATTTAATTCATCCATAAAACTGGGTTAGACTACTCTGTTTAAGTGTTTAGAAACACCTATCGATACAGCGAATCCGTACTGTACTGACCAATGTTCATAACCCACTCAACAAATTAATCCAACACAAAACCATTTGTATACCAAATTACAAATACGCCTCTTATATATATATATATATATATATATATATATATATATACTCCCATACCCAACTCATTCTAGGGTATTACTAACCCTATCTCTAATGAGTTACTTGTCCTAGGATACGGCTGACCCTATCTCTGACAAGTCTATATTCCACAAAGCCAAGGTTTATCTAACCAAAGCTCTGATACCCAGTGTAACGACCCACACTTCCACCTACTTCAAACCAAAAAAAAACGAAACCCACGTCGATTTAAGGTAAGCAAAAGTATGTTTCCTTAGGGTTTATCAGAGCAAACACGGCGGAATACAAAACTCACAACGGAACAGATAAAATATAATAAGAATATATTATTGCAGTGGAAACATTTTTGAATACAAATCTGAATTTACATACCATTACTCCATGGAGATTTAATATAATACACTGATGATAAGGTACGTCCGACCTTATATGAAACTCCAGCTCTCTCTGGAACTCCAAGTCTTCAAGCTTGAGCTTGATCTTGAAAAAATGAAAAACAAACTAACAGACTGCCTATGTGGAAAGGGTGGACACCCACAGTTTGCAAGGGAAAAACAAACTACGAGTCAGTTATGGGACTGGTGTGAGAAAAACCTTTTTTACTAATCTGATACTTAGCCTTTATTTGAATAAGGTATCTTGGGACCACATCGCATGTCGCAGAATGGGTTTCCTCCCAAAGATACGTGCACAACCTTAGCAACCAGGACCAAACATAGCAACCATAAACCAGATTTTTAAAACATGACTTTAGAAAAATGAAAGATTATAAGCCTCAGGTCCCATCACACAATGCAAGCGCAACATAAGAGGATAGGGGTTTGCCTTATAATCGCAAAACATGCTTGATATAGTTCAATACAAAAACATTTGATATTATTAAAATGTCTAGGGTGTGGAAAATATCCTTTCGAAATATAAATTTATAAATCTTAGCTCACATAGTGCCTTATCCCACTATGTTGGCTACTGTAATAACCCGGAAAATACGAGCCAATTTAAAATTTTTAAATTGGTGATTTCAAAGGAATTTGAACAATTGAAATAGAATATTTCAATAAAATAGTGAATTAGAAATAGTGAGTCAGTTTGAAAATTTGAATTCAAACTTTGACAGAATGTGCATGGTGGAAAATATAACGGATTTTAGTGAAACCAAAAATATTTAAATCTGCTAGTTAATACCTTTCTAACGAATCTGAAAAATCGAAGTTTCATAACGGGAATCAAAAGTTATGGCCGAATGAATTTTCAGAATGGTCACTATATAGAATATATAGCCCTGGAAAATTGATATTTTGCATACGACCTCGGAATTCGACGAAACCACTTTTGTTGGGTCCGGGATGTCAAACTATTGCTAGGTTTCAAATTTCATAATTTTTGAAGCTAGTATGTGAGCGTGGCAAAAGAAAATGCGTTTGGTCAATTTCTTTTAAATTGGATCGACCAGAAAATGGCCATTTTTCAAACGATCTCAGAATTCGACGAAACTAGTTTTGTTGGGACCGTAGCATCAAAACATAGCTAGATTTATTTTTCTGGAATTTTTCGAATTAGTTTGTGGCCCTAGCAAATTGAAATGTACATTCAAAGTTAAAAATTAAACGTTTTATAATTTAATTTGAAAAATAACTGACTGTAACAGTCGAATTGGCCAACAAAACATATCCCATTGTGTCCGGAATGGGGGTATTTAGCTAGTGGCGATAGTCGTTGGGCTTGAAAAGGAGTTCATTGGTGAAAACCCTAATTTTCTGAAATATATATATTCAGGCCAATCAGAATTTTTCTTTCATAATAAAAAAAGAAAACCCCAAAACCAACGGCGAAACCCGCTTCCCCCCTCCAGGCCCGATCGCCTCCGATGCCGCCGCTTCCAGCCTCCGCCACCACCGCCGCTCGAACCGCCTTCGCCTCCCCGTCAGATCCGACCCCAGCTCGACGCCGACCAACCCCTCCTCCGCCTGAATCGAGGCTCCAAAGCCCCGACCTTCCCAGCGCCGCCGCCGATGATCCTGACCACCGAACGCCACCAAACCACCACCGACAGGAAGCCCTCTCTTCCCTCTTCCACGTCCAACTTGCCGATCATCCCCTCGTTCCCCGGTTCTCGCGAAAACCGCAAACCTAGTTTTGAACCTTCGTGAAAGGTGAGTTCTTTTTTATCTTTACACTTTGAAAAATCATATCTTTTTGGTGTGTTGACGAAATTTGATGAAATAGGAAACATCGGGACCGCAAGGAAGCTCTCTACCCAATAGAAGAAGCCGCGGATTTTTCTGAGTCATCTACGATTTTTAGCACTCCGCAAACCAATGTGGGAAATCTAAATTAAATAAATTTAATGGAAAATGTCGTGTATAAATTATATTAGCGAAATATAAATTACACACGTGTTGTATTCCTCATGTACATGCATGGTGTAAGCTATATAAGCGAAGTATGAATTATACATGCATAGAATAATTGATATATGTGTTGAAATGCAAGTGAAATATAGCAATTACATATATATATATATATATATATATATACATACTCCCCTCGTCCATAAACCATGGACGATATTTATTGTGGTGAATTGGTGTGAAATATTAGATGAAAAATACGAATGGTTGAATAATTGTTTGTGGTTGATATTGTTTGGTTGTGGTTGAAAAATACCCATTGGTGACTGAAATGAATTGGAAATATTTGTGGAAATAAAAATAAACATGCCGCTTGCGTGCGAATTAGATGCATGAATCCCCATTGTCAAAAACCGCGAGGTTTTAAGGTAGAGCGAGGAGCCGTACTAGGGACGGTGCTGGTTTTAAATACCCTGCCGTTATGCTGCCGAAATTTTGAATAATCTTTGTGTGTTAGAATTATTTTCATATGTTGAAATTATTTTCATGCGTTGAAATTAAAGCTATATGTTGAAACTATATCCATGTGTAAAAATGTTTGTGTGGTTAAAAGTGATGTGTGAAAATTAAATTCATTTGTGAATGAATGAAGTGTCTAAACAATAAAAATCACATTTTTATAATATATATGAAGTTTGAAAAATATTCGCCTTATATATAAATAGTTTCAACAATAAAAATTCTATCTTTCTTATATGAACAACATAAATAAAATACCCATGTGTGGAAACGCTTACGTGTTGAGAAGTGTGTGTAGTGGAAAAGTTCATGTGTTGAATAAAAAGATCGAACAATAAAAATTACATTTTTATTGAAACTATGAAGTGTTGAAAACATCCATTTGTCGAATAAATATTTTAAATGGTAAAAATATCATTTTTAACATATATGTGATATGCTAGAGATATGCGGACGTTGAAATAAATAATTTTGAATGAAATATTATTTTTAACATGCATAGGAACTAAATAAAATATCATGTGTTGAAATCTATTTTAGTTCGCCAAAATTATCGTCTTTTGAAATATGAAGTGTTAAAAATAGCCACTTGTTCAAATAAAAATGTGCATGAGTTGAAATATACATTAATTAGCTAATGATATGATTTTAGCCTATGCATGCAACATTAGAATGAATGGTGTTTTTGAACCAAAGTAAATCGAATATGAAGTTGAATGGAAAATGATAAGTGATATAAATTGTATATATGTACATGCATATTTATTGAACAGGATATAGCAAAGGGGCTAGAGAAGAGGAATAAAATTTTGTGCCCGACAAATAGGTACACATTTACTATTTTGTTTGGGTGATGATTTTATGAGCCTGTTGGCTAGCCGCTTGGCTTTTTCTTTTTGACATGAGACGCCCGTGTGGCCATTTGAAAATTTTCCCAGCCCCTCCCGTACAAAGGAGGTTATGGCGAAATTTTCCGAAATTTAAAAGCGTTAGTGAAATAATTGAAGTGAAAACGATACAGGAATTTTTGAATGAACTATATTTATATAAATATATAAATATAAATAAAATTAAAACGAAACGTGGCCGTGCAGTTCTAGTTTTGAAACCGTGATTTCAAACGACTAGTGCGGGAAATCCGACCATTGGATTTTCCCGAAACCGCAACTGTTGGGTTCGTCTTGGAAATATCTTTCCAACGGCACCAACTTTGTGAAGATCCGACGGTTGGATTGTCTGAAATGTTTAATTCAAATTTGAAGAAAAACAGCGCTAGAAACGATTATATTTATATATATATATATAATTAAATTAAATCGAATAACGACGCTGTAGTTCGTAAATTGAAATCGTAACTTCAAATGGCTAGTGTGGAAGATCCGACCGTCGGATTTTCCCAAAACTGAAACCGTTAGATTCGTTTTGAAATGACCCTCCTAATGATATAAAATTTGTAAAGATCCAACGGTTAGATTTTCATATATGTGTAAAACAAAATTAGTGAAACGCAGCGCCAGTGCATCGATACGACCTGAAGTGTTGTTTAATTAAATTTGGCCGTTTTAAATAAAATAAAAATGGCGATATATCGTTATAAAATACTATAGACGATATAGAGTAGAAATAAACCAATTTTGTTGTGTTTGCTTAATATGTGATGGTTGAATGTATTTAACATGAAAATTATAACTGAATAACTGAAATGTGAATGTTGAATAGTCCGACCATGTGAATAATTGATTTGAAAATCTAAATATACGTGGATTATTTGAAAAGGCCGAGTTCATCTCATTTCAAATAATCGATCGACGTGAAGAAGTCGAAGAGTCGAAGACGGTTGAAGACCGACGATCCTCACATTGGATGGATGGGCGCTACTGATGCTCGTGATTGGAGTAGCTACCATGAAGGAACTGAAGTAGTAGCCGTCCAAACATAATGCTGATTGTACGGATATGCGAGGAATTGTTGCCTCCGGTTTCGTTCAGACCCAAAACGGACTTGTAAATGGACTATGTGTCTGACATTGGATTTTGTTCTATGCTGATTGATCTCTGTTAAATATATATATCTGTTTGGCGGCGGAGAATTTATTCTCTTGCTTAACGCCCTTCTCTGAGACGTACGAGCTAAGAGGTTATGTATTGATAGAAATCAGTCGCATGGAGTGGATTGCCTGTGTGGCATGCCTAAGTGGCATATGATCAAGGCTTCTGTTGTAAAGCAAAGTCTTGTGGTTGATGATCGAAGCATGGTCTGTGTGACGTAGCTTTGTGTATGACGAGAATTCGCGAGCCTCACACCCCGGTATGAGTAAAAAACGGGAGAAGGACCCAAGGAGTGCACGACGTTTCTTTCTAGCTATGGTGGTGTCAGTGACCTCCCAGCCCTGACATTTATATCTACTTTTCACCTGTGTGGTTGTTGGAATACGAGGCACCTCGATTATAGGTCTGTAAGGACCGAGAAACGTGTGTTCAGGAATTTCCAATCCTCAAAAGTAAGAGAGGACCGGCCTTGGAGGATCCAGGGGATTGCTGTGTGCGGTCCCAAGGCATTTGCTAGAGTGTCTCGATTCGGAGAGGAGCTTGCCCCTTGCCTCAACTCATGAAGGAATCCAATTTCCAATACGAAATATGCGGACGTGATTGTATTACTAGTATGGCGACATAGTAGATGGTAGCTATGCCGCCTAGGATTGATTTTTATGATTGAAATCGCTTTTGAAACATATATGCACTAGTAATAATATCAAACACTTTTGTTTTATTCGTATGAAGAATTTTTAGCCATTATAAGGTAAAAACTCTATCCTCCGGCTTGCGTTGCATTGTGAGATGGGACCAGAGTCTCATAATGGCTTCATTTTATAAAAAAGCATTGCGATGATTTAATCATTTATTTTATTTCTTGCACTAGCACTCATTGGAGTAAACCCGTTCCGCGAAAGTGACGTGGTCCTTTGATTTGCCTTATTATTGTTGTTAATAAGTTAAGTAGATTTCTCATACTAGTCCCCTGACTGACTCATAGTTTGTTTCACCTTGCAAACTCGGGTGCCCTCATTTTCACACGGGCAGCCTAGTTACAGGTTTCTGACGCACTTTTGGCTCATGGCGAGGCTTGACTACACCGTGTTGACTTGGATTTTCTCCGCCATTATTATATCTATATTATGATTCCGCCATTGGCGATGTAAACTGATATTTATTTTGAGTACTCTTTATGTATGATTCCGCCTCAGGCGATGGTGACTGACTATGTATCATTATGCACTAAGTAGTATCATGTACTGTGCTTCTATGATGTGATGATATCTATATGATTCAGCTGTCATATGTGTGTAAATTATTCTATTTTCTGTTTATGCTATTATCTGTGATCTGCTAATGATGATTAATGTGTTATATTCCAATGATTATCCTTAACACCATGTCACGGGGTTTTGGGATCGTCACAGCTGGTATCAGAGCTTTGGTTAACCTTAGTTCTGGAGTCTAACACATTAAACACTTCGTCAAAATAGAATCAGTAGTATTCTAAGGCAAGTCGCTCATTAGAGATAGGACTAGTAAAGCCCTAGAATGAGCCGAGCAGAATAGCAAAAACAATTTGATCAGTCCATCGTTATCTTTCCGTAAAATTTTCTGCTTAACTAGACAATCATTTCTGTTAGCTAACTCTTCTCTTGCTTATACAGAATTTGACAAATGGCTACCAGAGCAGCCACCGCTAGAGGAGGTCGTGCCGGCCGAGGCCGAGGAAGAGGAGAAGCCCCAGCTCAAGAAGGACCTTTGATACAACCTCCGGCAGCTCAATACTTCGAGCTAGACCGTGTAACTAAGAGATATAAGAACTTAGGAGGCAAGACCTTCTTGGGAACTGGCACCATAAAAGAGGCCCTTGCATGGCTCAAAACATGCGAGAAAATTCTTGAAGGCCTAAGGCTTGGAGACGAAGATAAAGCTATTATGGATGCCTGGCTTATGCAGAAACAAGCTGAATTATGGTGGTAATCTCTCACCGCCGGGAATAGAGAAGCTGGACGAACATGGGATGGATTCAAAGAACCCTTCAAAGAGAAATATGTCCCAGAACAAGCTTTAGAACGAATGCACGATGACTTCGCCAATCTCCAACAGGGGGATCTTTCTATGCAGGATTATCTGAATAAATTTACACTGCTGTCGCCCTATGCTCCGGAGCTCGTCGCCACTGCGAAATCCAAAAATAAGAGGTTTATCCTTGGGCTAAGACGACAATATCATGATAGAGCCATGGCCCATGTCAAGCTGGAATTCAACGAACTGGTGGAAATGACATGCAACTACGAAGACCTTAATCAAAGGCATCTGGATCAGGATCGCGCTAGAAGCCAAGCCGGAAACAAGCGCAAGCCTGTTATAAATCTAGGCGAGTCAAGCCAAGCAGCATCTTCAAAACCTCAGACTGGCAAGCCGCCAAGAGGAAATTGCTTTAACTGTGGCAAGCCGGGGCACTACTCAAATATCTGCACAGCTCCGAAGAGGCAGAAGCTCAAGGATCGAGCCAAGGCTCCCAGAACCCTCGCTCGTGCTTCAATTGTCGCAAGACCGATCATCTGGTCAAAGACTGTCCCTTGCTGAAGAAAGCTACAGTAGCTCACGTCTATGACGGGTCGAGCCCGCCAGCTGCTTCCAATGGAGCAGGTAAACCTGATGTTTTGGGAGGTACCCTTACAACTAAAAATATTCTTGTTTCTGTATTATTTGACAAAGGTGCATCACGTAGTTTTATTGCTAGTAACACAATGCACAAATTAAAGTTAAAATAGCGAAAGCTCAAAGAATCGGTTGATGTACATAATCCGATAGGAGGATCTCTCATTCTCGGTTCGTATTGTAGAGTGCCAGTCTCTTATTCTTTCTACAAATTTCCCTTTGATTTGATCGTTATGGATTTTCCCGAATTCGACGTTATCCTTGGTAGATTGGTTAACGAAATATGAAGTCGAAGTGAAGTGTGCGGAAAGAATCGTTAAAATTCGAACGGAGCTTGGACATATATACATACCCGGTCATGGTTCGAATCCGAATAGAGAAGAATTTTGGTTGGCATTAGAACTTATCCCCACTTCCATAGAAAAGATACCTATTGTAAGAAACTATGCGGATGTGTTTGAAGAAGTTGAAAACTTACCTCCGCAAAGAGAAATAGAATTCCGAATTGATCTAATGCCCAATGCCAGACCAGTAGTACATCCCATTCGCAGAATGACTCCGAAATAAAAAGAAGAATTAGGCGATCAAACTCGTCAACTGTTATGGAAGGCTCTAATCAGACCTAGTTTTTCTAATTGGAGTGCAGCTGTTGTGTTTGTCCCAAAGTCAGACGGTACTCTTAGACTATGTGTTGATTACCGAGACCTCAACAAACAGACGCTCAAAAACAAGTATCCATTACCCCGCATTGATGATTTGCTAGACCAATTGAATGGGGCGAAAGTATTTTCCCGAATGGACCTAACTACAGGTTTTCACCAATTGAGAATAGCAGAAAACTGTGTTCCTTTGACAGCTTTCAGAGGTCCAGACATATTTTATGAATGGTTAGTAATGCCGTTTGGCCTATGTAACGCTCTAGCATACTTTGTCGATCTAATGAATAGAGTGTTCAGGGGAGTTCTGAATAAATTTGTCCACGTATTCATCGATGATATTTTAATCTACTCCAAATCTAAACCCGAGCATGAAAAACACTTAGAACAAGTATTGGAGATTCTAAGGAAGAACGTCTTCAAAACCAAATTCTCTAAATGTGTCTTCTGGCAAGAAGAAGTCAAATTTCTTGGCCATGTCGTGTCAGAGAAAGGAATTTCTATTGACCCGAGCAAAATAACAGCGATTCAAGACTGGAAACAACCCACTACTCCCACAGAAGATAGAAGTTTTATGGGGTTGGCTAGTTATTATCGAAAGTTCGTTAAGGATTTTTCGAAGATATCCGGTCCGTTAACGAAGCTCACGAAGAAACATGAGAAGTTTAAGTGGACTTCCGACTGCGAAGAAGCTTTCCAGGAATTGAAATCGAAACTGACAACTTCTCCAGTGTTAACCATTATTGATGGCAATCAGGATTTAACAGTTTGGACGGATGCTTCTATTAGAGGTCTTGGTGCAGTGTTAATGCAAAGAGGCCAAGTAGTCGCTTATGCAAGCCGCCAACTGAAACCGCATGAGAAGAATTATGTGACTCATGATCTTGAGTTGCTAGCCATCGTTTTTGCCTTAAAAATCTGGAGGCATTATTTATTGGGCGAGAAATTTGTACTGTACACTGATCATCAATCATTGAAGTATTTATATACCTAGAAAGATCTGAATCTAAGACAACAGCGTTGGCTAGAATTTCTTGCAGCGTATGATCTTGATATCCTGTATACGCCGGGGAAAGCTAACGTAGTAGCGGATGCGCTTAGTTGGAAAACCGCAATCATTGCCAATCTTATAATTACACCTAGATTGATTGATAGGATTTCAGCCCTTCAAAAAGACGATGAATTCATTCGGAGAATCAGTCAGAGGGTCAAAGAAGGTGAAACCACGAGTTTTCGTATTGACGATAAGGGGGTTCTCAGGTTAAATAATAGGATTTGCATCCGAAATATTCCAGGCCTTCGAAGAGAAGTGTTAGACGAATGCCATAAATCCAAATTTTGCATCCATCCTGGTGTGAGTAAGATGTACAACGATATCAAACGCACTTTCTGGTGGAAGGCAACGAAAAGGGATATTTCTTTGTATGTTAGCAGATGCCCTACTTGTCAACTGGGCAAGAGCGACTAACAGAAGCTAGCTGGATTGTTGCAACCGTTGGAAGTCCCAAGCTGGAAATGGGAACAGATTTCCATGGATTCATAGATGGCTTGCCGCAAACCAGGAAAGGTAATGACAGCATTTGGGTAATCGTAGATCGCTTCACGAAGACTGCCCATTTTATACCTGTCAGATCCAATAGAACCACTCAAAGTCTAGCACAAATATATTTCAAGGAAATCATTAAGCTGCATGGAATTCCCATCAGCATAGTCAGTGGTAGAGATCCCCTATTTACTAGCAAATTCTGGGAGGCTTTCCAGACAGAATTGGGAACGAAACTGAATATGAGCACCGCTTATCAACCTCAAACAGATGGCCAAACTGAGCGGGTGAATAGAATTCTAGAAGATTTATTGCGGGCTTTTATAATTGATTTTGGTGGGTCATGGGAAGATCACTTACATTTGGCAGAATTCTCATATAACAATAGCTATCAAGCAAGTGTGGGAATGTCGCCATTTGAAGCATTATATGGAAAACCCTGCCGATCTCCAGCATGTTGGGTAGAACCTGGCAACAGACTTGTGTTAGGACCCGATATGATTAGAGAAGCATCTGATAAAGTCGACTTCATCAAAAAGCTTTTGAGAACCGCGCAAAGCCGACAGAAAAGTTATGCAGATTCTAGAAGGAGAGATTTGACATTTGCTGTTGGTGATCGTGTTTATTTGAAGGTTTCTCCGATAAGAGGAGTAATCAGATTTGGCAAGACCGGGAAGTTGGCACCGAGATTTATTGGTCCCTTTCCTATACTCGAACGAATTGGAACTCTTGCTTATAGGGTTCAATTACCAGATTGGTTTCCTGGAGTGCACGATGTATTTCACGTATCTCAACTTAGAAGACATGTGCATGATCCGGATCTTGTTGTAGAAGAAGCAGCGCAATAGGATGTAGACATAACTCCAGAATTAGCACTCAGAAGAGAGCCATTAAATATTGTTGGCAAAGAAACTAGAGAACTCAGAAGCAAAAAGGTTCATTTAGTTAAAGTGCAGTGGAGCAGTGATCCTAGAGACTGTACTTGGGAGACTGAGGAAAGCATTAAGCAAGCTTACCCCAAATGCAGAGTGGATATCTCTAACTAACTCCGGTGCAAGGTACCTTTACAATACTTTGCATTTACATTTTGTTTCCTACTTTACTGTTGTTTCCTTTTCGAGGACGAAAAGTTTTAAGTGGGTGAGATTGTAATAACCCGGAAAATACGAGCCAATTTAAAAAATTTAAATTGGTGATTTCAAAGGAATTTGAACAATTGAAATAGAATATTTCAATAAAATAGTGAATTAGAAATAGTGAGTCAGTTTGAAAATTTGAATTCAAACTTTGACTGACTGTGCATGGTGGAAAACATAACGGATTTTAGTGAAACCAAAAATATTTAAATCTGTTAGTCAATACCTTTCAAACGAATCTGAAAAATCGAAGTTTCATTACAGGAATCAAAAGTTATGGCCGAATGAATTTTCAGAATGGTCGCTATATAGAATATATAGCCCTGGAAAATTGGTATTTTGCATATGACCTCGGAATTCGACGAAACCACTTTTGTTGGTCTGGGATGTCAAACTATTGCTAGGTTTCAAATTTCATAATTTTTGAAGCTAGTACGTGAGCGTGGCAAAAGAAAATGCGTTTGGTCAATTTCTGTTAAATTGGATCGACCAGAAAATGGCCATTTTTCAAATGATCTCAGAATTCGACGAAACTAGTTTTGTTGGGACCGTAGCATCAAAACATAACTAGATTTATTTTTCTGGAATTTTTCGAATCAGTTTGTGGCCCTGGCAAATTGAAATGTACGTTCATAGTTAAAAATTAAATGTTTTATACTTTAATTTGAAAAATAACTCACTGTAACAGTCGAATTGGCCAACGAAACATATCCCATTGTGTCCGGATCGGGGGTATTTAGCTAGGGCGACAGTCGTTGGGCTTGAAAAGGAGTTTGTTGGTGAAAACCCTAATTTTCTGAAATATATATATTCGGGCCAATCAGAATTATTCTTTCATAATAAAAAAACCCCAAAACCAACGGCGAAACCCTCTTCCCCCTTCCAGGCCCGATCGCCGCCGCTGCCGCCGCTTCCAGCCTCCGCCACCACCGCCGCTCGAACCGCCTTCGCCTCCCCGTCAGATCCGACCCCAGCTCGACGCCGACCAACCCCTCCTCCGCCTGAATCGAGGCTCCAAAGCCCCGACCTTCCCAGCGCCACCACCGACGATCCTGACCACCGAACGCCACCAAACCACCACCGACAGGAAGCCCTCTCTTCCCTCTTCCACGTCCAACTCGCCGATCATCCCCTCGTTCCCCAGTTCTCGCGAAAACCGCAAACCTAGTTTTGAACCTTCATGAAAGGTGAGTTCTTTTTTATCTTTACACTTTGAAAAATCATATCTTTTTGGTGTGTTGACGAAATTCGATGAAACAGAAAACATCGGGACCGCAAGGAAGCTCTCTACCCAATAGAAGAAGCCGCGGATTTTTCTGAGTCATCTACGATTTTTAGCACTCCGCAAACCAATGTGGGAAATCTAAATTAAATAAATTTAATGGAAAATGTCGTGTATAAATTATACTAGCGAAATATAAATTACACACGTGTTGTATACCTTCTGTACATGCATGGTGTAAGCTATATAAGCGAAGTATGAATTATACATGCATAGAATAATTGATATATGTATTGAAATGCAAGTGAAATATAGCAATTATATATATATACTCCCCTCGTCCACAAACCATGGACGATATTTATTGTGGTGAATTGGTGTGAAATATTGGATGAAAAATACGAATGGTTGAATAATTGTTTGTGGTTGATATTGTTTGGTTGTGGTTGAAAAATACCAATTGGCGATTGAAATGAATTGGAAATATTTGTGGAAATAAAAATAAACATGCCGCCTGCGTGCGAATTAGATGCATGAATCCCCATTGCCAAAAACCGCGAGGTTTTAAGGTAGAGCGAGGAGCCGTACTAGGGACGGTGCCGGTTTTAACTACCCTGCCGTTATGCGGCCGAAGTTTTGAATAATCTTTGTGTGTCAGAATTATTTTCATATGTTGAAATTATTTTCATGCGTTGAAATTAAAGCCATATGTTGAAACTATATCCATGTGTGAAAATGTTTGTGTGTTGAAAAGTGATGTGTGAAAATTAAATTCATTTGTGAATGAATGAAGTGTCTAAACAATAAAAATCACATTTTTATAATATATATGAAGTTTGAAAAATATTCACCTTATATATAAATAGTTTCAACTATAAAAATTCTATCTTTCTTATATGAACAACATAAATAAAATACCCATGTGTGGAAACGCTCACGTGTTGAGAAGTGTGTGTAGTGGAAAAGTTCATGTGTTGAATAAAAAGATCGAACAATAAAAATTACATTTTTATTGAAACTATGAAGTGTTGAAAACATCCATTTGTCGAATAAATATTTTAAATGGTAAAAATATCATTTTTATCATATATGTGATATACTAGAGATATGCGGACGTTGAAATAAAATTTTGTGAATGAAATATTACTATTAACATGCATAGGAACTAAATAAAATAGTCATGTGTTGAAATCTATTTTAGTTCGCCAAAATTATCGTCTTTTGAAATGTGAAGTGTTAAAAATAGCCACTTATTCAAATAAAAATGTGCATGAGTTGAAATATACATTAATTAGCTAATGATATGGTTTTAGCCTATGCATGCAACATTAGAATGAATGGTGTTTTTGAAACAAAGTAAATCGAATATGAAGTTGAATGGAAAATGATAAGTGATATAAATTGTATATATGTACATGCATATTTATTGAACAGGTTATAGCAAAGGGGCTAGAGAAGAGGAATAAAATTTTGTGCCTGAAAATAGGTACACATTTACTGTTTTGTTTGGGTGGTGATTTTATGAGCGTGTTGGCTAGCCGCTTGGCTTTTTCTTTTTGAAATGAGACGCTCGTGTGGCCATTTGGGAATTATCCCAGCCCCTCCCGTACAAAGGAGGTTATGACGAAATTTTCCGAAATTTAAAGGCGTTAGTGAAATAATTGAAGTGAAAACGATATAGGAATTTTTGAATGAACTATATTTATATAAATATATAAACATAAATAAAATTAAAACGAAACATGGCTGTGCAGCTCGTGTTTTGAAACCGTGATTTCAAACGACCAGTGCGGGAAATCCGACCATTGGATTTTCCCGAAACCGCTACCGTTGGGTTCGCCTTGAAAATATCTTTCCAACGGCACCAACTTTGTGAAGATCCGACGGTTGGATTGTCTGGAATGTTTAATTCAAATCTGAAGAAAAATAGCACCAGAAACGATTATATATATATATATATATATATAATTAAATTAAATCGAATAACGACGCTGCAGTTCGTAAATTGAAATCGTAACTTCAAATGGCTAGTGTGGAAGTTCCGACCGTCGGATTTTCCCAAAACTGAAACCGTTAGATTCGTTTTGAAATGACCCTTCTAGTGATATAAAATTTGTGAAGATCCAACAGTTAGATTTTCATATATGTGTAAAACAAAATTAGTGAAAAGTAGCACCAGTGCATCGATATGACCTGAAGCGTCGTTTAATTAAATTTGGCCGTTTTAAATAAAATAAAAATGGTGATATATCGTTATAAAATACTATAGATGATATAGAGTAGAAATAAACCAATTTTGTTGTGTTTGCTTGATATGTGATGGTTGAATGTATTTAACATGAAAATTATAACTAAATAACTGAAATGTGAATGTTGAATAGTCCAACCATGTGAATAATTGATTTGAAATTCTAAATATATGTGGAATATTTGAAAAGGCCGAGTTCATCTCATTTCAAATAATCGATCGACGTGGAGAAGTCGAAGAGTCGAAGACGGTTGAAGACCGACGATCCTCACATTGGATGGATGGGCGCTACTGATGCTCGTGATTGGAGTAGCTACCATGAAGGAACTGAAGTAATAGCCGTCCAAACATACTGTTGATTGTACGGATATGCGAGGAATTAGTGCTTCCGGTTTCGTTCAGACCCAAAACGGACTTGTAAATGGACTGTGTGTCTGACATTGGATTATGTTCTGTGATGATTGATCTATGTTAAATATATATCTGTTTGGCGGCGGAGAATTTATTCTCTTGCTTAACGCCCTTCTCTGAGACGTACGAGCTAAGCGGTTATGTATCGGTAGAAATCAATCGCATGGAGTGGATTGCCTGTGTGGCACGCCTAAGTGGCATATGATCAAGGCTTCTGTTGCAAAGAAAAGTCTTGTGGTTGATGATCAAAGCATGGTCTGTGTGACGTAGCTTTGTGTATGACGTGAATTCGCGAGCCTCACACCCCGGTATGAGTCAAAAACGGGAGAAGGACCCAAGGAGTGCACGACGTTTCTTTCTAGCTATGGTGGTGTCAGTGACCACCCAGCCCTGACATTTATATCTACTTTTCACCTGTGTGGTTGTTGGAATACGAGGCGCCTCGATTATAGATCTGTAAGGACCGGGAAACATGTGTTCAGGAATTGCCAATCCTCAAAAGTAAGAGAGGACCGGCCTTGGAGGATCCAGGGGATTGCTGTGTGCGGTCCCGAGGCATTTGCTAGAGTGTCTCGAATCGGAGAGGAGCTTGCCCCTTGCCTCGACTCATGAAGGAATCCAATTTCCAATACGAAATATGCGGACGTGATTGTATTACTAGTATGGCGACATAGTAGATGGTCGCTATGCCGCCTATGATTGATATTTATGATTGAAATCGCTTTTGAAACATATATGCACTAGTAATAATATCAAACACTTTTGTTTTATTCGTATGAAGCATTTTTGGCCATTATAAGGTAAAAACTCTATCCTCCGGCTTGCGTTGCATTGTGTGATGGGACCTGAGTCTTATAATGGCTTCTTTATATAAAAAAGCATTGCGATGATTTAATCATTTATTTTATTTCATGCACTAGCACTCATTGGAGTAAACCCGTTCCGCGAAAGTGGCGTGGTCCTTTGATTTGCCTTACTATTGTTGTTAATAAGTTAAGTAGATTTCTCATACCAGTCCCCTGAATGACTCGTAGTTTGTTTCACCTTGCAAACTCGGGTGCCCTCATTTTCACACGGGCAGCCTAGTTATAGGTTTCTGACGCACTTTTGGCTCATGGCGAGGCTTGACTACACCGTGCTGACTTGGATTTTCTCCGCCATTATTATATCTATATTATGACTCCGCCATTAGCGATGTAGACTGATATTTATTTTGAGTACTCTTTATGTATGATTCCACCTCAGGCGATGGTGACTGACTATGTATCATTATGCACTAAGTAGTATCATGTACTGTGCTTCTCTGATGTGATGATATCTATATGATTCCGCTGTCATATGTGTGTAAATTATTCTATTTTCTGTTTATGCTATTATTTGTGATCTGCTAATGATGATTAATGTTTTATATTCCAATGATTATCCTTAACACCGTGTCACGCGGTTTTGGGATCGTCACAGCTACGTAGGTATACAACTGAAAATCGTAAAGGGTTTCATATTGGAAGTTGGATTTCCGTCAATGAGCTTGGGCTAAGGATCTTCCTAATCTGATTCGGAACCCCCAGCTAGGTTCAAGGATCCATCTGGCTCCTGTAGAGCGGCAGGGTCGGTCCACCCTACTTCGTGTATTAAAGTAACAGCCTGAACATAACGTCCCTAGTTTGTGTGTAGACTGTCATCTAGGTATATTGACCTAATCTGAGGCGCCTCATCAAACAAACCACATAAGTAAATGCCTGGGCTCCATACCATGGCGTTACCTTTTGCTAGATGGAACGTTAAGTCCCTACACCTGCGGTCTATAATCCTGTTTCGGTCCATTCCGGGTTGTGAGGCCCGCGAAGTCACGTCATACACAAAGCAACGCATTTATGCCATGCTTTGGTCTTCAACCACAAAGCCCTGCTTTTCAACAAAAGCCTTGATCATTTCCACTTACCATGCCACATTAACATTCTTAAAACAAAAGCTGCTATCTACCAACATACAACCTTTGAGCTCGTACGTCTCAAAGAAGGGTGTTAAGCAAGAGAATAAATTCTCCACCACCAAACAGAAGTATGTTTAGTAAATGTCAGTCTATATTTTATAAAATACAGTGTCAGACATAAAGTTTATCAACAAGTCCATTCCGGGAATAGGAGTGGAACCGAAGGCACTTGATTCCACGTCCTTGCCTAAAAGTACAAGTTCTTGCAAACCAAATTGCTTCAAGTACGGTCAGATTATGTCGTTACTTTAACCTCATATAGGTTGTCACCCAAGGCATCAAAAGGCCATCCATATGATGTGAAGAAATCTGGGTCTTCCACCATTATCGTCGATATCTTGACATCAGCATTACGTCGTATAATTATTAGGAATGGGCAAAAACCCAGTCTTTCCAAAAAATTAGCACATCTTTAAAACCAATAGGTGTACAGGATTTCCTGAATCTCATTCCATTTCAAATATTCACTAAATTGGGAATTACTCCCACAAATCTTATCAAAGATTTACTTCATTTAAACCTCTTATTTAAATCTTTATTTGGAAACCATTACAAAGGATTTTACAGTATCTTTTCAAAATCTAAACCAAATTAAGGTTTATCAACTAGTCGGAATTAACGAGCCTTACCGAAGTAATCATTCATTTTATTATCCCAATCCCTACCCATTCATCTCATGGAGAAAAATTGTTAGTACTCCATATCTAACACCCATGGTGTTACTGGTAAATTCAGTTACCATCCAACGTTTTAAATCTATTTACAGATTTAACTATTGCAGGGAGTAAAACTGGTTGTACCCCATTCTCGAACATTTCTTGAATTTGATAAATTCAATTATCCTATTCTCATTTCAATCTAGTAAAAGACTCATTAAAACTCCACTTAGTTTTCATCTCAAAAATCATTACTTAATGATTATTCAACTTTAGGAAAATCAATCCTGCCTCTAACTGGGTTAAAGAACAAATGTCGTTTAAAACCTTGTTCACGATAAACCCAAAACCATCTTCTATTTAAAGTGGAATCTTCACAGAGATCATAACTGCTTACAGTTGATATTAATCTCCGTATCCAACCAACACTATAAGCGAAATATTGGTTACCGCCTTTCAAATTCCTCAAATAGTCTAAGTCTTCATCTATGGAGACTTATCTCAACCGTTAATCAATATGGTTTCCATTTAATTCCAATTTAATTTAATTGGAAAACACCAGTTTTTCACTTATCTTCAATTCGGATTCATTATACAAAGATGAATATCTTCCTTACATTTAACGTTTAATAAATTGTTAAATGAACATCCGGGCTTTCCCTTCGATCCATTCCGATCATCGCCCAAATAAATAAACATTGGGCAGGTAAGTTTAGCGCACTATTTGCAGCATTCCTTACCTTGTTAAACACCCCGTTTTTCTTTTCGGATCTCACAATCGGGACAAACTTACTCGTGGTTTCCGCATATTCAACCAAAATAGGTGCTTATTATTTTAAACATTATTCATTCGTCCAAAATACTTTCATCCTTCCTGATCTTTTTATTATTAAATAATCATTTAAAATCCCATTCCTGAAATGAGACTCATTCAACTCCTGTATATCCGAGAATAATGCTATATATAGACATCCAATAAACATAAACAAGATATCATATGTCCAATGATTTGTATCTAAACTCGTTAGTTATTTAAGATCAGATGTCAGTGTCATAATTGGGTTCCATTTTATTAATTAACAACCAAACGATATTCATAACCGTTGATCAACCAAATCAAACATCCAAACTAAATCAAATTCATCCAACATCTCCCAAACATGAATAATATTCATTTGCTAGAGATTAACAACTCAACATAAGCATGTAATGATGCCCAAAACCATGTTATAAGTTTCTGATGTTCATTACCCTAGCTATCAACCCAAGTATTCATCATAGAAGGTTCAACTTCATGAATATCAATAAAAGGTCCTTCTTTTCATGTATAATTCCAAATTTACACCTAAAGATCACATCTTTATATGTAATTACACATATAGGTCCAACCTATATGGGTTCTATGTCTCTTTTACTAACTTAAACCATAGTTAATAACCCACAAATTCTTCACATAAGATCCAAATCCTTGAATTTCAATTAAAGGTCTAATCTTTTCATGTATAAACACAAATTTGCACCTAAAGATCATACCTTTATGTATGATTTCACATAAAGTCGAATCTTTAGGGATTTAACGCCATTAACCATATCAAATCATTTGCTAATAACTCAAACATACCACCAAAATTTAATCAAAGCATGGATCTACCAAATATTCCCGAACGGTGCAACTTTATGTACCTAGCATTAAGGTTTTCACTCCACACCCCTAAAAAGTTGCCATTTTACTTCATGAACCTATTCAGGGATTTTTAGCAATCATATACCATCAAATTATCCATGAATTCACCACAAAAATTCTAGGAAACATTTCAACAAACACCTTACATGCAATCGATATATCAAGCAACGAAAACCCTTTAAAAGTTCAGTTTTTATCACCCAAAAGCTTCCAGAACTTCGCGTAAGATGTATATATCCTTCTCCTAGCTTTTCTCCTTCCTTTCTTCTGTATTTTCTTGAATTTTTTTTTTATTTTAAAAAGGGGGGAAAACGTGAGAAAATAACGGGAGGGGAGGAGGGAGGAGATTTCAAGGGAAGATAGGAAAACGAGATGGTAAAGGAGATAAAGGCGGGGGTATTTATAAGGTAGCTCAATTTCATGGATGAAAGACACATGTCCTAAGAGATAAGCATGGAAAATGAATGGATATAATTCATCCTCATCCTTAGGAATTGTGAAGTGTGTTTTCACAAGCACTTTCCGACCTCTCGTTGGGGCACCAAACGATAATGGTTTTTAGTAATTCTTTCACCATATTGTCCGGTTTCTAACGTACTTCAATCCTATGTGCTAAAATCCAAAATCGGAGTTTGTTTGGATTTTCAAATAATTAATTTTAATTTTGTTTTCTTAACAACTTTCTATATTCGATATGGGATTTCCCCAGACTTCATACATAGCTAATATTCTATGTTCTAAATTTTTCTGGATAGGTCTCAGGTTCCTGTTTTTCCATTAGGACTATTAAATTCCAATTACTGTCAAAATTTAGTTCAAATTTTGGCCTTTTATTTTTTCCTTATCCCCAAACAGATGTCGTTTTACGCGAAACTTCCATAAGTACTAAAATTCACTATTCCAGATCCAACGGAGGTAGTCTCACGATCTAACGATATCCCGTTCTCAAGATATCCTTAAAATCGTCCATTTTTAGTTTAGATTTTGAATCTTTTGCGAATTTAACATATCTAACGGATGCCCTTTTTGACGTAACTTGGTTGGTTACCTAATTTCATCATTCCAGATTCAATGAAACTGATTCGTCGAATTCTGAGTTCAATAGCTACCACTTCCTTTGAAAACATACTATTTTTAATCCAAAATTCATTCTTTTTGGACTATTTCAATTTTATTCCTGCCGAAATCCAAATTAATTCTGATCTTTACGAATTTTGGAAATTTTATATTGGTTCCAAATTTCTGGGTCGTTACAATATGACATAAAATGGGCTTATTATGATGACATGTTAAATAGTTTGCAATAAAAATGTGGAAAGAATAATATGCCTAAATTTGCAGTAAATAGAAAACTATAACGCACCTAGGCACGATGTTAAATTCAACTTGTGGTAGAAGTCTGCCCGGAACAGACCGTCAAATCTAGCGTCCGCAAGTTGTTAATTTAATGTGAGAGATCTAATACGTAAATAAAACATGTAATAGTGCTAAGACACGAGGTTAAGCCAACTTGTGGTAGAAGTCTGCCTGGAACTGCCCGACAAATCTAGCATCCACAAGTGGAAGGCTTAATGTGAGAGGTCTAGTATATAATATATATATATATATATATATGTAAATGGATAGAATAAAATGGCACTAACTGTTATTAATGGAAATGAATATGAAAATGAATGAAAGATAATTACAATAGTAAAAGAAATGGAATGAACGGGGAACGATAATAACCTATTATAAATAAATTACATTAATAAGAATGTTATATAATAGGTAGGCTAGTCCTAGAGACAAGTGGGGATTATAACTTATGTTATAATAAACAATAAGGAAATTGGAATAACTTATGTAATAAGATAAGTTGTACTTAATTGTAAATTAAGTTATATATGAGAACGAGAATCTTAGATATGCTAATAAGGACAACATAAGTTATATTTATGAAAAGGGAACTTATTAATAAACCTTAGTTAAGAGAACTAAGCTAATAAGTAAACAACGATAAGTTGTAGTGACAGTATAAGATGGAATTATGATTAAATTAGAAAGGATAAGGCAAACTTATGAAATGAAATAAGTTATATTTAATCATAAAAAATGACTAACATGTTAAATAGAAAACATTTGAATTAAGATATACTTATTTACATATTAATTTATACATGTTATTATTACTATGAAATCAAACAAAAATATAAAGGGATTGTGGATTACAGACCTTGGAACACAATCTAGAAAATAACATGTTGTGGGCTTATTAATAGGCTTAAATGGGTTAAGTTATATGACTGAAATTAATAAACAAGAGGAACTTGGTAACTTGAATAAGAAGTCAATGTGAATGGGAATAAGCAAGTTAAATGCAAACCTGATGAGGTAAAGCAAGCACATAAAGGAATGTTTAGACATAGGTCTAATAACATATTAAAATGTGGCGCTTAGACCAGTCCACACGTTTGAGAATGAATAGCCCAACAGGATAGATCATCGTGGTGTCATGAGGCACAAGGGGAGCGCACATTCGTCTGATAATTCTGTTGGCTCTGAAGGACTAGAAGGGGAAGTACGCGGCTTCCTGAGATACGTAAGGTACTCTTGATAGTCCTCTGTGCGGTGGAAGATGTTTAGGCTGTGCACGCAGAGGTTGGGTCTGCGCGTTACTACCAGGTGGGTGGGCCTTGACTACAAAAGTAGCTTTGCAGTCAGAATGCTGTGACGAGTTGACACTAGGGTGATTCGATGATCGCCTCTACGGGAGACGAGGTTAGGGCCAACAAGGATAGGAGATCATCGGGTACCCGTCATCGGCAGCCAGTAGGATGCGAAAAGACTAGAGCTAAACCCAAGACACCATTCACGTTTCACTATCGTGTTATGGTGGTTGAGGGGAGACGCCAATTGGAAGTTTATATTGTTTGTTAGGGGTAAGGCGCTTAGCTCTTGTAGTCTTTACTAGTTGAGGGAGGGGCCGAGGTAGGGCCATAGCCACCATGAAAAACAGTCCCAAGGGATATCTGTATTTTAAGGCCCTTAAAGGAAGGCCTGTATAGACATGGAAAACACCCGAACGAGTTCCGTGATTCTTGTATAGCTCTGCCATGGAACTCGATGCACATTATAGGTTATGCGGTTAAAGAAACGAATACGATTGACGATACGTATGTGGGAAAGTCTAGTTACATGCATGTCTGCTCTGGGTGGTGTATCGTAGACTTGAGTGCACTACTCTGTGATGGAATCTGATTCGATTGAAGGTGGCAGTCTGTACACTTACGTAGCATAGTAATGGCAGATATGTGTGGAACGTAACATTGTTATATAGAGATCTGTACGTCACTTCGGCGTAGGATGAGGTACTGCGTACATTTCTGTGGCATTACGGTGGAGACCGTGCGAGTGGGGTACCATGGGGTGTACCTTAATATTGGGGGTATGTAACACCCAGTATTTTCTGAGAATATTAAAAAAATGGTTAATTATGAAGAAGTTATTAAGCCTTGAAGTTTATAGGCATATGAGAGAAATATATATAGATATATATAAAAATTAAATAAATAAACATGAAAAAAAGGTTCAAAACAGCGAATTGGGAGGGGGAATAACCGAACCGGCCCATTTTTGAGGTCGACCCGAGCTCCGCAGGGTCGACTAGGGGTTAATCCAGGGTGTTTGGTTGTCATCCCATGGGCCGATTCGCTCAAATGCAGATTTTGCATTTGAATGGTTCTAATGATTTAGGGTTAATCTAATGGTCCTAAATAACTTCCTACACCTATATATACATCCCTAACCTAAACCTAAATCTCATATACAATTCTCTAGCCTCCATTGCTCTCTTCCTCTCTAAAAATAAAAAAATCAATGGCGTCTCTACTCTGCTGAAACCTAAGCTAGGACTTGTGCTTCTTCTTCCTCCAATTCTGATTAGGATTAAAAGAGAATAGCTACAACACCTTTTTCATTTAGAATCCAACCAAGGCAAGTGCAGTTATTTTCCGATATAAACTTTAATTATAATTGTGACATGATTGTAAATCTGAATTTGAGATTGCGTATGTTCTGTTCTGATCTACTTTATTCTAT
Organism: Allium sativum; assembly: GCA_030737875.1. Lineage (NCBI taxonomy): Eukaryota > Viridiplantae > Streptophyta > Magnoliopsida > Asparagales > Amaryllidaceae > Allium > Allium sativum. The sequence continues at coordinate 938,355,661 of CM060915.1, read as the reverse complement.
ATCTCTTTCTTCTTTCTGTTCTATAGCCAGGCTACACCGAGCCTGCGCCAAATCTCATAAGAGTTTAACGCACGAACGTTAAACTTTGGGACAAATAATGAATGATGGCATAATTGGACATGGCTAATCTGTGACTAAATGGACATAGCTTGTAAACTAGATTTAGATCTGTGCATATTCTGTGAATTAGAAGAAGAGGAACCATTGTATATTAACATGTGACTTGAGACATTGGACATAACACATATTTTTGAATTAAAGATCTGTTATAATTTAAAGTTCTAGATTGTTGGGCATATTGTTTATATAGAAATTCATGATTTGGGATAAAAAGGGAATATGACTTAGGTGTGAAGATTTATGTTAAGATTTGATAACTATTAAATGTGATTAACACCTAAGTGGGAGATTTTTGAATATATGACATGCATTGAAATCGATGGCTATATTTGGTATAATTTATATGTGAATCTTTTGTACTAGGCAAGTTTAACTAAATTTGAGACGTGTGTTATATGGTAAATTATGACCATAATCTATGCCATGAAAATTCAATGTAAACGTGGCGTATATGATCATAATGTGAATAATGAAAACTATTTAGGCATGCAAACTTAGGCCAAATTTATAATTAGGAAAGATATGTTTATGAAACTTTAAGGAATGATTAAATCTGTTATATGGCCTAATCTGCTAGTTCTGTTATATTGCCTAATTTGCTAGTTCTATTATATTGCCTAATCTGCTAGTTCTGCTATAATCTACTATATTTGTTCATATACCAAATCTGTCATCTGCTAAGTCTACTGAAGATGCCTAAACTGTTATATGCTTGATCTGCTAGTTTGCTTAATCTGCTAAATCCGTTAAGTCGCCTAATCTGAAAAATCTGTTATCTGCAATATCTGTTGAGTTGATATAATTAGTCCGCTATTGACATAATCTGAATTGGCTATAGTTATGAATAATTGACATGTATATTAGGCGTGGGTATAAATGGTGAATCATTAATTAATTGGCCGCAAAGATAAACATGGCTAACTCGAGGTTAGAATGAGTTTGGGGCGTAACTATGCCCGGAACCGCCCGACATATTCCAGTGGTCGCAATCAATAGGTTCTAATGTGAGAAGTTAGTCATAACGTGCTTGAAACCCGAGGTTAGACTCGGTTTGCGACAGAAACCTGCCCGGAACCAACCGGCCTAAACAGTTGCCGCAAACTGTCAGTCTAATGTGAGAGGTTTGGGCATTAATATTTAATTAATGAAAATCTGAGATAATTATGATGTCTAAAACGTGTTGGGTAAGGCTAAACCAATTGGACCAATGAAACTGATAAACCCGTTTCATGAATCCGTAGGCCCAATACAAAGTTAGATAATCTGTAACCAGTTAATCTGTAAGTCTATTAATCTGTAACCAGTTAATCTGTAAGCCTGTTAATCCGAACATCTGAACCGTTAGTCTGAAAACCTGTTAACTTGATTTTCTGATCTGTGAACTAGTTAATCTAAACTTTGTATGTCTGAAACTTGTAGACAAGTTAAGCTGAAATCTGTTAGTCTAGGGACACAAGGTTAGGAGGGGAATTACTTGTGTCATCTGTTGTTTGGGACCCATATTAGTCAGTAACCCTTTCTGGTGTCAAAACTTTGACCCAACAGTAGATAAGGCCCGGGCACGCTTACTGAACTAATTATAAGCGGTTCATTCTGATAATGGCGAGGGGTGTTGATGGTGCGTTCCAACCGGGTCATGTGCGTGCATGGATCCCGGCCTGCCTCTGAGGATGTAAGATGCCGTGACATCTGTAAATAGGTCTGTGCCAATTGGTTGTCACTTTAGGGAGTGATACACCCTACTGTGGGGCCGACACAGGATATTTATGTATTAGGGAGCCGATCGCTTGGGGTAGGGTTTTAGGGTACACTTAGTTCTGTCTGTTTCTGTTGGTACCGTCTGTTTCTGTTGGGTGGTAACACCTGTCTGTTTCTGCGTGGTACCGTCTGTTCGGGTGGTAAAGGCCCATTACTAGTGTACACCTAATTCTACATTCTGTTTCCGTAGGGATTAATCTGTTTCTGCTTCTGTCTGTTTCTGATCGGGTAGTAAAGGCCCATTATTAGCATTCTGTTTCGGTTAAATTATTCTGTACCCGTTTCTGTTTCAGTTTAGACATTAGGGTGACACCTAATTCTGTTATACTAGTATTAGTACAGAGAAGTGTAAATAAATAGCTTATATCATTCTGTTCTTCTGTTATATCTGCTACATCTGTTACTGTTACCTCTCATCCAGTTTTATTTTCATGTCATGTTATTATTATCTGTTCATAACTGAAAATCACTGGACTTGCCAGACTTTTGTCTGACCCTTGTTGTTTCGCCTCCTTTCTTCCGTCCCCCCCCCCCCACCCCGGTTTTCTAGAAGGGAATACTCTAGCTTGATCCAGATTTCTTCCACTCGTAGTGCTTAAAGTATGGCTTGTCTTCTTCTGTGGGGATTAATATTTTTAAAATATGCATTCTAAAGGCTTTTGTACAAGACTAATATTTTGTACTTGAATTCTGATATTGTGATTTGAAAGGGTGTAACCAAGCTTCTGTTTGAAATAAAGTTATAAATTTTCAAGTACTTTTTATCTTTCTTGTAGTATTCTGTTTCTGTTTACTAAAATGCTCCACCAAAGTTAAGGCATTCCCTTTGTGAGTGACCTTAACGGAGGTGGGGTGTTACACTTGGTATTAGAGCTGAAGGTTACCAGATTGGGTAAAGTTTTTGAAAACTATTTTCAAAAAGGTTTTGAAAGGAAGTTTTTTCAAAAGTAAAGCTTATTTTTAAGAAAAAACATAATCCCCGAAAGCCATATATCTTTCTTTCGATTCTTTGTTTCGAGTTCCTTCCTCTTTCCCTTTTGAATCTCTTCCTCCGCGTATAGATGCTTTTTCTAAGATATGTAAGAACTTCCGTGCGATGGGCGGAAAACCGCTTTGTGGGACTGAGACGTTGTCGAGGCTAGAAGTTGGCTGAACGGAGTAGAGGACTTGTTGGTACCTTTTAGATAGACGATGGGAGGAAGGTTCAACCAACTGCTTGGTTAATGAAAGATGAAGCTTCATTTTGGTGGAAGGTCACGAATGGAGAACGTACATGGGAGATATGGATAGTACACACGATAAGAAAGTGGATCCAAAGAAGGCCGCTTGCTTCAACTGTGGTGAGATGCGACACTTCACTAGGGACTGCCCGAAGAAACGAGGGCAAGGGCAGAAGATAGGACCTACTTCTGGAGGGCAGGCGAACATTCTCGAGGCTAGTGGAGAGGATAGAATTAGGAAAACTTTCTGTGAGAGGTTTAATTTCTTTATCTGATTGTTGAGTTAAAATTCTTTCTTATTCTGGCATTTTGATTATGTAATCGATACTCTGCACTTTAATACTAGTATTGTTTCTGATTCCGCTGTAGACTCAAACCCATAAGGGTTATGACTCATCTGCTTGTGATAAATTGGGGTTTGAGAAATATCTGTGTTAGGCGTCAAGTAGGACGCATACATTCTGGGTTTTATCATGCTTAGTTTTCTAAGAATCATTTGGTAATCTGATCTTTACTAGTAGTCTGTAAATATCTGAATATCTCTGATAAGGTTAAGATTTCCAGTTCTGACATTGTCTAAAGAGGGTAATCCTCTGAGTGTCAATCTGATATTGATTTCGGTCTTTGGGGTTGATACTTAGGGGAATTATTCTCTCAACCAATGTCTAATGGGAACCAAGTTTTTGTTTTATCTGTACTCGCTTCCATCGTTCGATTGTATCCTATCGATCGAATCTTCGAACTTTAGGTAGAAATTAATGGGTGTAAACATGTGTTTGAGACATGTTATGTTTGATGGTTGCAAGTGGATGCAAGTGGTTGCTAGTGGTTTCTCGTGGATGCATATACACACACTAGGCACTAGATCGGCTCAAAAACACTCTCATACTGCATATGGATGTGTGTGCATTTTTCAATTTTTGTGGATGCAGAATGATTGACTCCTCACATGGATGTTGCATTTGGATGAATGGTTATGCACTCATATAGAAATGATGTGTATCAAATAGGATTTCTTGCATACATATTTGGACTCATGACACTAACATGATTCGCATTAAGGAGGTCAACTGGATCAGTAGACCGCCTGATTTTGCATTAGATAAGAAACATATACACACACTTTGCATATGTTCATACGGCATTAAAAACCTTTTAAGGACAATGGATGCCTGTGATTGAATGGTTGAATAGATGGATGTTGGATATTAGGATACATTCTTCTTAACTTGAAGATTTCGGGGACGAAATCCTTTAAGGAGGGGAGAATGTAACACCCTATATTTTCTGAGAATATTAAAAAAAATGGTTAATTATGAAGAAGTTATTAAGCCTTGAAGTTTATATGCATATGAGAGAAATATATATAGATATATATATAAATTAAATAAATAAACATGCAAAAAAAGGTTCAAAACAGCGAATTGGGAGTGGGAATAACCAAATCGGCCCATTTTTGAGGTCGACCCGAGCCTCGCTGGGTCGACTAGGGGTTAATCCAGGGTGTTAGGCTGTCATCACATGGGCCGATTCGCTCAAATGCAGATTATGCATTTGAATGGTTCTCATGATTTAGGGTTAATCTAATGGTCCTAAATAACTTCCTACACCTATATATACATCCCTAACCTAAACCTAAATCTCATATACAATTCTCTAGCCTCCATTGCTCTCTTCCTCTCTAAAAATAAATAAATCAATGGCGTCTCTACTCTACTGAAACCTAAGCTAGGACTTGTGCTTCTTCTTCCTCCAATTCTGATTAGGATTAAAAGAGAACAGCTACAACACCTTTTTCTTTTTGAATCCAACCAAGGCAAGTGCAGTTATTTTACGATATAAACTTTAATTATAGTTGTGACATGATTGTAAATCTGAATTTGAGATTGCGTATGTTCTGTTCTGATCTATTTTATTCTATATCTCTTTCTTCTTTCTGTTATATAGCCAGGCTACCTCGAGCCTACGCCAAATCTCATAAGAGATTAACGCACGAACGTTAAACTTTGGGACAAATAATGAATGATGGCATAATTGGACATGGCTAATCTGTGACTAAATGGACATAGCTTATAAACTAGATTTAGATCTGTGCATATTCTGTGAATTGGAAGAAGAGGAACCATTGTATATTAACATGTGACTTGAGACATTGGACATAACGCATATTTTTGAATTAAAGATCTGTTATAATTTAAAGTTCTAGATTGTTGGGCATATTGTTTATGTAGAAATTCATGATTTGGGATAAAAAGGGAATATGACTTAGGTGTGAAGATTTATGTTAAGATTTGATAACTATTAAATGTGAATAACACCTAAGTTGGAGATTTTTGAATATATGACATGCACTGAAATCGATGGCTATATTTGGTATAATTTATATGTGAATCTTTTGTACTAGGCAAGTTTAACTAAATTTGAGATGTGTGTTATATAGTAAATTATGACCATAATCTGTGCCATGAAAATTCAATGCAAACGTGGGGTATATGATCATAATGTGGATCATGACAACTATTTAGGCATGCAAACTTAGGCCAAATTTATAATTAGGCAAGATATGTTTATGAAACTTTAAGGAATGATTAAATCTGTTATATGGCATAATCTGCTAGTTCTGTTATATTGCCTAATTTGCTAGTTCTGTTATATTGCCTAATCTGCTAGTTCTGCTATAATCTGCTATATTTGTTCATATACCAAATCTGTCATCTGCTAAGTCCGCTGAAGATGCCTAAACTGTTATATGCTTGATCTGCTAGTTTGCTTAATCTGCTAAATCTGTTAAATCGCCTAATCTGAAAAATCTGTTATCTGCAATATCTGTTGAGTTGATATAATTAGTCCGCTATTGACATAATCTAAATTGGCTATAGTTATGAATAATTGACATGTATATTAGGCGTGGGTATAAATGGTGAATCATTAATTAATTGGCCACAAAGATAAACATGGCTAACTCGAGGTTAGAATGAGTTTGCGGCGTAATTCTCCCCGGAACCGCCCGGCATATTCCAGTGGTCGCAAACAATAGGTTCTAATGTGAGAAGTTAGTCATAACGTGCTTGAAACCCGAGGTTAGACTCAGTTTGCGACAGAAACCTGCCCAGAAACAACCGGCCTAACCAGTAGCCGCAAACTGTTAGTCTAATGTGAGAGGTTTGGGCATTAATATTTAATTAATGAAAATCTGAGATAATTATGATGTCTAAAACGTGTTGGGTAAGGCTAAACCAATTGGACCAATGAATCTAATAAACCCGTTTCGTGAATCCGTAGGCCCAATACAAAGTTAGATAATCTGTAACCAGTTAATCTATAACCAGTTAGTCTGTAAGCCTGTTAATCCGAACATCTGAGCCGTTAGTCTGAAAACCTATTAACTTGATTGTCTGATCTGTGAACTAATTAATCTATACTTTGTATGTCTGAAACGTGTAGACAAGTTAAGCTGATATTTGTTAGTCTGGGGAAACAAGGTTAGGAGGGGAATTACTTGTGTCATCTGTTGTTTGGGACCCATATTAGTCAGTAACCCTTTCTGGTATCAAAACTTTGACCCAACAGTAGGTAGGGTCCGGGCACGCTTATTGAACTAATTATAAGCGGTTCATTCTGATAATGGCGAGGGGTGTTGATGGTGCGTTCCAACCGGGTCATGTGCGTGCATGGATCCCGGTCTGCCTCTGAGGATGTAAGACGCCGTGACATCTGTAAATAGGTCTGTGCCAATTGGTTGTCACTTTAGGGAGTGATACACCCTACTGTGGGGCCGACACAAGATATTTATGTATTAGGGAGCCGATCGCTTGGGGTAGGGTTTTATGGTACACTTAGTTCTGTCTGTTTCTGTTGGTACCGTCTGTTTCTGTTGGGTGGTAACACCTGTCTGTTTCTGCGTGGTACCGTCTGTTCGGGTGGTAAAGGCCCATTACTAGTGTACACCTAATTCTACATTCTGTTTCCATAGGGATTAATCTGTTTCTACTTCTGTCTATTTCTGATCGAGTAGTAAAGGCCCATTATTGGCATTCTGTTTCGGTTAAATTATTCTGTACCCGTTTCTGTTTCAGTTTAGACATTAGGGTGACACCTAATTCTGTTATACTAGTATTATTACCGAGAAGTGTAAAGCAATAGCTTATATCATTCTGTTCTTCTGTTATATCTGCTACATCTGTTATAGTTATCTCTTATCCAGTTTTATTTTCATGTCATGTTATTATTATCTGTTCATAACTGAAAATCACTGGACTTGCCAGACTTTTGTCTGACCCTTGTTGTTTCGCCTCCTTTCTTCCGTTCCTCCCCCCCCCCCAAGTTTTGTAGAAGGGAATACTCTAGCTTGATCCAGATTTCATCCGCTTGCAGTGCTTAAAGTATGGCTTGTCTTCTTCTGTGGGGATTATTATTTTTAAACTATGCATTCTGAAGGCTTTTGTACAAGACTGATATTTTGTACTTAAATTCTGATATTGTGATTTGAAAGGATGTAACCAAGCTTCTGTTTGAAATAAAGTTATAATTTTTCAAGTACTGTTTATCTGTCTTGTAGTATTCCGTTTCTGTTTACTAAAATGCTCCACCAAAGTTAAGGCATTCCCTTTGTGAGTGACCTTAACGGAGGTGGGGTGTTACAGGGTAGCTACATATATATACCGTATTAGGTTAATCCACCGGGAAGTAAATGGGTACGACACGTGTGTAAGCCTTGAGTGCTATTAACCCAAGTAACCTAATAAATAAGAAAATGTGATTGAACGGTATATGTAGGGTTATCAAAAATGTATAGTTTTAATCCAGTCACCAAGAACTTGTGTTCTCACCCTCTCCTCATAATGTACTCACAGGTTAGATTTGTGGCAGAGATATGATAGCTTTGGATACTGGTTAGGCAGTAGTATTCATACGTAAGTCTATACTTTGATTATATTATACTTTATCCGCTGTGAGATATTGTCTGAGCTCTGATATATTTTATATCTCTGTCTTTTCTACAGGATACCAAAGCAACCAACACGGGTTTCAATTGATTAGAATTTTGAAAAAAAGTTGGTTTGTCAAATTTCGGGTTGTTACAATTCTTCCAATTTCATCACTTTTGCTAGCGTAGTATGTTGGAATGGACCAATAAAGGGACGGGGGAATAAAAATGAGTTGTTTTGGTTTGTACTATTAGAGGAGGCCATTATTTATTTAATTTCAGAGTTTAATGAGAAAGAAAATGAAGAGAAGAAGAAATTTTGAAATTAAGAATTTAAATATCGATTGTAACTACCACTTTGTGTGTTAGCCTGCTTTGTGAATAGGCTACCCAAAGCCAAGGACTTAAGTATGAACTTACATTGATTGGAGATCACTTGGATGGAGTGATAAAAGGTTGGAAAACTTGAATTATACATACAGATGTCGCCGGATCGGATCCCTCCTTTCGGATCGGATCAGATCCCCCATTTGGATTGGATCAGATCCCCCATTCGGATCGGATCGGAGTGCCCTCTATCCGATCCGCCCATTGCCTGCTACTCCATAGCGTGGCCTATTTTCTAGCCTGTAAAAGAGGAGCTACCGTCTCCCCTTCTCCCCACGTTCTCCACTCTCTTATAACCAACTTAGAAGCCTTCCAGATGCTGCCACGTGTACCCCTAACCGCTCACCAATTCCAGCCTATAAATACATCATAATACAGCAAATTAAGGGGATTTTGGCCCTATGGAAACCCTATGTATTTCGGCCATGGCTGCCAATAGTGGAGAACCACCTTCCTCTTCAATAAAAATCAATGAATTCAGAGAGAACTATTCATTGTATTTGAGTGATTGAATGTCTATATTCATTGTAATTGTAATTTCTAAATGAATTGAGGAATCATGAAGTGGATGTAGGCTCATTAACACCGAACCACTATAAATCTTGTGTGTTGATTGATTTTCTATGCTTTTATATTATTCTTCTCGGTCTATACAAATCCTAGACAATTGGGTGTTAGTGCCATTTTTTGGTCAAACATTTTTGTGCTTTCACTGAGAAATGATTGATTCTCAACTGTTGATCTTATCTTCAACTAATGGATATCGTATTTCATTGAGGGGAGATCTGTATGTGGCTTGAATTATTCGTTTAATACTCAGATGTATAAGCCTTCGTGATCCAGATCTGTGCTGCCTTGAATAGGTTTGAAGCATCTAGGATTGAAGAAATTGCAGATGTATTGAACCAGCAGCATCTTTATCGCATGGGATCAGATCTTCTCGTGAATCAAATTTAAGAAGCAGCACTCATTTCAAATTGAAGAAGTCACATTCACTTCGTGGATCGGATTGAGTAAAAGGTTAGATCGGATGGAAATTGGTGTGAACACAACAGATAAACAATCCACCGGCTCAGATCGAAGTAACTGGGAACGAACAGTGGATTGAATTAACATCGGTTTGGAAAAGGAAGATGAGTATACCACCGAACCAAAGGCGACACCACGATCCGACCTGGACGAGTGACCCCGATTTGAACCGCAGGTGTGGCAGCCGAACCGACCAACCGATGATTTATCCCCGATCCGACCCGGATATAAAACTCGAACCACACCCAGAAGGCATCTCCGAACTGCAATTTGAAGGGATGATCCGATCCGACCCGAAACAGCTATTTTTGGGAAAAATATGTTTTTCAGATAATTTTAGAAAAGGATTCATCTTCCAAAATCGAATAAATCGCGCGGTGTCCACATTTTCGACCTAACCGGTTAGGTCGATCGCCGCCGGGACTGTGGGGCCCCGGACCCCCACCGGCGCTGCGCCCGGACCTGCTGAAGGCCTCGCCTTCGGCTCGGAGCACGGCTTGCCTTCGGCTCGGAGCACGGCTCACCTTTGGCTCGACATATATTTTGTCCAACAGCAGTCATCAAAGCTTGTCAATGAAGATTAGACGGATAGTCCGAGGATATCACAGAAAAATGGTAATGAGTGGGATTCTTCCAAGAGCCATAATCCATGTTTACTAATGTTATTCAATGTGAGGAGCTATTGGGAAGGTTCAGCATGATGGCTATGACAGTATACAAGACGTAATTGTCTCATAGCAGCCTCCTCTTCTAGAGTTCCAATGGTGTATAGATTTCACCAATGCAAATGATGTTTTCCATGAGCGAGTAATGATCACCTGGTTTACATGACTTAAACCTGTCCGACTGGTGGAGTCCCAGATGGCATTAATATGGAGCATTCCAGGCACTATTCCGAAGATGACTTGGATGATAGTAGCAACGATGATTCACAATGACAAGATACTAGAAAGTGACTAAGGATCCTATCATTACAAATCTACACTTCACTTGTACGGTGTAATGAAAGAGGGAAAAGCTCGCTTACAGTCTGTTGATTGCCTGGAGAAAAACTCTACCACTATTTTCAAGTTCATCTGATTGTGATACACACCGATTAACCACTACAATAGGTCCTGCAGCAACCTAAGGTGTGTGGGAGATTGCTCGAACAGAACATCAAGCTTAAACAATTTGATCTCAATTCTCTCTTCAAGAAGTCCATACGGGGGCAAGCATTAGCCAACTTCGCCGCTGAGTTTACTGGTCCTGAAGAAGATGTGTTATATGAAGAAGATGGCCCCTCAAAACGAAGAATAAAAACAAACACCTGGAAGCTGTATACAGACGGTGCAAAGAATGATCCATGGTCCGAGATCAGAGTTGAATTGATAACTCCCTAAGGACAGTCCATTTACTATACCTTATGATTGAAATTTTATGCTACAATCAACAATTCCAGATATGAAGCCCTGATTGCCAGATTCGAAGGGAATCCCAGATGAAGGGATCGCGACTCGCAGCTTACCTAGAATGAGTAGAGCAGCTGTTGGATGGATGGGAACATTACAACATGTCTCACATCCCACACACAGAAAGTAAGAAAGCAGATAATCTGGCCAAGTTAGAAAGTTCTGACAATCTAGGAGAGATGTATATGATCTCGATTAAGATCCTACAAACTCCAACCATTGATCAGATGGAAGTTGATCCAATGTTGGAGATCGAATCTAAAAGAAAATCATGGACAACCCCCACAAAGAACTCCCTGCATCACGGAATGCTTTCGGCAAGTATAAGTGAAGGACGTGCCATCATTTATTATGCCTCAAGATATGACATGCAAGGCAGTATTGCTTATTTCCCTTGGAAGTTTGTCCTAAGATAGACACCACCGAGTTCCATTACTAAATTCACTTCCGTAAATGATTCAATAATATCACTAATCAACTTCCCGCTAGATAGGAGATGTACATGAATAAAACTTCTTATGAACGATGTTTTGGAGATTGGAAGTGAAGATTCACAATTCCATTCCTTTCATCGATTATCTGCCAAGTGAGTCATACCCTCAATCACAGAGACAAGTGGGGATTCGAGCGTGGATTGTTCGTGATTACATCATCCAATCCAAAGCTAATATGTCATAACCTCGCATGGCCGGCTGCCTCAGTATTTCTCGAAGGCTGGAAAGCTAAAGATTTGGAGCACTTAAGCCTAGATCCTGATTGATTGTCTACACTCCAACTCTTTTCCCTGACAAGGGATCGAAGGCATGTCGATGAACTTATGAGATATGACTATCTCTCAAGTAGCCATACCCTATTTCCAGGCATATAAAGTGCAAAACTGTATATAAGCATGAATCCATTGTTCTCATGCCAACTACCATCCTAACACCAATGTGGTGATGTGCTACCATTAGCGGTACAAACATGACTCCCTAACACTCAATCCTTGCCCCTGGCATCAGGGCAAGAAGGCGATTCAAAGGAGATGCGACCTCGTTATTCGCTTACAGTATTTACCTGACTTCCTTTGTCACTCCAAGACCCCAATCAAGGTCTGTTCACTCTTGGGACCACCATCCCACGACATTTTGAAAAGACGTTCATCACCAGCTGAAGATTTGGCAACCATCCACTAGCAAAGATTAGGCAAAGCAAAATGGGCCTGCAATGAACATGCAATGCCATTTTCACTTAGAATGATAATCACTCCTCTAACTGGATTATTCTTTAACCATGACTCTTATATTTGCATGCCTTATGAATTGTTAATAACTATGGAGCACTGTCATAATGAGCCCGACTGAACTGCTCATTTACAAAGCTACGCCCTCTGTCTGAAGTGGGTTGTATAACTCAAGATGGATCTGATATGACCATCCACTTGTTTACTTTTGCATTTCAAAGTCGAAATCCGATTCTAGATGGACGCAGTTCAACCGTTTACATAGCTCGATCTTATGCTTGACACCACCAGATCACATGATTCCAAATAAAGGAGGCAGCAATGCCCCTTGATATGCTTACTTTTCAATCATGAAATTTACTTTTACATGCCTCTTGAGTTATTGACATGACTAAATCATGCGATATGAATGATGCAGGTACCCGAAGTTTGGTGCCAATCACTCCTCCCATAGATTGATCGGAGGAACACAAAGCCTTGGCAAACGTTTTCTGACTGTTTGCCCAGCTAACTCTAATCCTCAAAGCTTGGATAGAAGTATAAACCTAGGATGAGTTTGATGGGCACGCCATGATTAAAGACCACTCAATCTGTGACTCTAACTCTCATGGCTTGAGAGCGAGTATTAGGAACGATATCACGATGTCCGACCAAACTCCATCCCATGAGCCGATGGGACGAGAGAAACTTGATTATTGTGAATGACCACCACTACCTATGAATCGGAGATTAGGAGGTAGCACCTCAGCGAGTGTGACCCGACCACTTGCCCGAAAAGCTCCAACTGCTAGAGTGAAGCATGGAGTATGGACTAAAAATCGAGTTCGAGAACGACACTCGAGCCGGCAGAATCCCGCTCTTGGGATTAGAGCGCAGAAGGAAAGCCGGGGCGAATGACATGACCGTTCGCCTGATTAACTCTAACTCTCATGACTCGAGAGAGAGTATAAAGGACGGGAAAACGACGTCCCCAAGGCGTGATGGTGCACCACGATTAAAGACCGCCTTGATTATACTCTACCCTTGGCATTCGATGGGAGAGTATAAAGGTGCCAGGGACTGGCGCCACAAGAACTCCTACCCTGCTGAAGGATCGGGGAGTAGACTGAAAGTTGAGCTTGAACTCTATCCTGGGCATATGACAGGAGAGTATAAAGACATTGCGATTAAATGCCACGAACATGCTCCTACCCCACTGAAGGATTGGGGATAAGATTGAAAGCTGAGTCGACAACCCCCACGAAAGGTTCGGGGGCAACACAATGTCGAACAAGCCCTGACTAGGCACTATATTCATGATTGATTGGGGGCACACACACATCACCCCCTTTAGATAAATCCTATATGATTTGTTAAGATACTATTTGATTGTAGGGATTCTAAATTGAAAACCTTATTTGATCGTGATATGCTTTATTACCTATTACTTAGAGAGTCGCTTTGTTTACAGAATGCAGGCTTGTACAAGATACATGACAAGAATGCAAGGGCCGCACTCGCGATAACCGCAGCAGGCCAGTGGAAAACAAACAAAGGGCTACGTCCAGAAGGCTGGCACTGATGCCTAATGCTAAACTTCTCATGCGACTCAAGGCAACGATCGAAAGGAGGCCTTGAGAGTGAACTGTTCAATGACGTGTCACACAACTTAAGGCAACGACCGAAAGAAGCCGTAAGAGTGATATATCAAATCAACATGCACACCTACGTGTGACTGACCATAGCCTAAGTGCAATGACGAGGGCCACCGCACAAATACACTGAATGGAAAATGCGATGACTCGAGCACTTGGATAACTCAATCACTTAAGCTTTAAAAGCTGCTTAAGGACCACGGAATGGATGTAAAATGAATGTCCATTTACTAATCCTGACCGACTTCCTAATTAAAAGGCCCAGGACATAGGGGCATGCTATTACTATGATTCTAACTTACAAGGAAGCAGATTGCTTGATACTCCGACTCAATGGTTAATAAGAAGGAAGATAGAACTTTCTTTCATGCTAAAGTTGTTAGTGCAGAAGGCACTAGGAATGAGGGAAGTCAGGAACTTTCTTGCTGGAGCGAGTACCGTGGGAATCTAAGCAACAACGAACTTGGCTCATACGCTCTTTGTCCCGTGGTTCAGATCGCATGAGACCTTAGAACAAGTTGGTAACGTCGTCTTGAATCAAACAAGATGCAGTCAACCAGCACCTAGACATCTGCAGCAAGCAACTTCCGCCCGTAACATTTTAGATGCAAACGATGACAATGCAAGAGCCACTAAAAACTTAAATGGGGTCTGACCAACCTATGCTCCAATTCAGATTAATTCTTCAAATCCAACTCAACTTCAACATAAAGTTCCCCATTCCTTAGTGCAGACGGTAAGTGGAAGCTTCAAAGTGACTACAATTTGACCTTATCGTCGCCCATCTCCAATCCTCAGAGCTTGGATGGGAGACCAAAGGCTAACATGAGCTGGACACGATCAAATTATTTTGAATCAAACTCTATCTTATGACTTGATGAGGAAGTATGAGTTTAGAGATTAAATGGATTTGATGCTCACCAAATAGCAACCCCCCCCCCCCCCCCCCGTAGATGGAGGGCATGGGATGCAAATTCCGAGTAACGTAATTTGGATATTCGCCGACTTTATGCGTATTTACCATCACTGGAGTTCTAAAAGATCCCGGACTATAAATAGAAGAATGACTTCTCAAAGCTAACCCGCATACATCGGAGCAGCGGATCACTATCCAAAATTAAAGGACAAAATCCTAATTGACGGCTATTAAACGTGCGGTACCAAGAAGCCATAAATCGGATTCCACCCACTTCAAAACTTCATGCTGGGGACGCCAACCCTATATTGGAACATTGGCGACAACTTCTCAAAAACGAAAGTCAGAGTTCCAACGTTAATTAATGCTTCGCCAGAGGTTACACACCTCAAAGGCGGTATGAGCAACGTCAATCAAAACTCTTTCACACGAGACATTAGGGATATCAGCAATTCCTTGTGCTTAAAGCTACCATTTCTGGAACTTGACTTAAACTGTTGCTATAGAATTTTTGGTGGCATTCATCTGAATTGATCAACCGCTGGAACGCGTTGGTCACTCACTTCAATAAGACAAAGGTTCGGCGAGAACCTGCATTCATTCCTCAAAAGATTCAACGCCATAGTGGCACCAGTAGATCGACTGAACCATCTATGGTGTTGATAGTAGCAGTATTCAGTATTCTGGATAACTCAAACTTCAAAGTCTCTCCGCAACAAGAACCCCCAAAAGGCCTTGGAAAATTCACCTCTGGAACAAACCTCGGTATCTCTCTACCATGAGATTTTCCCAGAAACGTAGGAAAATCCTATCCTGAGACAGACAGATTCATGCAACAAGAGGGTGCTAATTTTGAAATGGATGATCTACATGTCTTCATGACAAAATGGAGCACCATCCGACTCTTGAAATAATAAAGGCAAAAGAAAAGCCCCAGGAAAGAATGACAGGAATTTACAATTCCGGAAAAGACCAATGTCATTGATCGGGCCTGCGATCTTGATTGTCAAGCTTAATGGAACCAAGCATGAGAAATAGACTCAACAAGACTATGATGGCTATTTTGGATTATGCCAAAGCATGAAAAAAGGAGCTCGAATAACTCACTAACGACGTTCGCTCGCTTGCAAGATTGACGAGTTTACTCAACTCTATGGCTGATGCGAGGAGAGTATCTAAGTTCGCTGATACTCAATAAGGCAATCACTTCTTTCTGACTAAACAAATGGGATGACCCCGACGCGAATGTAATTCAACCATTCGCATATATAACTCCAACCCTTGATGACTTGGGAAAATGCACAGAACGACACAGGGTGACTAAAATTGCTTAACCTGCATCTCTAACCTGATGCGGCGAAAAAAGTATAAAGGCTAAAAAACTGGATGTCCAATTAACCTAGCATAACCCCCACCGTTGCGGGGGGCATAAGCATTGACTTTGCTCGTCCTCCACTGATGCTGGGGGCATCACCTTCAACCGACAGATTGACTTTGAACATGATCCTGACTCAATGCATGATTCAAAACGTATACATTATATCTTTAGAATACGACGTGATTCATCTCGCCCATCCAAGTGAGCCAATTAACGGATCATGAGTGAATCCAAAGACTTGATCCGCAACTACATCAAATGGAGAATGTGATAAACTCTTCTGCTACCTTACGATTGTGATAATCCTACCAACTACTGACTTGCATATTTTCAACATCTCGTGATGACTCGTATGTGATCACGGAATTACAAAACAATCCGGAGTGTCATGGCTTTCGGATGCATTATTCTTATGATTCGATGTAATTGGGGAGCCCTAGATTAATATCCTGATATCGAGATAGTCCAAATCCAAGCGCAAATGACAGATACATATGCCAATTCTAAAGCACTATATCACAATAAGCCAAATGCAAGCTCAAGACCCGAGGATTCTGATACTACTCTATGACTTGGATGACTACTCCATACATTGACCCGACCATAAAAGAAAATTAGACTCGACCATGCACTTGAAGTGTGTAAGAAGATGGCGTCATTTGGCATTAACTTGTGCATGTACAATCTCACACGGGAGCCAACAATCCTACATGACTTATGATGAAGGAATTCAACCTCTTGATTCGACGAGGTCTAAACGATTACTTTATCGTCTTGACCAGTCAAGCCATGGAATTTGGCCTGATAAGCATCAATGGAAGTAGTGCGATATATGATAAGCCATTTATATAGGAAAAAAAATCCATATGATGGAACTAGTCAATAGTACATAAAATCTGATAAAGCCTCCTCGAGGGTGGATGACGTTCCAAAAAGAGTCAGCTCGACTTATTCAAAGCATATCTCATATGCGATAAGATGTACTTTGTAGGGAAAAATGTTAGCCTGCTTTGTGAGCAGGCTACCCAAAGCCAAGGACTTGAGTATGAACTTACATTGATTGGAGATCACTTGGATGGAGTGATAGAAGGTTGAAAAACTTGAATTATACATGCAGATGTCGCCAGATCAGATCCCTCCTTTCGGGTCAGCTCGGATCGGATCGGATCCTCCCATTTGGATTGGATCAGATCCCGCATTCGGATCGGATCGGAGTGCCCCCATATTCGATCCGCCCATTGCCTGTTGCTCCATAGCGTGGCCTATTTTCTAGCCTGCAAAAGAGGAGCTACCATCTCCCCTTCTC
Source organism: Allium sativum (assembly GCA_030737875.1). Lineage (NCBI taxonomy): Eukaryota > Viridiplantae > Streptophyta > Magnoliopsida > Asparagales > Amaryllidaceae > Allium > Allium sativum. Next base: position 938,338,313 of record CM060915.1, on the reverse strand, counting down.
CCCACGTTCTCCACTCTCTTATAACCAACTTAGAAGCCTTCCAGACGTTGCCACGTGTACCCCTAACCGCTCACCAATTCCAGCCTATAAATACATCATAATACAGCAAATTAAGGGGACTTTAGCCCTATGGAAACCGCATGTATTTCGGCCATGGCTGCCAACAGTGGAGAACCACCTTCCTCTTCAATAAAAATCAATGAATTCAGAGAGAATTATTCATCATATTTGAGTGATTGAATGTCTATATTCATTGTAATTGTAATTTCTGAATGAATTGAGGAATCATGAAGTGGATGTAGGCTCATTAACGCCGAACCACTATAAATCTTGTGTGTTGATTGATTTTCTATGCTTTTATATTATTCTTCTTGATCTATACAAATCCTAGACAATTGGGTGTTAGTGCCATTTTTTGGTCTAACAGGTGGGAGTTAATTTAAAAAAAAACAAGCAGTTATATGTCGACATGTATCTTTGTGTATGTTGACATATATACATTATTTTTTATTTTTCAAAATTTTATTCTATTTTATACTATATTTATATTAATATATTTAATTACTCTATTTTAGTTAATGAGCAAATGCTTAATTCACTACTAAATTTACTAAATGTTGCTTCGTTTAAAGGTTTGGTTAATATATCTGCTATTTATTTTTCTTTTTCCATGAATTGTAGTGAAATTTTTATTTACTTATGTTATCTTTTAGGAAATGATGTCATATATCAATATGTTTAGTTCTCGAATGATGTGTTGGATTTTTATATATATTTGTAGCGCTTGTATTATCACAATATATTAGTGATTTATTTATATTTAATCTGAAATCCTTTAGAGTTTGTTGAATATATATTACTTGTAAACAAGCCAAAGCAGCAGATATATATTGTGCTTCAGTTGTTGATAAAGATATTGTATTTTCATTCAAATTATACCAGAACACTAAAAAATACCCTCAGAAGTGACACGTTCCCCTAGTACTTTTACGATCCGATTTACATCCCGCATAGTCAGCGTTACAATAGGAGATTAAATCAAATGAATCATTTTTAGGGTAAAATAATCCAAAATCTAATGTATGTTTTCATATTTTAGAGTACGTTCTATTCCTTTCAAGTGAGTTTCTTTAGGTTGAGATTGATATCTTGCACATAGATATACGCTATGCATTATATCTGGTCTACAATTGATTATATACAATAACGATCCTATCACTACTCTATATAATTTTGGATCGATGTCTTTTGACGTATCGTCTTTACTTAGAGCTATATAAGTTGCCATAGATGTAGATCTTCTATTAGTTGTAGTTAATTTATATTTTCTAATTAAATCTCTAGCATGTTTTTCTTGATTAATAAAAGTTTCCCTTCTTTAGTTGTCTTATTTGTAGGCCTAAGAAAATGTAAGTTCACCCATATGACCCATCTCAAATTTTCATGTCATAATATTTAAGAATTTTTTATCCATTTGATTACTTGTTGATCCGAAAATTATATCGTCAAAGTAAATTTGCACCAATTGAATATCGCCTTTATTTCTTTTAATAAAGAATGTATTATCTACTTTACAAATTTCGAAGTTGGATTGTAATAAATAAGTTCTAAACCTATCATATCAGGATCTAGAGCTTGTTTTAATCCATATATCTTTAATTTATATACATGGTTTGGAAAAATTTCATCTTCAAAAAGACAAGGTTATTCTACATATACATCTTCATTAACATATCCAGGTAAAAAGGTACTTTTAACACCCATTTGAAATATTTTAAAATTATTAAGATTAGAAAAGGCAAGTAAAATTATAATTGCTTCTAATCTTGCTACGGGAACAAAGGTTTCATCATATTCTATTCCTTCTTCTTAACTATATCCTTGTGCAACTAATCGAGCTCTATATCTTACGACCTCACCGAGTTCATTCATTATTTTTTATAAACCCAATTAGTTCCAATTAAAGTCATATCCTATGGTCTAGAAACAAGTTCTCATACGACATTCTTGGTAAATTAATTCAATTCTCATAGTAAGGATCCATGAATCATGGGATGATGTTTCCTTTGGATTATTAGGTTTAATAGTTGAAATAAAAGGTGAATTACTCATATTATTTAACTGGTTTCTAGTCCTAAAGACAAATTCAATATCCCCTAAGATATTTTCTACAGGATGGCCTCTTAGAAGTCTAACTCTTTTATTTGATTGATTAATTTCATTATTTATTTCATCGATCTCATTTTCACATTCATCTTCGTTATCTTGAGTTATATTCTTATAATTTTCATGAAAAGATACACTTAATGCACTACTACAAAAGTGGGCATATTCGACACTAATTTGTGTGCGTTGCATGAAAAGTGTGGCTAAAGCTATGAATTCTTTGAGCTTCTGCAACAACATTCATATGTTGTTGCATTATACGTGGATGCACTGTTGTGGTGGGAATTTTAGTGTTTTAATGTGCAACGCCAGTTAAAAGCGTAGCATTACGTATATATAATCCAGCTTAGCGATCCGCATTATCAACATATAAAAACCCAAACCGTAGATGAAAGATTAATCCAACGGTTCAAACCATCTATGGATCTGATGATCTTAATGTTAGCCATCATCCAATCATTGACAACCACGTCATTGCATTCTTTTGACAAAATTTTGGCGCGATCTTCTCCCTTCATGAAATCTTTTTCTTCTCTATCATCTAATCATTTTTCCCCCGGTTCACTATTGAAAAAATTTAAACCTAAATTCACGTCATTATTGCTCCTCTCCTCGACAGCAAATTCTATTCCGAAAAGGATGAAGCTTTGAAACGCTTTCTAGCTTTGATTGCTCAGGGCGCTGACATCGCCAGTTTTTTCCCTCAGGTTCAGTTTGTATAGCACTGTGAATTAGTTGCGCTTATTATAGATTGGATTATGAGTAATTAGTAATTAGTTCATTTGTTACATTTTGGAAAACCCATTCGCTTATGAGTAATTAGTTGCGCTTATTTTTGATTTGAGATTATGCTAAGGTTTGTTCGAAAATTATACCCAGCAATAAACCATGAGAACCGGGCTATTGGCATGAAAAAGACATAGGTTTATTATAAAGGTCGAGCTAGTTAAGGAATGGGGACTGCGGTTAATTTGCACTGCTTGAGGTTCATACCTTACACTGAGGTCAATTTGTATGCTTGAGGTTAATTTGCACTGCGGTGTGTTTGCACTACGGTGTGTTTGCACTGAGGTTTTGTGATACACGCAGTGCATACACGCACAAGTATACACGATTTTTTATTACAGACGATGCTAGTATGCCTGGGTGTAAAGCCGAGTAAAATGTGCGATTCAGTGGGAACTGAGAAAATCAGAGGGGTATGATGGTAATTTTGTATCTGATGATGGTGGGGACATCCGAATTTTAAGCCTCTTACCGTAGATTTTTACAAAATCTGAAGCAGGCACTCAAGCATTTTCGTTTTATTACAATACACATCATACACGCAGTGCATACACGCACAAGTATACACGAACGCACAAGTATACACGCACACACAAGTACACACGCACAAGTATACACGCTCAAATATCATAAGTATACACGCACAAGTATACACGCACAAGTATCATAAGTATACACGCTCAAATATCATAAGTATCATAAGTATACACACACAAGTATCATAAATATACACGCTCAAGTATCATAAGTATACACGCACAAGTATACACGCACACACAAGTATACATGCACCAGTATCATAAGGCAGCCATCTGAAGGCACACACAAGTATACATGCACAAGTATCACAAGTATACACGCTCAAGTATCATAAGTATACACGCATAAGTATACACGCTCAAGTAGACAAGCACGAGTATACACGCACGCACAAGTATACATGCATGCACAAGTATCATAAGGCAGCCATCTGAAGGCACACACAAGTATACACGCACAAGTATCATAAGATTAAAAAAAATCACCAGCATTCATAAACATTCACTACGTACCATTCACAAACATTCACCAGCATCCATCATCAGTCATCACCAACAATCACAAACTTCCACAACCACACAAATATTCACAAACTTTCAAGCCAAAAATCATTACTAGCAGAAAAAACAAACATTCACAAACATCACCAGTCATCACCAGCATCATCACCAACATCCACACCAGCATCAGCACCAGCATCATCTTCTTTTTCTTCGGAGTCAGTGTCCATGTCAGAGTCTTTGTCCATGTCAGTCAGAGTCATTGTCTATGTCAGAGTGACTGAATGGGGATTACATGATCATTGATATATTCCGATTAGCACCTTATATAAATGATCATAGTTTTAAGAAGAAACTTCTAGATATATAAGATAATCCACTTGTGATAATGTGTTGTTTTATGCTAATGTTGGTATAACTACTTTCTTGTTGAATGTCGGTCATCTGGTTGTGTCTCATTATAAGGCTATTATAACCTTGTATGTATGTATGTGAGTGTGTGCATGTGTGGTCGTGTCTTATTATAAGGCTGTTAAGGATAGAGCATAGTCAGCGACAAAACCAGAATTTCTTGTTGTGGAGGCCAAAAAGTTACAAAGTAATCTTTGGATGATCAAACTTCAATAATATAACAGTAACGTACATTTGTAAAAGAGTTCGATGGGAATTAGTCATATCGATGCAACAAACATTAATAGGTAAATTCTATTTCCATACACATTTTCAATCACCTAATCCACCCTATAAAGTAAGATCTTTGACTTTTAACATGTAAAACTTAATTAGTTTATCCACCTAATATATTATATGATTCAATTCTCAAATAATGTGATCCACCTAAGAGTTTATATGCCTTAATTATCAAACAATTTGGCATGTAACACACATTGAGTATGGTGATTTTTTTTATAGTTTACCACTCTGGTTTTTTTTCCAGTAATATTAAAAATTGGAAGTGATCTCATAAAATTCCACTATATTTCAGAAGATAAAGCAGTTCCTGCATATAAAAAGAACATTATAATCCATGATTACTTTTTCTCTAACTTAATGACATTATTCTATAATAATTTATAAAGTGGCCACCCACAAAAGATCTATGCATTAGGGTGTTTGAAGAAAAATTAATAAACTCCTTAATTCATGGTAGCAGTGAACATGGTTGAAGTTATTATTCAATTTGTAAAATGATTTTTTTTCATGCTAGCAGTTTACCACATCTGAAGGAAATTCAAGCCATACATTAACAGTGTCTCAAATTCAAGCCATACACCCACATCTATGTACAACTAACAGAGCACCAGTTTGTATTATTATTTCAGAATCTTGGGTGGGGCATTATAACCTTGTATGCATGTATGTGACTGTGTGCATGTGTGGTTGTGTCTCACTATAAGGCTGCTAAGGATAGAGCATAGTTGAACGAACACTTTGTAGTTATGTTCTTTGGCAAATTTACCTCGATTGGCCAAACATATTGTGGATTAAATAAAAGAAACTGTGGATGGAATTAAAATTTACCTATGATCACAAAAAATGGTACCACCAGTTCATCCCTAGTGCTTACAAACAGAATTTCAGGCCTTGTTTCAGGAAGAGCATGTGTGGTGCGCTGAACCATAATGAGGTAAACCTTGTTATCGAATCGAGCAGCAAAAGTATTCTCCAAGCCAATGCCTTCATAAAATTCCATTTTCAGGTATAATGATCAATGGTCAATTCGAGACCAATGACAATCGTCAATTTCACACACATTTCCCATTGGCGTCATTGATTCTTTAATTGCAGGAACATTTTTCTTCAGGAACTCGAGAAAGCCAACAACTCTAGCCCATGACTCTGCCTTGAACGTTGGATCAGGCTCAAATTCTTCACTAGACCATTGTTGCACATAAAAAGAACCTCCATATTTTGTAAAAAGTTTCAACATTAGTGCATGATCACGCTTACTGTAAGATGGGCATGTTATTAGAAAAGAGTTTTTGGGTATAACCCGTATAGTCCACTCCTCATTAAGCTTCAGAGTATGCCTAAGCATGAGGTGCACAAATTCGTAAGTCCAATGTCCTGAAAGAACAGTGGCAGTGATGCATAGTGAAGAGTCCTCCATTGTTTTTTTTAACTTTTGACGATGGAGTTTTGTTTAGGAGTTGAAGATGTAGATGATGATATGCTTCTAAAGCTTGACAAGATATGAAGTGACACACTGTACGGGCAGTAATATGCGAACTGAAAACTTTTTACTCAAAAGACGAAGCATACTGAAATTGCTTATTTGTTGGGCTTGGCTGGCATGAGTGACCAATCGCCAATGGTCAGTAAGTCAATTGTAATAATTGTGTTCATAACATTTTGTTAACAAGGCCAATGGCCATTCGATGCCACCACTTATCAAATAACTTATTATCATTTGATCAGGGGCATATTTAATTCTGGAAGCTAGGCAGACTGATACATTTTGCAGATGTGACACACACATGTATATTCGATGCCACCCTCTTGTATAGGTACATACATATATATTTCCTATTGCAATCGGATTGCTGCATATATATGATTCATATATATAAATGAGTAATACATTTTGCAGATGTGGACACATGTGTACATGTTCAGAATGCGCTAAAGAATTGGCCAGGAATGGATCAGGATAATGTCCCTTATGCCGTGCACCTATTCTTGAAGTAGTTCGAGCTTACTGTATACAATGAAGAAAACGGTGTAGCTGATTTTTGAGTTTTGATATTTGGATAATTAAAACAATTGCTTTGGATGAGTTTCTTGTACAAAACCTATATTGCAAATTTTTTAATTAAAGCATTGTATTTTCTATCAAATTAGTGTTGCATTTGCCTTCCTCTACTGTTGCGTTAGATTTTATTTCATGATAATGGTGTTGCATTACATATTGCAGTGGTGTTGCATTACATATTGTAGTGGTGTTGCATTACATTAAATATAATTGCTTACCCGTCGCATGTGGACCCCACAGCTGACGTGGATAGCTGGTGTGGCATGTAACACATGGAGTGCTGACATGGAGAGATGATGTGTCGTGTGACACGTAGACAGCTGACGTGGAAAGCTGATGTGGCCCCACTGGAAGCCAGACCCTAACTAATGCTTAAGGCAACGCTGAATAGTGTTGCATTACGTGCAAATAGTGTTGCATTACTGATATAATGCAACACTTTCTGTCTATGGCCGAAGATGGGCAAAAGCGTGGCCTTAGATGGCTAATGCAACGGCCGCGGATGCCATGCCCCCCTGGATTTGGCTATTTGAAAAAAGTGCGTAACGGCAATGCTTTTTTGGTCTACGGCCACTGCAAATTAGTGTCGAATATGCCCACTTTTGTAGTAGTGATGTCTATTCTATTGTATTAGTTCTTAAATTAAAAACTCTATATGCCTTACTTCTTTCTGAATATCCAATGAACATTCCGTTATCAAATTTAGAATCAAATTTGTCTAAATTTTCTTTAATGTTAAGAATAGAAAATTCAATTCCAAATATTTTAAAATACGATACTTTTGGTTTCTTATTGTATAAAAGTTCGTATGGTGTTTTATGAGTTAAGGGTCTTATTAAAGTTCTATTTAATATATAAAAAGCTGTTGCAACTGCTTCAGTCCAAAAATTACTTGGTAAGTTACTATACGATAATATGATTCTCGCATATTCTTGAATTGACCTATTTTCACTTTCAACTAATCCGTTTTGTTAAGGGGTTCTAGGGAAAGAAAAATTATGTTATCCCCTTTTTATTACAAAATTTTCATTTTCAAACTCTTCACCGTGATCCCTACGTATCGTTTTAATTTTTTAAAGATAGTAAATTTTTATTTCTTTTAGAAAAGGTTTTAAATTGATCAAAAGCATCACTTTTATTTTCAAGAATAAGTGTCCAAGTGAATCTTGAACTATTACGTAAACATATCTATTGTGATTTATCGATTGTGTTTGGGATCGACCGAATAGATCCATGTGAATTAATTATAACTGTTTTGAGGTTGTAATTTCTTCTTTTGATTTAAATGAAATTCTTTTAAAATTTCCAAATTGACAAGCGTCACATAAATTATTTACTTTAAATCTCATTTTAGGTAAACTCTAACTGATTCTAATTTTGAAATTCTAGAAATATGTTTAAAATTTATGTGACTGAATCTCTTATGCCAAATCCAAGGGTCACTTGCATTGGCCACAAGACATAAATTATCATTAGAATTTTTCATACGTAGCATATAGATATTTTTCTTTATGTCTCCTTCGAATATTATTTTTGAATTTTTATCTTCTATAAAGCATTTATCTTTTTCAAAATTGATTTTATATCCTTTATCACATAGTTGACTTATACTTAGTAAGTTGTGATTTAAATTCCTAATAAACAAGACATCAAAAATAGTTGGAGATTCAGAATTACCGACATTGCCAATGCCAAATGCATATCCTTTAGAATAATCATCGAAATTGACCATTCCTCCGTCTTCATATACTAGATTGTTTAGCAGTTCCGGATTTCCCATCATATTTCTTGAAAAACCACTATTCAATAGCCATTTATCCTTTTTGATTTCCACCATTTGATAATCAATATTTGAATTTTCAACAGCCATGTAACACACCTTTTACCTGGTAGAACATAAATTCAGTAGATAACTTGATTTATCTACAGAATATAATGTAGACTCGCTTAATACTGATGCAGTGCATGAATTTAAACAAGTGCTATGAATCATTTCAAAATTTGTCATTTAATATTTCCAAAATTCCGATGATGAGATTTTGAAAACCTATGCTTTAATATCAATTGTTAGGGTTGAGAATCAAGGATCTTAAAGCAAAACTAACACTAGAGGGGTAAATAGTGTTTTAAAGAATTTATAGAAATCTTACTTACTTTAACTACTATATGAATCACATAATGAATATAACAACAGAAACAATCACAGATGCAAATATAAATAAAAGTAAAATGCAGAAAAGGAAAGAACACACCGAATATTTATACTGGTTCAGACTTCTCCTGCGTCATATCCCGCACAATGCTGGATTGTGCAGAGTTTTATTAATGTCAGTATCCAGTTACAACACCCTTGATTTCACGGCCAAAAGGTTAACACTGCTCCTTTTCCTTGATTTACACTCAATAAGAAACACATACTATCCTTTTTCTTGATTTACGGGCTACAAGGAACACACCCTCACTATTTTTTATTACAGTTGCCCTAGAACTCTTGAGTAGCATTTCCAAACATAGGGTATTTGATGGAGAATGAAAATAAAAAAGAATGATATAATTTGTATTGAAATTGGAGGAGTATAAGTGTATAATCTTAGAAATGTGAGAAGTATAATGGTGGCGTGTTAAGGAGGAAGAAGGAGTAGACTAGTTATTTAAAAATTCGAAATTAAGGCCTTTATGTAGTGCTCCAAAGGACACAACTATTTCTGAAACGTTTTAAAATGAAAAGACATAACTATTTAAAATTTAAAAATATTTCGGTTATATGTCGACATGTTAAAACAGGTATGTCAACATACATACTATACAATTAAATTTTAAATCATTTTTTCAAGTATTTAAACCAATAATATTCTGGAAATTTCTGAAATAAAACTAGTTGTTTAAAATATAATTTTTCAACTATAAAAACATAATAAATATTTCAGGCATATGATTTAAAAAATATATATAAGTGATATAAAACTATATAATATAATTATAAGCACATATAATATAATTAAAATTTTAAAATGTATATAAATATAAGAAGCTTAGGATATATATATGTATGTATGTACGTATGTATGTATGTATATGTTTGAAATCATAACATTAAAATCCTTAAATGAAAAAAAAAATCATTTTTGAGAAGAGTTTGAAATCAATTTAAAAATAGTTTAAAATCAATTTAAAAGAGATAATTTGAAAACTGAGTTTGAGTGATGTTCAGAGTTTTATATACTAACTGGACTTTATTATTCTGATAATCTTGGACTCTTGATCTCCGGATATCTCGATACTCATGAGTCTTTATTCTTCTTTGAAATCTTGAATCTTTTAACTATATAGTCTTCAATATTACTTCATGCATATCAATCCTACATATACATATATACATATACATATATATATATATATATATATATATAGGATGAAAGTGTTTGTATATATTTTATAATCAATAATGATAATGATTGAAACAACATTGTTGTCATCATAACATAATCAAAATTCAATTCTCCAACATGTGGATCCAAACACCATTGTCGGTCTTTCCAAATAATACGCGCAAGTTTAAAAGCATTTATATGGAATATATACGTGCCTAAGTTTTTTTCTTTCAATTTAGAAAATTATCTACTTAACATTTAGATCCAAATTTATAAGTTTCCAACAAATTATTAAATAAAATTTCATGTTTCAAATTCAAATCAATTTCAAATGATTTAAAATGATTTTACATGTTTAAATCATGTTATATGACCTTTTTCCAAAAAATCCAATTTTGACCTACACACTACAGATTTAGTATTTTTATTGAAAATTGGATTGACTTATTTTAAAATCTGATTGTTGGATCTTAAATTTTTCTTTTGCATTTGTAAACTCTTTTTATTTTGAACCAAACATTTTTTATTTTGGGAAAATCCGACGGTCGGATCTCTCGGTACGTCAATTTAATGTTAACGGTCGAACTTCGCGAATTACCGCTGCGGGACTTGTACTTTTCTGACCATTTTGTAATCAGAATCAAAATTCGTCCGATTCACTTCTAGTTGGTCTATATCTTATTTAAAATACATATAAGACCTTTGATTTTTTTTTTAAAAATTTCAAACTTAAAATAAAATATTCAAATTTATGGATATTATATTATTATTTTAAATATCAAAATATTATTATTTTTCAAAAATCAACTTGTATTTTTCAACCTTTTCACAAAAACAAATTTAATATTTATAAAAACAATGCGAAAATTAAATTCAAATAAACTTCCAAAATAATTTAAAATTAATTTTGAATCAAAATTTTAATTAACCATCCCCGACGGATCAGTTACGGATAGACAGGGAGAGCAAGAAACTATATTTTCCAAACCCAAGCCTAGACACTATCCTCTTTATCATCCTAGAACGTTCCGATATTTTCCAAAAGAGACTTCACAAATATATGTGTCATTCACTTAAATGTTGATAAAATTAACATTTAATTTATCAAATGGGTATCATTTAATATAAGTGTTGAAACACTTAACACTTAGGGTTCACCACCCATAACACATCCAATAACCCAATTAAACATTTAATAACTACACAGGGAGTCATTTTCTTAAGGATTCACACTGTTAACTCATAAGGCTGATCTTTTACACTTTAGACTAAGTGTCTGCATTGTTAACATATGAAAGTGATGTCTATAACACTTTGAACTAAGCGTGTACATAATCAACACGTAAAGGTAATGTTTTTAACACTTTAATCTAAGCGTATATGTTACAACCCGTATTTTTGGAACCATTTTAAAATTTATTTTTATTTGATTTTGATGGAAATTAAATATTTTTAACGATTTATTTTGAGAAATAACGACTCATTATTTATTTAAAACAAAGTTTGAACATATATATTAATATTAAATATAAAACGAGCTTGAAATCACGCGGTAATTTGAAAATTTTAATTTTGAACTTTAAATAAATATACAGAAGGGCATTTTCACTTAAAGGCCTCGTTTATTTAAAAAATTATTTTTTAGGACACAGGCCGTGAATAATTATTATCCAGGACAAATTAAAAAACACATGTCCATCATCGTCTCCTATTTCCCAAAAAAGTGATTCCGTAAAACCCTAAATCCTAAATTCGATCTTCTCAAACGAAATGATCTTCTCATACAAGTTGTGTAAAGACCCGCAAATTCCCACCCTTTGAATCGACCATAAACCACACAGGTCTGACCCAAAAGGTGAAAATCTACGAATACTTTAACTTTGAGCATACAACACATCAGAACAAAAACACAGACTTTTTATAACATCAATAATAAATGTTACATCAGAGTACAGAATATATCAGAGTACATCGATAAATAATACAGCGGAAGATACATTTAAAATAAATTAAATACATTGCAACGGAATTAATCTCAGCGGAAGGCCATCAATATTCTGGACCGGGATTCAGACTTCAATCCAGGATCCTGCTTAACTATATCTGCAAAAAGCTACTCGACTGCCCGTGTGGAAAAGAGGGCACCCGAGTTTGCAAAGTGAAACAAACTACGAGTCAGTCATGGGACTGGTGTGAGAATTCTAAACTAATACAACTAATAAGACAAATCCAAGGACCACGCCACTTTCGCGGAACGGGTTTACTCCTATGGATTGCCAGTGCATAAACCAAAGTAAATCGAGAAATAACGCAATGTCTTTTGGAAAAATGAAACCATTATAAGACCCAGGTCCCATCACACAATGCAACGCACACCAGAGGATAGGGTTTTACCTTATAATGGTCAAAAGATGCTTGATACGTATAAAACGGATTTGATATTATTATTAGTGTATATATGTTTTAATAAAAAGATTTGAATCATAAGTATCAATCCTAGACGGCATGGTTACCATATAGCATGTCGCCAATACTAGTTCTACAATCAAAACCGCAAGGGCGTATTGGAAATTTGGATTCCATCATGAGTCGAGGCTAGGGGCAAGATCCTCTCCGATTCGAGACACTCTAGCAAATGCCTCAGGATTCCCCGCAGTGAACCCTTGGAAGCGGTAGGGCCGGTCCCCGCCTATGGGCAGTGGATTAGTTATGCCTGAACACACGTTTCCCGGTCCCTTTGGACCTATAGTATGACCACCAACGGCCTATAAAAATAACGAGGCGCCTCAAAATCCATCATCCACATAAGTAAAATGTCAGGGCTGGCAGGTCGCTGACACCACTCTAGCTAGAAAGAAACGTGTGCACTCCCTACGGTCCATATCCCGTTTTTGACTCATACCGGGGTGTGAGGCTCGCGAAGTCACGCTATACACAAAGCTACGCCTAAACAGGCCGTGCTTTGATCATCAACCACAAGGCCTGCTTTTCAACAAAAGCCTTGATCAATGCATCTTAGCATGCCACATTGTCAGTCCATACTATACCATTGATTTCTGCCAATATATAACCTCTAAGCTCATATGTCTCAGAGAAGGGTGTTAACCACCAAACAGATATATATTAAGAGAGATCAACGAATGTAGTATAAGGGACTACAACGTCAGACATACATTCCATTTATAAACTTATGCCCTGGGTCTGGGCGAAAGTCAAATCCGTGCAATCAACACTACGTCCGGACGGCTACTACTGTCGCCCCTTCAAGGTAGCTACTCCCATCATGGGTCTCAATAGCAACACACCCATTCGATGTGAAGATTGTCGGTCTTGTCACCGTCTTCAACTCTTCGAACGTCGTATCATTATTTGGAATGAGAGTAAACTCGGACTTTCCAAATAATTCTCGCATATATAAATTTGCAAACCATTCTATATCGTTATTTATTCTTTTATAAATATACATATCGTCTATTCATTTCATGTATATATATATCGTCCATTCATTTCATAAATATCGTCCATTCATTTCATGCATTTCATATGCGACTTCATGCTTTTTAAAACATGTTAAATTTTCATATGCGGTTCATGCTTCTAAATCATGTTTCATTTCATATTTATATCTTTTTATTCGCATGTGAAATGTAAATAAAAATTCCCTTCTTATTTTCATCTTTTTATTTACATGTGAAAAGTAAATAAAAGTTTCATTCTTATTTTCATTCTTTTTATTTACATATGAAATGTAAATAAAAATTTCATTACTTTTATTTATATAAAATATATAGATAATATAACCATTTCATGTTTTCATTCATTTATAACATGAAAATATTCATTGCTTTATGGTTCATTTTCCATTTTCGATCACTTTCTTAATTCAGTGATCTTGACTACTTAATTCCCTTTCAATCTAATTAAAGATTTACTTAAAAATTTATTTAGTTTTAATCTTCCAAAGTCATTATTAAATGATTATTCAATTTCTAGGGAATTAATTCTATCATAAATTCGGGTTAAAGAATAAATGTTATTTAAAACATAATTCACGATAAACCCAAATTTAAATTTCATAAATTTCCCATTTAATATATATAATTAGACATCATTTATTTCAGAGTATTTCATCTAATCTTAAATAAAATATTAATCATCTTCGATTTCCTTTATAAAATGTATAACATAATTTATACAGGTTAAAATGGAGTTACTATTTTTTTAAATGGACCGAATGGCCCAATTCATTTTCCTTATCCATTTATTATGTTTATCTTTACATTTTATTATTTAATAGCGGGCCAGACCTCTCACATTAGGCCTACAACTTGTGGATGCTGGATATGCCGGTTGGTTCCGGGCAGACTTCTACCACAGGTTGGGCTTAACCTCGTGTCTTGACCCAATTCGTATTTGCGCACTTGGACCTCTCACATTAGGCCCAACATTTATGGCTGCTGGATATGCCGGTTGGTTCCGGGCAGACTTCCGCCATAAACGTGACCTAACCTCGTGTCCAAATACAATTTATAATTTATAATTATAATTGTTTCTTAAAAATCTTAATTTTAAAAATATTTCATATTTTAAAACCTCTAAAATATCATTCATTCCTTGAAATACTCTTTATATAAATTCTTATCTTTCCATTTCAATACACATTAATTTTTCCCCATTATTATAATACTATAATAATAATCACTTCAAAAATGGTTTTAATTGTTATATTAAAAACCTACCATTCCAACATTAAATCAATCATTTATGTCAAGTATTGAAATCCATCTTCCAAATTTAATGTTAACATAAAACAGAATCTTTCAGTTTCAAATTCTCCTTATAGTTGGAATGTAATTTACCAATTCTAGAAATTTGTTTTATAACTTTCCAAATAAATAAGGATATGTCCTCCTTAATTTAAGCGTCCATTAATTCTATTAATTGAGTAATCAATGGAATTTATTTCTTTCATTCCAAACTTCTATTTTATCCTTTTTAAATAGTAACATACATAACTCCTTAATCCAATTTCCAATTTATTGTATTAATTGCATATTTATTTGTTTGACTCAAAATTGGAATGAGACCCACACCATTCATTTCCATATAATTCGATTATACGGAAATTGTACATTTATTACATAGCAAATTTCAAACATCAACAACCAAAGTGCATTTTCTAATTAAACCCAAGGGTGACGTGTATTCAAATGCCAACCCATGACCCGTGTGGGGTTTCAACCAACACAATTCAAATATTATAAAATAAACGGTGCTTCTGGACAATGTGCTAAAATTGATCGTCCAATCACATAAACAAGCCAAGGTCGCTTGTAAATGACAGTGTATACAAGTGCATTAAATAATAACATAAATAACATACCCAATTAACGATGTTCACATAATAGGTATGACGGTTCCAATTTCATCCCCTTTTAAATGAAATAAATTTACAATAAACATATTCACTTTATACCATTTCATTTAATGTAAACAGCCCATATACAAACTATTTCCTTTTTAAATCTGTTCCTAAATAAAGAACAAATTTTATTCATTTTAAAATAAAGAAATAAAACTTTTTTTTTCATTTAAGTCCTTTATTAAAATAAAGAACAAAACTTTGTTCATTAAAGTCCTTTTTATAATAAAGGATAAAACTTATACATCTTAGTTCCTTTAAAATAAAGAAATAAACTTTTACCTTTTAATATTTTTTTAAAATAAAGAAATAATCTTTATTCTAATCTTTTATTGAAAATAAAAGTCAAACACTATCTTAATTTCAAAACAAAATCAAAAAAAAATAAAAATAAAAATAAAGATAAAGTTTCATTATGTTTTTAACAAAACAAAATCAAAAATAAAGTTGCATTCTATGTTTCAACAAACAAAAAGAAAAGTTTCATTTTGTTCTTCAACAAAATAAAATATAAGAATGTTTCATTTTTGTTTTTCAACAAAATAAAATATAAAAATGTTTCATTTATCTCCAATAAACCAAAAATATAAAAAGGTCTATTTTTGTTACAACAAACAAAAGTAAAAGTTTCATTCTTGTTTCACTAAACAAAATATTTGTGCTTCATTTGTTTTAACAAAATTAAAGGTTCCATTTCAACTCAATCCCAATAGTATCAACCACATATGCAACATCAACTGACAATCACAGTACAAGCAACAACATCCATATTCAAGCATACATCACAGATTCATATTCATTCACATCATACAATGATTTTCATACAACGAAAGAAAAAAAAAATCAAATTAAACATAGAATCTCACCTTGATTTTTGCTGAAAATTTGACTGTCTCGGATTCAGCTCTGGTCTGCGCCATCGCGAAGAGCTCGGAAAGACGAGTCCAACGCAATTTACGGTTCGTCAATCGGACCTCGTACGAGAGAGTTATGATTTATTAAAGTTGGACATAATTAAATAATTAATTAATATTCGTGAAAAATACCTAAAAATTTCACTGTCTCAGAATTGGACAAAATTAGTGTCCACGCGTCCATCTCGTCGCCACGATCCCAACGCACCTGAAATTGTCGATTTTCGACTTCGTATGAGTGAGTTATGCAATTTTAAAGTTCTGGAAATTAATTAAATAATTTAAAAATAAAATAGAAAATACCCTCAGCCCGTTGACCGAAAAACACTGTTCACCGCCGAACTTTGACCGTACTTTGCCGCTGCCTCGGGCCACCTGAGGCCACGGGACCACCGCCAATGTCTTCGTCTTGGCGAGACGCACCACCACCAGAAAGAGCCGCCCCTAAAGCTTCTCCGATCATCGGGAAATCGCCTAGAAAGAATTTCGCCTCGCGGGTCCCACAGGCCGCCTCACACCTCCAAACTGCCTGAAATTTTCTGAGCATCTTCGTCTTGCGTAGACGAAGAACTTCCGTGTTCGTGACTTCGTCCAATTCTTCCTCGATTCACGGGAATTTCTTGATTTACGTTTTGAGTTTCTGAATTTCGAAAACAGCGAGCTTTAAGACGAGATTCCGGCGAATCCGAGCGCTGTTTGACAAAACCGACTACACTATTAGCTTCGTATCGTCGAGACCTTCGAGAAAACATATAATTTGCTATGGTTTGAAGAGATTTTATTTTTTTATGAATTTTAGAGGAAGAGGGAGCCGCCATGGAAATTGAGAAAAAATGATGGAATAGAGAGTGGCTGCTGTGCATTTCGAATTTCAGCCCTAAAACTCAGAAAAAAAATAATATATACCATGGGTTTAATTTTGGTTTGGGCCCAAATATCATTATGTGCCCAATTACTCAATTTTCAACTGTTTTCTTCAGTTCAAAAATTCTTATAAATACATGCTGATTTCAAAATTAATAAAATTTTAAACATAATTATTTCAGGTCATTACGAACCCAACGAACCTGATTTCGTAATTTTCCGATTCCGTATGAATTTATTATAAATTTCCGAAGTCTGAAAATATGCTATTTTTCACTGTAAAAATTATACCGGCCACAAAATAATTCCAAAAATTATAAATTTTAGAATTTTACCTTATTTTAATATTCCGAATCTATAGAAACTGGTTTCGTCGAATTCGGAGTTCGTTTGCAAAAATTCCATTTTTCAGGCGTATATTTTTAATATTTAAAAATACCAAAAATAGTGGAATTTTTTCGAAACTCAAAAATATAAGTTCTTATAGTCATTTTTATATGTAAACAACATTCTGAAACCAATGGAGATGGTTTCGGGTCCTACTTCCTTATTCTGCAAAATGTAGCATTTTGGCCCTTATAAATTTCATAGCGACCATTCTAGATTTTAATTTTGACATAACTTTTGATTCCCGTTATGAAATTTCGATTTTTCGGATTCGTTGGAAAGATAAATTTAAATAGATTCTAATATTTTTGGTTTCACTAAAATCCGTTAAATTTTGCATCCTGTACGGTCAGTCAAAGTTCAAGTTTGACTTTTCAAACTACCGCGTTATTTCTAACTCTTTTTATAATAAAAATTAAATCATTCATTCTAACTTCGATTTGAATCAAATTTGTGATCATTATTATTTAAATAAATTATTTTATATTGTCAAAATTCATTAAAATTTTCTAAAATAAAATTTTTAAATTGGTCCTGATTTTTGCGGGTTGTTACAATCGCCCCCACTTAAAAACTTTTCGTCCTCGAAAAGGAACTAGGCTAAAAGTTGTTTAATTAACTAACTAAATTTTAATTTCTCTTATTAATTTCATTTGTTGACTAACTTATCAAATATACATACTCTTTTATATATTTAAAAATCATATTTTCAGAAATAGATTATATAATCAAAAATACGCTAATCATAAGCTTATCACTCTGAACTCATTCTAGGGCATTACTAACCCCATCTCTAATGAGTTTTCTCATTCTAGGATACTGATGATCCTATCTCTAATGAGTATTCTTATTGGACATTACTAATCCAATTCTCTGATGAGTCTTTTGTTCAGTTCTAACGAGTTGTATCCCAAAGATTTGAGCTAACCAGAGCTCTGATACCAACTGTAAAGACCCGCAAATTCCCACCCTTTGAATCGACCATAAACCACACAGGTCTGACCCAAAAGGTGAAAATCTACGAATACTTTAACTTTGAGCATACAACACATCAGAACAAAAACACAGACTTTTTATAACATCAATAATAAATGTTACATCAGAGTACAGAATATATCAGAGTACATCGATAAATAATACAGCGGAAGATACATTTAAAATAAATTAAATACATTGCAACGGAATTAATCTCAGCGGAAGGCCATCAATATTCTGGACCGGGATTCAGACTTCAATCCAGGATCCTGCTTAACTATATCTGCAAAAAGCTACTCGACTGCCCGTGTGGAAAAGAGGGCACCCGAGTTTGCAAAGTGAAACAAACTACGAGTCAGTCATGGGACTGGTGTGAGAATTCTAAACTAATACAACTAATAAGACAAATCCAAGGACCACGCCACTTTCGCGGAACGGGTTTACTCCTATGGATTGCCAGTGCATAAACCAAAGTAAATCGAGAAATAACGCAATGTCTTTTGGAAAAATGAAACCATTATAAGACCCAGGTCCCATCACACAATGCAACGCACACCAGAGGATAGGGTTTTACCTTATAATGGTCAAAAGATGCTTGATACGTATAAAACGGATTTGATATTATTATTAGTGTATATATGTTTTAATAAAAAGATTTGAATCATAAGTATCAATCCTAGACGGCATGGTTACCATATAGCATGTCGCCAATACTAGTTCTACAATCAAAACCGCAAGGGCGTATTGGAAATTTGGATTCCATCATGAGTCGAGGCTAGGGGCAAGATCCTCTCCGATTCGAGACACTCTAGCAAATGCCTCAGGATTCCCCGCAGTGAACCCTTGGAAGCGGTAGGGCCGGTCCCCGCCTATGGGCAGTGGATTAGTTATGCCTGAACACACGTTTCCCGGTCCCTTTGGACCTATAGTATGACCACCAACGGCCTATAAAAATAACGAGGCGCCTCAAAATCCATCATCCACATAAGTAAAATTTCAGGGCTGGCAGGTCGCTGACACCACTCTAGCTAGAAAGAAACGTGTGCACTCCCTACGGTCCATATCCCGTTTTTGACTCATACCGGGGTGTGAGGCTCGCGAAGTCACGCTATACACAAAGCTACGCCTAAACAGGCCGTGCTTTGATCATCAACCACAAGGCCTGCTTTTCAACAAAAGCCTTGATCAATGCATCTTAGCATGCCACATTGTCAGTCCATACTATACCATTGATTTCTGCCAATATATAACCTCTAAGCTCATATGTCTCAGAGAAGGGTGTTAACCACCAAACAGATATATATTAAGAGAGATCAACGAATGTAGTATAAGGGACTACAACGTCAGACATACATTCCATTTATAAACTTATGCCCTGGGTCTGGGCGAAAGTCAAATCCGTGCAATCAACACTACGTCCGGACGGCTACTACTGTCGCCCCTTCAAGGTAGCTACTCCCATCATGGGTCTCAATAGCAACACACCCATTCGATGTGAAGATTGTCGGTCTTGTCACCGTCTTCAACTCTTCGAACGTCGTATCATTATTTGGAATGAGAGTAAACTCGGACTTTCCAAATAATTCTCGCATATATAAATTTGCAAACCATTCTATATCGTTATTTATTCTTTTATAAATATACATATCGTCTATTCATTTCATGTATATATATATCGTCCATTCATTTCATAAATATCGTCCATTCATTTCATGCATTTCATATGCGACTTCATGCTTTTTAAAACATGTTAAATTTTCATATGCGGTTCATGCTTCTAAATCATGTTTCATTTCATATTTATATCTTTTTATTCGCATGTGAAATGTAAATAAAAATTCCCTTCTTATTTTCATCTTTTTATTTACATGTGAAAAGTAAATAAAAGTTTCATTCTTATTTTCATTCTTTTTATTTACATATGAAATGTAAATAAAAATTTCATTACTTTTATTTATATAAAATATATAGATAATATAACCATTTCATGTTTTCATTCATTTATAACATGAAAATATTCATTGCTTTATGGTTCATTTTCCATTTTCGATCACTTTCTTAATTCAGTGATCTTGACTACTTAATTCCCTTTCAATCTAATTAAAGATTTACTTAAAAATTTATTTAGTTTTAATCTTCCAAAGTCATTATTAAATGATTATTCAATTTCTAGGGAATTAATTCTATCATAAATTCGGGTTAAAGAATAAATGTTATTTAAAACATAATTCACGATAAACCCAAATTTAAATTTCATAAATTTCCCATTTAATATATATAATTAGACATCATTTATTTCAGAGTATTTCATCTAATCTTAAATAAAATATTAATCATCTTCGATTTCCTTTATAAAATGTATAACATAATTTATACAGGTTAAAATGGAGTTACTATTTTTTTAAATGGACCGAATGGCCCAATTCATTTTCCTTATCCATTTATTATGTTTATCTTTACATTTTATTATTTAATAGCGGGCCAGACCTCTCACATTAGGCCTACAACTTGTGGATGCTGGATATGCCGGTTGGTTCCGGGCAGACTTCTACCACAGGTTGGGCTTAACCTCGTGTCTTGACCCAATTCGTATTTGCGCACTTGGACCTCTCACATTAGGCCCAACATTTATGGCTGCTGGATATGCCGGTTGGTTCCGGGCAGACTTCCGCCATAAACGTGACCTAACCTCGTGTCCAAATACAATTTATAATTTATAATTATAATTGTTTCTTAAAAATCTTAATTTTAAAAATATTTCATATTTTAAAACCTCTAAAATATCATTCATTCCTTGAAATACTCTTTATATAAATTCTTATCTTTCCATTTCAATACACATTAATTTTTCCCCATTATTATAATACTATAATAATAATCACTTCAAAAATGGTTTTAATTGTTATATTAAAAACCTACCATTCCAACATTAAATCAATCATTTATGTCAAGTATTGAAATCCATCTTCCAAATTTAATGTTAACATAAAACAGAATCTTTCAGTTTCAAATTCTCCTTATAGTTGGAATGTAATTTACCAATTCTAGAAATTTGTTTTATAACTTTCCAAATAAATAAGGATATGTCCTCCTTAATTTAAGCGTCCATTAATTCTATTAATTGAGTAATCAATGGAATTTATTTCTTTCATTCCAAACTTCTATTTTATCCTTTTTAAATAGTAACATACATAACTCCTTAATCCAATTTCCAATTTATTGTATTAATTGCATATTTATTTGTTTGACTCAAAATTGGAATGAGACCCACACCATTCATTTCCATATAATTCGATTATACGGAAATTGTACATTTATTACATAGCAAATTTCAAACATCAACAACCAAAGTGCATTTTCTAATTAAACCCAAGGGTGACGTGTATTCAAATGCCAACCCATGACCCGTGTGGGGTTTCAACCAACACAATTCAAATATTATAAAATAAACGGTGCTTCTGGACAATGTGCTAAAATTGATCGTCCAATCACATAAACAAGCCAAGGTCGCTTGTAAATGACAGTGTATACAAGTGCATTAAATAATAACATAAATAACATACCCAATTAACGATGTTCACATAATAGGTATGACGGTTCCAATTTCATCCCCTTTTAAATGAAATAAATTTACAATAAACATATTCACTTTATACCATTTCATTTAATGTAAACAGCCCATATACAAACTATTTCCTTTTTAAATCTGTTCCTAAATAAAGAACAAATTTTATTCATTTTAAAATAAAGAAATAAAACTTTTTTTTTCATTTAAGTCCTTTATTAAAATAAAGAACAAAACTTTGTTCATTAAAGTCCTTTTTATAATAAAGGATAAAACTTATACATCTTAGTTCCTTTAAAATAAAGAAATAAACTTTTACCTTTTAATCTTTTTTTAAAATAAAGAAATAATCTTTATTCTAATCTTTTATTGAAAATAAAAGTCAAACACTATCTTAATTTCAAAACAAAATCAAAAAAAAATAAAAATAAAAATAAAGATAAAGTTTCATTATGTTTTTAACAAAACAAAATCAAAAATAAAGTTGCATTCTATGTTTCAACAAACAAAAAGAAAAGTTTCATTTTGTTCTTCAACAAAATAAAATATAAGAATGTTTCATTTTTGTTTTTCAACAAAATAAAATATAAAAATGTTTCATTTATCTCCAATAAACCAAAAATATAAAAAGGTCTATTTTTGTTACAACAAACAAAAGTAAAAGTTTCATTCTTGTTTCACTAAACAAAATATTTGTGCTTCATTTGTTTTAACAAAATTAAAGGTTCCATTTCGACTCAATCCCAATAGTATCAACCACATATGCAACATCAACTGACAATCACAGTACAAGCAACAACATCCATATTCAAGCATACATCACAGATTCATATTCATTCACATCATACAATGATTTTCATACAACGAAAGAAAAAAAAAATCAAATTAAACATAGAATCTCACCTTGATTTTTGCTGAAAATTTGACTGTCTCGGATTCAGCTCTGGTCTGCGCCATCGCGAAGAGCTCGGAAAGACGAGTCCAACGCAATTTACGGTTCGTCAATCGGACCTCGTACGAGAGAGTTATGATTTATTAAAGTTGGACATAATTAAATAATTAATTAATATTCGTGAAAAATACCTAAAAATTTCACTGTCTCAGAATTGGACAAAATTAGTGTCCACGCGTCCATCTCGTCGCCACGATCCCAACGCACCTGAAATTGTCGATTTTCGACTTCGTATGAGTGAGTTATGCAATTTTAAAGTTCTGGAAATTAATTAAATAATTTAAAAATAAAATAGAAAATACCCTCAGCCCGTTGACCGAAAAACACTGTTCACCGCCGAACTTTGACCGTACTTTGCCGCTGCCTCGGGCCACCTGAGGCCACGGGACCACCGCCAATGTCTTCGTCTTGGCGAGACGCACCACCACCAGAAAGAGCCGCCCCTAAAGCTTCTCCGATCATCGGGAAATCGCCTAGAAAGAATTTCGCCTCGCGGGTCCCACAGGCCGCCTCACACCTCCAAACTGCCTGAAATTTTCTGAGCATCTTCGTCTTGCGTAGACGAAGAACTTCCGTGTTCGTGACTTCGTCCAATTCTTCCTCGATTCACGGGAATTTCTTGATTTACGTTTTGAGTTTCTGAATTTCGAAAACAGCGAGCTTTAAGACGAGATTCCGGCGAATCCGAGCGCTGTTTGACAAAACCGACTACACCATTAGCTTCGTATCGTCGAGACCTTCGAGAAAACATATAATTTGCTATGGTTTGAAGAGATTTTATTTTTTTATGAATTTTAGAGGAAGAGGGAGCCGCCATGGAAATTGAGAAAAAATGATGGAATAGAGAGTGGCTGCTGTGCATTTCGAATTTCAGCCCTAAAACTCAGAAAAAAAATAATATATACCATGGGTTTAATTTTGGTTTGGGCCCAAATATCATTATGTGCCCAATTACTCAATTTTCAACTGTTTTCTTCAGTTCAAAAATTCTTATAAATACATGCTGATTTCAAAATTAATAAAATTTTAAACATAATTATTTCAGGTCATTACGAACCCAACGAACCTGATTTCGTAATTTTCCGATTCCGTATGAATTTATTATAAATTTCCGAAGTCTGAAAATATGCTATTTTTCACTGTAAAAATTATACCGGCCACAAAATAATTCCAAAAATTATAAATTTTAGAATTTTACCTTATTTTAATATTCCGAATCTATAGAAACTGGTTTCGTCGAATTCGGAGTTCGTTTGCAAAAATTCCATTTTTCAGGCGTATATTTTTAATATTTAAAAATACCAAAAATAGTGGAATTTTTTCGAAACTCAAAAATATAAGTTCTTATAGTCATTTTTATATGTAAACAACATTCTGAAACCAATGGAGATGGTTTCGGGTCCTACTTCCTTATTCTGCAAAATGTAGCATTTTGGCCCTTATAAATTTCATAGCGACCATTCTAGATTTTAATTTTGACATAACTTTTGATTCCCGTTATGAAATTTCGATTTTTCGGATTCGTTGGAAAGATAAATTTAAATAGATTCTAATATTTTTGGTTTCACTAAAATCCGTTAAATTTTGCATCCTGTACGGTCAGTCAAAGTTCAAGTTTGACTTTTCAAACTACCGCGTTATTTCTAACTCTTTTTATAATAAAAATTAAATCATTCATTCTAACTTCGATTTGAATCAAATTTGTGATCATTATTATTTAAATAAATTATTTTATATTGTCAAAATTCATTAAAATTTTCTAAAATAAAATTTTTAAATTGGTCCTGATTTTTGCGGGTTGTTACAAGTTGACATTCTGAAATAAGGTAAAATCATAAAATTGCTAATACCCTATAGGTTAGAATCTAGTTTTTCAATCTTTTACCATTCAACATTAACCAAAGCATCTAAGCATTATAAATCCATATTTTTGAACTATTATTCTGTTTTCTTGTGTGCTTGTAACTCCTTTTTTTGGTCTTTTGATTATTAATGACACTTTTTGCCTCTTTGATTACTCAAAAAATAAATACATTTATCTTTTAAGTAATTATGAGTAATATTTAAGTTTAACTAAACTATAAACAAGCGCTTAGTGTATGTTTGTCTTACTTTATACCAAAATAGAGAACTTAGATTATGAAAATTATCCTAAAACTTCCAGTTTTAACAACACTGCTTCAGTACATTCAAACTGCATTGTTACATCACTGCTTCAGTATGTACAAGCTACATAAATATATTTAACTAAATAACTATTTAAGATATCATTTTATCTTTTACTACTGAAAATATAAAAGGATTTATCTTTAAGCTTTTGTAGTTGATATAATAATTGTGATTATTTTATACCAAGATAGTAACTATGTGTAATTTTTGGCTGTAAGGACAGTTGGTGTTATATAATCATTATTATCTTTGATCCTGCTATAAGGATAAAATAAGTTTATATTTCTATATAGTGTAATTAAAAAAGTTCATCTTTCTATATAGATATTGTATTTTAAATTATAATTGTCTTTACACAATCGTACATACAAGTTATTAAGTAAGTTTTGTTGAATTACTAAGGAAGTAAATTTTAATAAAAACTATTTTAAAAAAAATTAAACCTAGAAATATATTTGGCTAAAAAGGATAAACTTGTTTATCTTTCTGTACAGTCAACTATAATTTAATTTATTATTGACTTTAAACAATAAAATATACAATTTGTAAAAGAAGTTTTGTAAAATTACTAAGGAAAAAATATTTACAAAAAACTATCTTTATGAATATTTTTGAAGCTATAATGTATTTGGTTTAAAAAGATAAACAAGTTTATCTTTCTAACCAGTCAATCATAATTTAAATTATTATTGACTTTAAACAATAAAATATACAAGTTTTAAAAGAAGTTTTGTAAAATTACTAAGGAAAAAATATTTAAGAAAAACTATCTTTATGGATTAACTAGTTTTGTTTCATCTCGGAAATAGAATGGATCGCTCACAATTAATATACTGGGGCAAGCACCTATCTTAGCGGAAGGTATCAAACCAGGGTCTGGAGAGCAGCGAAGAGACCGAAGGCTACCCCGAATCAATGGGGGAGGTGGTTGGCCACCTATCCTAGATCTTCCCATTTCCAAGAAGATCCCGGGCTCGATCTGGTTTAGTATCAAGGTGATTCTTTTTCTCTTTCTATATATATGGGTCCGTGCAGCATTTCCACGATATCGTTATGATCAATTCCTTCGGTCTTACAACCAAAGCGCTACGCACCTTCCTCTTCGGTCTAAGAGACTTTCATAGTTTGGATCGGTCTCCAATATTCTAATACGCCTTTTTGAAGCTATATGTTTATTTGGTTTAGAATGATAAACAAGTTTATCTTTCTATATATATATTGTATTTTAAATTATTATTGTCTTCAAACAATCAGATATACAAGTTATTAAAGAAGTTTTGTTAAATTACTAAGGAAAAAATTTAATGAGAAATATCTTCATTAAAAATTTTAAAGCTACAAATGTGTTTGGTTTAAAAAGATAAACAAATTTATTTTTTATACAAATTGTATTTTTTTTTAAAAGCAATAACCTTATAATATAAATTTTGGTAGATTTTTAAAAAATTCTTCTTTTAAAAAAATGGTTATCATTTGAATAGGCGTGTTTTATTAATAATTAAAAATTAGCGAAAAAATATAAATGTATTTATCTTTTTGAACAAAAATTGATTTTAAATACATTTATTGCTAATAACTAGTATAGTCAACCTAATTATTTATGGTTGATCATTAATTTTAGTATGCATATATATATATATATTTATAGTAAAAAATTTGTCCACTAACAAAATTGATATTTCAATGTAGGAAAAATGCATTGAAAAAGTTCAACGAACGCTAATGAAAACAAAGCAATTGAAGATACACAACAATGTATCTTTATTCACATTAATGGACAACAATGTTCAAATGTAAGGAATCAGTCAGATTCTTTTTGTGATAAACACAACGATACGATGTAAAATACAACACCTCCACATATTCCTATTGAAAATAAACAGAATTTTATACCATTAAGTGCAATAGTTAGACTATATTATCGTTATATTCATGTTAAATAATTTGATTAACATACAATAGATGATTATATAACAAATGGTAAAGATAAAATATGTACATCATATTGTGAGTAAAACATATAAATTGTGTAAAAAGATAAATTTGTTTATCTTTTTAAAAAAAGATATATTATTCATGTGGTCATCTAAACTTAGTTTAATTGTTTTCGTGCATGCTTAACCAAAAGCTAAATAGAAATATTCTTCTATATATATATTTACACTATTTCCATTTAATAATTTGGTATAATAGGTTTATACAACCAACTACACTGAAGCAGAGAAAACAATACTGCAGTCAGAGCCAGAGCTTCATGAATATATCTACTCTCCTCTAGAAGGATGCTTATATGCAAATTTAGACAACTCCGACCCCGACACTGAAGATGATGTTGAACAATATGAAGTGGAAAAAAGTGGTGAGGAAAAATATAAGGGTACTTATAGGTATAATTTAGATGCATTCTTCAAGGTGATGACTAAAATAAAGGAAAAAAAACATATCCTCTTCTGCTGCAATGTCATATATAGATAGAACACCTTTAAAGAATTTATTTCATATATTTTTGGAAGGTAAAATCAAAAGAAAGGATATTAGAATAAGTGCAAAAAGTTTAGATGAAGTCATTACATCATATGATAGGGAAGATAAAGCATTTAAAATAGGACATGCTAGTCTTAAGTTGACTGAAGAGGATATTGGTTTAATACTTAGAATTCCATTGGCCGGAAAGAATATATTCCGAATTGGAATTATTAGTAGGAATAACTTCGATGAGGAGTACTTAAGTTTTCTAAATTGACATTTTGAGTGGAATGAGAGGGTAAACAAGAAAAATTTGAGTAAGAGAATCAACATAATGATTGACGAAAGGAAAGGAAGTGAAGATTTAGTGAAATTGCTTCTTTTGTTACTTATTATCACATTCTTATTCCCCAACAACCAATTCTACCTACATTGAGGATTTATTCCCAAATTGTTGAATTTAAAGAACATAAATTCCATTTCTTGGGCAAAATCTATTCACACACACGTGTCCCAAAATGTTGAAAATTTTGCTAAAGACCCAAGAAATAAGCCCGGATGCTCCATGATATTGTTTGTATGTATTTTATATTTAATAATATACATTGAATTTATTTAATATCAAAAATTAACATCTTTTGATTTTTTTTGATAGTATTGGCTTTGTGAAAGGATACAAATCATAAAGGTTAAAGAGAGATGTGTAAATGAAAGGCCAAGAATATTAAAATGGGATTTATCGTTGTTGAAAAACATATCAATTAAATCCGTTAAGTCAGAAAAGGTAAATTTTTCCTGAACTTCCTTGCTGATTATGTCATTTTACTGTTATTTTCAAATTAAAAAAAATTAATTTCTAACACATGTAGGAAAAGATAAGAACTTTTATCTTTTTAATTATTTCATGTTGTTATTATCTATACCTTTGATTTAGTTTATGCATATTAATCAATATTCTGTATTTTCACCTAGAAGTCAAATAAATTTGCACATAACAAATTAATCAACAATATAAAGTAACAATATTCTTTACCTAATTTTATTTTTTCAATTCGCAAAGAGATTCAACGAAATTATGAAAGATGAAAAAAATCTTCTACTGAAAGTGAACAAGACTTTGGAAGAGTAAAAAAAAGATAACGAAGAAAGCTGTCTTCTAACACAAGTCGAAGGCAAAGTTAAAAAAATTGCAAAGTTAAAAAGAAAAGTTGAGCAATTGCAAAAAAAACTTCAGTCCAGGGAATAACAATAACAAGCCGAAAAAAAGAAGAGGAAGGAATTGGAAAGTTTGTTAAATTATGACCACAATTTAAATAAAATTCCAGAAAAAGAATGTGTGAAAAAGGATGCTGAAGAAAACAAAGATACAGAAAAAGATCTGGAACATAATGAAACCAAAAAAAATAAAGAAAAAAAATTGTGAGAAACTTGATGGTGAAGAAATGGAAGATGTAGAAGAAGAAATAGAACATAATGCAAATGAAGAAATTGAAGAAAAAGAATGTGAAAATATGGATGGTGAAGAAAAGGAAGATAAAGAAGAAGAAGTAGAACATAATGACCCTGAAGAAATTGAAGAAGAAGAAAAAATAGATAAAGAGAAAAGGAAACAGAAAAAGAGAAAGTGTGAAAGCCAAGGAACTATAGATGTGGATACTCTCAACACACCAAAAAGTATAAAAATGAGAAAAAGGAAAATATAAAATTCTGATTTTTTTAAGAAATTGGCTGATGACGAACAGAAGTTCATAATAGATTACTTCAAAAAAGTTGGTGATGTTAAGTTTATATACTTTTAAAATTATATACTTTATAAATTAATAAAAACAAATTTCTTAGATTATAACTTTGTTTACTTTATATTGTAGAGATTTACAATTCAAACGAAGAAAACAATATTGTCATACATAAGGACATGATTAAGGAACTGTTTTCGGTGAATTTGTTTCTGGCCAGGTAAGTATATAATATTATTCGATTT
This sequence comes from Allium sativum, assembly GCA_030737875.1. NCBI lineage: Eukaryota > Viridiplantae > Streptophyta > Magnoliopsida > Asparagales > Amaryllidaceae > Allium > Allium sativum. The sequence goes on along the minus strand of CM060915.1, from coordinate 938,308,503 downwards.
ATGACACTAATGGATTTGTACACATATGATATTTATTCTGATTAGTGAAACATAGAAGCTCTACTCATCACATAATTTTATTACTGATCACATAAAAAGATAAAAACATATATCTTTTTTTTAAGTAATGTTTTCGTACACATATTATACTAATAATTTTATATCATATGAGATGTTTTCATATGATTTTGAGTAATAGAATTTACCATATGTTGAAAAAAATAAGTTCAATTGATCATATATTCTTAATATTTTTGTCATTATAAAAATATAAATACATTTGTCATTTTAAAAATTAAAACTTACGAAAAAAATGCATATATATTGTGATAATTGCAAAGTGTTTTACTATCTTTGTGTCAATAAACTTTAAATTTTGTCACATATAATTATCTATTACTACCATATCAAAACAATATAAAATTGCTTTATTGTATATGTTTATTATTGCAACTACTCTGATATACTGCATGTGCAGATAATTGACCGGTTCTGGTATAAAGTAGCAAAAGTGTGGGATGTCAATTCAAATGTAGCTTACTTTAATACCACAATGACAGTAAGATCATTATTATAGACATATACGTAATGATTCATTAATAAAACTGTTTTGTATAACTACAATATTACTTTGTTTTTACAGAAAAGTGCTGCAATTGACATAGAAAATGTCAAAACTCATTCGTTTATTCCAGCTTTGACTGCAGCACTACAAGATTCACGATGTGATGTACTTTTATTTCCAGTCCATGAAAAGTCACACTGGGTAATTTTAACGTGTGAACCAGAATTTTCAAACTGGACACTGTATGATTCTTTGTCAAATGTAGAAATGGAAGATTTACCAGCAGGCACACAGAAAGCGTGTTAAAAATCGTAAGACATTTTGAATGTTTAATTTTTCTACGTTAACTAAATTAATAAATTCTTATTATTATTATATATATATATATACCACAAAATTTAGTCAATGACATAAACAAGAAACTTCAGAAGGAACAAATTAAGGAGAATACCAAAAAATCATCTGTACTTACAGTTGGAGAATGTACTCAATAGCGTTGTGGCTAATACTATATAATTGCTATATTGTTTAATTTATTAATTTTTTTTAAAAATAAGCATACAATTTCATAATTTCAACCTTTTTTTAAATTAATCGGTATATTTATTAATTTACAATACATGCACATTATTTTTAGTACTTATATTATAAATGAAGTTTAAAAACTAATAAATTTAGTTATCTTTTCAAATAATTTAATTTTTTCTCATATATAATTAACTATACCAAAAGATTTATCTTTTTCAAAATCTACTGTTAATGTTATACATATATACATAAAACAACATTCTTTTAAAGAGAAAAACTTATTTACTAAATGTTTTAATATTATATTAAATTATATTATAATAATATTAATATTTACTACTATAAAATAAATATAAATTAATTTTTAATTAAAAAATGCAATAAGATAAATACAGTTATCTTTTTAATAACTTCTGCTTTTTTAATACACTAACTTATACTTACATACATATATATATATATATATATATATATATATATATTAATTTTGTAATAAGAATTGTAAACTTATTTTAAATTTAACCATCTTAAAAAGGATTTATCTTTCTTACAACATATATGATTGCGGAATATATGTGATTATGAACATTTCAAAACTGTCTCAAGATAGATGTCTTCTTGCAACCATACCCCAAAAAGAAATTAATCACCTAAGTGCTAGTATTGCATCCGGAATATTCCATAATGAAGATTTCTGCTGGACAACGGATAAGTCATCTGTTGAAGATAATATAACAACCCGGATTTTCAGAACCAATTTAAAAGATTTATTTTGGTTATTTTAATGTATTTTGAATATTTAAAATGATTTATTTTAAAGAATAACGGCTAAAAATTTATTTTAATCGAATTTAGAACGAATAAATTTATTTTAATTATATAACGAGCCTGAAATGGCGTGGCAGTTTAAAATTTTGATTTTGAACTTTAACTGAATGTACATGATTCAAAATAAATCGGATTTCAGTAAAACCAGAAACATTTGAATCTGTATAATTATATCTTTCTAACAAATGTGAAAAATTCAGATTTTATAATATAAATTGAAAGTTATGTCCAGTTTAAAATTCAGAATAGTCGCTATGAGGTGTGTGTCTATATATACATATATATATATATATATATATATATATATATATTCTAATATTATATATAGCCCAAAAAGTCACATTTTGCATATAGATGAATTTTGACTCGAAACCACTTCCATTGGGATCAAAATGCCTTTGCGACTCCAAAAAGTATAAACTTCGATATATCCCGGGATCCGGATTAGTGGCAATTGGATGGGGTTTTCAATTAGCAATACATAGCCCTTAAAATGTAAAATTTTGCATACGAGCTCAAAATTCGACGAGATAAATTTTTCTTGATTCATAATGACAAACCATTGTTGAGTTCCAAAAGGCGCGTCGAACGGAGTTAGTATGTGGCCGTGCGAGCTAAAACAGTTCAGGCAAAACATGTAGTGTAATAACCCGAACTTCCCCGGTAAGGAAAGAGCGGATACTTTGAGAACAATTCACGAAAGAGCGCAAACAGAAGAACATTTCATTGTATTTTACAACAATTCATCAGATTACAAGAATATACAGAGTATAAATCAATATTACACATTCGATAAATATCAGAGATTACAATACATTACATAGCAGCGGAAAATAATACAATACGCAACTAGAAGAGATATACTGATACAAATCTTTCCGGATATCATTCCATCTGTAAACCAGGATCCTGTGAATATAAATCTGCAAAACCAAACTACTAGCTGCCCGTGTGAAAATAAGGGCACCCAGAGTTTAGGTTAAAACAATAAACTCCAGGTCAGTCATGGGACTAGTGTGAGAACAAAAACAGTTATTAATCTTTATTTTAAAGTTAGGTAAATCAAGGGACCACGCCATAAAACACGGAACGGGTTTCCTCCCAAGAATACCAATGCATAAAACAAACAACGCAATGCTAAATAAAGAAAAATGAAGCTATTATAAGACCCAGGTCCCATCACACAAAGCAACGCAAGCCGGAGGATAGGGTTTTACCTTATAACAGCCAAAGAATGCTTGATACGTGAAATTTTATCTTTTTATTATTATTATAAGTATATAGTTTCAAAACAATTTCAAATCATAAGTATCAATCATAGACGGCATGAGCGCCCCATCCCACTATGTCGCTATATATAGGATTACAACTAAAATCGATGCGTCACGTATTGGAAGTTGGATTTCCATCTGTGAGCCGAGGCTAGGGATCATCCTCAACCGATTCGAGACTCTCTAGCCCGAGCTTCCGGAACAGCCGCAACTGCCCCTTGGAGCGACAGGGCCGGTCCACTGACGTGGATTATAATGCCTGAACACTACGTTTCCCCTCCCTTTGGGGCATAAATGAGCCAACGAATGACTCCATCGGCTTCACAAAGTCACCGATATATCCGAGGCGCCTCGCAACAGCAACAACCACATAAGTCAAACTCGTCAGTGCGTGTAAAACCACTGACGCCACTTCTAACTAGAAAGAAACGCATGTCCTCCCTGAGGTCCTCTCCCGTTCCTGGTTCACAACCGGGGTGCGAGGCTCGTGAATCTACGCTACACAAAGCTATGCCACATAGGCCGTGCTTTGATCATCAACCACAAGACTCTTCTTTTCAACAGAAGCCATGATCATATTGCCACTTAGGCATGCCACACAGGCAATTCACTCCATACGTTTGATATCCATCAATATATAACCTCTGAGCTCGTACGTCTCAGAGAAGGGCGTTAAGCAAGAGAATAAATTCTCTGTCGTCAAACAGGTATATATTTAATAGAAATCAACCACACAGAATAAAATCCAATGTCAGACACACAGTCCATTTACAAGTTCGTTCTGGTTTTGAACGAAACCAGAGGCACATAGTACCCCGCATATCCATCGATCTCCAAGTACTTCTGGACGATCACAAACTGATTCCCACCTCTTGGGTGTATGGCCCAATCAAGATCATCGGTAATTATCCAAACGACGTGAAGACCTCCGGTCTTCAATCACCGTCTTCATCTTCGACTCCTCGTCGAATCAGTTATTCAGAATGGGATAAACCCGGTCTTTCTGAGTAACTCGCGTATATAATAAACAAGTGTTACACAAACACAACATACGCCTCATTTCAATTCATCAGTCACTAACCGTAAATTAACAAGAGAATAATTCCCCAAATATTAACCCCGAAGGTCGAAACCAACATCAGATCAATACCCAAAAAACCATTCTGCTTAGCTAACCTACAGTTAGTTTCTAAATTTCACATTCTTAGGGAAAGGTTCCCATTACTTTTATCAAAGATAAATTCTTTTAAATTTATTCTTTAATCCCCCTTTGAATATCACTTCAAACTAGTCGGGATTAGCGAACCACACCGAATTAGTCATTTATTTTATTTCCCAATCCCAACCTATTCATCCCATAAAGTAAAACTGGTCATACTTTATATCTAACACCACGGTGTTATCGGTAAATTCGATTACCATTTCACGTTCAAATCTAATTAAAGATTAAACTATCACCTGGAGCAAAACTGGTGATACTCCATTCTCGATCATTTTAATCTAATTAAAGATTCATTAAAACTCCACTTAGTTTTAATCTCTAACTGGGATAAAGAATCAATGTCATTTAAAACACGATTCGCGATAAACCCAAATCACATTCCATTCTATCAGCCTTTAACCGTAAAATAGCAAGTGAGCAATTCCCTAAGTATTAACCCCGAAGGCCGAAACCAACATCAGATCAATACCCAAGAAACCATTCAACTTAACTAATCTTCAGTTAGTTTCTGATTTTCTTAACTCAATTGGGTCTAAGAACAATATTATTGAAGATACAGTTCACGACAACCCAAAATCACATTCCATTAATTATCGGGTTAAAGAACAAGTGTTATTTAAAACACTGTTCACGATAAACCCAAAAATCAATTCAAACTCAATTTCTATTAAATTCCATTTAATTGGTACACTTCATTAAATATAAATAAAAAGATTTAATCTTTTTCTCAACTGGGTTTAAGAAAAGTGTTAATGAAGACACCATTCACGACAAACCCAAATCACATTTGATATTAAATATAAGGCTCTGAATAGAAAATATATCGGCTTATATTCAATATCAAATTCTACGACCAACAAACATCATCTTGGAAATAACGATATAAATATATCTTTCAAATTTCCATAACAATATCTGTATAATCACGAAATCCAACATCGAAATATTCCAAGGACAATTTCGATTCAAATCCATTCCAATTCAATTATTGGAAATTCTGGTTATTTTCAAAACCATTTCAAATCCAATTTATTTATTTTAAAATTAAATAGAATTATAATCCTAGTTCAAAACTAGTTCATTTCGACAAAAATCTACTTTTATCATTTCAAATTTGGAGTTTTTCATCCCAATTCTTCACAAATCATTTATTATGATTTTACACAAATTATTACTATTTTTAATAATTTTATCAAGGCCCGTACAATCGATTTCCAACCGTTAGATTTCTTATTTCTAATATTCGTTAGAAAGCTCTTTTCGATACGAACCCAATGGTTCCGGTTTTAGGAGAATCTGACGGTCGGATCTCCCGCAATATCCATTCGAAGTCAATGGTCGAAATTCGCGAACTGCCGCGGCGCGGCGCGTTCTATTCAGGCCGTTATATATAATATTTATATATATTATATATTTCGTAGATTTCCTTTTAAAACGTATTTTATAAATCGCTTTAAATTAGTTTTCAAACCGATTTCAACTTCCTTTTCAAATTCAAATCAAGATTGAATTTTTCAATATAAATTCGTTTTAATTTTATTTCAAATCGATTTCAATTCAATTTCAATTTAATTCGAATTTCAAATCACTTTCAATATTCATTGAAAAATGAATAAAATCGATATAAATATCGTTTACGTCAAAATGGCGTCAATCTAATCAAAACGGCATCATATTTTTTTTTTTTCAAATATTCTATTTCAAATATTTATTTTTCAAATATTTCTATTCAAATATTTCTATGTCAAATATTCTATTTCAAATATTTCTTTTTCAACTATTTCTATTCAAATATTTCTTTTTCAAATATTCTATTTCAAATATTTCTTTTTCAATTATTTCTATTCAAATATTTCTTTTCAAACATTTCTATTCAAAACTGGAATGCGGCCCAATCAATTACCATATAATGTTAATTATATGGATTTTCTACAACACATGTATAAAATAACAACTATAAATAATCAACCATCATCCAGAGTGCACCACACCACTGCATAAGCATTAAATATAAATAATTAGCGCTTACACAGTCTGTCAATCCATCGATTGACATACGACTAAACAATCGGGATTAGTGTACGTCAAAAATATCATCCCAATACCCGTGTGGGGTTTCAAATCAACAAACACAGATTTTATTTGTGCAGTTGGGCGATGTGTAAAATTTATCGTCCCAATCAATGTCAGTCAAATTAGTGTATATAAACAAATCGTCCGATTTGTTTATATTTATTTCATTTTAAATACACGTTAAAAATTCTATTTTCAACTATAAAATATTTTTAACTATATAAATATTTTATTTCATTTCACATCACACAATCGACTACACATCAAAATCAAACAAACAAGCATACAAGCCGTCCATGGTCTGTGGACGACGGGTGTCGGGTGCTACTAAACACCGTCTGCATCCTAGCATATATTTCAAACTAGAAATAATAATAAAAGTGAGGAGTTCTCACAGGGGGTTCCACTCCGCCATGCTTTACTTTTGAACTGTTGAACCGTCTGGATCTGTTTGAAATTGCAATGTATTCCTTGTCCCGCTTTTCATAATAAAAATTATATTTTTATCACTTCATTTCAATAAATAAAAATCATATTTTATTTCATCTTCACATATTTTTATAACGCTTCTTTCTATATAAAAATTGTATTTTTATATTTCTGCTCCATATATAAAGATCGAATTTTTATTACGACGCTATAAAAGTCACATTTTTATTTCAACATATATATAATAAAGATCAAATTCTTATTTCACTACATATATAAAGATCAAGTCTTTACTATCTATATAATATAAAAATCGTATTTTTATATTCTCTATCTCATAAAAATTCTATTTTTATAATTTCTACTATATAAAAATCACATCTTTATTATTGCTACTATATAAAAATTATATTTTTATATTTTACATATGATAAAAATCATATTTTTATACTTTTTATAATATAAAAATCATATCTTTCCTACTTCAAAGATATAATCTTTTCGCTATTTCATTATAAAAATCATTTCTTTATATCTTCTATACAGTAAAAATAGAATTTTTATTCTTTCTAAAATATAAAAATCGTATTTTTTAATGCTTCTAACATCGCTATAAAATCTATACTTTACCGGTATAAAAATCTAATTTTTCTTATCTCTAATATATAAAAATCCGTTCTTTTCACTATTAAAAATATCGTCCTTTTACTTTTTTAAAAATATCGTCTTTTCACTTTTAAAAATATCGCAAAACAAGGAAAAACGAAGTTTTCAAATTAAAATAAAAACAAAACTAAATGAAATGAATGTAAAAAGAAATGCTCACACATTTTTTTCTTCCTTAGCGAAGAAGGGGGAGGCTCAGCACGCGTTGAGGTGGTCGGAGCACCTAATGGCGGTGTTGCTCAGGGGGTAGCGGCGGTTTCTGGGAGGATTAGGGGGGCGCGATCACTTTAGAAGGAGGGGAGGGGGTCTCGCACGTCAGGGGGGGGAGCATCAAGAGAAGGGGGGTCGCGGCAGCTCAGCTGAGGTGGCGGCGGTCTTCGAGGGGAGCGGCGGCAAGTATAGGGGGAGGCGTGATCCCCCATTTGTTTTCTCCTTTTTTTTATTTCTTCTTATTTGTGAGGGGAGAGAGAAAGGAGTGAAGGATTATATAAATATATTTATTTATTTTATTATTTTTAATTTCAAAAAGCAACTTTTTATTTTGACCTCGAAATCGAACCCACCGCCTGTCGTCCATAGCTAATTACCCCCATTCCGAACACAATGGGATATGTATCGTGAGCCAATTCGACTGTTTCGATCAGTTTTCGTCAAAATCAACATATAACTCTATATATTGAATTTGAACGTGCATTTCAATTTACCAGGGCCACATACTAACTCGAAAAATTCCCGAAAAATATTTTCTAACTTCGTATTGACGATACGGGCCTAACAAAACTAATTTCATCGAATTCTGAGACCGTTTGAAAAATGGCCATTTTCCAGTCGATTAAAATCAACTGAAACTAGTCAAACGCGTTTTCCTTTGCCACGCTCACATATTGATTCGAAAAATTATGAATTTTTAAACCTAGCAATAACTAGACATCACGGATCCAACAAAATTGGTTTCGTCGAAAACTGAGGTCGTTTGCAAAATTTCCATTTTTAAGGGCCATAATTCCATAGCGACTATTCTGAATTTTCAACTGGGCATAACTTTTGATTCCCACTATGAAATTTCATTTTTTTGGATTCGTTGGAAAGATATTCTCAATTAGATTCTCATATTTTTCGTTTCGCTAAAATCCGGCTTATTTTGAATCCTGTACATTCATTTAAACTTTGAAATCGAATTTTCGAACTACCGCGCCATTTTCAATTCCTTCTATAATTTAAAATAAATATTTATATTCTAACGACGATTCGAATAAATTTATACGTTCGAATTCTATTCAAAATAAATTTCTCGTCGTTTTTATTTAAAATAATTCATTTTAAATAATCAAAATTCACTAAAATTGCCAAGATAAAATTTTTAAATTGGCTCGGATTTCCGGGTTTTACAATCTCCCCCACTTAAAACTTTTCGTCCCCATAAAGGAACGAAGCCGAAAGTTGTTTAACTAATCAACTCAACTTTCATTATTTTCATTACCGCTTAAGTTCTTCAAATTTTCAGTCTCTAAGAACTTTTCAAATTTTCAAAAATTGGGCTAACACCCTAAATTTTTGAAAAAACTCGCCATAACCTCCCCTGCACCGGGGACTTCGGGATATTTCATATAGCCTCCCATGGCCTTCTTCAATCCAAAAGAAAAGGAAAAAGCCAAGCGGCTAGCCAATCGGCTCATAAAATCATCCAAACCCAAAGAAATACAATAAACATGTACCTATTTGTCGGGCAAACAATTTTATTCTTCTGCTCTAGCCTCTTTGCTATGACCTGTTCAATGTCAGTACATGTATATGCATGCAAATGCGACTAATTTTCAATACAATTCACTTTTTGGTTGAATTTGGCTAAAGGTTCAACATTTAATTAATCAAACTATAATCAAACAACACAACCAGCAATCAATTAGTTGATTATCATTTCAAATTCATAATTTTGATACATAGTCTAAAAATCAGATTTTTGATGCCAAATCACAACAATAAGCCCTATCTAATTTTGGTTCTCACACCAGTCTAATGGAAATATATAGATATCACACCTTCGAAACTCGAACCCAAACGACTGATGGTGTACAGTCATCAATAGTTTCATCTCCGGGCGACTAGAGTGTGATTCTATATCTACCCAATATATTAAAACTTCGAATATATGCGGATCAGACGTATACGCAAAATCTTTATAAACTGGATAGTCCAAATCAATATAAATAAATATTCAAATACGGATTGTTGATTTAAATTTTCAAAACAAAAATTGTTTTCACTTTAAAAATATACTCTTCACAATCGTTCTAGGATACTACTGATCCCATCTCTAACGAGTCATTCCTGCTAGATATTACTAATCCAATCTCTGATGAATTCTTTCGCATGGTTCTAATGTGTCTTGTTCTCCGAGCTTTGTAAACCAAAGATCTGATAAGAACTGTAATAACCCGAACTTCCCCAGTAAGGAAAGAGAGGATACTTTGAGAACAACACACAAAAGAGCGCAGACAGAAGAACATTTCATTGTTTTTTACAACAATTCATCAGATTACAAGAATATACAGAGTATAAATCAATAATACACATTCAATAAATATCAGAGATTACAATACATTACATAGCAGCAGAAAATAATACAATACACAACTAGAAGAGATATACGGATACAAAGCTTTCCGGATATCATTCCAGCTGTAAACCAGGATCCTGTGAATATAAATCTGCAAAACCAAAACTACTAGCTGCCCATGTCAAAATAAGGGCACCCAGAGTTTAGGTTAAAACAATAAACTCCAGGTCAGTCATGGGACAGGTGTGAGAACTAAAACAGTTATTAATCTTTATTTTAATGTTAGGTAAATCAAGGGACCATGCCGTATAACACGGAAGGGGTTTCCTCCCAAGAATACCAGTGCATAAAACAAACAGCGCAATGCTAAATAAAGGAAAATGAAGCTGTTATAAGACCCAATTCCCATCACACAATGCAACGCAAGCCGGAGGATGGGGTTTTACCTTATAACAGCCAAAGAATGCTTGATACGTGAAATTTTATCTTTTTATTATTACTATAAGTGTATAGTTTCAAAACAATTTCAAATCATAAGTATCAATCATAGACGGCATGAGCGCCCCATCCCACTATGTCGCCATAGATTACAACTAAAATCGATGCGTCACGTATTGGAAGTTGGATTTCCATCTGTGAACCGAGGCCAGGGATCGTCCTCAATCGATTCGAGACTCTCTAGCCCGAGCCTCCGGAACAGCCGCAACTGCCCCTTGGAGTGACAGGGCCGGTCCACCGATGTGGATGATAATGCCTCAACACTATGTTTCCCCGCCCTTTGGGGCGTAAATGAGCCAATGAATGACTCCATCGGCTTCACATAGTCACCGATATATCCGAGGCGCCTCGCAACAGCAACAACCACATAAGTCAAACTCGTCCGTGCGTGTAAAACCACTGACGCCACTTCTAACTAGAAAGAAACACATGTCCTCCCTGAGGTCCTCTCTCGTTTCTGGTTCACAACCGGGGGATGCGAGGCTCGTGAATCTACGCTACACAAAGCTATGCCACACAGGCCGTGCTTTGATCATCAACCACAAGACTCTGCTTTTCAACAGAAGCCTTGATCATATTGCCACTTAGGCATGCCAAACAGGCAATTCGCTCTATGCGTTTGATATCCATCAATATATAACCTCTGAGCTCGTACGTCTCAGAGAAGGGCGTTAAGAAAGAGAATAAATTCTCTGCCGCCAAACAGATATATATTTAATAGAAATCAACCACACAGAATAAAATCCAATGTCAGACACACAGTCCATTTACAAGTTCGTTCTGGTTTTGAACGAAACCAGAGGCACCTAGTACCCCGCATATCCATCGATCTCCAAGTACTTCTGGACGATCACAAACTGATTCCCACCTCTTGGGTGTATGGCCCAATCAAGATCATCGGTAATTATCCAAACGACGTGAAGACCTCCGGTCTTCAATCACCGTCTTCATCTTCGACTCCTCGTCGAATCAGTTATTCAGAATGGGATAAACCCGGTCTTTCTGAGTAACTCGCGTATATAATAAACAAGTGTTACACAAACACAACATACGCCTCATTTCAATTCATCAGTCACTAACCGTAAATTAACAAGAGAATAATTCCCCAAATATTAACCCCGAAGGTCGAAACCAACATCAGATCAATACCCAAAAAACCATTCTGCTTAGCTAACCTACAGTTAGTTTCTAAATTTCACATTGTTAGGGAAAGGTTCCCATTACTTTTATCAAAGATAAATTCTTTTAAATTTATTCTTTAATCCCCCCTTTGAATATCACTTCAAACTAGTCGGGATTAGCGAACCACACCGAATTAGTCATTTATTTTATTTCTCAATCCCAACCTATTCATCCCATAAAGTAAAACTGGTCATACTTTATATCTAACACCACGGTGTTATCGGTAAATTCGATTACCATTTCACGTTCAAATCTAATTAAAGATTAAACTATCACCTGGAGCAAAACTGGTGATACTCCATTCTCGATCATTTTAATCTAATTAAAGATTCATTAAAACTCCACTTAGTTTTAATCTCTAACTGGGATAAAGAATCATTGTCATTTAAAACACGATTCGCGATAAACCCAAATCACATTCCATTCTATCAGCCTTTAACCGTAAACTAGCAAGTGAGCAATTCCCTAAGTATTAACCCCGAAGGCCGAAACCAACATCATATCAATACCCAAGAAACCATTCAACTTAACTAATCTCTAGTTAGTTTCTGATTTTCTTAACTCAATTGGGTCTAAGAACAATATTATTGAAGATACAGTTCACGACAACCCAAAATCACATTCTATTAATTATCGGGTTAAAGAACAAGTGTTATTTAAAACACCGTTCACGATAAACCCAAAAATCAATTCAAACTTAATTTCTATTAAATTCCATTTAATTGGTACACTTCATTAAATCTAAATAAAAAGATTTAATCTTTTTCTCAACTAGGTTTAAGAACAGTGTTAATGAAGACACCATTCACGACAAACCCAAATCACATTTGATATTAAATACAAGGCTCTGAATAGAAAATATATCGGCTTATATTCAATATCAAATTCTACGACCAACAAATATCATCTTGGAAATAACGATATAAATATATCTTTCAAATTTCCATAACAATATCTATATAATAACGAAATCCAACATCGAAATATTCCAAGGACAATTTCGATTCAAATCCATTCCAATTCAATTATTGAAAATTCTAGTTATTTTCAAAACCATTTCAAATCCAATTTATTTATTTTAAAAATAAATAGAATTATAATTCTAGTTCAAATCTAGTTCCATTCGACAAAAATCTACTTTTATCATTTCAAATTTGGAGTTTTTCATCCCAATTCTTCACAAATCATTTATTATGATTTTACACAAATTATTACTATTTTTAACAATTTTATCAAGGCTCGTACAGTCGATTTCCAGCAATGGCCATCGAACTGCACTTACAGCGACCTTTTCCAAATTTGATTTGGACCTAATTCCAAATCCAACTGTTAGATTTCTAATTTCTAATATTCGTTAGAAAGCTCTTTCCAATACGAACCCAACGGTTCCGGTTTTAGGAGAATCCGACGGTCGGATCTCCCACAATATCCATTCGAAGTCAATGGTCGAAATTCGTGAACTGCCGCGGCGCGATGCGTTCTATTCAGGCCATTATATATATAAAATATATATATATTATATATTTCGTCGATTTCCTTTTAAAACGTATTTTATAAATCGCTTTAAATTTGTTTTCGAAACGATTTCAACTTCCTTTTCAAATTCAAATCAAGATTGAATTTTTTAATATAAATTCGTTTTAATTTCATTTCAAATCGATTTCAATTCAATTTCAATTTAATTCGAATTTCAAATCTATTCAATTTAATTCGAATTTCAATTCACTTTCAATATTCATTGAAAAATGAAGAAAATCGATATAAATATCGTTTACGTCAAAATGGCGTCAATCTAATCAACACGGCTTCATATATTTCTATTTTCAAATATTCTATTTCAAATATTTCTTTTTCAAATATTTCTATTCAAATATTTATATTTCAAATATTCTATTTCAAATATTTCTTTTTCAAATATTTGTATTCAAATATTTCTTTTTCAAATATTCTATTTCAAATATTTCTTTTTCAAATATTTCTATTCAAATATTTCTTTTCAAACATTTCTATTCAAAACTAGAATGCGGCCCAATCAATTACCATATAATGTTAATTATATGGATTTTCTACAACACATGTATAAAATAACAACGATAAATAATCAACCATCATCCACAGTGCATCACACCACTGCATAAGCATTAAATATAAATAATTAGCGCTTACACAGTCTGTCAATCCATCGATTGACGTATGACTAAACAATCGGGATTAGTGTACGTCAAATATCATCCCAATACCCGTGTGGGGTTTCAAAACAAAAAACACAGAATTTATTTATGCAGTTGGGCGATGTGTAAAATTTATCGTCCCAATCAATGTCAGTCAAATTAGTGTATATTAACAAATCGGTCGATTTGTTTATATTTATTTCATTTTAAATACACGTTAAAAATTCTATTTTCAACTATAAAATATTTTTAACTATATAAATATTTTATTTCTTTTCACATCACATCACACAATCAACTACACATCAAAATCAAACAAACAAGCATACAAGCCGTCCATGGTCTGTGGACGACGGGTGTCGGGTGCTACTAAACACCGTCTGCATCCTAGCATATATTTCAAACTAGAAATAATAATAAAAGTGAGGAGTTCTCACAGGGGGTTCCACTCCGCCATGCTTTACATTTGAACTGCTGAACCGTCTGGATCTGTTTGAAATTGCAATGTACTCCTTGTCCCGCTGTTCATAATAAAAATTATATTTTTATCACCTCATTTCAATAAATAAAATCATATTTTATTTCTACTTCACATATTTTCATAACGCTTCTTTCTATATAAAAATTGTATTTTTATATTTCTACTCCATATATAAAGATCGAATTTTTATTACGACTCTATAAAGTAACATTATTATTTCAACATATATATAATAAAGATCAAATTTTTATTTCACTACATATATAAATATCAAATCTTTACTATCTATATAATATAAAAATCGTATTTTTATATTATCTATCTCATAAAAATTCTATTTTTATAATTTCTACTATATAAAAATCACATCTTTATTATTGCTACTATATAAAAATTATATTTTTATATTTCCCATATGATAAAAATCATATTTTTATACTTTTTATAATATAAAAATCATATCTTTCCTACTTCAAAGATATAATCTTTTCGCTATTTCATTATAAAAATCATTTCTTTATATCTTCTATACATTAAAAATCGAATTTTTATTCTTTCTAAAATATAAAAATTGTATTTTTTTAGTGCTTCTTACATCGCTATAAAATCTATACTTTACCGGTATAAAAATCTAATTTTTCTTATCTCTAATATATAAAAATCCGTTCTTTTCACTATTAAAAATATCGTCTTTTTACTTTTTTAAAAGTATCGTCTTTTCACTTTTAAAAATATCGCAAAACAAGGAAAAACGAAGTTTTCAAATTAAAATAAAAACAAAACTAAATGAAATGAATGAAAAAGAAATGCTCACACATTTTTTTCTTCCTCAGCGAAGAAGGTGGAGGCTCAGCACGCGTTGAGGTGGTCGGAGCACCTGATGGCGGTGTTGCTCAGGGGTTAGCGGTTGTTTTTGGGAGGAATAGGGGGCGATCACTTTAGAAGAGGGGGAGGGGGTCTCGCACGTCAGGAGGGGGCGGAGCATCGAGAGAAGGGGGGTCGCGACAGCTCGGCTGAGGTGGCGGCGGTCTTCGAGGGGAGCGGCGGCGAGTATAGGGGGTGGCGTGATCCCCCTTTTGTTTTCTCCTTTTTTATATTTCTTCTGAGTTGTGAGGGGAGAGAAAAAGGAGTGAAGGATTATGTAAATATACTTATTTATTTTATTATTTTTAATTTCAAAAAGCAACTTTTTATTTTGACCTCGAAATCGAACTCACCGCCTGTCGTCCATAGCTAATTACCCCCATTCCGAACACAATGGGATATGTATCGTGAGCCGATTCGACTGTTTCGATTAGTTTTCGTCAAAATCAACATATAACTCTATATATTGAATTTGAACGCGCATTTCAATTTACCGGGGCCACATACTAACTCGAAAAATTCCCAAAAAATATTTTCTAACTTCGTATTGACGATACGGTCCTAACAAAACTAATTTCATCGAATTCTGAGACCGTTTGAAAAATGGCCATTTTCCAGTCGATTAAAATCAATTGAAATTGGTCACACGCCTTTTCCTTTGCCACGCTCACATATTGATTCGAAAAATTATGAATTTTTAAACCTAGCAATAACTAGACATCACGGATCCAACAAAATTGGTTTCGTCGAAAATCGAGGTCTTTTGCAAAATTTCCATTTTTAAGGGCCAGAATTCCATAGCGACTATTCTGAATTTTCAACTGGGCATAACTTTTGATTCCCGCTATGAAATTTCAATTTTTTGGATTCGTTGGAAAGATATTCTCAATTAGATTCTCATATTTTTGGTTTCGCTAAAATTTGGCATATTTTGAATCCTGTACATTCATTTGAACTTTGAAATCGAATTTTCGAACTGCCGCGCCATTTTCAATTCCTTTTATAATTTAAAATAAATATTTATATTCTAACGACGATTCGAATAAATATATACGTTCGAATTCTATTCAAAATAAATTTCTCGTCATTTTTATTTAAAATAATTCATTTTAAATAATCAAAATTCACAAAAATTGCCAAAATAAAATTTTTAAATTGGCTTGGATTTCCGGGTTATTACATGTAGTCATTTTACAAAGGAACATTATTGTGACGATTTCAGAATTCGATTCCCTTTTTTTTTGGATTCGTATCGTCCAATAATGGTTAAATCCAAAAGGGTATATTTTTGGAGTTAGCATATGAGCGTGCCAGAAGAAAAGGTGCGTTAAAATTGCATTTTTGAACAATATATGAGCATCTTTGACAATTTTAACAGATGGTCAAATGAACTCGGAATTCAGCGAAACTTATTTCGTTGGACTCGTCTTCATGTGTAATATGTCGAGTCCGAAATCCGTGGCAAACGGAGATCGTTTGTATTCGGACGATAGGCGAGAAACTAGCATATAATCACTTTTACTCCATTTCTCTCTTCATTATTTCACTTCTCTCTTCCTCTTCAAAAAAAGAAAAAAATGGCCTCCCTCCTCTTCTATGGGTTGCCGCACCACATCAGCCCCCTCCCCTCCACGGCCGGCTGCCACACCTCCCTCTCCTCCTCCCTCTCCCTTCCTCTTCCTCCTCCTCTCTTTCTTTAATTTCAAGAACCCTAGCCCCAAAACAGCCCAAACCCTCCTCCACGGCCACCACCCGCAACCTCCTCCACCCCTGTTAGGCATGCGCCACCACCACCCACCACCCAGCTCCGGCCGTGGGCCCCCCGTCACCAAAAACCCATTTTATACAAATTTACCGTTTTGCAAATAACACCCTATCACTATTTTTCCAATAACTCCCAAATAGTGCATTTCTAGCCAAAACTCCAGAGTACCAAAGTCGAAGAGCACGATTTTCTCTTCGATTTGGGTATATGGAAGTCCTATTTTGGATTGCGGAGCTATCTGGAAAACTCGTCCAAAGATCGCGGATCTGCTGCTGTTTTTCTCGATTTCCGGCGAATTGGTGCAGTCTTGGAAGAAAGTCCACTAGGCAAAATTTGTTTGGAATGGTGTGTTTAGGCTAGTGACAAAGTTTGATGAAGATTGGAGGCCGTATGAAGATTCTAGAGCAAAAGAGGCGAAATCAGACGACGGAAACGACAAAACGGAGACCGCACGACCAAATTCTATCGTGGAAGTGTCGAGGCGATTGGTATAGATTGGGTGAGAATTTCTCACTCTAAATTTACAGTTAAATATATACTAGGATGCAGACGGTGCTTAGTAGCACCCGACACCTTTGATTGGAACCATGGATGTTTGGTTGTGTGTTTTGATGGATTTATTTGTTTAAATTTGGTTTGGGATGTAAATGGAATGGATTGAATTGGTATGTATAGAGCGCGAGCCAGTATTAGGCAAGGGATAAGGCTAGACCTTATTCCAGTTTTAGTATCGCGCCGTTATGCTGCAAAAAATTTCTAAAATATGTTAGGACTATAAAAATATCATTTTTATTGTATAAATGAACTGTATAAAATATTCATGTGTTGAAATAAATATTTTATCATTAGAAATATAATTTTTAACGTGTATATGAATGAAAATTAATATTCATTTACAAATCGGATGATTTGTTTATGTACACTCATTTGACTGATATTGATTGGGACGATAATTTTACACATCGCCCAACTGTACAAATAATAATCAGTGTTTAATCTCTACAAGAAAACGGGGTCTTTACCTACCAATTGTAAGTGTAGGTAAAACTAACATAATAGTCGGTAATATATTTTAGCTACTAATATTGAATTGGTAAGAAATTGGTAGGTAAAGCTTAGTAGAGAAAGGTCTTTACCTACATTTATTGATATTGGTAGGTAAAAGAATCAGTGGATCTACCACGTTATGACTTAAATGATGAGTCATCAGCTGATGTGTTTAATGATGTGTCATCCTACATGGCTGTTGATGTGTCATCCTACATGGCTGTTGACATGATTGTCGTAGTAACACACACGTGGCATATATTAACACCAACACTTGTCATTTAATGGTTGGTTCATGTGTAAACAATAATTTATCCAAAATTTATTTTTAAACAATAATTTAGGCCACATGGCATTATTTATTTTAAATAAATATTAAAAAAAATTGAATATTAACACAAAATTTATTTTTAAACAATTGACAAATATTTATTCAAATAAATATTTATTACACTTTCGAATAGTACACATATTGTTTTCTCACTATTACACAATGACTAAAAATAACATAGACTGTTATTATCTATAAAATTAATATACCAAACTATGAAAGGACCATATCAAAACAATTGTATTCATTATGTTATTCAATCAAATGTATATGTAGTTTACATGAAATTCACACTTAAATATGTACAAACAAATGATGTTTATGTACATCCATATTACAAAAATCAACTTGAAAAAAATTAAACATCGCTTCAACATAATGAACACAAAGCGCGTCTGATGATCCAACAGTCAATACACCGCACGTGAGAAACATGTTTATATTGGTAGACTCCTCTGGCTCTCCTCGACTTCAAAATCATGAAAAAAAATGAATGTATCATTAGTCATCAATTAATAATTAAGCTAAACACATCAAGAAAATATTTTGCAATAGAATTCATACCTGAAGACAAACTAAGCACCGATTGGATATTTCTATGATATCAACAAAAAACTTAATTATAGATAATATGAAATACACAGTGTACTAATAAAAAAATAATGTTTTTTTATTCAAGAAAACTAAGGACATGTGAAAGATTTTATAAAGTTATTATACACAAACCATGTCTACCACTTTCACCCACTCTACT
The DNA here is from genome assembly GCA_030737875.1 of Allium sativum. Taxonomy (NCBI): domain Eukaryota; kingdom Viridiplantae; phylum Streptophyta; class Magnoliopsida; order Asparagales; family Amaryllidaceae; genus Allium; species Allium sativum. The sequence goes on along the minus strand of CM060915.1, from coordinate 938,289,271 downwards.
GCACACCTACACGTTCAAGCTCCAGTTTGTGAGAATCATGATTCTTTGATGACTCCATTTATGAAACTGCAGCTCTGTCATCGATGGTAGTAGGATGCCCAGCAAAAACCTTAAACAAAAAGAAATGTAATATTTATCTATTTCCAAAGCACCTAAATAATACCAAGGGAAAAAAATAATAAGTACCAGATATCAACCTACAATGCTTTATTCTTGAAAAGTGATTCGTACCCATGCTTAAACAAGTTCTGGAACAAAGAACTCTTCGTAATGGTCAGTTTGCACCTGATATGAACATATAATCAATACCTGTAGTTGCAAAAATCAGCACATCAAAGGTTTCCCAAATAACAGGAGATGCCAAATATACAAATATTATTGTAAAAAAATACGAAAAAACTCTCCACATCTTATATTTTATTCGGTTATAATTTGTTTATAATATTAGCAATAATATAAGGAATTTAAAGCATACTGGATATTTTATGAATTCAAGAGAATTTGCATAGCAAATAAGACGGTCGTCATAAAACAAGGATTGCTGCTGTCAAAATGAATGAAATGTTTTTGCACTGTTCTATTTGACTTTCATGGTAAGCAATGTAAAAAAATCTTCTTAATATTTCTTGTAATGATACATTATCAGTTCAATGTAAAACTGTATCTACTAATTAAAGTATTACACAATTGCAGGAAATAACCTGTTTCATTCAGAACTATCCTGAACGTTTTCATTAACCATAACAAGGATTACCCATTTATTGAGATTATTATAAAAGTAGCTCTCCAAAATAATTCCGAAGCTCCATTAATCAAAATTTTAATGGGACTATTAATGAAGAGAGGCTTCCTCGTATGTGAATACAACGAAAGTAAAACCAGCAGCAAAATAAAATGAAAACATTTTATGATTAAAAACAGTTCATGTCCCTTCCTTGCACAGCCACTGGAGCCATACGAATCGGCTGAATAAACTCTATGCTCTTTATAATAAAAAAGATCTTCAGTAGGAGACTAATCAAAATTGAAAACGCATCAGGTATTACTCCATTCCCACTAAAATCACGGCATGATCCTCCACAGTTCGACCTTAGTGAATATCCCCAAAATCTTATAATTTAAAATCTGTTATACGTACCTATTGTAAATCGAAAATAAAGCCTCTTGTTTTGCAGACGATTTGCTCATGATCGGTTGGAGATTTGGGATATAGTTCAACTTTGAGATGCTAGAAATTGGGTTCAATTAAGCCTGAAAACCAAAAACCCTGATAGCTTGATCCTTGTAGATCAAGCAAAACTGCCAGTTCCAATTGCGATTCATTGAAGGATGGTTCTAGGATCGAAGGGGAGAATCATCAAGCGCCAGATCTAATCTAATGTAGTAATTTGAGGAGATGAAATGAAACCTTCAAAAGTTTGCCTTTGTAATGATTGAAACAAAAATAGACGAAAGATCTGACTGGAACTATGGCATAATTGAGCACTTTGAGATGAGGCATATCAATGATTATAGCAATACGCTGATCTCAATTATCGATGAAATTTATTTATTCGAAAAAAATATATCAGATGAGAATGAACGAGAGAGGAAAGAGAGCTTGAAGGAAAACGTCAAAGAGAAGATTCTTCTCCTACGGTTGATTAACTAATCAATTAGTTTCTGATCTTTATTTGAAGAGGAGAGAGAAGTTTAATAATCGATGAAATTTTGATTGCCTGATAGATTAGTAAAGATTTATTACTTATCATATATAAAAGAGGGAGAGAGAAGTTTAATAATTGATGAAAAGTTTAATAATTGATGAAATTTTGATTGCCTGGCAGATTAGTAAAGATTTATTACTTATCATATATAAAAGAGGGAGAGAGAAGTTTAATAATTGATGAAATTTTGATTGCTTTGTAGATTAGTAAAGATTTATTGTTTATCATATATAAGATTAGTAAAGATTAATTAATCAATTAGTAGATTAGTAAAGATTTATTTGAAGAGGGAGAGACAATAAATATTTACTCATCATATATAAGAGTGACAATGTTTTAAAAAACAGCTTCATAAATACTTTAAATACAAAGGAAATAATTGGAATATTCCCCTTTTTTGATGCAAGAATATTCCCTTTTTTGAATACTAAAAATTTTGTATTTAAAATGTCAGCTCTTAAAAAGAAAAAGAAAAAGAAAATCTTAGTACCACAATATTAAAAAAAATCCTATATTTGAATGAAAAAGAAAAAAAATCCTATATTCGAAAGAAAAAGGAAAAAAAATCCTATATTTGGAATATTTAAAGTCATGAGTTGAAATCTAAGCTCTTTAAAAGAAATTGAAAAAATTCCCATATTTGAAAGAAAAGAAAAATTCTTAGCACCAAAAAATGATATATATATATACCCTTTAAGTGCATATTGTTTATGTTTTTTCACACAAAAATAAGTCTAATATTATTTTGTCTAACATTCCATTTTATAAATTGTATTTTCGTTATTAGAAAAGATTCCTAATTAATCATCAATGAGGTAGAAATTGTAAAAATTTATTTTAAGCATAAGTTGTCATCAAGATTATTAGTATTTATTTATAGTGGCAGTTTTTGTGGTTTATACTGTGGTCAATCAAAAGAGACTATGTGGATTGAGACCACAAAAGAGATCATGTGGATTGAGATTTGTACCGTTAGATTTGATTTAAAATAAGTGGTTAAAATTATAGCCGAAGAGAATGGTATCTATTGCGCCTCTATAGTAAACTACAGAAAATATGTTTTAGACATTTCAGATGATGACATATTAGTGTGAAATTTTGAAACATTTTAGAAAAGTTTAAAGTTAAAACTTTTGCAGTCAATTGTTTGGAAAATAAAAATAAAAATATATGATAAGTTATTAATGAATGATTATTTAATATTAACTATTTACAATTTAATTATTGTTTATCAATTCATTGATTGTTAATTATTTCATGTTTCAAAATAATTATTAATAGTTAATAAAGAAATGATTTTACAAAAAAACATTGCTAGGATATGTAAACGAAATCTTCAATTCAAAAAAATTGCTAGAATATAGGTTTTTGACACATCACCACACAACTCAGCATTATTTTTAATGAAAATTTAAAATGATATGAAAAAAATGTAGGGGTTAATCCCAAAAAAAACATCTCCTTATTTATATGTGTAGATAATACATTTTACCTACCTATAATTATTGGTAGATAACCATCTTTCAGCAATTTTATTACATTGACAATATTTACCTACCAATAAATTTTAACATTAAATATTGGTAGATAAAGATTCTCTTTACCTACCCATATTTATTGGTAGGTAAAATATTGGTAGGTAAATGTCAAATTTCTTGTAGTTTTTGTTGATTGAAATCCCACACAGGTATTGGGATGATATTTGACGTACACTAATCCCAATTGTTTAGTTGTATGTCAATCGATTGGTTGACAAACTATTGTAAGCATTAATTATTTATATTTAATGCTTATGCAGTTGTGTAGTGCACTCTGGATGATGGTTGATTGTTTATCATTGTTGTTGTATACATATGATGTATGAAAACCATATAAATAATATTATATGGTTATTGACTGTGTCTGATTCCAATTCAGAAAATAACGGATATTTTAAAATAAAGAAAATTTTAAAATAACGAATATTTTAAAATAATATTTAGCAATGGATTAAAATGTGAATTTGATGTCCGATTTTGGATGGACACGAAAACATTGAAATATATTAAGCCGTGTTGATTAGATTTGCGCCATTTTGAGGCGAAAGATATTTATATTGATTTAATCCATTTTTATAATAAATATCGAAAAGGAAATTATTTCAAAATCATATATTTTGAAAATATTATCATTTACATTATAATGATATAAAATCTTCAATTTTGGTTTAAAATTGAAAAGGAAGTTGTAATTGTTTTTAAAACGAATTTATAAAATACGTTTGAACGATATACATATATATATATATATATATATATATATATATACAATGGTTTGATTAGAACGCGCCGCGCCGCGACCGTTCGCGAATTTCAACCATTGACTTCGAGTTGACATTACGGGAGATCCGGCCGTCGGATTCTTCTAAAAACGGAACGTGTGGGTTTGTATCGAAAAGAGCTTTCTACGAATATAAGAGATATAAAATCTAATGGTTGGGTTTGGAATTATTTCCAAATAAAATTTGGAAAAGATGGCTGTAAGTGCAGTTCGATGGCCGTTTATGGAAATCAACTGAAAGGACCTTAATAAAATTATTTAAAATATTAATAATTTGTGTAAAATCATAATAAATGATTAGGAAAGAATTTGGATGAAAAATTTCATGTTTTTAAAGATAAAAATATATTTTTATCAAAATGAACTAGTTATTAACTAGATTTGAAATCCAATAATTTTAAAATAAAATAAATTGGATTTGTGAACAGTTTTAATATAGCCAGAATGTCCAATATTTGAATTGCAATGGATTTGAATGGAGATCATCTTCGAAATATTTCGATATTGGATTTCGTGATTATACAATATTGTTATGGGAATTTTGAAGATATATATATATATATATCGTTATTCCCAAAATGATATTTGTTGGTTTCAGAATTTGATATTGAATAAAGCTGATATAACTCCCATTCAGAACCATGTATTTGATATCAAATTGGATTTTGGGTTTGTCGTGAACGGTGTCTTAAATAACACTTTTCTTAAACCTAGTTGAGGAAAGAATAAATCTTTTAATTAAGATTTAGTGAAGTTTTCCAGTTAATTAATATTGAATTGGAATTGAATAAAAGAAATTTTGGGTTTGTCGTGAATGGTGTTTTCAATAACACTGTTCATAAACCCCATGTGAAAAGAATAAATCTTTTAATTAAGATTATTAGTGTTTCTAGTTATATTTAGTAACTGGAATAAAGTGGAATGTGAATCGGGTTTATTGTGAACTGTGTTTTAACAACATTCGTTCTTTAACCCAATTACAGTGAAATGTGATTTGGAATTTATAAATCTTTTTATTAAGATTTAATGGAAATTTTCCAAAGTAAAGTTTTCCAATTCAATATATTAAATTGGAATTGAATGGAATTCGATTTGGTAATAATCTAAGTGAGCTTCTGTGGAGGATGACTGTTAATATATATAGAATTTAAAAGGCTTTGTCATTATTCCATTTATGTTATTAGTCGGATACAAAAATTGATATCGATTATATATTGATATGTTTTCTGTGAAATTTCAATAATTAATGGAATGTGATTTTGGTTTTATCATGAACTGTGTTTTAAATGACATTAGTTCTTTAACCCGGTTAAAGATAGGATTACATGTCTAACATTGTATTTCGAACTGTATTGTTGGTCTCTGCTAAATATATATCTGTTTGGTGGCGGAGAATTTATTTTCTTGCTTAACACCCTTCTCTAAGACGTACGAGCTCAGGAGTTATATATCGACAGAAATCAATGGTACAGTGTAGATTGTCGATGCGACATGTTTGATTTCCCAAAGTTAAACAATCATTAATATTGATTTTTGGGAAGATTAAAACTAAGTGGAGTTTTAATGAATATTTAATTAGATTGAAATGAGAATGTGATAATTTAAATTATCAAATTCGGGAAATGACAGAGAATGGAGTACCACCAGTTTTACTCCAAGTGAAGTTAAACCTTTAATTATATTTGAACGGGACATAGTGATTAATTTTACCAATAACAATGTGGTGTCATTTATGGAGTATTACTAGTTTTGCTCCATGGGATGAATAGGTTGGGATTGGGAAATTAAACAAATGATTACTTCGGTAAGGTGTGGTAATCCCGACTAGTTTGGGTAAACCTTAATTTGGTTTGAATTGATATCCAAAGGAAGACTAAAGAATAAATTTAAAGAATTTATCTTTGATAAAATTAATGGGAACTTTTCCCAAAGTATAAGAATATTTGAACAAAAGGATATTCTGGATTGGAATGAGGCGTATGTTGTGTTTTTACTTGTTTATTATATACGCGAGTTATTCGGAAAGGTCGGGTTTATACCCATAATGAATAATTAATTCGACGAGATTTCTTCGATGAAGACGGTGGTTGAAGACCGGAGTTATTCACATCATTTGGATGATTACCGATGTCTTGATGGGGCGGTACACCCAAGACAAGGTATAAGTGGTGATCGCCCAAACATACTTGGAAATCGACCGGATATGCGAAGACCTCTCTCCTGTATTACACATATGGGACGAGGAATAAGGTGCCTCCGGTTTCATTCAGATCCAGAACGAACTATTAAATGGATGTGTGTCTGGCATTGGATTTTATTCTGCGTTGATTGATCCCTATTAAATATATATATCTGTTTGGTGGCGGAGAGTTTATTCTCTTGCTTAACTCCCTTCTCTGGGACGTACGAGCTAAGAGGTTATATATCGATAGACATCACTCGCATGGAGTGAATGGCCTGTGTGGCATGATGAGATGCAAATGATCAAGGCTTCTGTTGAAAAGCAGAGTCTTGTGGTTGATGATCAAAGCACGACTTTAATATAGCATAGCTTTGTGTATAGTGTTAATTCGCGAGCCTCACACCCCAGTGTGATCCAAAAATGCGAGGGGACTTCAGGGAGGACATGCATTTCCTTCTAGCTAGGAGTGGTGTCATGGTATGGAGCCCAGACATTTTTTACTTATGTGGATGATGGATAGCGAGACCCTCGGTTATATCGGCCACAACGGGGCCGATGGATGACATGGTCGATATACTGACCAGATTTACACCCCATGGGGCGTGGAAACGTATTGTTCTGATATTATAATCCACCTTACACTTCAATGGACCGGCCCTGACAATCCAAGGATCACTCGAGCTTTGATCCTGAGACATGGGCTAGAGCGTCTCGAAGCGGTAAGGACGGTCCCTTGCCTTTGTTCACAAATGGAAATCCAACTTCCAATACGTGACATTTCAGTTTTAATTGTAGAGCCTAGTATGGCGACATGAGATATGATATCCATACCGTCTATGATTGATACATATATATTTGAGACGACCCGAACTTCCCCGGTAAGGAAAGCCCAGATTGACTTGAGGACAAGCCACATCGGAACGCAAACAGATGAACACTTCATTGTATATTACAACAATTCCATCAGAATGCAAGAATATACTGAGTATGAATAAATATTACACAGAAAATATCAGAGATTTAAATTACATTTAAATACATCACGGCGGAAAAAAAATACAAAACACAAGTGAAAGTAATACACAGATACAGAGATTTCCGAGTATCGTTCCAGTTGTAAATCAGGATCCTGTGAATATAAATCTGCAAAACCAAAACTACTAGCTGCCCATGTCAAAATAAGGGCACCCAGAGTTTAGGATAAAACAATAAACTCCAGGTCATTCGTGTGACTGGTGTGAGAACTAAAATAGCTATTTATCTTTATTTTAAAGTTAGGTAAATCAAGGGACCACGCCATATAACACGGAACGGGTTTCCTCCTAAGAATACCAGTGCATAAAACAACAGCGCAATGCTAATTAAAGAAAAATGAAGCTATTATAAGACCCAGGTCCCATCACATAATGCAACGCAAGCCGGTGGATAGGGTTTTTACCTTATAATACCCAAAGAATACTTGATACGCTAAAAATAAATCATTTGATACTATTATAAGTGCATAGTGTATAAAACAATTTCAATCGTAAGTATCAATCATAGACGGCATAAGTGCCTCATACCACTATGTCGCCATATATAGGTATACAATCAAAACCGCAAAGTCACGTATTAGAAGTTGGATTTCCATCTGTGAACCGAGGCAAGGGATCGTCCTCTACCGATTCGAGACTATCTAGCCCGAGCCTCAGGATCAGAGCTCGAGTGACCCTTGGAGTGACGGGGCCGGTCCACCGATGTGGATTAAAATGCCTGAACACTGCATTTCCCCGCCCTTTGGGGCGTAAATGAGTCCTATGACTCCATTGGCTCCACATAGTCACCAATACATCCGAGGCGCCTGGCAACAGCAATAACCACACAAGTGAAAATAATATAAATGTCAGGGTTGGTAGGTCACTGATACCACCCTAGCTAGAAAGAAACGCATGTCCTCCCTGAGGTACTCTCCCGTTTCTGGTTCATAACCGGGGTGTGAGGCTCGCGAATCAACGCTACACAAAGCTATGCCACATAGGCCGTGCTTTGATCATCAACCATAAAACTTAGCTTTTCAACAAAAGCCTTGATCATTTGCCACTTAGGCATGCCACACAGGCAATTCACTCCATGTGATTGATATCCACCAATATATAACCTCTAAGCTCGTACGTCTCAGAGAAGGGCGTTAAGCAAGAGAATAAATTCTCCGCCGCCAAACAGATATATATTTAATAGAAATCAATCACACAGAATAAAATCCAATGTCAGACACACAATCCATTTACTAGTTCGTTCTGGGTCTGAACGAAACCGGAGGCACCTTGTACCTCGCATATCCATCGATCTCCAAGTACATCTGGACGATCACCAACTGATTCCCTCCTCTTGGGTGTACAGCCCAATCAAGATCATCTGTAATCACCCAAACGATGTGAAGACCTCCGATCTTCGACCACCGTCTTCATCCTCGACACATCGTCGAATCAGTTATTCAGAATGGGTTAAACCCGGTCTTTCTGAATAACTCGCGTATATAATAAACAAGTGTTACACAAACACAACATACGCCTCATTCCAATTCAGAACATTCTTCTATTCAAATATTCTTATACTTAGGGAAAGGTTCCCATTAATTTTATCAAAGATAAATTCTTTAAATTTATTCTTTAATCTTCTTTTGAATATCAATTCGAATTAGTCGGGATTAGCGAACCACACCGCAGTAATCATTTATTTTATTTCCCAATCCCAACCTATTCATCCCATGAAATAAAACTGGTCATACTTCATATCTAACACCACGGTGTTATCGGTAAATTTAATTACCATTTCACGTTCAAATCTAATTAAAGATTTAACTATCGCCTGGAGCAAAACTGGTGATACTCCATTCTCGATCACTTCAATCTAATTAAAGATTCATTAAAACTCCACTTAGTTTTAATCTTCCCAAAAATCAATATCCTGTCTTTAACTGGGTTAAAGAATCAATGTCATCTAAAACACGGTTCACGATAAACCCAAAATTAAATTCCATTAATTATCGGGTTAAAGAATAAGTGTTATTTAAAACACCATTCACAATAAACCCAAAAATCAATTCCAATTCAATTCCAATTAAATATCATTTAATTGGTATACTTCATTAAAGCTAAATAAAAAGATTTAATCTTTTTCTCATCCGGGTTTAAGAACAGTGTTAATGAAGACACCATTCACGACAAACCCAAATCACATTTGATATTAAATACAAGGCTCTGAATAGAAAATATATCGGCTTATATTCAATATCAAATTCTACGACCAACAAATATCGTATTGGAAATAACGATATAAATATATCTTACAAATTTCCATGACACTATCTGTATAATCACGAAATCCAAAATCGAAATATTCCAAAGACAATTTCGATTCAAATCCATTTCCACTTTATATATTGGAAATTCTGGTTATTTTAAAAACCATTTCAAATCGACTTTATTTATTTTAAAAACATAAGGGATTATAATTCTAGTTCAAAACTAGTTCATCTCGATAAAAATCTATTTTTATCTTTTCAAATTTGGAATTTTTCATCTCAATTCTTCACAAATCATTTCTTATGATTTTACACAAATTATTGATATTTTTAATAATTTTATCAAGGCGCATACAGTCGATTTCCACCAATGGCCATCGAACTGCACTTACAGCGACCTTTTCCAAATTTGGTTTGGACATAACTCCAAATCCAACCATTAGATTTCTAATTTATAATATTCGTTAGAAAGCTATTTTCGATACAAACCCAACGCTTCTAGTTTTAGGAGAATCCGACGGTCGGATCTCCCGAAATATCCATTCGAAGTCAATGGTCGAAATTCGCGAACTGCCACGGCGCGACGCGTTCTATTCAGGCCATTTAATATATAATATATATATATATATATTATGTAGATTTCATCGATTTCCTTTTAAAACGTATTTTATAAATCATTTTAAATTCGTTTTCAAAACGATTTCAATTTCATATTCAATTTCTAGTCAAAATTGAATATTCCATATCATTAATCTATAAATGATAATATTTTCAAAATGTTATATTTTGAAATCACTTCCTTTTCTATATTCATTATAAAAATGAATAAAATCGAAATAAATATCGTTCACATCAAAATGGCGTCAATCTAATCAACACCGCTTTTATTCAACACATGAATGTTTTCTTCTATTCAACACATGAATATTTATTTTATTCAACACATTAATATTTTATTTATTCAACACATGAATATTTATTTTATTCAACACATGAATATTTTCTTTATTCAACACATGAATATTTTCCTTTATTCAACACATGAATTTTATTCTATTCAACACATGAATTTTTATTTATAATATTCCTTATTTTCCAAATTGGAATGAGGCCCAATCAATTACCATATAATGTTAATTATATGGATTCCATACAACACATGTATATAATAACAACGATAAATAATCAACCATCATCCAGAGTGCATTCTACACTGGATAAGCATCAAATATAAATATTCAACGCTTATAACAGCCTGTCAATCAATCGATCGACATACAGCTAATTATTGGGATTAGTGTATGTCCAATTTCATCCCAACACCCATGTGGGGTTTCAAACAATCAAACACAGATTTTATTTGTGCAGTTGGGCAATGTGTAAAATTTATCGTCACAATCAATATCAGTCAAATCGGTGTACATAAACAAATCGTTCGATTTGTAAATGAATATTTATTTTATTTCAACACATGAATATATATTTTATTTCAACACATGAATATATATATTTGATTTCAACACACGAATATATATTTTATTTCAACACATGAATATATATTTTATTTCAACACATGAATATATATTTTTCACATCACAATCAACAGTCAAATTTCACAACACAAACAATCACACAAGTCGTCCATGGTCTGTGGACAACGGGTGTCGGGTGCTGCTAAGCACCATCTGCATCCTAGTATATATTTCAACTAAAAAATAAATAAAATTGAGGAGTTCTCACCGAGAAGCTAAACCAAACGCCGTGACTCTTCATATGTAGAAAAACTTGCTGTGTCCACCTTTTGTCACTTTCATTACCCGTATTCACTACATACATAAAAATCACATTTTATATTGTTACTATATAGATAAAAATTCTATTTTTATACTGCTACTATATAGATAAAAAATCTATTTCTATAACGGTGTTCATATAGTAAAAATCATATTTTTCTCTCGCCGTTCTCTATATAAAAACAACATTTTTATATATAAAGGTCATATTTTTATATCTTTGCTACATATGTAAAAATCACTCCTTTACACCGCTACTTCCATGATAAAAATTATATTTTTATCTTGCTGGTAATATAATAAAAATTATATTTTTATTACTCTACATAAATAAAAATCATATTTTTATTCTTTACATCATATAAAAATTATATTTTTATTCTCTACATCATATAAAAATTATATTTTTATTCTCTACATCATACGTGTAAAAATCCAATCTTTATTCTTGACATTCATATGATAAAAATTATATTTTTATCCACTAAAAATCGTATTTTTACATAACTAAAAATCGATCCTTTTTATAGCTAAAGATCTAACCTTTTCTATGATGAAAATCATATTCTTACTTGCTATATATATTTTAAAAATCCCATTTTTAAATCAAATCTATTTATTTTAAAACTAAAAATAGAATAAATGTTAAAAATAAATAGAAAACTCACTGTTATCGGTCATAGGAGTTGGAGGAGAGGCAGCAGGTGGTCACGGCTTTGCTGCGGTGGTTGGAGGCAGCCGCGGGGTCCGGTTCAGCAAAGAAAGAGGGCGTGACGCTGCTGCGTGGTCCAGTGGGTGGCGCAAGAGGCCTCGTCAGGCGGTAGTGGAGCTCGGTGGGCCGACGGTGCTGACATGGGGGAGGGCGCAGGCGGTTCTGGGTTTGGGGGGGAGGGGGTTTGGTTTCTCGCGCGTCGAAGAAGGAAGTAGGAGGAGGGAGAGGTGGCGTTGAAGGAGGGGGGTGCGACGGAGATGGGAGGGGCGGCAGGCGGACGTGCGGTGGCGGAGGGCATCGAGATTGGTGGGGTTTTTTTTCCAGAGAACGACGGGTTTTTGATTTGGGGGTTGGCTTTACGAGGGAGGGTACGGGGAGTTTATATAATTATTTATTTTCTTTACATTTTTTGAACTTTCAAAAAGCAACTTTTTGTTTCGGACTCGAAATCGAACCCACCGACTGTCGTCCCAAGCTAATTACCCCCATTTCCAGCACAATGAGATATGTCTCATATGCCAATTCGGCTCTTATGTTCAGTTTTTCTTTAAATTACAATATAAATCCTTATATTAAATTTTAAACGTACATTTCAAATTAGCGGGGCCACATACTGACTTTAAAAATTCCAGAAAAATTATTTCTAGCTTCGTATTGACGATAAGGTCCTAACAAAACTAATTTCATCGAATTCTGAGACCGTTTGAAAAGTGGCCATTTTCCAGTCGATTAAAATCAACTTAAACTGGTCAAAGGCGTTTTCCTTTGCCACGCTCACATATTGATTCAGAAAATTACGAAATTCGAAACCTAGCAATAACTTGAAATCATGGATTCAACAAAAGTGGTTTCGTCGAAAACCGAGGTCGTTTGAAAATTTCCATTTTTAAGGGCCAGAATTCCACAGCGACAATTCTGGATTTTCAACTGGGCATAACTTTTGATTCCCGCTATGAAATTTCGATTTTTCGGACTCGTTGGAAAGATATTCTCAAATAGATTCAAATATTTTTGGTTTCGTTAAAATCTGGTTTATTTTGAGTCATGTACATTCATTTGAAATTTGAAATCGAATTTTCAAACTACCGCGCCATTTTCAATTCCTTTTATAATTAAAATAAATATTTATATTCTAACGACGACGCAAATAAATATATTCATTCTATTTCTATTCAAAAGAGATTTCTCTTCGCTATTATTTAAAATAATTCATTTTAAATAATTTAAATTCATCAAAATTGCCAAAATAAAAATTTTAAATTGGCTCGGATTTTCGGGTTATTACAATCTCCCCCACTTAAAACTTTTCGTCCCCGAAAAGGAACAAACCCGAAAGTTGTTTAACAAATCAACTCAACTTCCATAATTTTTTTATGGCTTAAGTTCTTCAACTTTTCAGTTTCTAAGAACTTTTCAATTTTTTCAAAAATTTGGCTAACATCCTAAATTTTCGAATTTTTTTGCCATAACCTCCCCTGCACTGGGAGCTTCGGGATATTTCAAATAGCCTCCCATGGCCCTCACCAATCCAAAAAGAAAAAGAAACAGCCAAGCGGCTAGCTAATCGGCTCATAAAATCAACAAAAACCCAATAAATTTGTAAACATGTACCTATTTTTCGAGCAAACAATTTTATTCTTCTGCTCTAGGCTTCTTGCAATGACCTGTTCAATGTAAGTACATGTACATGCATGTATATGCGATAAATTTTCAATACAATTCACTATTTGATACAATTTGTCTAAATGGTTCAAATTTTAATTAATCAACCAATAATCAAACAACACAATCAGCAATCAATTAGTTGATTATCATTTCAAACACATAATTTTGTTATATAGTCAAAAATCACATTTTTGGTGCCAAATCACAACAATATATTCTAACTATATTTTGGTTCTCACACCATTCTAGTTGGAAATATATAGATATCCCACTTTCGAAACTTGAAAACAGACTACTGATGCCGTACGTCATCAGTAGAATCATGCCCGGGCGACTAGAATGTGATTCTATATCTATCCAGTATATTAAAACTTCGAATACCCGTGGATCAGACATATATGCAAAATCTTTATATTCTTGATTGTCCAATTCAATATAGGAATAATATTCAAATACGAAGAATTGATTTGAATTTTCAAAACAAAAATTATTTTCATTTTAAAAATATACTCTTCACACTCGTTCTAGGATACTACTGATCCCATCTCTAACGAGTCATTCTTATTGGATATTACTAATCCAATCTCTGATGAATCCTTTCGTATGGTTCTAATGTGCCTTGTTCTTCAAGCTCTGTAAACCAAAGCTCTGATACCAACTGAGACGACCCGAACTTCCCCGGTATGGAAAGCCCGGATTGACTTGAGGACAAGCCACATCGGAACGTAAACAGATGAACATTTCATTGTATATTACAACAATTCCATCAGAATGCAAGTATATACAGAGAGTATAATAAATATTACACAGAAAATAACAGAGATTTAAATTACATTTAAATACATCGCAGCAGAAAATAATACAAAACACAACTGAAAGTAATACACGGATACAGAGCTTTTCGAGTATCGTTCCAGCTGTAAATCAGGATCCCGTGAATATAAATCTGAAAAACCAAAACTACTAGTTGCCCATGTCAAAATAAGGGCACCCAGAGTTTAGGTTAAAACAATAAACTCTAGGTCAGTCATGTGACTGGTGTGAGAACTAAAAAAGCTATTTATCTTTATTTTAAAGTTAGGTAAATCAAGGGACCACGCCGTATAACACGGACCGGGTTTCCTCCCAAGAATACCAGTGCATAAAACAACAGCGTAATGCTAATTAAAGAAAAATGAAGCTATTATAAGACCCAGATCCCATCACACAATGCAACGCAAGCCGGAGGATAGGGTTTTTACCTTATAATAGCCAAAGAATGCTTGAGACACTAAAAACAAATCATTTGATACTATTATAAGTGCATAGTGTATAAAACAATTTCAATCATAAGTATCAATCATTGAAGGCATAAGTGCCCTATACCACTATCTCGCCATATATAGGTATACAATCAACACCGCAAAGTCACGTATTAGAAGTTGGATTTCCATTGTGAACCGAGGCAAGGGATCGTCCTCAACCGATTCGAGACTGTCTAGCCTGAGCCTCATGATCAGAGCTCAAGTGACCCTTGGAGCGACGGGGCCGGTCCACCGATGTGGATTAAAATGCCTGAACACTGCGTTTCCCCGCCCTTTGGGGCGCAAATGATTCCTATGACTCCATCGGCTCCACATAGTCACCGATATATCCGAGGTGCCTCGCAACAGCAACAACCACACAGGTGAAAATAATATAAATGTCAGGGCTGGTAGGTCACTGACACCACCCTAGCTAGAAAGAAACGCATGTCCTCCCTGAGGTCCTCTCCCGTTTCTGGTTCACAACCGGGGTGTGAGGCTCGGGAATCAACGCTACACAAAGCTATGCCACACAGGCCATGCTTTGATCATCAACCACAAGACTTAGCTTTTCAACAAAAGCCTTGATCATTTGCCACTTAGGCATGCCACACAGGCAATTCACTCCATGTGATTGATATCCACCAATATATAACCTCTAAGCTCATACGTCTCAGAGAAGGGCGTTAAGCAAGAGAATAAATTCTCCGCCGCCAAACAGATATATATTTAATAGAAATCAATCACATAGAATAAAATCCAATGTCAGACACACAATCCATTTACAAGTTTGTTCTGGGTCTGAACGAAACCGGAGGCACCTTGTACCTCGCATATCCATCGATCTCCAAGTACATCTGGACGATCACCAACTGATTCCCTCCTCTTGGGTGTACAACCCAATCAAGATCATCAGTAATCACCCAAACGATGTGAAGACCTCCGGTCTTCGACCACCATCTTCATCCTCGACACATCGTCGAATCAATTATTCAGAATGGGTTAAACCCAGTCTTTCTGAATAACTCGCATATATAATAAACAAGTGTTACACAAACACAACATACGCCTCATTCCAATTTAGAATATTCTTTTATTCAAATATTCTTATACTTTGGGAAAGGTTCCCATTAATTTTATCAAAGATAAATTCTTTAAATTTATTCTTTAATCTTCTTTGAATATCAATTCAAATTAGTCGGGATTAGCGAACCACACCGCAGTAATCATTTATTTTATTTCCCATTCCCAACCAATTCATCCCATGAAGTAAAACTGGTCATACTTCATAGCTAACACCACGGTGTTATCGGTAAATTTAATTACCATTTCACGTTCAAATCTAATTAAAGATTTAACTATCGCCTGGAGCAAAACTGGTGATACTCCATTCTCGATCACTTCAATCTAAATAAAGATTCATTAAAACTCCACTTAGTTTTAATCTTCCCAAAAATCAATATCCTAACTTTAACTAGGTTAAAGAATCAATGTCATCTAAAACACGGTTCACGATAAAACCAAAATTACATTCCATTAATTATCGGGTTAAAGAACAAGTGTTATTTAAAACACTGTTCATGATGAACCCAAAAATCAATTCCAATTCAATTCCAATTAAATATCATTTAATTGGTATACTTCATTAAATCTAACTAAAAATATTTAATCTTTTTCTCATTTGGGTTTAAGAACAGTGTTAATGAAGACACCATTCACGACAAACCCAAATCACATTTGATATTAAATACAGGGCTCTGAATAGAAAATATATCAGCTTGTATTCAATATCAAATTCTACGACCGACAAATATCGTATTGGAAATAACGATATAAATATATCTTTCAAATTTCCGTGACACCATTTGTATAATCACGAAATCCAACATCCAAATATTCCAAAGACAATTCAAAACCATTTCAAATCCACTTTATTTATTTTAAAAATAAATGGGATTATAATTCTAGTTCAAAACTAGTTTATCTCGATAAAAATCTATTTTTATCTTTTCAAATATGGAATTTTTCAACCCAATTTTTCACAAATCATTTCTTATGATTTTACACAAATTATTAATATTTTTAATAATTATTTCAAGGCCCATACAGTCGATTTCCACCAATGGCCATCGAACTGCACTTACAACGGCCTTTTCCAAATTTGATTTGGACATAATTCCAAACCCAACCGTTAGATTTCTAATTTCTAATATTCGTTAGAAATCTCTTTTCGATACGAACGCAACGCTTCCGGTTTTAGGAGAATCCGACGGTCGGATCTCCCGCAATATCCATTCGAAGTCAATGGTCGAAATTCGCGAACGACCGCGGTGCGACGCGTTCTATTCAGGCCATTTAATATATATAATATATATTATATATATTTCGTCGATTTCCTTTTAAAACATATTTTATAAATCGTTTTAAATTCGTTTTCAAAACGATTTCAATTTCATATTCAATTTCTAGTCAAAATTGAATATTCCATATCATAAATCTATAAATGATAATATTTTCAAAACGTTATATTTTGAAATCACTTCCTTTTCTATATTCATTATAAAAATGAATAAAATCGATATAAATATCGTTCACGTCAAAATGGCGTCAATCTAATCAACACAGCTTTTATTCAACACATGAATGTTTTCTTCTATTGAACACATGAATATTTATTTTATTCAACACATTAATATTTTCTTTATTCAACACATGAATATTTATTTTATTCAACACATGAATATTTTCATTATTCAACACATGAATTTTATTCTATTCAACACATGAATTTTTATTTATAATATTCCTTATTTTACAAATTGGAAGGAGGCCCAATCAATTACCATATAATGTTAATTATATGGATTCCATACAACACATGTATATAATAGCAACAATAAATAATCAACCATCATCCAGAGTGCATTCTACACTGTATAATCATCAAATATAAATATTCAACGCTTATAACAGCCTGTCAATCAATCGATCGATATACAACTAATTATTGGGATTAGTGTATGTCCAATTTCATCCCAACACCCGTGTGGGGTTTCAAACAATCAAACACAGATTTTATTTGTGCAGTTGGGCAATGTGTAAAATTTATCGTCCCAATCAATATTAGTCAAATCGGTGTACATAAACAAATCGTTCGATTTGTAAATGAATATTTATTTTATTTCAACACATGAATATATATTTTATTTCAACACATGAATATATATTTGATTTCAACACATGAATATATATTTTATTTCAACACAAGAATATATATTTTATTTCAACACATGAATATATATTTTATTTCAACACATGAATATATATTTTTCACATCACAATCAACAGTCAAATTTCACAACACAAACAATCACACAAGTCGTCCATGGTCTGTGGACAACAGGTGTCGGGTGCTGCTAAGCACCGTCTGCATCCTAGTATATATTTCAACCAGAAAATAAATAAAAGTGAGGAGTTCTCACCGAGAAACTAAACCAAACGCCGCGACTCTTCATTTGTAGAAAATCTTGCCGTGTCCGCCTTTTGTCACTTTCATTGCCCGTATTCACTACATATATAAAAATCACATTTTTATATTGTTACTATATAGATAAAAAATCTATTTTTATACTGCTACTATATAGATAAAAATTCTATTTCTATAACGGTGTTCATATAGTAAAAATTAAAATTTTCTCTCGTCGTTCTCTATATAAAAATCACATTTTTATATATAAAGGGCGTAATTTTATATCTCTGCTACATATGTAAAAATCACTCCTTTACACCGCTACTTCCATGATAAAAATTATATTTTTATCTTGCTAGTAATATAATAAAAATTATATTTTTATTACTCTACATTAATAAAAATCATATTTTTAATCTTCCTATCATATAAAAATCATATTTTTATTCTTTACATCATATAAAAATTATATATTTATTCTCTACATCATATAAAAATTATATTTTTATTCTCTACATCATATGTGTAAAAATACTATTTTATTCTTGACATTCATACGATAAAAATTATATTTTTATCCACTAAAAATCGTATTTTTACATAACTAAAAATCGATCCTTTTTATAGCAAAAGATCTAACCTTTTCTATGATGAAAATCATATTCTTACTTGCTATATATATTTTAAAAATCCCATTTTAAAATCAAATCTATTTATTTTAAAACTAAAAATAGAATAAATGTTAAAAATAAATAGAAAACTCACTGTTATCGGGCATAGGAGTTGGAGGAGAGGCGGCAGGTGGTCACGGCTTTGCTGCGGTGGTTGGGGCAGCCGCGGGGTCCGGTTCAGCAAAGAAAGAGGGCGTGACGCTGCTGCGTGGTCCAGTGGGTGGCGCAGGATGCCTCGTCAGGCGGTGGTGGAGCTCGGTGGGCCGGCGGTGCTAACATGGGGGAGGGCGCATGCGGTTCTGGGTTTGGGGGTGGTTTGGTTTCTCGCGCGTCGAAGAAGGAAGGAGGAGAGAGAGGTGGCATTGAAGGAGGGGGTGCGGCGGAAATGGGAGGGGCGGCAGGCGGACGTGTGGTGGCGGGTGGCATCGAGATTGGTGGGGTTTTTTTTTTCCAGAGAACGACGGGTTTTTTATTTGGGGGTTGACTTTGTGAGGGAGGGTACAGGGGAGTTTATAAAATTATTTATTTTCTTTATATTTTTTTAACTTTCAAAAAGCAACTTTTTGTTTCGGACTCGAAATCGAACCCACCGACTGTCGTCCCCAGCTAATTACCCCCTTGTCCAACACAATGAGATATGTTTCATAAGCCAATTCGGCTCTTATGTTCAGTTTTTCTTTAAATTACAATATAAATCCTTATATTAAATTTTAAATGAACATTCCAAATTACCGGGGCCACATACTGACTATAAAAATTCCAGAAAAATTATTTCTAGCTTCGTATTGACGATATGGTCCTAACAAATCTAATTTCATCGAATTCTGAGAGCGTTTGAAAAATGGTCATTTTCCAGTCAATTAAAATCAACTGAAACTAGTCAAACACGTTTTCCTTTGCCACACTCACATATTGATTCAGAAAATTACGAAATTTGAAGCCTAGCTATAACTTGACATCACAGTTTCAACAAAAGTGGTTTCGTCGAAAACCGAGGTCGTTTGCAAAATTTCCATTTTTAAGGGCCAGAATTCCACAACGACTATTCTGGATTTTCAACTGGGCATTACTTTTGATTCCCGCTATGAAATTTCGATTTTTCGGACTCGTTGGAAAGATATTCTCAAATAGATTCAAATATTTTTAGTTCCGCTAAAATCCGGTTTATTTTGAATCATGTACATTCATTTGAAATTTGAAATTGAATTTTCAAACTACCGCGCCATTTTCAATTCCTTTTATAATTAAAATAAATATTTATATTCTAACGATGACATAAATAAATATATTCATTCTATTTCTATTCAAAATAGATTTCTAGTCGCTATTATTTAAAATAATTCATTTTAAATAATCTAAAATTCATCGAAATTGCCAAAATAAAAATTTTAAATTGGCTCGGATTTTCGAGTTATTACAATATTTGAAGTTGGTTTTGACACTATACACTTATTACAGTATCAAATGATTTGCTTTAACCGTACGAAGCATGTTTGGCTACTATAAGGGAAAACTCTATCTTCCGGCTTGCGTTGCATTGTGTGATGGGACCTGAGTCTCGTAATAGCTTCATTTTCTAAATTTAGCATTGCGCTGATTGTTATATGCACTGGTATTCTTGGAGTTAAACTCATTCCGTGTTATACGCCGTGGTCCCCTGATTTACCTAACTTTAAAACCAAGCTAATAACTGTTTTTAGTTCTCACACCAGTCACATGACTGTCCTGGAGTTTATTGTTTTAACCTAAACTATGGGTGCCCCTATTTTCCACATGGGCAGTTAGTAGTTTTGGTTTTGCAAATTTCTATTTATATAGGATCCTGGATTTACGGCTGGAGATATATTCAAAAAGCTCTATATACATGTATTTCTTGCAGTTGTGTATGTATTATTTTCCGCTGCTGTGTAATGTATTTAAATCTCTGATATTTCTACGGTATATTATTTATTCATACTCTCTAACATTCTTGTATTCTGATGTAAATTGTTGTAATAGCAATGAAACGTTCTTCTGTTTATGTTCTGAATTGTCGTGTTCTTAACTCAATCCAGGCTTTCCTTTACGGGCAAGTTTGGGTCGTTTTAGGTTGGTATCAGAGCTTTGGTTTACAGATTTCGAAAACACGACACGTTAGAACCAAACAAAAGAATTCATCAGAGATTGGATTACTAATATACAATGAGAATGACATGTTAGAAATGGGATCAGTAGTATCCTAGAATGGGTTGGAAGAGTGTTATTTCAAAATAAAAATGAAAACAAATTTTGTTTTGAAAATTTAAATCTTATTATTCGTATTTGAATAATTTATTTTAAATTGATTTGGACTACCGAGTATATAGAGATTTTAATATACGTCTAATCCACGTGTATACGAAGCCTCGAATATACTGGATGGATATAGAATCACACTCTAGTCGCCCGGAGATAATTCTGATGCTTACTCAAGTATCATCAGTATTTATGTTCGAGTTTCGAAAGTGTGATATTTATATATTTCCAATTGACTGGTGTGACAACCAAAACTAAATTGGGTGTATTATTGTGATTCGGCACTAATAATATGATTTTTTTAATATATGTATAGAATTATATATTTGAAAAGCTAATCAACTAATTGATTGCTGGTTGTGATATGTGATTATTAATCCTACTAATAAAAATATTGGAATGATAATTAATTTAACAAATATGTGAATGAAAGGTAAATTTAGCCAAATCGAATCAAATATTGAACTGAATTGAAAATTGATTGGAATCAGATACACGTACATATATATGTGTGAACAGGTCATAGCAAGTTAGCTAAGAAGAGGAATAAAATTGTAAACCTGACAAATAGGTACATGTTTACCATTTTATTGAGTTTTGATGATTTTATGAGCCGATTGGCTAGCTGCTTGGCATTTTCTTTTTCTTTTGGATTAATGAGGGTCCTGTGATGCAAGTTGCGGTTTTAAAGGTCTCCCCATATAAAGGAGGTTATGGTGAAGATTTTCGAAAATTTAGGGTATTAGCCAAATTTTTGAAAAATTAGAAATTCTTAGAAACTGAAAAGTTGAAGAATGAAAGTTGAGTTGGTTAGTTAAACAACTTTCAGCTCCGTTCCGTTTCAAGGACGAAAATATTTTAAGTGGGGGAGATTGTAACAATCCGGATTTTCAGAACCAATTAAAAATTTTTATTTTGGTTATTTTTGTAAGGGCCCGTAACTTCCCCGGTCTCCGAGGAGAAGAGGAAGAACAGATTGCCTTGAGGACAAGACAAATCAGAACACGAACAGAAGAACATTTCATTGCTTATTACAACAATTTCATCAAAATACAACAATATACAGAGTATGAATTACATATTACACATTTACTAAATATCAGAGATTTTTAAATTACAATGCAGCGGAAAAATAATACAAAAACACAACTGAAAAGAATATGCGGATACAGAGCTTTCCGAATATCATTCCAGCTGTAAACTAGGATCATATGAACATAAATATGCAAAACCAAAACTACTAGCTGCCCGTGCGGAAAATAGGGGCACCCAGAGTTTAGGTTAAAACAATAAACTCCAGGTCAGTCATGTGACTTGTGTGAGAACTAAAACAGTTATTAATATTTATTTTAAAGTTCGGTAAATCAAGGGACCAAGCCGTATAACATGGAATGGGTTTCCTCCCAAGAATACCAGTGCACAAAAACAATAACGCAATGCTAAATAAAGAACAATGAAGCTATTATAAGACTCAGGTCCCATCACACTATGCAACGCAAGCCGGAGGATAGAGTTTTTACCTTATAATAGCCAAAAATGCTTGCTATGTGAAATTTCATATTTTATTACTACTATAAGTGTATTGTGTCAAAAAAAATTCAATCATAATTATCAATCATATACGGCATAAGTGCCCCATACCACTATGTCGCCATACTAGGCTCTACAATCAAAACCGCAAAGTGTCGTATTGGAAGTTGGATTTCCATCTATGAACCAAGGCAAGGGATCGTCTTTACCACTTCGAGATGCTTTAGCCCGCCCCTCAGGAACATAATGCATCGTCCCTTGGATCGTCAGGGCCGGTCCAAACGGAGTGGATTAAAATGCCTGAACATGCGTTTCCCCACCCTATGGGGGCGTCAATGAGCCAAATGACTCCATCGGTCTCGTATCGGCCGATATAACCGAGGCTCCGCGCTATCCATCATCCACATAAGTAAAATGCCAGGGCATGCAAAATGCTGACACCACTCCAAGCTAGAAGGAAACACATTCCCTCCTTGATTTCCTCTCCCGTTTCTGGTTCACACCGGTGTGTGAGGCTCAAGAATTAACGCTACAAAAAGCTACATTATATTAAATTCGTGCTTTGATCATCAACCTCAAGACTCTACTTTTCAACAAAAGCCTTGATCATTTGCATCTCAGCATGACACACAGGCAATTCACGCTATGCAACCGATGTCTATCAATCACACAGAATGAAATCCGATGTCAGACACGCATCCATTTACAAGTTCGTTCTGAATCTGAACGAAACCGGAGGCACCATATTCCACCCCCATATGTCCAATACAGGGGAGAGGCTGTGACGGCCGGGAATTTCGCTCGATCCTAATCAGTCGTTAAACCGATCTAGACCGTTCGAAACCCCTGATCATTTGAGAACAGGACAAATCAGAACGCAGACGGAAGAACATTTCATTGCTATTACAACAATTCCACCAGAATACAAGAATATACAGAGTATAAGTGAATATATTACATTCGATAAATATCAGAGATTACAATAAATTACATAGCAACGGAAAATAATACAAAGCACAACTGAAGGTGATATACGGATACAGAGCTTTCCGGATATCATTCCAACTGTAAACCAGGATCCTGTGAATATAAATCTGCAAAACCAAAACTACTAGCTGCCCGTGTCGAAAATAAGGGCACCCAGATTTTAGGTTAAAACAATAAACTCCAGGTCAGTCATGTGACTGGTGTGAGAACTAAAACAGTTATTTAAAACTTTACTTTAAAAGAGGGTAATTCAAGGGACTACGCCGTATAACACGGAACGGGTTTCCTCCCAAGAATACCAGTGCATATCAATAAACAACGCAATGCTTTTTTGAAAAATGAAGCTATTATAAGACCCAGGTCCCATCACACAATGCAACGCAAGCCGGAGGATAGGGTTTTCCCTTATAATAGCCAAACATGCTTGGTACGTTTCAAACAAATCATTTGATACTATAATAAGTGTATAGTGTCAAAACATTTCAATCATAAATATCAATCATAGGCGGCATGGGCACATCTATCATGTCGCCATACTAGTTCTACAATTAAAACCGCAATACACGTATTGGAAATTGGATTTCCGTCATGAGTCGAGGCAAGGGGCAAGCTCCTCTCCGCGTTCGAGACACTCTAGCAAATGTCCCAGGGTTACGCACTCTGGGCAACCCTTGGATGCTTCAGGGCCGGTCCTCACTTACGTTAGAGGATTGGAAATTCATGAACACACGTTTCTCGGTCCTTACAGACCTACAATCGAGGCGCCTCGCATTCCAACAACCACATAGGTGAAAAGTATATAAATGTCAGGGCTGGTAAGTCACTGACACCACCAAAGCTAGAAAGAAACGTCGTGCTCTCCCTGCAGTCCTTATCCCGTTTTTGACTCATACCGAGATGTGAGGCTCGCGAATCCACACTATACACAAAGCTACGCCATAAAGGTCGTGCTTTGATCATCAACCACAAAACTTTGCTTTTCAACAGAAGCCTTGATCATTGCATCTTAGCGTGCCACACAGGCAATTCATGCCATGCGATTGATGTCCATCGATATACGACCTCTAAGCTCGTACGTCTCAGAGAAGGGCGTTAAGCAAAAGAATAAATTCTCCGCCGCCAAACAGATATATATTTAACAGAAATCAATCAACACAGAATAAAATCCAATGTCAGACACACAATCCATTTACAAGTTCGTTCTGGGTCTGAACGAAACCGGAGGCACTTTCCTCGCATATCCATCCATCTCCAAGTACGTCTGGGCGACCACTAACTATTTCCATCCTCTTGGGTGTACAGCCCAATCAGGATCGTCAGTAATTATCCAAACAATGTGAAAACTTCCGGTCTTCGACCACCGTCTTCATCTTCGACATATCATCGAATCGGTTATTCAGAATGGGTATAAACCCGGCCTTTCCGAACAACCCGCGTATATTAAAAACAGTGCTAGAAAACACAACATATGCCTCATTTCAATTCTAAATATTCTGTTATTTAAATATTCACATCTTTTACGAAAGGTTCCCATTAATTTTATCCAAGATAAATTCTTTAAAATTTATTCTTTAATCTTCCTTAGGATGTCATATCAAACCAAATTATGGTTTTCCAAACTAGTCGAGATTAGCGAACCACACCGAAGTAATTATTTATTTTATTTCCCAATCCCAACCTATTCATCCCATGAAGCAAAACTGGTAATACTTCATATTTAACACCACAGTGTTATCGGTAAAATTAATTACCATTTCACGTTCAAATCTAATTAAAGATTTAACTATCGCTTTGGAGCAAAACTGGTAATACTCCATTCTCGCTCATTTCTAAATTTGATAATTTAGATTATAGATTCACATTTCAATCTAATTGCAGATTCTTTAGAAATCCTTTTACTGGGTTAAAGAACTAGGTGTTATTTAAAACACAGTTCACGATAAACCCAAATCACATTCTATTTGTTATCGGGTTAAAGAACTAGTGTTATTTAAAACACCATTCACGATAAACCCATTTCAAATCCAATCAAATATATTAGAAATTCCGATTATTTAAAACACCTTTTTAAATCTAATTTATTTATTTAAAAATAATTGGGTTTTAAATTTAGTTCAAAACTAGTTCATTTCGATAAAAATCCATTTTTATCTTTTCAAATATGGAGTTTTTCATCCCAACTTTTCCCGAATCATTTCTTATGATTTTACACAAATTATTGATATTTTTTATAATTTTATCAAGGCCCGTACATTCGATTTCCATCAATGGCCATCGAACTGCACTTACAACGCCTTTTTCCAATTTTGATTTGGACGTATCTCCAAATCCAACCGTTAGATTTCAAATTTCTAATATTCGTTAGAAAGCTCTTTTCGACACGAACCCAATGGTTCTGGTTTTAGGAGAATCCGACGGTCGGATCTCCCGTAATGTCCGTTTGAAATAAATGGTCGAAATTCACGAACTGCCGCGGCGCGGCGCGTTCTATTCAGGCCGTTATATTATATATATATATAATATATATAATATATATTTCGTCGATTTCTATTTAAAACGAAATATATAAATAGTTCTAAATTCGTTTCAAAAACAATTTCAACTTCCATCTCACTTCAAATCAAAATTGAATCTTTCCTTATAAATTCGTTTAAAATTCATTTCTATTCAAGTTTCAATTCAATTTGAATTCATTTCACTGCGTTTTAAATTCAATTCGAATTCGTTTTCAATTCGATTCAATTCGAAGTGGTTTTCTATTCGATTCAATTCAAATTAGTTTCAAATCAAATTCATTTCGTTTTCTATTCAATTCAATTCAAAGTCGTTTTCTATTCAATTCATTTCGAAATCGTTTTATATTCAATTCATTTCCGTTTCCTATTTGAATCAAATTCATTATATATTCAATTGAAATCAAATTTGTTTTTCTATTCAAATCAAATCAAATTCGTTATATTTTCAATTCATTTCAAATTCCATTTCGTTTTCTATTCAATTCAATTCAAAGTCGTTTTCTATTCAATTCATTACGAAATCGTTTTATATTCAATTCATTTCCGTTTCCTAGTTGAATCAAATTCATTATATATTCAATTGAAATCAAATTTGTTTTTCTATTCAAATCGAATCAAATTCGTTATATTTTCAATTCATTTCAAATTCCATTTCGTTTTCTATTCAATTCAATTCAAAGTCGTTTTCTATTCAATTCATTTTCGTTTCCTATTTGAATCAAATTCATTATATATTCAATTGAAATCATATTTGTTTTTCTATTCAAATAAAATCAAATTCGTTATATTTTCAATTCATTTCAAATTCCATTTCAAAATATTCGATTTCGAAATCACTTTTCAATATTCATTTTAAAATGAATTAAAATCGATATAAGTATCGTTCACGTCAAAATGGCGTTAATCTAATCAACACGGCTTCATATATTTCTATTTTCAAATATTTCGTTTTCAAATGTTCCTATTTCAAATATTTTGATTTCAAATATTTCTATTTCAAATATTTCTATTACAAATATTTCTATTTTAAATATTTCTATTTCAAATATTTTGTTCAACACATGACCAATCTCAATGGATGAGTACTGTCAACACATGAACCTTTATATTATAATATTGATAAAGATGTAAATTTTATTATTAAAATATTTCGTTCAACACATGGACAATCTCAACTGATGAGTACAGTCAACACATGAACCTTTATATTATAATATTCTTTATTTTCTAAATTGGAATGAGGCCCAATCAATCACCATATAATGTTAATTATATGGATTCCATACAACAAATGTATATAATAGCATTGACAAATAATCAACCATCAACCAAAGTGCACTACACTGTATAAGCATCAAATATAGATATCTAACGCTTATAACAGCCTGTCAATCAATCGATCGACATACTTAATCAATCAGGATGAGTGAACTTAAAATTTCATCCCAACACCCGTGTGGGGTTTCAAATCAACAAACACAGATTTTATTTGTGCAGTTGGGCGATGTGTAAAATTTATCGTCCCAATCAATGTCCTTCAAATAGGCGTACATAAACAAACCGTTCGGTTTGTAAATGAATATTTATTTATTCACATTCACTATATTCATATTCACGTTAAAAATTATATTTTTAACGATAAAACATTTTATTTTAACATATGAATTTATATTCAGTTCATTCCTTAAATAAAATGATATTTTTATTTTCTAACTTATTTTAGAAAATTTCGGCGGCATAATGGCACGATACTAGAAACGGGACGAGGCCTAGCCTTATCCCCGGTCTAGTGAAGGCCCACGCTATTCACACATCAATCAAATCCATTCATTTCACCAAACAATTCAATTTTAATCAAATAATCTAACTAATTTTTGCAATCAAACAAACAAGTCCATGGTCTGTGGACGATTGTGTCGGGTGCTACTAAACACCGTCTGCATCCTAGTATATATATATATAACTAGCATAAGAAATTGAAAGGTGAGAAATTCTCACCAAAAGATATCCAATACCACGACTCCTCTATTAGAGAAATCATTGCCATTCTCGCCTTTTTGTCGCTTTCGCCCGTAGCCACTACATATGTAAAATTGAATTTTTACTTCGCTATTCAATATATAAAAATCATATTCTTATTCTATACATCATATAAAAATCAAATTTTTATTATCTATATAGTATAAAAATCATATTTTTATATAATTAAAAATCCGATCTTTTATATTTTAAAAATTCCGCCATTAACATCATAAAGATTTCACCTTTTTAAATATAAAGATTTCGCCTTTTTAAATATATAGATTTATAAAAATCACATTTTTATTTTTCTACACATATAAAGATGGCATTTTTAATATTCCTATCATGTAAAAATTATATTTTTAATCCTCTACATAAACAAAAATCATATTTTTACATCTTCTATATAGTAAAGATTATATTTTTATTACTTTAAAAATATAAAAATCATATTTTTAACTTCTCGCTTATATAAAAATTATATTTTAACCTTCCTATAATATAAAAATCCTATTTTTCTCGAAGTAAAAATCATATTTTTCTCGAAGTAAAAATCATATTTTTACTTCAGTACTCATCTCAAAATATCGTCTTTTCTATTTTAAAAATCTCGTCTTTTCTATTTTCAAAATTTCTAAATCCTTTATCTAAATCTAAAACTAATCTAAGTTATATGAATAAAAATAAAATCAGATTAGAAAATAAAGTCAGAAAACTCACGGTTTAAATCGAAGAGGAGGAATGGGGGTCGGAGGTTGGTGGCGCAGCGTTCGAGTGGGGGGGGGGGGGGGGTCTTCAGTGTCGTGGCAAGGAGGGGGGAGGGTTTCTGATGGTGGCGCCCCCTGGAGTAGCGACGACGAGCGAATCGGGGGGGGGGGGTATCGTGGCGCGGTGGCGCGCCGCCTGGGGAGGGTCTCTTCGCGATTAGGGCTAGGGGATGGGCTATCGGAGGGGAGGGAGAGGTGCGGCGCCTGCGGTGGCCTCGCGCTGGCGATCGATGGTCTTCAGCGTTTTTTTTTTCTTTTTTCCTTCTTCTGAGTCGGGTTGGAAATCAAAAGGGGGGGGGCAGATAGTATATAGAGAGGAGAGAGATTTAATTATTTTAATAATTTAAATTTCTAAAATGTTGACTTTTTACATACGACCTCTAAACGAGGCCCACCGCCCGTCGTCCATAGCGTATTACCCCCATTCCGAACACAATGGGATATGTATCGTAGGTTGATTCGATCGTTTGAATCAGTTTCCGTTAAATTTACATTTAAATCGCTATATTGAATTTTAAATGTACACTTCAAATTACCGGGGTCACATACTAACTAGAAAAATTCCAGAAAAATATTTTCTAGCTTCGTATTGACGATACGGTCCTAACAAAACTAGTTTCGTCGAATTCTGAGACCGTTTGAAAAATGGCCAATTTCCAGTCGATTAAAATCAACTAAAACTAGTCAAACGCGTTTTCCTTTGCCACGCTCACATATTGGTTCGAAAATTTATGAAATTTGGAATCTAGCAATAACTTGACACTGCGGGTCCAAAAAAAGTGGTTTCGTCGAAATCCGAGGTCATTTGCAAAATTTCCATTTTTAAGGGCCTGAATTCCATAGCGACTATTCATAATTTTCAACTGGACATATCTTTTGATTCCCGTTATGAAATTTCAATTTGTCGGGTTCGTTGGAAAGATATTATCAAATAGATCCTATTATTTTTGGTTTCACTAAAATTCTGATTGTTTTGCACCCGGTACATTCAATTGAAGTTTGAAATCGAATTATCGAACTACCGCAAAATTTTCAATTCTATTTATAATTATATATAAATATTTATATTCTAACGACGACGCGTATAATATATACGTTTGAATTATATTCAAAATAAATTTTCCATCAATATTATTTAAAATAATCTATTTTAAATGTTCAAAATTCGCTAAAATTTCCAAAATAAAAATTTTAAACTGGTTCAGAATTTGCGGGTTATTACAATCTCCCCCACTTAAAACTTTTCGTCCCCGAAAAGGAACAAAGTCGAAAGTGGGTTGATTAATCAGCTCTATGTTCGATCTGGCTTCCATTATCCAACTTTTCAGTTTCTGAGAATTTTCAAATTTTCAAAAATTTGGCTAACACCCTAAATTTTCGAAAAATTTCGCCATAACCTCCCCTGCACCAGGAGCCACGGGAAAATCCCAAAATTGCCATATAGGCCTTCTGATCTCAAAAAGAAAAAGAAAAGGCTAAGCGGCTAGCCAATAGGCTCATAAAATCATCATCACCCAAACAAAACAGTAAATTATGTAGTAAACATGTACCTATTTGTCGGGCAAACAAATTTTATTCTCTGCTCTAGCCTCCTTGCTATGACCTGTTCAATATAAGTATATGTATATGCAAGCAAATGCGACCAATTTTTAATACAGTTCAATATTTGATTCAATTAGGCTAATTGGTTCAAAATTGTCAAACAAATAAACAAACAACACAAACATCAATCCATTAGTGGATTAGTGTAACACCCCGCCTCCGCTAGGGTCACTCGCAAAGGAATGCACTAGCTTTAGAGGGGCATTATTGGTAAACATGCACAGAAATATCACAAGACAGAACATATAAAATAGCGGAAGTAAAATCAATCTTTCATAACATGAATACATAAGGTCTAAAGCCTTTTACATCAGAGTACATCAAAACCTGTCTTGCAATAGTAAAGAAGCATAAAGACTTTTTTTCATAAATTATTCCCCAAGTAAAAACAGTAAAGTAGCTATAGCCAGGAAAAGTCCAAGCCATCCATGATGACCTTCAAGCAGAAGAAGTCCGAACTAAACAGCAGTGTTTCCTCCCTCTAACCTGGGGGGGGGGAACGGAAGAAAAGAGGCGAAACAAAACGGGTCAGTCAAAAAGACTGAGTAAGCCCTATCTACTATTAGTATAAAAACTAGTAAAGCTAACTGTCATGAGAAACTGAGATGAACATAAGCATGACAACAAGATAGATAAGCTAAATCAAAATAACAGGATGAACTATCGAACTTAGATAAACTAAGGTATCGCGATAAACTACGGTATCATGATGAATCAAAGTATCCCATCGTCAGATTTCTATCAAGTATACTATCCCAAGGTATCTACCCCGTCTAACATCCCACGGTATCTGTTTCGTATATTCTTCCTGGTTCTAACATGTATATTTGC
This sequence comes from Allium sativum, assembly GCA_030737875.1. Taxonomy (NCBI): domain Eukaryota; kingdom Viridiplantae; phylum Streptophyta; class Magnoliopsida; order Asparagales; family Amaryllidaceae; genus Allium; species Allium sativum. The sequence continues at coordinate 938,257,659 of CM060915.1, read as the reverse complement.
TCTGCACCTCTCGTACTAGTATCCCAACCCGCGTCATGTGTTAACCATGAATGTCCCTTGCCCAATGTCATGTAATGGTCCATGTCAACCTAATATATCGCATATATAGGTTACTCAAATCATATGTTTCTTTCCATGTATATAAGTTCAGTCCTTTGCCGTACCTCGTACGGGCTTCCTCATGTCGTATTATCCTTGAAATCGTTTGGACTGTCACCCTTGTTCTAGCTAGGCTCTTCCATATGAATCATCGTTTGAACTACTAGGACTTACGCCACCTAGCACCACTAGGGATTACGCTTACCTATTGCACGCTTTCGTATTTCGGTTTGGGTTAAACCACCTAGGCCACTAGGGATTACGCTAACCCTCAACCGCGCCCTTTTTCCCAAGCATTCATCGTGAATCGTTTTTCTATAACTGTATGCACATGTATCACATCGTGCCATCCGAGTCCTGTCACAGGGCAAAACAAGAAATACAGGACTCGGTCGGGAGCTTTAGATTTATCTACCGATGCAGATACTAAGGTCTGCTTTTCTACACGTGGCTATGGTCCCACGAGACCCCTCCCTCAACTAGTGAAAGGCAACACAAGAGAAAATCTTGCATGAGAACTACACTCCGGCCAGCCCACATCCTACGACCTACCTCACCCATAATTAGATAGCAATTATGGTCTGTTGGGTGTTCCCTGCCTTTCCGTACGTATACGCTTGACTCAAGATGGTAGATGATCGACGAACTTGCTATCTCGGGCACCTTATGTATTCGTCGACTCACTGCTATCCACCCCAGTCTTTAGGTCGCTCGCATAGCAACCAAGGCATATTCTTGGTTCTTCTACCGCAGACCTCAACCTCTCGTGAGCCTAGTATATTGACCTGGCAGCTCACAGAGGGATCCCAAGAATATCCTCACGTTCCCCGGAGCCACTGCTTCGTTACCCAGTTCGTTGGAGCCTTTATCTAAATCAGATAGCCTGCTCCTACACGCATACTTAAACGTTGACCTAACGTATCGGGTTACTAATCTATCTAAGAAATGGTCCAAATTTCCTTGACTAAGAATTATTACTTAGTTTCCCTTAACTAAGATTTACCACTTAGCCTTATTTCCATAATCCTTGTTAACTATGGTTATTTACCTAATCCTCCGAATTAGGGTTTATCTAATGGGTTAAGTGTCACTTAAGTTCATAACTTAGCCCGTCTACAAACCATGTCAAAATTGGCTAAGTATCCAAGTCCAAGACTTAACCCTACAAACCATGTGTCAAGTTGGCTAAGTATATTAAGCAAGCCATAACTTAACCTCGTCTAATTATCATTTTAGATTGGTTAATTATATAAATTAACTTGACCTTATCAAATTACCGAGTCAAATCGGTCAAGCGTATTCAAGTGATTCGTGACTTAGCCTTATCATGTTTTCACGTTAGATTGGTTAAGTATAGGTCACTTAACCACCTCAAACTAACGAGTTGGATTAGTTAAGTGTAAATTAACTTAACCCCGTTCAATTACCATGTTTAGATTAGTTAGGTCTGAGTTGACTTAACCCCATCCATTAACTATATTAAACGGTTAAGTGTTACTAAGAAAATTTACTTAACCTTATCAAGTTATCGTGTTGGATTGATTAAGTGTTGGTTAACTTAATCTCGTCCCCTCGCCGTATAAAAATGGTCAAGTGTCGTTAGGCAAATCAAGTTACTTAACCTACCCACCCTGTCATGTTTTGTTAAGTATCATTAGCCTAATCAAATTACTTAACCCATTTGTCCATGTCATATTTGGTTAAGCCTCATTAATCAAATTAACTTAACCCTATTATGTGGCATTAATTATTTAATGCACCCCAACCTCTCACATTAGACTTTGTTGTGGTTACTAGTTAAGCCGGGCGGGTCCGGGTAGATTTACACCACAACTTGGTCTAACCTCGGGTTCAAGCACAACATGACCAACTTCTCACATTGAGTCCTATTGTTTGCAACTACTAGTTAGGCCGGTCGGTTCCGGGTAGTTTTACGTTGCAAACTCAACCCAACCTCGAGTTGGCCACTTTCATGTTTAGTCTAGTGTCATGTTCATAGTCAAGTTTTCAAGCAATTGGGTAGACCTAACTTAATAGGTAAATTCCCAATGGGTAGACCTAACTTAATAGGTAAATTCCCAAGCTTATGTTTTTATGCATACTTACATGTCAACTTCCATGTTACATTTCAAGTTATGTTTTCAAGTATAAACACATGTCATATTTAACGTTACATGTTGTCATGTTTATACCCATTTACCCAAATCATATTCATGTCATTATGTTTCCCCATAATGTGACCGCAACGCTTTTTAAACTCGCATATACGTTTGCAACAACGTGATGGATTAAAAGAAGAGACTTGGCAAAGGCATGACAAAAATGGATATTAAGCCACAAGTTAATCATGGTGGAAAATGAGGCACACATGTGTTCATTAACTTGCATGTTACATTCCTACACCTCAAAAACATGCATAAACCCAAACTTGGCACATAAACGAATCATGGTGACAAAAGACAAGGAATGATGACTAGTAACTCGCATATATCATCATATAAGGGTTATGACTTCATATGCAAGTTGACATAGTGATTATGAAGGTTTTCATGTTGCATAATGCAACATTTCAACATAAAGGTTGTGGCTTTTAGCTCATAAGATCAAGATAATGACTTCATAAACTTGCATAACATGATAGCATGCATCATTCTCAATGATCAAACCCAAACTTTCAACATGAACTTTTAACTTCATAGTTAATACCTAAGAGTAGGGAAGGGCTTACCTTGCTATGAAGGCCTAAATCGATTAAACCAAAGCTTATGATGAAGCCTATGCATGCCATCACCCAAAAACCCAAAGATGGATGCACCAAATCACTAAAAACACTATCTTTATGAACAAAGATCATAGCTTTTGCCTTGAAATCAACTTGAGAAGCTCTCATACTAACATAGGGACTCTCTAACACTCTCATGATCATGAAACCTCTCATAGAAATGAAGTGGAGGCTAGGATAGTTGAGTGGAGGCCATGAGAGTAGCAATTTTGCCATAGTTTAGTTGCATGAATGAATAATGAGGGTTTAGGATAGGTTAGGGTCTTATTTATAGATTAGGCAAGTGTTTTAGGCCATAGGATTAAACCTAGATTCAATCCAAGCCATCAAAGCATGTCTTGGGGAAGAAGTCAAGTGTAGGAACCATCTAGGGCCTTTAGATTAAAGATGAACCATGAGAACCATCCAAATGCAAAATCTGCATTTGAGCGAATCGGCCCACGGGTTGACAGCCAAACACCCTGGATTAACCCCTAGTCGACCCAGCGAGCTCGGGTCGACCTCAAAAATCGGCCGGTTCGGTTATTCCCCTCTCCCAATTCGCTGTTTTGAACATTTTTGCATATTTATTTATTAAATTTTCAATTATATATATATATATATATATCAATATATATATTTCTCTGCGCAACCCATTTCACTTAATTAAGTGTACTTTAATTTGGGAATTTTTCGTGAAACTTCGCGAGGCCATATCTTGGTCATACGGACTCCGATTTTCGAAAACTCAGACTCTATTTTGCGTATTTTTCCGAGACGAACGCAATGGCATAGCCCGTTTCCCTTGATTCAGATTTTACAGTTTAATTCTGCGTCCATTTATGTTATAACGGGTTATTGAAAATACGGGTTGTTACATTCTCCCCACCTTTTAGGATTTCGTCCCCGAAATCTCCAAGTTAGGAAGAACATATCCTACCATCCATCATCCATCTACTCAAAACATCATCCACAAGCAACCATTGTCCTTAGATGATTTCTAATGCTGTATGAATATATGCAAAACGTGTGTGTACATGTTCCTTAGCTAATGCTAATGATCAGGCCTGAATAATCTTTCTAATGCAAAATATGTATAGTGCCATGAATCCAACATGTATGCAAATAGTCCTAGCCATATAGGTACTATATGCGTGCACAATCATTCATTCATATGCAACAACCGCATGATAATACATTCGATTTCATCCATAAACAAGTATAAATACTCGTGCATATGCAATATGAAATGTGACCGAGTCGAGCTAGTATCTAATGTGTATTCGCGCATCCACGAGCAACCACTTGCAACCATATCAATCATAACATGTTTCAAATACATGTTTACATCCATAGGGTTCTACCTAGGATTCCCTGGAACAGGGTCGAGAAGAAAAACAAGACAAACTCCTTACGGGGTTTGTAACAGAAAATAGGACCAAGAGGATGTCCACAAAAGATAGCCTACAAGTAAGCTCTACAGAAAACAAGGATCAAGGATATACTCCCAAAAGAGATATCATGCGCGTATATAGTCTTTGACTATCAGAGTCGTATTTCCTCGAGCTTAATTCCATTGTGCCTTGACCGTCTTTTAACTTCGCGACTTCGTAGCTTCCTATTTCCTGTTTCCATAACATGAGCTGGAACTCATTTTTTCGTCGCCTCTCGTTCCACTTGCACACTTGGCGCAAACATGACTGCGTACTCATGATCTCATGCAAGCTTTCCAAAATTCACTAGTGAATCTCGGACCTCGTACCACAAGGTATTCCACGTAGAAGAACTTTCTCTTGAAAGTAAACAGATGCCAACCAGGTTATCAAGCGCACTTACTAGGGTGATTTCTATAACCCACGCATAAGTGAAGTAAACCATCCGTCTTATCGGCGAACACCACTCGATCGGGCTTCAAATTTCCAATAAAGGCATCAAGGGATTCTAAGTAACTAGTCATGACAGAACCTCAAAAAGGTTACCCGGTACTTCGAGGGCATTACCAAGGCTAGTCAAAAGGTCTAACTACCCTCCTATCAAAACCGAGAGTGGCACCTCCTACAGGATAACCACTTCATCCCTAGAATCCATCCATAGCTTATAAACATAAGCATTATTTCCAAACTCAACACTTGGCATAGAAATTCCCAAATCCAAACAAGTCATGTATAAATGGACTGATTCTCCAATAGGACTTTGAGACAAAAATGGGATTCTCTATTACGCTAGTACTTAAGGTGCAGAGACTCAACTATCGAAGCGGACTTAAAAGATGCGGTGATCAAAACAAAGTCCCGACAGGATGATAGAGAAGAAAAGCTAAACCTTTAACAAGATCGTTACCCTCCTTCTGAGGTACACTAGAAATGAGAGCATACTATTGCCCTCCGAATGATCTTGTCCCTGTTCCATGATACTTAACTATCCGTCCCGTTTCACCATGCCAAAGGTACTCTCTCGTCATGGGTTTCATTGTTCATCTTTCTCCCTCCTTTTAGGACTCAGCCATACCAACATGTTGCTTATCCCTGAGCTCGTATCCTTTATCCTTGTTCTTACTATCCTTTCATGCATAACTCTGCAACGGTCTCTCGAGAACCACCTCAATCGTACGGGAAACACTTACGCAGCTAGAAAGACTAGTCGCAGTCAAAACCACTGTGACTACAGATGGAGGAAAGAAAGGAAAAGAGATTCAATCAAGGAAACAAGGATAATGCTAATGGCCTTTGGGGAATAGCCTTTTTTTTCTTTTTAAAAGAAAATTTTCTTGAAAAATGCTTCTTTGTAAACGGTTTTTCAAATAATTTTCAGAAGGTCTTTAAAAACTTTTTCCCAGTCTAGTAACCTTCTGCTCTGATACCAAATGTAACACCCCGCCTCCGCTAGGGTCACTCGCAAAGGAATGCACTAGCTTTAGAGGGGCATTATTGGTAAACATGCACAGAAATATCACAAGACAGAACATATAAAATAGCGGAAGTAAAATCAATCTTTCATAACATGAATACAAAAGGTCTAAAGCCTTTTACATCAGAGTACATCAAAACCTGTCTTGCAATAGTAAAGAAGCATAAAGACTTTTTTTCATAAATTATTCCCCAAGTAAAAACAGTAAAGTAGCCATAGCCAGGAAAAGTCCAAGCCATCCATGATGACCTTCAAGCAGAAGAAGTCCGAACTAAACAGCAGTGTTTCCTCCCTGTAACCTGGGGGGGGGGGAACGGAAGAAAAGAGGCGAAACAAAACGGGTCAGTCAAAAAGACTGAGTAAGCCCTATCTACTATTAGTATAAAAACTAGTAAAGCTAACTGTCATGAGAAACTGAGATGAACATAAGCATGACAACAAGATAGATAAGCTAAATCAAAATAATAGGATGAACTATCGAACTTAGATAAACTAAGGTATCGCGATAAACTACGGTATCATGATAAATCAAAGTATCCCATCGTCAGATTTCTATCAAGTATACTATCCCAAGGTATCTACCCCGTCTAACATCCCACGGTATCTGTTTCGTATATTCTTCCTGGTTCTAACATGTATATTTGCTCTGCACCTCTCGTACTAGTATCCCAACCCGCGTCATGTGTTAACCATGAATGTCCCTTGCCCAATGTCATGTAATGGTCCATGTCAACCTAATATATCGCATATATAGGTTACTCAAATCATATGTTTCTTTCCATGTATATAAGTTCAGTCCTTTGCCGTACCTCGTACGGGCTTCCTCATGTCGTATTATCCTTGAAATCGTTTGGACTGTCACCCTTGTTCTAGCTAGGCTCTTCCATATGAATCATCGTTTGAACTACTAGGACTTACGCCACCTAGCACCACTAGGGATTACGCTTACCTATTGCACGCTTTCGTATTTCGGTTTGGGTTAAACCACCTAGGCCACTAGGGATTATGCTAACCCTCAACCGCGCCCTTTTTCCCACGCATTCATCGTGAATCGTTTTTCTATAACTGTATGCACATGTATCACATCGTGCCATCCGAGTCCTGTCACAGGGCAAAACAAGAAATACAGGACTCAGTCGGGAGCTTTAGATTTATCTGCCGATGCAGATACTAAGGTCTGCTTTTCTACATGTGGCTATGGTCCCATGAGACCCCTCCCTCAACTAGTGAAAGGCAACACAAGAGAAAATCTTGCATGAGAACTACACTCCGGCCAGCCCACATCCTACGGCCTACCTCACCCATAATTAGATAGCAATTATGGTCTGTTGGGTGTTCCCTGCCTTTCCGTACGTACACGCTTGACTTAAGATGGTAGATGATCGACGAACTTGCTATCTCGGGCACCTTATGTATTCGTCGACTCACTGCTATCCACCCCAGTCTTTAGGTCGCTCGCATAGCAACCAAGGCATATTCTTGGTTCTTCTACCGCAGACCTCAACCTCTCGTGAGCCTAGTATATTGACCTGGCAGCTCACAGAGGGATCCCAAGAATATCCTCACGTTCCCCGAAGCCTCTGCTTCGTTACCCAGTTCGTTGGAGCCTTTATCTAAATCAGATAGCCTGCTCCTACACGCATACTTAAACGTTGACCTAACGTATCGGGTTACTAATCTATCTAAGAAATGGTCCAAATTTCCTTGACTAAGAATTATTACTTAGTTTCCCTTAACTAAGGTTTACCACTTAGCCTTATTTCCATAATCCTTGTTAACTATGGTTATTTACCTAATCCTCCGAATTAGGGTTTATCTAATGGGTTAAGTGTCACTTAAGTTCATAACTTAGCCCGTCTACAAACCATGTCAAAATTGGCTAAGTATCCAAGTCCAAGACTTAACCCTACAAACCATGTGTCAAGTTGGCTAAGTATATTAAGCAATCCATAACTTAACCTCGTCTAATTATCATTTTAGATTGGTTAATTATATAAATTAACTTGACCTTGTCAAATTACCGAGTCAAATCGGTCAAGCGTATTCAAGTGATTCGTGACTTAGCCTTATCATGTTTTCACGTTAGATTGGTTAAGTATAGGTCACTTAACCACCTCAAACTAACGAGTTGGATTAGTTAAGTGTAAATTAACTTAACCCCGTTCAATTACCATGTTTAGATTAGTTAGGTCTGAGTTGACTTAACCCCATCCATTAACTGTATTAAACGGTTAAGTGTTACTAAGAAAATTTACTTAACCTTATCAAGTTATCGTGTTGGATTGATTAAGTGTTGGTTAACTTAATCTCGTCCCCTCGTCGTATAAAAATGGTCAAGTGTCGTTAGGCAAATCAAGTTACTTAACCTACCCAACCCTGTCATGTTTTGTTAAGTATCATTAGCCTAATCAAATTACTTAACCCATTTGTCCATGTCATATTTGGTTAAGCCTCATTAATCAAATTAACTTAACCCTATTATGTGGCATTAATTATTTAATGCACCCCAACCTCTCACATTAGACTTTGTTGTGGTTACTAGTTAAGCCGGGCGGGTCCGGGAAGATTTGCACCACAACTTGGTCTAACCTCGGGTTCAAGCACAACATGACCAACTTCTCACATTGAGTCCTATTGTTTGCAACTACTAGTTAGGCCGGTCGGTTCCGGGTAGTTTTACGTTGCAAACTCAACCCAACCTCGAGTTGGCCACTTTCATGTTTAGTCTAGTGTCATGTTCATAGTCAAGTTTTCAAGCAATTGGGTAGACCTAACTTAATAGGTAAATTCCCAATGGGTAGACCTAACTTAATAGGTAAATTCCCAAGCTTATGTTTTTATGCATACTTACATGTCAACTTCCATGTTACATTTCAAGTTATGTTTTCAAGTATAAACACATGTCATATTTAACGTTACATGTTGTCATGTTTATACCCATTTACCCAAATCATATTCATGTCATTATGTTTCCCCATAATGTGACCCCAACGCTTTTTAAACTCGCATATACGTTTGCAACAACGTGATGGATTAAAAGAAGAGACTTGGCAAAGACATGACAAAAATGGATATTAAGCCACAAGTTAATCATGGTGGCAAATGAGGCACACATGTGTTCATTAACTTGCATGTTACATTCCTACACCTCAAAAACATGCATAAACCCAAACTTGGCACATAAACGAATCATGGTGACAAAAGACAAGGAATGATGACTAGTAACTCGCATATATCATCATATAAGGGTTATGACTTCATATGCAAGTTGACATAATGATTATGAAGGTTTTCATGTTGCATAATGCAACATTTCAACATAAAGGTTGTGGCTTTTAGCTCATAAGATCAAGATAATGACTTCATAAACTTGCATAACATGATAGCATGCATCATTCTCAATGATCAAACCCAAACTTTCAACATGAACTTTTAACTTCATAGTTAATACCTAAGAGTAGGGAAGGGCTTACCTTGCTATGAAGGCCTAAATCGATTAAACCAAAGCTTATGATGAAGCCTATGCATGCCATCACCCAAAAACCCAAAGATGGATGCACCAAATCACTAAAAACACCATCTTTATGAACAAAGATCATAGCTTTTGCCTTGAAATCAACTTGAGAAGCTCTCATACTAACATAGGGACTCTCTAACACTCTCATGATCATGAAACCTCTCATAGAAATGAAGTGGAGGCTAGGATAGTTGAGTGGAGGCCATGAGAGTAGCAATTTTGCCATAGTTTAGTTGCATGAATGAATAATGAGGGTTTAGGATAGGTTAGGGTCTTATTTATAGATTAGGCAAGTGTTTTAGGCCATAGGATTAAACCTAGATTCAATCCAAGCCATCAAAGCATGTCTTGGGGAAGAAGTCAAGTGTAGGAACCATCTAGGGCCTTTAGATTAAATATGAACCATGAGAACCATCCAAATGCAAAATCTGCATTTGAGCGAATCGGCCCACGGGTTGACAGCCAAACACCCTGGATTAACCCCTAGTCGACCCAGCAAGCTCGGGTCGACCTCAAAAATCGGTCGGTTCGGTTATTCCCCTCTCCCAATTCGCTGTTTTGAACATTTTTGCATATTTATTTATTAAATTTTCAATTATATATATATATATATATCAATATATATATATTTCTCTGCGCAACCCATTTCACTTAATTAAGTATACTTTAATTTGGGAATTTTTCGTGAAACTTCGCGAGGCCATATCTTGGTCATACGGACTCCGATTTTCGAAAACTCAGACTCTATTTCGCGTATTTTTCCGAGACGAACGCAATGGCATAGCCCGTTTCCCTTGATTCAGATTTTACAGTTTAATTCTGCCTCCATTTATGTTATAACAGGTTATTGAAAATACGGGTTGTTACAATTAGAGTTTCAAATTTCATAATTTTGATACATATGCAAAAATCATGTTTTTGATGCCAATTCACAACAATGTGTTCTAGCTATATTAGTTTTGGTTCTCACACCAGTCTAATGGAAACATATAGATATCATACCTTCGAAACACGAACACAAATTCTGATGATGATATATCAATCATCAGAATCATCTCGGGATGTCTAGAATGTGATTCCATATCTATCCAGTATATTAAAACTTCGAATATACGTTCATGACGCGTATATGCAAATTCTTTATATATTGGATTGTCCAAATTCAAAATAAATAAATAATTCAAATACGTAGAATTGATTTAAATTTCAAAACCAAAATTGTTTTCATTTGAAAAATATACTCTTCACACTCGTTCTAGGATACTACTGATCCTATCTCTAACGAGTCATTCTAATTGGATATTACTAATCCAATACCTGATGAATTCTTTCGTATGGTTCTAATGTGTCTTGTTCTCGAGCTCTGTAAACCAAAGCTCTGATACCAAATGTGACGGCCGGGAATTTCGCTCGATCCTAATCAGTCTTTAAACAGATCTAGACCGTTCGAAACCCCTGATCGTTTGAGAACAGGACAAATCAGAACGCAGACGGAAGAACATTTCATTGCTATTACAACAATTCCATCATAATACAAGAATATACAGAGTATAAATGAATAAATTACATTCGATAAATATCAGAGATTACAATAAATTACCTAGCAGCAGAAAATAATACAAAGCACAACTGAAGGTGATATACGGATACAGAGCTTTACGGATATCATTCCAGCTGTAAACCAGGATCCTGTGAATATAAATCTGCAAAACCAAAACTACTAGCTGCCCGTGTCGAAAATAAGGGCACCCAGAGTTTAGGTTAAAACAATAAACTCCAGGTCAGTCATGTGACTGGTGTGAGAACTAAAACAGTTATTTAAAACTTTACTTTAAAAGAGGGTAATTCAAGGGACCACGCCGTATAACACGGAACGGGTTTCCTCCCAAGAATACCAGTGCATATCAATAAACAATGCAATGCTTTTTCGAAAAATGAAGCTATTATAAGACCTAGGTCCCATCACACAATGCAACGCAAGCCGGAGGATAGGGTTTTCCCTTATAATAGCCAAACATGCTTGGTACATTTAAAACAAATCATTTGATACTATAATAAGTGTATAGTGTCAAAACATTTCAATCATAAATATCAATCAAAGGCGGCATGGGTACCATCTATCATGTCGCCATACTAGTTCTACAATTAAAACCGAAATACACGTATCGGAAATTGGATTTCCGTCATGAGTCGAGGCAAGGGGCAAGCTCCTCTCCGCGTTCGAGACACTCTAGCAAATGTCCCAGGGTTACGCACTCTGGGCAACCCTTGGATGCTTCAGGGCCGGTCCTCACTTACGTTAGAGGATTGGAAATTCCTGAACACACGTTTCCCGGTCCTTACAGACCTACAATCGAGGCGCCTCGCATTCCAACAACCACATAGGTGAAAAGTATATAAATGTCAGGGCTGGTAAGTCACTGACACCACCAAAGCTAGAAAGAAACGTCGTGCTCTCCCTGCAGTCCTTATCCCGTTTTTGACTCATACCGAGGTGTGAGGCTCGCGAATCCATGCTATACACAAAGCTACGCCATAAAGGCCGTGCTTTGATCATCAACCACAAGACTTTGCTTTTCAACAGAAGCCTTGATCATTGCATCTTAGCGTGCCACACAGAAAATTCATGCCATGCGATTGATGTCCATCGATATACAACCTCTAAGCTCGTACGTCTTAGAGAAGGGCATTAAGCAAAAGAATAAATTCTCCGCTGCCAAACAGATATATATTTAACAGAAATCAATCAACACAGAATAAAATCCAATGTCAGACACACAATCCATTTACAAGTTCGTTCTAGGTCTGAACGAAACCGGAGGCACTTTCCTCGCATATCCATCCATCTCCAAGTACGTCTGGGCGACCACCAACTATTTCCATTCTCTTGGGTGTACAGCCCAATCAGGATCGTCAGTAATTATCCAAACGATGTGAAAACTTCCAGTCTTCGACCACCGTCTTCATCTTCGACATATCGTCGAATCGGTTATTCAGAATGGGTATAAACCCGGCCTTTCCGAACAACCCGCGTATATTAAAAACAGTGCTAGAAAACACAACATACGCCTCATTTCAATTCTGAATATTCTGTTATTTAAATATTCACATCTTTTGGGAAAGGTTCCCATTAATTTTATCCAAGATAAATTCTTTAAAATTTATTCTTTAATCTTCCTTTGGATGTCATATCAAACCAAATTATGGTTTTCCAAACTAGTCGAGATTAGCGAACCACACCGAAGTAATTATTTATTTTATTTCCCAATCCCAACCTATTCATCCCATGAAGCAAAACTGGTAATACTTCATATTTAACACCACAGTGTTATCCGTAAAATTAATTACCATTTCACGTTCAAATCTAATTAAAGATTTAACTATCGCTTTGGAGCAAAACTGGTAATACTCCATTCTCGCTCATTTCTAAATTTGATAATTTAGATTATAGATTCACATTTCAATCTAATTGCAGATTCGTTAGAACTCCTTTTACTAGGTTAAAGAACTAGGTGTTATTTAAAACACAGTTCACGATAAACCCAAATCACATTCTATTTGTTATCGGGTTAAAGAACTAGTGTTATTTAAAACACCGTTCATGATAAACCCATTTCAAATCCAATCAAATATATTAGAAATTCCGATTATTTAAAACACCTTTTTAAATCTAATTTATTTATTTAAAAATAATTGGGTTTTAAATTTAGTTCAAAACTAGTTCATTTCGATAAAAATCCATTTTTATCTTTTCAAATATTGAGTTTTTCATCCCAACTTTTCCCAAATCATTTCTTATGATTTTACACAAATTATTGATATTTTTAATAATTTTATCAAGGCCTGTACAGTCGATTTCCATCAATGGCCATCGAACTGCACTTACAGCGCCCTTTTCCAATTTTGATTTGGACGTATCTCCAAATCCAACCGTTAGATTTCAAATTTCTAATATTCGTTAGAAAGCTCTTTTCGACACGAACCCAACGGTTCCGGTTTTAGGAGAATCCGACGGTCGGATCTCCCGTAATGTCCGTTTGAAATAAATGGTCGAAATTCGCGAACTACCGCGGCGCGGCGCGTTCTATTCAGGCCGTTATATTATATATATATAATATATATAATATATATATAATATATATAATATATATATCGTCGATTTCTATTTAAAACGAAATATATAAATAGTTCTAAATTCGTTTCAAAAACAATTTCAACTTCCATCTCAATTCAAATCAAAATTGAATCTTTCCTTATAAATTCGTTTAAAATTCATTTCTATTCAAGTTTCAATTCAATTTGAATTCATTTCACTTCGTTTTAAATTCAATTCGAATTCGTTTTCAATTCGATTCAATTTGAAGTGGTTTTCTATTCGATTCAATTCAAATTAGTTTCAAATCAAATTCATTTCGTTTTCTATTCAATTCAATTCAAAGTCGTTTTCTATTCAATTCATTTCGAAATCGTTTTATATTCAATTCATTTCCGTTTCCTATTTGAATCAAATTCATTATATATTCAATTGAAATCAAATTTGTTTTTCTATTCAAATCAAATCAAATTCGTTATATTTTCAATTCATTTCAAATTCCATTTCGTTTTCTATTCAATTCAATTCAAAGTCGTTTTCTATTCAATTCATTTCGAAATCGTTTTATATTCAATTCATTTCCGTTTCCTATTTGAATCAAATTCATTATATATTCAATTGAAATCAAATTTGTTTTTCTATTCAAATCAAATCAAATTCGTTATATTTTCAATTCATTTCAAATTCCATTTCGTTTTCTATTCAATTCAATTCAAAGTCGTTTTCTATTCAATTCATTTCCGTTTCCTATTTGAATCAAATTCATTATATATTCAATTGAAATCAAATTTGTTTTTCTATTCAAATCAAATCAAATTCGTTATATTTTCAATTCAGTTCAAATTCCATTTCGTTTTCTATTCAATTCAATTCAAAGTCGTTTTCTATTCAATTCATTTCGAAATCGTTTTATATTCAATTCATTTCCGTTTCCTAGTTGAATCAAATTCATTATATATTCAATTGAAATCAAATTTGTTTTTCTATTCAAATCGAATCAAATTCGTTATATTTTCAATTCATTTCAAATTCCATTTCGTTTTCTATTCAATTCAATTCAAAGTCGTTTTCTATTCAATTCATTTTCGTTTCCTATTTGAATCAAATTCATTATATATTCAATTGAAATCAAATTTGTTTTTCTATTCAAATAAAATCAAATTCGTTATATTTTCAATTCATTTCAAATTCCATTTCAAAATATTCGATTTCGAAATCACTTTTCAATATTCATTTTAAAATGAATTAAAATCGATATAAGTATCGTTCACGTCAAAATGGCGTCAATCTAATCAACACGGCTTCATATATTTCTATTTTCAAATATTTCGTTTTCAAATATTCCTATTTCAAATATTTTGATTTCAAATATTTCTATTTCAAATATTTCTATTACAAATATTTCTATTTTAAATATTTCTATTTCAAATATTTCTATTACAAATATTTCTATTTTAAATATTTCTATTTCAAATATTTTGTTCAACACATGACCAATCTCAATGGATGAGTACTGTCAACACATGAACCTTTATATTATAATATTGATAAAGATGTAAATTTTATTATTAAAATATTTCGTTCAACACATGGACAATCTCAACTGATGAGTACAGTCAACACATGAACCTTTATATTATAATATTCTTTATTTTCTAAATTGGAATGAGGCCCAATCAATCACCATATAATGTTAATTATATGGATTCCATACAACAAATGTATATAATAGCATTGACAAATAATCAACCATCAACCAAAGTGCACTACACTGTATAAGCATCAAATATAGATATCTAACGCTTATAACAGCCTGTCAATCAATCGATCGACATATTTAATCAATCAGGATGAGTGAACTTAAAATTTCATCCCAACACCCGTGTGGGGTTTCAAATCAACAAACACAGATTTTATTTGTGCAGTTGGGCGATGTGTAAAATTTATCGTCCCAATCAATGTCCTTCAAATAGGCGTACATAAACAAACCGTTCGGTTTGTAAATGAATATTTATTTATTCACATTCACTATATTCATATTCACGTTAAAAATTATATTTTTAACGATAAAACATTTTATTTTAACATATGAATTTCTATTCAGTTCATTCCTTAAATAAAATGATATTTTTATTTTCTAACTTATTTTAGAAAATTTCGGCGGCATAACGGCACGATACTAGAAACGGGACGAGGCCTAGCCTTATCCCCGGTCTAGTGAAGGCCCACGCCATTCACACATCAATCAAATCCATTCATTTCACCAAACAATTCAATTTTAATCAAATAATCTAACTAATTTTTGCAATCAAACAAACAAGTCCATGGTCTGTGGACGATTGTGTCGGGTGCTACTAAACACCGTCTGCATCCTAGTATATATATATAACTAGCATAAGAAATTGAAAGGTGAGAAATTCTCACCAAAAGATATCCAATACCACGACTCCTCTATTAGAGAAATCATTGCCATTCTCGCCTTTTTGTCGCTTTCGCCCGTAGCCACTACATATGTAAAATTGAATTTTTACTTCGCTATTCAATATATAAAAATCATATTCTTACTCTATACATCATATAAAAATCAAATTTTTATTATCTATATAGTATAAAAATCATATTTTTATATAATTAAAAATCCGATCTTTTATATATTAAAAATTCCGCCTTTAACATCATAAAGATTTCACCTTTTTAAATATAAAGATTTCGCCTTTTTAAATATAAAGATTTCGCCTTTTTAAATATAAAGATTTCGCCTTTTTAAATGTAAAGATTTATAAAAATCACATTTTTATTTTTCTACACATATAAAGATGGTATTTTTAATATTCCTATCATGTAAAAATTATATTTTTAATCCTCTACATAAACAAAAATCATATTTTTACATCTTCTATATAGTAAAGATTATATTTTTATTACTTTAAAAATATAAAAATCATATTTTTAACTTCTCGCTTATATAAAAATTATATTTTAACCTTCCTATAATATAAAAATCCTATTTTTCTCGAAGTAAAAATCATATTATTCTCGAAGTAAAAATCATATTTTTACTTCAGTACTCATCTCAAAATATCGTATTTTCTATTTTAAAAATATCGTCTTTTCTATTTTCAAAATGTCTAAATCCTTTATCTAAATCTAAAACTAATCTAAGTTATATGGATAAAAATAAAATCAGATTAGAAAATAAAGTCAGAAAACTCACGGTTTAAATCGAAGAGGAGGAATGGGGGTCGGAGGTTGGTAGCGCAGCGTTCCAGTGGGGGGGGGGGGTCTTCAGTGTCGCGGCAAGGAGGGGGGAGGGTTTCTAATGGTGGCGCCCCCTGGAGCAGCGACGACGAGCGAATCGGGGGGGGGGGGGGGTATCGTGGCGCGATGGCGCGCCGCCTGGGGAGGGTCTCTTCGCGATTAGGGCTAGGGGATGGGCTATCGGAGGGGAGGTGCGGCGCCTGCGGTGGCCTCGCGCTGGCGATCGATGGTCTTCAACGTTTTTTTTTCTTTTTTCCTTCTTCTGAGTCGGGTTGGAAATCAAAAGGGGGGCAGATAGTATATAGAGAGGAGAGAGATTTAATTATTTTAATAATTTAAATTTCTAAAATGTTGACTTTTTACATACGACCTCTAAACGAGGCTCACCGCCCGTCGTCCATAGCGTATTACCCCCATTCCGAACACAATGGGATATGTATCGTAGGTTGATTCGATCATTTGAATCAGTTTCCGTTAAATTTACATTTAAATCGCTATATTGAATTTTAAATGTACATTTCAAATTACCGGGGTCACATACTAACTAGAAAAATTCCAGAAAAATATTTTCTAGCTTCGTATTGACGATACGGTCCTAACAAAACGAGTTCCGTCGAATTCTGAGACCGTTTGAAAAATGGCCAATTTCCAGTCGATTAAAATCAACTAAAACTAGTCAAACGCGTTTTACTTTGCCACGCTCACATATTGGTTCGAAAATTTATGAAATTTGGAATCTAGCAATAACTTGACACTGCGGGTCCAACAAAAGTGGTTTCGTCGAAATCCGAGGTCATTTGCAAAATTTCCATTTTTAAGGGCCTGAATTCCATAGCGACTATTCATAATTTTCAACTGGACATATCTTTTGATTCCCGTTATGAAATTTCAATTTGTCGGGTTCGTTGGAAAGATATTATCAAATACATCCTATTATTTTTGGTTTCACTAAAATTCGGATTGTTTTGCACCCGGTACATTCAATTGAAGTTTGAAATCGAATTATCGAACTACCGCAAAATTTTCAATTCTATTTATAATTATATATAAATATTTATATTCTAACGACGACGCGTATAATATATACGTTCGAATTATATTCAAAATAAATTTTCCATCAATATTATTTAAAATAATCTATTTTAAATGTTCAAAATTCGCTAAAATTGCCAAAATAAAAATTTTAAACTGGTTCAGAATTTGCGGGTTATTACAATCTCCCCCACTTAAAACTTTTCGTCCCCGAAAAGGAACAAAGTCGAAAGTGGGTTGATTAATCAGCTCTATGTTCGATCTGGCTTCCATTCTCCAACTTTTCAGTTTCTGAGAATTTTCAAATTTTCAAAAATTTGGCTAACACCCTAAATTTTCGAAAAATTTCGCCATAACCTCCCCTGCACCGGGAGCCACGGGAAAATCCCAAAATTGCCATATAGGCCTTCTGATCTCAAAAAGAAAAAGAAAAAGCTAAGCGGCTAAACAATAGGCTCATAAAATCATCATCACCCAAATAAAACAGTAAATTATGTAGTAAACATGTACCTATTTGTCGGGCAAACAAATTTTATTCTCTGCTCTAGCCTCCTTGCTATGACCTGTTCAATATAAGTATATGTATATGCAAGCAAATGCGACCAATTTTTAATACAGTTCAATATTTGATTCAATTAGGCTAAATGGTTCAAAATTGTCAAACAAATAAACAAACAACACAAACATCAATCCATTAGTGGATTAGAGTTTCAAATTTCATAATTTTGATACATATGCAAAAATCATGTTTTGGTGCCAATTCACAACAATGTGTTCTAACTATATTAGTTTTGGTTCTCACACCAGTCTAATGGAAACATATAGATATCATACCTTCGAAACACGAACACAAATTCTGATGATGATATATCAATCATCAGAATCATCTCCGGATGTCTAGAATGTGATTCCATATCTATCCAGTATATTAAAACTTCGAATATACGTTCATGACGCGTATATGCAAAATCTTTATATATTGGATTGTCCAAATTCAAAATAAATAAATAATTCAAATACGTAGAATTGATTTAAATTTCAAAACCAAAATTGTTTTCATTTGAAAAATATACTCTTCACACTCGTTCTAGGAAACTACTGATCCTATCTCTAACGAGTCATTCTAATTGGATATTACTAATCCAATACCTGATGAATTCTTTCGTATGGTTCTAATGTGTCTTGTTCTCGAGCTCTGTAAACCAAAGCTCTGATACCAAATGTGACGGCCGGGAATTTCGCTCGATCCTAATCAGTCGTTAAACAGATCTAGACCGTTCGAAACCCCTGATCGTTTGAGAACAGGACAAATCAGAACGCAGACGGAAGAACATTTCATTGCTATTACAACAATTCCATCATAATACAAGAATATACAAAGTATAAATGAATAAATTACATTCGATAAATATCAGAGATTACAATAAATTACATAGCAGCGGAAAATAATACAAAGCACAACTGAAGGTGATATACGGATACAGAGCTTTCTGAATATCATTCCAGCTGTAAACCAGGATCCTGTGAATATAAATCTGCAAAACCAAAACTACTAGCTGCCCGTGTCGAAAATAAGGGCACCCAGAGTTTAGGTTAAAACAATAAACTCCAGGTCAGTCATGTGACTGGTGTGAGAACTAAAACAGTTATTTAAAACTTTACTTTAAAAGAGGGTAATTCAAGGGACCACGCCGTATAACACGAAACGGGTTTCCTCCCAAGAATACCAGTGCATATCAATAAACAACGCAATGCTTTTTCGAAAAATGAAGCTATTATAAGACCCAGGTCCCATCACACAATGCAACGCAAGCCGGAGGATAGGGTTTTCCCTTATAATAGCCAAACATGCTTGGTACATTTAAAACAAATCATTTGATACTATAATAAGTGTATAGTGTCAAAACATTTCAATCATAAATATCAATCAAAGGCGGCATGGGTACCATCTATCATGTCGCCATACTAGTTCTACAATTAAAACCGCAATACACGTATTGGAAATTGGATTTCCGTCATGAGTCGAGGCAAGGGGCAAGCTCCTCTCCGCGTTCGAGACACTCTAGCAAATGTCCTAGGGTTACGCACTCTGGGCAACCCTTGGATGCTTCAGGGCCGGTCCTCACTTACGTTAGAGGATTGGAAATTCCTGAACACACGTTTCCCGGTCCTTACAGACCTACAATCGAGGCGCCTCGCATTCCAACAACCACATAGGTGAAAAGTATATAAATGTCAGGGCTGGTAAGTCACTGACACCACCAAAGCTAGAAAGAAACGTCGTGCTCTCCCTGCAGTCCTTATCCCGTTTTTGACTCATACCGAGGTGTGAGGCTCGCGAATCCACGCTATACACAAAGCTATGCCATAAAGGCCGTGCTTTGATCATCAACCACAAGACTTTGCTTTTCAACAGAAGCCTTGATCATTGCATCTTAGCGTGCCACACAGAAAATTCATGCCATGCGATTGATGTCCATCGATATACAACCTCTAAGCTCGTACGTCTCAGAGAAGGGCATTAAGCAAAAGAATAAATTCTCCGCTGCCAAACAGATATATATTTAACAGAAATCAATCAACACAGAATAAAATCCAATGTCAGACACACAATCCATTTACAAGTTCGTTCTAGGTATGAACGAAACCGGAGGCACTTTCCTCGCATATCCATCCATCTCCAAGTACGTCTGGGTGACCACCAACTATTTCCATCCTCTTGGGTGTACAGCCCAATCAGGATCGTCAGTAATTATCCAAACGATGTGAAAACTTCCGGTCTTCGACCACCGTCTTCATCTTCGACATATCGTCGAATCGGTTATTCAGAATGGGTATAAACCCGGCCTTTCCGAACAACCCGCGTATATTAAAAACAGTGCTAGAAAACACAACATACGCCTCATTTCAATTCTGAATATTCTGTTATTTAAATATTCACATCTTTTGGGAAAGGTTCCCATTAATTTTATCCAAGATAAATTCTTTAAAATTTATTCTTTAATCTTCCTTTAGATGTCATATCAAACCAAATTATGGTTTTCCAAACTAGTCGAGATTAGCGAACCACACCGAAGTAATTATTTATTTTATTTCCCAATCCCAACCTATTCATCCCATGAAGCAAAACTGGTAATACTTCATATTTAACACCACAGTGTTATCGGTAAAATTAATTACCATTTCACGTTCAAATCTAATTAAAGATTTAACTATCGCTTTGGAGCAAAACTGGTAATACTCCATTCTCGCTCATTTCTAAATTTGATAATTTAGATTATAGATTCACATTTCAATCTAATTGCAGATTCGTTAGAACTCCTTTTACTGGGTTAAAGAACTAGGTGTTATTTAAAACACAGTTCACGATAAACCCAAATCACATTCTATTTGTTATCGGGTTAAAGAACTAGTGTTATTTAAAACACCGTTCATGATAAACCCATTTCAAATCCAATCAAATATATTAGAAATTCCGGTTATTTAAAACACCTTTTTAAATCTAATTTATTTATTTAAAAATAATTGGGTTTTAAATTTAGTTCAAAACTAGTTCATTTCGATAAAAATCCATTTTTATCTTTTCAAATATGGAGTTTTTCATCCCAACTTTTCCCAAATCATTTTTTATGATTTTACACAAATTATTGATATTTTTAATAATTTTATCAAGGCCCATACAGTCGATTTCCATCAATGGCCATCGAACTGCACTTACAGCGCCCTTTTCCAATTTTGATTTGGACGTATCTCCAAATCCAACCGTTAGATTTCAAATTTCTAATATTCGTTAGAAAGCTCTTTTCGACACGAACCCAACGGTTCCGGTTTTAGGAGAATCCGACGGTCGGATCTCCCGTAATGTCCGTTTGAAATAAATGGTCGAAATTCGCGAACTACCGCGGCGCGGCGCGTTCTATTCAGGCCGTTATATTATATATATAATATATATAATATATATATCGTCGATTTCTATTTAAAACGAAATATATAAATAGTTCTAAATTCGTTTCAAAAACAATTTCAACTTCCATCTCAATTCAAATCAAAATTGAATCTTTCCTTATAAATTCGTTTAAAATTCATTTCTATTCAAGTTTCAATTCAATTTGAATTCATTTCACTTCGTTTTAAATTCAATTCGAATTCGTTTTCAATTCGATTCAATTCGAAGTGGTTTTCTATTCGATTCAATTCAAATTAGTTTCAAATCAAATTCATTTCGTTTTCTATTCAATTCAATTCAAAGTCGTTTTCTATTCAATTCATTTCGAAATCGTTTTATATTCAATTCATTTCCGTTTCCTATTTGAATCAAATTCATTATATATTCAATTGAAATCAAATTTGTTTTTCTATTCAAATCAAATCAAATTCGTTATATTTTCAATTCATTTCAAATTCCATTTTGTTTTCTATTCAATTCAATTCAAAGTCGTTTTCTATTCAATTCATTTCGAAATCGTTTTATATTCAATTCATTTCCGTTTCCTATTTGAATCAAATTCATTATATATTCAATTGAAATCAAATTTGTTTTTCTATTCAAATCAAATTCGTTATATTTTCAATTCATTTCAAATTCCATTTCGTTTTCTATTCAATTCAATTCAAAGTCGTTTTCTATTCAATTCATTTCCGTTTCCTATTTGAATCAAATTCATTATATATTCAATTGAAATCAAATTTGTTTTTCTATTCAAATCAAATCAAATTCGTTATATTTTCAATTCATTTCAAATTCCATTTCAAAATATTCGGTTTCGAAATCAATTTTCAATATTCATTTTAAAATGAATTAAAATCGATATAAGTATCGTTCACTTCAAAATGGCGTCAATCTAATCAACACGGCTTCATATATTTCTATTTTCAAATATTTCGTTTTCAAATATTCCTATTTCAAATATTTCGATTTCAAATATTTCTATTTCAAATATTTCTATTACAAATATTTCTATTTTAAATATTTCTATTTCAAATATTTCGTTCAACACATGACCAATCTCAACGGATGAGTACTGTCAACACATGAACCTTTATATTATAATATTGATAAAGATGTAAATTTTATTATTAAAATATTTCGTTCAACACATGATCAATCTCAACTGATGAGTACAGTCAACACATGAACCTTTATATTATAAAATTCTTTATTTTCTAAATTGGAATGAGGCCCAATCAATCACCATATAATGTTAATTATATGGATTCCATACAACAAATGTATATAATAGCATTGACAAATAATCAACCATCAACCAAAGTGCACTACACTGTATAAGCATCAAATATAGATATCTAACGCTTATAACAGCCTGTCAATCAATCGATCGACATATTTAATCAATCAAGATGAGTGAACTTAAAATTTCATCCCAACACCCGTGTGGGGTTTCAAATCAACAAACACAGATTTTATTTGTGCTGTTGGGCGATGTGTAAAATTTATCGTCCCAATCAATGTCCTTCAAATAGGTGTACATAAACAAACCGTTCGGTTTGTAAATGAATATTTATTTATTCACATTCACTATATTCATATTCACGTTAAAAATTATATTTTTAACGATAAAACATTTTATTTTAACATATGAATTTCTATTCAGTTCATTCCTTAAATAAAATGATATTTTTATTTTCTAACTTATTTTAGAAAATTTCGGCGGCATAACGGCACGATACTAGAAACGGGACGAGGCCTAGCCTTATCCCCGGTCTAGTGAAGGCCCACGCCATTCACACATCAATCAAATCCATTCATTTCACCAAACAATTCAATTTTAATCAAATAATCTAACTAATTTTTGCAATCAACCAAACAAGTCCACGGTCTATGGACGATTGTGTCGGGTGCTACTAAACACCGTCTGCATCCTAGTATATATATATAACTAGCATAAGAAATTGAAAGATGAGAAATTCTCACCAAAAGCTATCCAATACCACGACTCCTCTATTAGAGAAATCATTGCCATTCTCTCCTTTTTGTCGCTTTCGCCCGTAGCCACTACATTTGTAAAATTGAATTTTTACTTCGCTATTCAATATACAAAAATCATATTCTTATTCTATACATCATATAAAAATCAAATTTTTATTATCTATATAGTATAAAAATCATATTTTTATATAATTAAAAATCCGATCTTTTATATATTAAAAATTCCGCCTTTAACATCATAAAGATTTCGCCTTTTTAAATATAAAGATTTCGCCTTTTTAAATATAAAGATTTCGCCTTTTTAAATATAAAGATTTCGCCTTTTTAAATATAAAGATTTATAAAAATCACATTTTTATTTTTCTACACATATAAAGATGGTATTTTTAATATTCCTATCATGTAAAAATTATATTTTTAATCCTCTACATAAACAAAAATCATATTTTTACATCTTCTGTATAGTAAAGATTATATTTTTATTACTTTAAAAATATAAAAATCATATTTTTAACTTCTCGCTTATATAAAAATTATATTTTAACCTTCCTATAATATAAAAATCCTATTTTTCTCGAAGTAAAAATCATATTTTTCTCGAAGTAAAAATCATATTTTTACTTCAGTACTCATCTCAAAATATCGTATTTTCTATTTTCAAAATTTCTAAATCCTTTATCTAAATCTAAAACTGATCTAAGTTATATGAATAAAAATAAAATCAGATTAGAAATTAAAGTCAGAAAACTCACGGTTTAAATCGAAGAGGAGGAATGGGGGTCGGAGGTTGGTGGCGCAGTGTTCGAGTGGGGTGGGGGGGGGGTCTTCAGTGTCGCGGCAAGGAGGGGGGGAGGGTTTCTGATGGTGGCGCCCCCTGGAGCAGCGACGACGAGCGAATCGGGGGGGGGGGTATCGTGGTGCGGTGGTGCGCCACCTGGGGAGGGTCTCTTCGCGATTAGGGCTAGGGGATGGGCTGTCGGAGGGGAGGGGGAGGTGCGGCGCCTGTGGTGGCCTCGCGCTGGCGATCGATGGTCTTCAATGTTTTTTTTTCTTTTTCCTTTCTTCTGAGTCGGGTTGGAAATCAAAAGGGGGGCAGATAGTATATAGAGATGAGAGAGATTTAATTATTTTAATAATTTAAATTTCTAAAATGTTGACTTTTTACATACGACCTCTAAACGAGGCCCACCGCCCGTCGTCCATAGCGTATTACCCCCATTCTGAACACAATGGGATATGTATCGTAGGTTGATTCGATCGTTTGAATCAGTTTCCGTTAAATTTACATTTAAATCACTATATTGAATTTTAAACGTACATTTCAAATTACCGGGGTCACATACTAACTAGAAAAATTCCAGAAAAATATTTTCTAGCTTCGTATTGACGATACGGTCCTAACAAAACTAGTTTCGTCGAATTCTGAGACCGTTTGAAAATTTGCCAATTTCCAGTCGATTAAAATCAACTAAAACTGGTCAAACGCGTTTTCCTTTGCCACGCTCACATATTGGTTCGAAAAATTATGAAATTTGGAATCTAGCAATAACTTGACACTGTGGGTCTAACAAAAGTGGTTTCGTCGAAATCCGAGGTCATTTGCAAAATTTCCATTTTTAAGGGCCTGAATTCCATAGCGACTATTCAGAATTTTCAACTGGACATATCTTTTGATTCCCATTATTAAATTTCAATTTGTCGGATTCGTTGGAAAGATATTATCAAATAGATCCTATTATTTTTGGTTTCACTAAAATCCGGATTGTTTTGCACCCGGTACATTCAATTGAAGTTTGAAATCGAATTATCGAACTACCGCACCATTTTCAATTCTATTTATAATTATATATAAATATTTATATTCTAACGACGACACATATAATATATACGTTCGAATTATATTCAAAATAAATTTTCCGTCAATATTATTTAAAATAATCTATTTTAAATGTTCAAAATTCGCTAAAATTGCCAAAATAAAATTTTTAAACTGGTTCAGAATTTGCGGGTTATTACAGAGGCCCTCGCATACCCGTCGATCTCCAAGTACGTCAGGACGAACATCACTTATTACCTCTCCTTGGGTGTACAACCCAATCAAGACATCAAAAATCATCCAAACGATGTAAAGACCCCCGGTCTTCGACCACCGTCTTTATCCTCGACATATCGTCGAATCAGTTATTCAGAATGGGATAAACCCGACCTGTCTGAATAACTCGTGTATATAATAAACAATTGCTATAAAAACACAACATACGCCTCATTCCAATCCAGAATATTTCTTTATCCAAATATTCATATACCTTGGGAAATTTTCCCATTAATTTTATCAAAAATAAATTCTTTAAATTTATTCTTTAATCTTCCTTTGGATATCATTTCAATCTAATTAAAGATGCATTAAAACTCTACTTGGTTTTTATCTTCCCAAAAATCAATATCCAGTGTCTAACTGGGTTAAAAAACCAATGTCATTTAAAACACAGTTCACGATAAACCTAAAATCATATTCCACTCCATCAGCCTTTAACCGTAAATTAGCAAGTAAACAATTCCCTAAGTATTAACCCCGAAGGCCGAAACCAACATCAGATCAATACCAGGAAATCATTCAACTTAACTAATCTCCAGCTAGTTTCTGATTTTCTTAACTCCATTAGGTCTAAGAACAGTATTATTAAAGATACCATTCATGACAACCCAAAATCTTATTCCATTAACAATGGAATCATTATGGAAAACAAATCGATATATGTAATAATCGGTATAAACTTCCATATCCAACTGATGATATAAATGGAATAACGACAAGGCCTTTTAAATTCCATATATATTAACCGTCTTCCTCTATAGAAGCTTACTTCGATTATTTCCAAATCGAATTCCTTTCAATTCCATTTTGATAGGTTAAATTGGAAAACTTTACTTGGGAAAATCTCTTTTAAATCTTAACAAAAGATTTATAAATTCCAAATTCCATTTCACTGTAAATCGGGTTAAAGAAAAAATGTCGCTAAAACACAGTTCACAACAAACAAAATTCACATTCCATCAGTCTTTAACCGTAAATTAGTAAGAGAACAATTCCCTAAGTGTTAACCCCGAAGGCCGAAACCAACATCAGATCAATACCCAAGAAATCATTCAACTTAACTAATCTCCAGTTAGTTTCTAATTTTCTTAGCTCCATTTGGTTCAAGAACAGTATTATTAGAGAAACCATTCACGACAACCCAAAATCCAATTTGATATTAAATACAAGGCTCTGAATAGAAAGTATATCGGCTTATATTCAATATCAAATTATGAAATCAACCAATATCGTATTGGAAATAACGATATATATATATATATATATATATATATATATATATATATATATATTTCAAATTTCCATAACAATATCTGTATAATCATGAAATCCATTATCGAAATATTCCGAAGATAATTTCGATTCAAATCCATTCCAATTCATATATTGAAAATTCTGGTTATTTTTAAACCATTTCAAACCCAATTTATCTATTTTAAAAAATATTGGATTTATTATTCAAGTTCGTAACTAGTCCATTTCAATAAAAATATATTTTTATCTTTTCAAATATGTAATTTTTCATCCCAATTCTTTCCAAATCATTTATTATGATTTTACACAAATTATTGATATTTTTAATAATTTTATCAAGGCCCGTACAATCGATTTCCATAAACGGCCATCGAACTACACTTATAGCAACCTTTTCCAAATTTGATTTGGACATAATTCCAAATCCAGCGATTAGATTTCCAATTTCTAATATTTGTTAGAAAGCCTTTTTCGATATGAACCCAATGGTTCTGGTTTTAGGAGAATTCGACGGTCGGATCTCCCGTAATGTCCATTCGAAGACAATGGTCGAAATTCGCGAACTGCCGCAGCGCGGCGCGTTATATTCAGGCCATTTTATATATAATATATATTATATATATTTAACGATTTCCATTTAAAACGTATTTCTTAAATCGTTTTAAATTCGTTTTCAAAATGATTTCAACTTCATATTCAATTTCAAATCAAAATTGAATATTCCATATCATCGATATATAAATGATAGTATTTTAAAAACATTCGATTTTGAAATCAATTCTTTTTCGATATTCATTATAAAAAAACCGAATAAAATCGATATAAATATCGTTCACGTCAAAATGATGTTAATCTAATCAGCACAGCTTTATATATTTAAATATATTCGTGTCCATCCCAAATCGAACATCAAAATCAGATTTTGATCTTTATACAGAATATTATTTTAAAATACTCATTATTTTAAAATAATCGTTATTTTAAAATATTCATTCTTTCTGAACTGGAATCAGACACAGTCAATTACCATATAATGTGATTATGTAGATTTCATACACCACATGTACACAACAACAATCAAACACAGTCAATCATCATCCAAAGTGCATTCTACACTGCATAAGCATCAACTATAAATATTCAACGCTCACAACAGCCTGTCAATCAATCGATCGACATACAACTAATTATTGGGATTAGTGTATGTCCAATATCATCCCAATACCCGTGTGGGGTTTTCAAACAACAAACACAAATTTATTTGTGCAGTTGGGCGATGTGAAAAATTTATCGTCCCAATCAATATTAGTCAAATGTGTGTACATAAACAAACCATCTGATTTGTTTATAAATATTTATTTTATTCATATACATGTTAAAAACTATATTTTTAACTACAAAATATTTTATTTCAACACAAGAATATTTTATTTATTCCATTCCACATCACACAATCAATTTTCTCAACACAATCAAACAAACAAGCCGTCCATGGTTTCACTCCGCCGTGCTTTAACGGACGATGGTTTGGATTCTATTGCAAATCCTAATGCAATCTTCTTCACGCTGTTCATAGATAAAAATAACATTTTTATCACTTCATTCCAATAAATAAAAATCATATTTTTATTTCTACTTCTTATATATTTACAACGCTTCTTTCTTTAAAAATTATATTTTTAAATTTCTACTTCTTATATAAAGATCGAATTTTTATTTCGCTTCATATATAATAAAAAATCGAATTTTTATATTATTACATACACACGATTAAATTTATATTTTTATCTAACTAAAAATAATATTTTCATATCGCCATTTAAATTATAAAAATCATATTTTTATTATCCATATAATATAAAAATCGTATTTTTATTATCTATATAATATAAAAATCATATTTTTTTATTTATAAAAATCCTATATTTTGATATCGATGTCTACTTTAAAAATCAAACCTTCTCCTATATAAAAATCAAATCTTTTTATATTTTAAAATCTAGCGTTCCTACATATAAAAATCTTTCTATTTTAAAAATCTAAACTTTCTTCATATAAGAGAATACGTTCTTCTCATATTTAAAAATCCTAACTCTTATAGCTTTAAAAATCACAACATTTATTTTGAAATCATACATAAAAACCATATTTTTATGTTGCTATATTATAAAAGAAAAAAAATGATTTTTCAAAACTGATTTCATAAAAAAAATACTTACAGTCACTCGGAGGAGGAGGGACGTTCAACTGTGTCGGTGGATGGAGGTGAAGTCGCCGGAGGCGGCGACTGCCGTTCAGGTGGGTGGTGGCGCTCTAAGGCGGCGGTAGAGGGGTTTTGGTTCGATGGGGATGGGTTGCGCGGGTTTACGGGGAGGGGGAGCTGACGGAGAGGGGGGGCTCGCCAGAGCGGCGCGGTGGTCAACGATGGCCCAAGGCCTGGAGGTTAGGGCATCGTGCCCTCTCCCTTTTTTTCGTTTTGATAAACTGTCAAGTGTTGTGGGGGGGGGGGGGGGGGTGGGGAGGAGAGAGATAAAGAGGAGTGAGGGTTTATTTTTATTTTATATTATATTTAATTTCAAAAGTTGACTTTTTATTCAACCCCCAAATGAGACCCAACGACTGTCGTCCCTAACTAATTACCCCCATTCCGAACGCAATGGGATATTTTTCGTAACCCAATTCTAACGTTTTCAGTCAGTTTCCGTTTAAATTAAAATATAAATCTATATATATTCAATTCAAATGTACATTTCAATCTACCGGGGCCACATACGGACTTTAAAAATTCCAAAAATTTTATTTCTAACTTCGTATTGACGATACGATCCTAACAAAACTAATTTCATCAAATTTGGAGACCGTTTGAAAAATGGACATTTTCTGGTCGATCCGAATTGACTGAAACTGACAAAACACGTTTTACTTCGCCACGCTTACATATTGATTCAGAAAATTATGAATTTTGGAATCTAGCAATAACTAGACATCCCAGATCCAACAAAAGTGGTTTCGTCGAAAACGGAGGTCATTTGCGAAATTGCTACTTTTAAGGGCCAAAATTCCGTAGCGACTATTCTGAATTTTCAACTGAACATAACTTTTTATTCCTGTTATGAAATTTCTATTCTTCGGATTCGTTGGAAAGATATTTTCAAATATATTCTAATAGTTTTGATTTCGCTAAAATTCGGTTTATTTTGAACCATGTACACTCATTTGAAATTTTAAATCGAAATTTTAAACTACCGCGCCATTTCCAATTTCTTTTATAATTAAAAATAAATATTTAAGTTCTAACATCGATTCAAATAAATATATACGTTCTAATTCTATTCAAAATAAATTTCTCAACATTATTATTTAAAATAATTCATTTTTAATATTCAAAATTCATTAAAATTGCCAAAATAAAATTTTAAATTGGTTCGGATTTCCAGGTTATTACAATCTCCCCACTTAAGATCTTTTCGTCCCCGAAAAGGAATGAAGATGAAAATTATTTTATAAACCAACTCAACTTTCATTATTTCAATTATGGCTTAAGTTCTTCAACTTTTCTGTTTCTAAGAACTTTTCAAATTCTTTAAAAATTTGGCTAACACCCTAAATTTTTGAATTTTTTGTTATAACCTCCTCTGCATGGGAGCACCGGGAAAATCCCAAAAACGCCATACAGGCCTCTCCAATCCAAAAAGAGAAAGAAACAGCCAAGCGGCTAGTCAATCGGCTCATAAAATCATCAAAACCCCAAGAAATACAATAAACATGTACCTATTTATCAGGCATACAATTTTATTCCTCTTCTCTACCCTCCTTGCTATGATCTGTTCAATGTATATACATGTACATATATGCAAATTTCAAGAAATTTTCTATTCAGTTCAACATTCGACACAATTTGGTTATATTTACCATTCATTCACATAATGGTTTTATTACATAACAAATAATCATACAACACAACAACCAATCAATTAGTGAATTAACGTTTCAAATTCATAATTTTGACATATATACAGAAAATCATGTTTTTGATGCCAAGTCACAACAATATATTCTAACTATATTTTGGTTCTCACACCAGTCAATTGGAAATATATAGATATCCCACTTTTGACACATGAATATAAACACTGATGATGGCGCGCCATCACCAGAATCAGACCCGGGCGACTACAGTGTGATCGTATATCCATCCCGTATATTTGAGGCTTCAATACACGTGGATCAAATGTATATTAAAATCTCTATATACTCGATAGTCCAAATCGATTTAAAATAAATATTCAAATTCAAATAATATAATTTAAATCATCAAAACAAAATTTGTTTTCCTTTTTATTTTTGAAAAATTAACACTCTTCCTACTTATTCTAGGATACTACTGATCCTATCTCTAACGAGTCATTCTCATTGGACATCACTAATCCAATTTCAGATGAATTCTTTCGTTTGGTTCTAACGTGTCTTGTTCTCCGAGCTCTATAAACCAAATCTCTTATACCACTGTAAGGACCCGTAACTTCCCCGGTCTCCGAGGAGAAGAGGAAGAACGGATTGCCTTGAGGACAAGACAAATCAGAACACAAACATAAGAACATTTCATTGCTTATTACAACAATTTCATCAGAATACAAGAATACACGGAGTATGAATTACAAATTACACATTTACTAAATATCAGAGATTTACAAATTACAATGTAGTAGAAAAATAATATAAAAACACAACTGAAAAGAATATGCGGATACAGAGCTTTCCGAATATCATTCCAGGTGTAAACCAGCATCCTGTGAAAATAAATCTGCAAAACCAAAACTACTAGCTGCCCATGTGGAAAATAGGGGAACCCCGAGTTTAAGTCAAACAATAAACTCCAGGTCAGTCATGTGACTGGTGTGAGAACTAAAACAGTTATTAATCTTTATTTTAAAGTTCGGTAAATCAAGGGACCACGCTGTATAACACGGAACAGGTTTCCTCCCAAAAATACCAGTGCACAAAAACAACGCCATAATGCTAAATAAAGAACAATGAAGCTACTATAAGACTCAGGTCCCATCACACAATGCAACGCAATCCGGAGGATAGAGTTTTTACCTTATAATAGCCAAAAATGCTTGGTATGTGAAATTTCGTATTTTATTACTACTATAAGTGTATAGTGTCAAAACAATTTCAATCATAAGTATCAATCATAGACGACATAAGTGCCCCATACCACTAGGCTCTACAATCAAAACCGCAAAGTGTCGTATTGGAAGTTGGATTTCCATCTGTGAACTAAGGCAAGGGATTGTCCTTACCGCTTCGAGACGCTCTAACCCGCCCTTCAGGAATAGAACACATCGCCCCTTGGATGATCAGGGCCGGTCCACACGGAGTGGATTAAAATGCCTGAACATGCGTTTCCCCACCCTATGGGGCGTCAATGAGCCAAATGACTCCATCGGTCCCGGATCGGCCGATATAACCGTGGCGCCTCGCTATCCATCATCCACATAAGGAAAATGTCAGGGCGTGCAAAACGCTGACACCACTCCTAGCTGGAAGGAAACGCATGCCCTCCCTGATGTCCTCTCCCGTTTCTGGTTCACACCGGTGTGTGAGGCTCGCGAATTAATGCTACACAAAGCTACGCTATATTAAAGCCATGCTTCGATCATCAACCACAAGACTCTGCTTTTCAATAGAAGCCTTGATCATTTGCATCTCAGTATGCCACACAGGCAATTCACGCTATGTAATCGATGTCTATCAATCAAACAGAATGAAATCCGATGTCAGACACACATCCATTTACAAGTTCGTTCTAGGTCTGAACGAAACCGTAAGCACCTTATTCCTCCCCCATATGTCCAATACAGGGGAGAGGCCCTCGCATAACCGTCGATCTCCAAGTACGTTTGGACGATCACCAATTATTACCTCGCCTTGGGTGCACAACCCAATCAAGTAATCAGTAATCATCCAAATGATGTGAAGACCTCCGGTCTTCGACCACCGTCTTCATCCTCGACATATCGTCGAATCAGTTATTCAGAATGGGATAAACCCGGCCTTTCTGAATAACTCACGTATATAATAAACAATTGCTATAAAAACACAACATACGCCTAATTCCAATCCAGAATGTTTCTTTATCCAAATATTCATATACTTTGGGAAAGGTTCCCATTAATTTTATCAAAGATAAATTCTTTAAATTTATTCTTTAATCTTCCTTTAGATATCATTTCAATCTAATTAATGATGCATTAAAACTCTACTTGGTTTTAATCTTCCCAAAAATCAATATCCTGTCTTTAACTAGGTTAAAGAACCAATGTCATTTTTTCATGATAAACCCAAAATCACATTCCATTCCATCAGCCATTAACCATAAATTAGCAAGTAAACAATTCCCTAAGTACTAACCCCGAAGGCCGAAACCAACATCAGGTCAATACCCCGGAAATCATTCAACTTAACTAATCTCCAGTTAGTTTCTGATTTTCATAACTCTATTGGGTCTAAGAATAGTATTATTAAAGATACCATTCACGACAACCCAAAATCTAAAGATACCATTCACGACAACCCTAAATCTTATTCCATTAACAATGGAATCTTTATGGAAAACAAATCGATATATGTAATCGATATAAACTTCCATATCCAACTGATAATATAAATGGAATAATGATAAGGCCTTTTATATTCCATATATATTAACCGTCTTCCTCTACAGAAGCTTACTTCGATTATTCCCAAATCGAATTCCAATCAATTCCAATTTTATATGTTAAATTGGAAAACTTTACTTGGGAAAATCTCTTTTAAATCTTAACAAAAGATTTATAAATTCCAAAATCCATTTCGCTTTAAATCGGGTTAAAGAACAAATGTTGCTAAAACACAGTTCACAACAAACCCAATTCACATTCCATCAGTCTCTAACCGTAAATTAGTAAGAGAACAATTCCCTAAGTGTTAACCCCGAAGGCCGAAACCAACATCAGATCAATACCCAGGAAATCATTCAACTTAACTAATCTCCTGTTAGTTTCTAATTTTCTTAGCTCCATTGGGTTCAAGAATAGTATTATTAAAGATACCATTCACGACAACCCAAAATCCAATTGGATATTAAAAACAAGGCTCTGGATAGAAAATATATCGGCTTATATTTAATATAAAATTTTGAAATCAACCAATATCGTATTGGAAATAACGATATATATATCATTCAAATTTCCATAACAATATCTATATAATCACGAAATCCAATATCGAAATATTCCAAAGATAATTTCGATTCAAATCCATTCCAACTCATATATTGGAAATTCTGGTTATTTTTAAAACCATTTCAAACCTAATTTATTTATTTTAAAAATATTGGATTTATTATTCTAGTTCATAACTAGTCCATTTCGATAAAAATATATTTTTATCTTTTCAAATATGGAATTTTTCATCCCAATTCTTTCCAAATCATTTATTATGATTTTACACAAATTATTGATATTTTTAATAATTTTATCAAGACCCGTACAGTCGATTTCCATAAACGACCATCGAACTGCACTTACAATGACCTTTTCCAAATTTGATTTGGACATAATTCCAGATCCAACTGTTAGATTTCCAATCTCTAATATTCGTTATAAATCTCTTTTCAATACGAACCCAACGGTTCCGGTTTTAGGAGAATCCGACGGCCGGATCTCTCATGATGTTCGTTCGAAGTCAATTGTCGAAATTCGCGAACTATCGCAGCGCGGCGCTTTCTATTCAGGCCATTATATATATATTATATATATTTCATCGATTTCCATTTAAAACGTATTTTATAATTCTTTTTAAATTCGTTTTCAAAACGATTTCAATTTCATATTCAATTTCAAATCAAAATTGAATATTCCATATCATTGATATATAAATGATTGTATTTTCAAAACATTCGATTTTGAAATCAACTCTTTTTCGATACATTATAAAAGAACCGAATAAAATCGATATAAATATTGTTCACGTCAAAATGGCGTTAATCTAATCAACACGGCTTTATATATTTAAATATAATCGTGTCCATCCCAAATCGGACATCAAAATCAGATTTTGATCTTTATACAGAATATTATTTTAAAATACTCATTATTTTAAAATGATCGTTATTTGAAAATATCATTCTTTCTGAACTGGAATCAGACACAGTCAATTACCATATAATGTGATTATATGGATTTCATACACCACGTGTACACAACAACAATCAAACAAAGTCAACCATCATCCAAAGTGCATTCTACACTGCATAAGCATCAACTATAAATATTCAACGCTCACAACAGCTTGTCAATCAATCGATCGACATACAGCTAATTATTGGGATTAGTGTATGTCCAATATCATCCCAATACCCGTGTGGGGTTTTCAAACAACAAACATCGATTTATTTGTGCAATTGGGAGATGTGAAAAAATTATCATCCCAATCAATATCAGTCAAATGTGTGTACATAAACAAACCGTCCGATTTGTTTATAAATATTTATTTTATTCATATACACGTTAAAAACTATATTTTTAACTATAAAATATTTTATTTTATTTCAACACAAGAATATTTTTATTTATTCCATTCCACATCACACAATCAATTTTCACAATACAATCAAACAAACAAACAAGCCGTCCATGGTTTGTGGACGACAGGTGTCGGGTGCTGCTAAGCACCGTCTGCATCCTAGTATATATTTCAATTAGAAAATAAACAAAAAGTGAGGAGTTCTCACCTTTGGGTTCCACTCCGCCATGCTTTAACGGACGATAGTTTGGATTCTATTCCAAATCCCAACGCAATCTTCTTCACGCTATTCATAGATAAAAATCACATTTTTATCGCTTCATTCCAATAAATAAAAATCATATTTTTATTTATACTTCACATATTTTTACAACGCTTCTTTCTATATAAAAATTATATTTTTATATTTCTACTTCTTATATAAAGATCGAATTTTTATTTCGCTTCATATATAATAAAAATCGAATTTTTATATTATTACATATACACGATAAAATTTATATTTTTATCTAACTAAAAATAATATTTTCATATCGCCATTTAAACAATAAAAATCATATTTTTATTATCCATATAATATAAAAATCATATTTTTATTATCTGTATAATATAAAAATCAAATTTTTATTATCTATATAATATAAAAATCATATTTTTATTATCTATATAATATAATAATCATATTTTCATTATCTATAAAAATCCTATATTTTGATATCAATGTCTACTTTAAAAATCAAACCTTTTCCTATATAAAAATCAAATCTTTTTATATTTTAAAATCTAGTCTACCTACATACAAAAATCTTTCTATTTTAAAAATCTAAACTTTCTTCATATAAGAAAATCCGTTCTTCTCATATTTAAAAATCCTAACTCTTATAGCTTTAAAAATCACAACTTTTATTTTGAAATCATACATAAAAAACATATTTTTATGTTGCTGTATTATAACAGAAAAAAAGTGATTTTTCAAAACTGATTTCATAAAAAAAAAATTACTTACAGTCACTCGGAGGAGGAGGGGTGTTCAAATGTGTCGGTGGACGAAGGTGAAGTCGCCGGGGGCGGCGACTGCCGTTTAGGTGGGTGGCGGCAATCTAAGGCGGCAGAGGGGTTTTGGTTCGGTGGGGATGTTGCGCGAGTTTATGGGGAGGGGGAGCTGACGGAGAGGGGGGCTCGCCAGAGCGGCGCGGTGGTTGCCCACCTAGCGCGGCGGTCAACGGTGGCCCAAGTCCTGGAGGCTAGGGCTTCGTGCCCTTTCCCTTTTTTTGTTTTGATAAACTATCAGGTATTGTGGGGGGTAGGGAGGAGATAGATAAATAGGAGTGAGGGTTTATTTTTATTTTTATTTTATGTTATATTTAATTTCAAAAGTTGACTTTTTATTCAACCCCTAAACGAGACCCAACGACTTCGTCCCTAACTAATTACCCCCATTCCGAATGCAATGGGATACGTTTCGTAACCCAATTCTAACATTTTCGATCAGTTTCCACTTAAATTAAAATATAAATATATATATTCAATTCAAACGTACATTTCAATTTACCGGGGCCACATACGGATTCTAGAAATTCCAGAAAAATTATTTCTAGCTTCGTATTGACGATACGATGCTAACAAAACTAATTTCGTCAAATTTGGAGACCTTTTGAAAAATGGCTATTTTCTGGTTGATCCGAATTGATTGAAACTGACAAAACATGTTTTACTTCGCCACGTTTACATATTGATTTAGAAACTTGTGAATTTTGGAATCTAGCAATAACTAGACATCCCGAATCCAACAAAAGTGGTTTCATCAAAAACGGAGGTCGTTTGCAAAATAGCTATTTTTAAGGGCCAAAATTCCATGGCGACTATTCTGAATTTTCAATTGGACATAACTTTTCTCCCACTATGAAATTTCAATTTTTCGGATTCATTGGAAAGGTATTTTCAAATAGATTCTAATATTTTGGATTTCGCTAAAATCCGATTTATTTTGAATCATGTACATTCATTTGAAATTTGAAATTGAAATTTTAAACTACCGCGCCATTTCCAATTCCTTTTATAATTAAAAATAAATATTTATATTTTAACGTCAATTCAAATAAATATATACGTTCTAATTCTATTCAAAATAATATTCTCGTCGTTATTATTTAAAATAATTCATTTTAAATATTCAAAATTCATTAAAATTGCCAAAATAAAAATTTTAAATTGGCTCGGATTTCCGGGTTATTACAATTTTAATGTATTTTGAATATTTAAAATGATTTATTTTAAAGAATAACGGCTAAAAATTTATTTTAATCAAAGTTAGAATGAATAAATTTATTTTAATTATATAACGAGCCTGAAATGGCATGGCAGTTTGAAAATTTGATTTTGAACTTTAACTGAATGTACAAGATTCAAAATATATCGGATTTTAGTAAAACCAGAAATATTTGAATCTGTTTAATTATATCTTTCTAACGAATGTGAGAAATTCATATTTCATAATATAAATTGAAAGTTATGTCCAGTTTAAAATTCAGAATAGTAGCTATGAAATATATATATATATATATATATATACTAATATTATATATAGCCCAAAAAGTCACATTTTGCATACAGATGAATTTGGACTCGAAGCACTTCCATTGAGTTCAAAATGCCGTTTGCAACTCCAAAAAGTATAAACTTCGGTATATTCCGAGATCCAGAATAGTGGCAAGTGGATGGGGTTTCGGTTAGCAATACATAGCCCTTAAAAAGTGAAATTTTGCGTATGAGCTCAGAATTCGACGAGATAAATTTTTTTGAATTTATAATGACTAATCTTTGTTGAGTTCCAAAAGGTGCGTCGAACGAAGTTAGTATGTGGCCGTGCGAGCTAAAGCAGTTCAGGGCAAAACAGGCAGTCATTTTACAAAGGAACATTATTGTGACGATTTCATAATTCGATTCCGTTTTTTTGGATTTATATCGTCTAATAGTTGTTAAATCCAAAAGGGCATGATTTTTGGAGTTAGCATGTGAGCATGACAGAAGAAAAGGTGCGTTAAAATCGCATTTTTGAACAATATCTGGGCATCTTTGACAATTTTAACGGATGGTCAAAAGAACTCGGAATTCGACGAAACTTATTTCGTTGGACTAGTCTTCACATGTACTATGTCATGTTCGAAATCCGCGGTAAACAGAGATCGTTTGTATTCGGACGATATGTGAGAAACTAACATATAATCACTTTTACTCCATTTCTCTCTTCATTATTTCACTTCTCTCTTCCTCTTCAAAAAAAGAAAAAAATGGCCTCCCTCCTCTTCCATGGGATACCGCACCCCATCAGCCCCCTCCCTTCCACCACCGTCTGCCGCACCACCCTCTACTCCTCCCTCTCCTCCTCCTCTTCCTCCTTTCTTTCTTTAATTTCGTGAACACTAGCCCCAAAACAGTCCAAACCCTCCTCCACGACCACCACCGCTCCACCACCACCACCACCCACAGCCTCCCCCACCCCTGTCAGGCTTGCGCTGTCGCCACCCACCACCCAGCTCTGGCTGTGGGCCCCCCATCACTAAAAACCCATTATTATTTTTACAAGTTTGCCGTTTTGCAAATAACACCCGGTCAATATTTCGCCAATAATTCCCAAAGAGTGCATTTAGCTAAAACTCCATAGTTCCAAAGTCGAAGAGCACGATTTTCTCTTCAATTTGAGGATATTGAAGTTCTATTTTGGATTGCGGAGCTGTCCGGAAAACGCATCCGAAGATCACGGATCTGATGCTAATTTTCATGATTTCAGGCGAATTGATGCAGTTTTGGAAGAAAATCCACTAGGAAAAAGTTGTCCAGAATGGCGCGTTTAGATTAGTGACAAAGTTTGGTGAAGATTGGATGCTATATGAAGATTCTAGAACAAAAGAGGCGAAATCGGACGGCGGAAATGATAAAACGGGGACTGCACGACCAAATTCTACAGTAGAATTGTCGAGGCGATTGATATAGCTTGGGTGAGAACTTCTCACTCTAATTTTGTTTACAGTTAAATATATACTAGGATGCAGGCGGTGCTTAGTAGCACCTGACACCGTTGATTGAAACAATGAATGTTTGGTTGTGTGTTTTGATGGATTTATTTGTTTGAATTTGGTTTGGAATGTGAATAGAATGGATTGAATTGGTATGTGTAGGGCGCGAGCCAGTTTTAGGCGAGGGATAAGGCTAGACCTTATTCCGGTTCTAGTATCGCGCCGTTATGCTGCCAAAATTTTCTAAAATATGTTAGAACCATAAAAATATCATTTTTATTGTATAAATGAACAGTATAAAATATTCATGTGCTAAAATAAATATTTTATCGTTAAAAATATAAATTTTAACGTGTATATGAATGAAAATAAATACTCATTTACAAATCGAACGATTTGTTTATGTACACTCATTTGACTGATATTGATTGGAACGATAATTTTATACTTCACCCAAATGCACAAATAATAATCAGTGTTTGTTGATTGAAACCCCACACGGGTATTCAGATGATATTTAACGTACACTAATCCCAATTGTTTAGTTGTATGTCAATCGATTGGTTGACAGACTGTTGTAAGCGTTAATTATTTATATTTAATGCTTATGCAGTTGTGTAGTGCACTCTGGATGATGGTTGATTGTTTATCGTTGTTTTATACATATGATGTATGAAAACTATATAAATAATATTATATGGTAATTGACTGTGTCTGATTCCAATTCAGAAAATAACGAATATTCTAAAATAACGAATATTTTAAAATAATATTAAGTAATGGATTAAAATGTGAATTTGATGTCCGATTTTGGATGTACACAAAATATTGAAATATATTAAGCCGTGTTGATTAGATTTGCACTATTTTGACATGAACGATATTTATATCGATTTTATCCATTTTTTTAACGAATATCGAAAAGGAAATTATTTCAAAATCAGATATTTTCAAAATATTAACATTTACATTATAATGGTATAAAATATTCAATTTTGGTTTAAAATTGAAAAGGAAGTTGGAATCGTTTTTAAAACGAATTTATAAAATACGTTTGAATGAAATATATTATATATATATATATTATATATATATAATGGTTTAAATAGAACATGTCGCACCGCGACCGTTCGCGAATTTCGACTATTGACTTTGAGTTGACATTACGGGAGATCCGACCGTCGGATTCTCCTAAAACCGAAACCGTTAGGTTCGTATCGAAAAGAGCTTTCCAACAAATACAAGAGATATGAAATCTAACGGTTGGATTTGAAATTATGTCCCAATCAAATTTGGAAAAGGTCGCTATAAGTGCAGTTTGATGACCGTTTATGAAAATCGACATAAAGGGCCTTAATAAATTATTAAAAATATTAATAATTTGTGTAAAATCATAATAAATGATTTGTAAAGAATTTGGATGAAAAATTCCATGTTTGTATGAACAAGTTATTACCTAGATTTGAAATCCAATAATTTTTAAGTAAACTAAATTGGATTTGTAAATGGTTTTAATATAACTAGAATTTCCAATATATGAATTGGAATGGATTTAAATGGAAATCATCTACGAAATATTTCGATAT
Organism: Allium sativum; assembly: GCA_030737875.1. Lineage (NCBI taxonomy): Eukaryota > Viridiplantae > Streptophyta > Magnoliopsida > Asparagales > Amaryllidaceae > Allium > Allium sativum. The sequence continues at coordinate 938,216,523 of CM060915.1, read as the reverse complement.
TGGATTCCGTGATAATACGGATATTGTTATGGGAATTTGGAAGATATATATATATATATATATATATATGTATCGTTATTCCCAAAATGATATTTGTTGGTTTCAGAATTTGATATTGAATATAAGCCGATATAATTCCTATTCCGAGCCTTGTATTTGATATCAAATTGGATTTTGGGTTCTTCGTGAACAATGTCTTAAATAACACTGTTCTTAAACCTAGTTGAGGAAAGAATAAATCTTTTAATTAAGATTTAGTGAAGTTTTCCAATTAATTAATGTTTAATTGGAATTGAATAAAAGAATTGGATTTTGGGTTTGTCGTGAATAGTGTTTTCAATAACACTGTTCTTAAACCTTGAGTGAAAAGAATAAATATTTTAATTAAGATTATTAGAGTTTCCAGTTATATTTAGTAACTGGAATAAAGTGGAATGTGAATCGGGTTTATTGTGAACTGTGTTTTAACTACAATCGTTCTTTAACCCGATTTACAGTGAAATGTGATTTGGAATTTATAAATCTTTTTATTAAGATTTAATGGAAATTTTCCAAAGTAAAGTTTTCCAATTTAATATATTAAATTGGAATTAAATGGAATTCGATTTGGTAATAATTGAAGTGAGCTTCTGTGGAGGATGACTGTTAATATATATGGAATTTAAAAGGCTTTGCCGTTATTCCATTTATATTATTAGTCGAATACGAAAATTGACATCAATTATATATTGATCTGTTTTCCGTGAAAATTCCATAATTTATGAAATGTGATTTTGGGTTTATCGTGAACTGTGTTTTAAATGACATTAGTTCTTTAACCCAGTTGAAGACAGGATTACATGTCTAACATTGTATTTCGAACTGTATTGTTGGTCTCTGGTAAATATATATTTGTTTGGTGTCAGAGAATTTATTCTCTTTCTTAACACCCTTCTTTGAGACGTACGAGCTCAAAGGTTATACACCAGCAGGAATCAATGGTACAATGTTGATTGTCGATGCGACATGTTTGATTTCCCAAAGTTAAACCATCATTAAAATTGATTTTTGGGAAGATTAAAACTAAGTGGAGTTTTAATGAATCTTTAATTAGATCGAAATGAGAATGTGATAATTAAAATTATCAAATTCGGGAAATGACTGGGAATGGAGTACCACTAGTTTTACTCCAAACGATAGTTAAATCTTTAATTAGATTTGAATGGGAATTGGTAATTAATTTTACCAATAACACCGTGGTGTTAGTATTAACGGTTTTGCTCCATGGAATGAATAGGTTGGGATTAGGAAATTAAACAAATGATTACTTCGGTAGGGTGCACTAATCCCGACTAGTTTGGATAAACCTTAATTTGGTTTGAATTGATATCCAAAGGAAGATTAAAGAATAAATTTAAAGAATTTATCATTGATAAAATTAATGGGAACCTTTCCCAAAGTATAAGAATATGTGAATATAAGAATATTCTAGATTGGAATGAGGCGTGTATTGTGTTTTTATAGCACTTGTTTATTATATACGCGACTTATTCGGAAAGGCCGACTTTATACCATTCTGAATAACTGATTTGATGAGAAGTGGACGATAAAGACGGTGGTTGAAGACCGGAGTTCTTCACATCGTTTGGATGATTACTGATGTGTTGATTGGGCGGTACACCAGACACAAAGTAATAAGTGGTGATCTTCCAGACGTCCTTGGAGATTGACTGGATATGCGAGGACCTCTCTCCTCTACTGGACATATGGGACGAGGAATAAGGTGCCTTCGGTTTCATTCAGACCCAAAACGAACTATTAAATGGATGTGTGTCTGACATTGGATTTTATTCTGTGTTGATTGATCTCTATCAAATATATATATGTTTGGTGGTGGAGAATTTATTCTCTTGCTAACATCCTTCTTTGAGACATACGAGCTCAGAGGTGTTATATCGATAAACATCAGTCGCATGGAGTGAACGGCCTGTGTGGCATGCTGAGATGCAAATGATCAAGGCTTCTGTTGAAAAGCAGAGTCTTGTGGTTGATGATTAAAGCATGGCTTTAATATAGCATAGCTTTGTGTATAGCGTTAATTCGCGAGCCTCACACCCCGGTGTGAACCCGAAACAGGAGCGGACTTCAGGGAGAACATGCGTTTCCTTCTAGCTAGGTGTAGTGTCGTGGTTTGGAGCCCAAACATTTTTACTTAAGTGGATGATGGATAACGAGGCGCCTCGGTTATATCGGTCACAATAGGGCCAATGGATGACATGGTCGACATACTGACCAGATTTATGCCCCATAGGGCAAGGAAACATATTGTTCAGGCATTATAATCCACCTTGCAATTCGGTGGACCGTCCCTGATGATCCAAGGGTCACTCGAGCTCTGATCCTGAGACACGGGCTAGAGCATCTCGAAGAGGTAAGGACGATCCCTTGCCTTGGTTCACAGACAGAAATCCAACTTCCAATACGTGATATTTTGGTTTTAATCGTAGAGCCTAGTATGGCGACATGATATATGGTACCATGCCATCTATGATTGAAACATTTATATTTGAAGCTGTTTTTGACACTATACACTTATTATAGTATCAAATGAATTGCTTTAAATGTACCAAGCATGTTTGGCTATTATAATGGAAAACTCTATCCTCCAGCTTGCGTTTCATTGTGTGATGGGACCTGAGTCTTATAATAGCTTCATTTTCTTTATTTAGCATTGCGCTGTTTGTTATATGCACTGTTATTCTTGGAGTTAAATCCGTTCTGTGTTATACAGCGTGGTCCCTTGATTTACCTAACTTTAAAACCAAGCTAATAACTGTTTTTAGTTCTCACACCACTCACATGACTGACTTGGAGTTTATTGTTTTAACCTAAACTCTGGGTGCCCCTATTTTCTACATGGGCAGCTAGTAGGTTTAGTTTTGCATATTTCTATTTATATAGGATCCTGGATTTACGGCTGGAGATATATTCAGAAAGCTCTGTATCCGTGTATTTCTTGCAGTTGTGTATGTATTATTTTCAACTGCTATGTAACGTATTTAAATATCTGATATTTCTACTGTATTTTATTTATTCACACTCTCTAACATTCTTGTACTCTGATGTAAATTGTTGTAACAGCAATGAAACGTTCTTCTATTTACGTTCTGAGTTATCGTGTTCTCAACTCAATCAGGGCTTTCCTTTAAGGGCAAGTTTGGCTCGTTTCAGATAACAACTTTGTTTATGGTGAACGATGGACAAGATCATTATATACGTGATGGATTTATTTGTTTGTACTCTTTTTGGATACGTCGTTAATGACTTTTATTGTTTGTATACCCTGATTGCTTGTGTATTGCGCTAGAATATGAAAATTATCGTAAATCTTCAAGTTTTAACAGCACTGCTTCAATATGTTCTAACTGCAATGCAAAATCACTGCTTTAGTATGTTCAAAATGCATAAATATATTTAACAAAATAAATATTTGATATATCAATTTATCTTTTACTACCCAAAAATATAAAACCATTTATCTTTATGATTTTAATATGATACAAGGCTATACTTATGGTTGGTTTTACAACGAAGAATTATAGTATATAAAACCGATTTACTGCTTATCTTATAATACAGACTTTTTTTTAACTTATTAACTTATGTAAACTATGTTGCAGTTAAAATATAAAAGATAAATCATTTTATCCTTTTTAAAATATTTACAAACAACATCCTTTAAATAACAATTAATTTGTAATATCTAATGTTGACTAGCAAGCTATAACACAAATTCTGTTAATTTGAAGATAAAATTCTGAAATGATCATGAATTTTCAATACTCATTTTTATTCTGCAGCTAAGCTAAGAAAGATAAAAGCTTATATATTTTGTTGAATATAAGTTAATACAACATAGTATTATACCGCCTTACAAACATAATAACAAGTGATAGTATATTCAACATCGTCATACAGATACAATATACTTTTAATAACATAGTATGTCATGGCCTAAAAAATAATATAAAAAAGGATAAAATGATTTATCTTTCTTCAAAAATTAGTATAAACATTTTACATATTATAAACTCATGTCATTAGATAATACAAATTCATTATTAAATTCATCATAAAATTTTCAACATCATCCATTACAATAACATCACTAAAATCAGGTTAAATCAAAATATTATCAATAAAAGATAAAATAATATATCTTTCTTCAATATCAGTATAACCATAGTACTAATAATAAAACACCACTCGTAAATTTGCTTCAAAACATACAACATTACACATCACAATTCATCAACTCCCACAAGATGAAACATGAAAAAAATATGAAGAAAAACTGTTACAGGCCACAAGGAGCAACCAAAAAACTTCTTCCCTCACATTCAACCCTCCCTTAACAGTCCTCATCTTTGGTGGAATTCTGTAGTGGCAAAGCGTACTTCCCACTATTGTTGTTGAAATTGAAGTAGAAATTGATCGAGTGGTCATTGAACTCGAAAATGGACAAATCAACTACATTAGGCCACATGAACATTAGAAAAAAATAAATTTGTTGCATTAGGCCGTTTATGGCATACTAAGAAAAAATATTGAAACGACCCGAACTTCCCCGTGAAGGAAAGCACGGATAGAATTGAGGACAAGACAAAATAGAACGCACACAGAAGAACATTTCATTGCTATTACAACAATTCCATCAGAAACAAGAATATACAGAGTATAAATGAATAAATTACATTCGACAAATATCAGATATTACAATAAGTTACATAGCAGCGGGAAAAATATACAAAACACAACTGAAAGTGATACACGGATACAGAGCTTTCCGAGCATCGTTCCAGCTGTTAATCAGGACCCTGTGAATATAAATCTGCAAAACCAAAACTACTAGCTGCCCGTGTGGAAAATAGGGGCACCCAGAGTTTAGGTTAAAACAATAAACTCCAGGTCAGTCATGTGACTGGTGTGAGAACTAAAGCAGTTATTAATCTTTATTTTTAAAGTTAGGTAAATCAAGGGACCACGCCGTATAACACGGAACGGGTTTCCTCCCAAGAATACCAGTGCATAAAACAAACAGCGCAATGCTAAATAAAGAAAAATGAAGCTGTTATAAGACCCAGGTCCCATCACACAATGCAACGCAAGCCGGAGGACAGGGTTTTTACCTTATAACAGCCAAATCATGCTTGATACGTTTAAAACACATTATTTGATACTATAATAAGTGTATAGTGTCAAAACAATTCAAATCATAAATATCAATCATAGGCGGCATGGGTACCATCTATCATGTCGCCATACTAGTTCTACAATTAAAACCGCAATACACGTATTGGAAATTGGATTCCATCATGAGTCGAGGCAAGGGGCAAGCTCCTCTCCGCGTTCGAGACACTCTAGCAAATGCCTCGGGACCGCACACAGCAATCCCCTGGATCCTCCAAGGCCGGTCCTCTCTTACTTTTGAGGATTGGCAATTCCTAAGCACACGTTTCCCGGTCCTTACAGACCTATATCCGAGGCGCCTCGTATCCAACAACCACACAGGTGAAAAGTATAGAAATGTCAGGGCTGGTAGGTCACTGACACCACCCTAGCTAGAAAGAAACGTCGTGCACTCCTTGGGTCCGTATCCCGTTTTTGACTCATACCGAGGTGTGAGGCTCGCGAATTCACGCCATACACAAAGCTACACCACACAGGCCATGCTTTGATCATCAACCACAAGACTTTGCTTTTCAACAGAAGCCTTGATCAATTGCCACTTACGCATGCCACATTGGCAATTCGCTCCATGCGACTGATGTCCATCGATATACAACCTCTGAGCTCGTACGTCTCAGAGAAGGGCGTTAAGCAAGAGAATAAATTCTCCGCCGCCAAACAGATGTATATTTAATAGAGATCAATCAATCACAGAATAAAATCCAATGTCAGACACACAATCCATTTACAAGTTCGTTCTGGGTCTGAACGAAACCGGAGGCACTTTCCTCGCATATCCATCGATCTCCAAGTACGTCTGGACGATCACCAACTGATTCCCTCATCCTGGGTGTACAGCCCAATCAAGATCGTCAGTAATCACCCAAACGATGTGAAGACTTCCGGTCTTCAACCACCGTCTTCATCTTCGACATCTCGTCGAATCGGTTATTCAGAATGGGTATAAACCCGGCCTTTCTGAATAACCTACGTATATGATAAACAAATGTTACACAAACACAACAAACGCCTCATTCCAATTCAGAATATTCTTTTATTCACAAAATCACATTCTTAGGGAAATGTTCCCATTAATTTTATCCAAGATAAATTCTTCTAAATTTATCCTATAATCTTCCTTTGGATATCATTTCAAACTAGTCGGGATTAGCGAACCACACCGAAGTAATTATTTGTTTTATTTCCCAATCCCAACCTATATATCCCATGGAGCAAAACTGGTGATACTCCATATCTAACACCACGGTGTTATCGGTAAAATTAATTACCATTTCACGTTCAAATCTAATTAAAGATTTAACTATCGCTTTGGAGCAAAACTGGTGATACTCCACTCTCGATCACTTTTCAGATTTGATAATTTAAATTATCAATTCACATTTTAATCTAATTAAAGATTCATTAAAACTTCACTTAGTTTTAATCTTCTCAAAAATCAATATCTCGCCTTTAACTGGGTTAAAGCACCAATGTCATCTAAAACACGATCCACGATAAACCCAAATCACATTTGATATTAAATACAAGGCTTTGAATAGAAAATATATCGGCTTATATTCAATATCAAATTCTGATTTGATCGTTTGAATCAGTTCCCGTTTAATTTACATTTAAATCACTATATTGAATTTTAAACGTACATTTCTATTTACCGGGGTCACATACTAACTCTAAAAATTCCCGAAAAATATTTTCTAGCTTCGCATTGACGATACGGTCCTAACAAAACTAGTTTCGTCGAATTCTGAGACCGTTAGAAAAATGGCCAATTTCCAGTCGATTAAAATCAACTTAAACTGGTCAAACGCATTTTCCTTTGCCACGCTCACCTATTGATTCGAAAAGTTATGAAATTTGAAATCTAGCAATAATTTAACACTACGGATCCAACAAAAGTGGTTTCGTCGAAATCCGAGGCCATTTGCAAAATTCCCATTTTTAAGGGCCTGAATTCCATAGCGACTATTCAGAATTTTCAACTGGACATATCTTTTGATTCCCGCTATGAAATCTTGATTATTCGGATTCGTTAGAAAGATATTATCAAATAGATTCCATTATTTTTGGTTTCACTAAAATCCGGATTGTTTTGCACCCGGTACATTCAATTGAAGTTTGAAATCGAATTATCGAACTACCGCGCCATTTTCAATTCTATTTATAATTATATATAAATATTTATATTCTAACGACGACGTATATAATATATACGTTCTAATTCTATTCAAAATAAATTTCTCGTCGATATTATTTAAAATAATCTATTTTAAATGATCAAACTTCGCTAAAATTGCCAAAATAAAAATTTTAAACTGGCCCAGATTTTCGGGTTATTACAATCTCCCCCACTTAAAACTTTTCGTCCCCGAAAAGGAACAAAGTCGAAAGTGGTTTGATCAATCAACTCTACGTTCGATCTGGCTTCCATTCTCCAACTTTTTAGTTTCTGAGAATTTTCAAATTCTTCAAAAATTTGGCTAACACCCTAAATTTTCGAAAAATTTCGCCATAACCTCCCCTGCACCGGGAGCATCGGGGAATTTCAAATAGCTTCCCCGGTCCTTCAGATCTCAAAAAGAAAAAGAAAAAGCCAAGCTGCTAGCCAATAGGCTCATAAAATCATCATCACCCAAACAAAACAGTAAATTATGTAGTAAACATGTACCTATTTGTCAGGCAAACAAATTTTATTCTTCGGCTCTAGCCTCCTTTGTAATAACCCGGAAAATCTGGGCCAGTTTAAAATTTTTATTTTGGCAAATATAGCGAATTTTCTATATTTAAAATAGATTATTTTAAATAATATCAACGAGAAATTGTTTTTGAATATAATTCGAACGTATATATTATACGCGTCGTCGTTAGAATATAAATATTTATATATAATTATAAATAGAATTGAAAATGGCGCGGTAGTTCGATAATTCGATTTCAAACTTCAATTGAATGTACCGGGTGCAAAACAATCCGGATTTTAATGAAACCAAAAATAATAGGATCTAATTGATGATATCTTTCTAACGAATCCGAATAATCGAAATTTCATAGTGGGAATCAAAAGATATGTCCAGTTGAAAATTCTGAATAGTCGCTATGGAATTCAGGCCCTTAAAAATGGACATTTTGCAAATAACCTCGGATTTCGACGAAACCACTTTTGTTGGGTCCGTGATGTCGAGTTATTGCTAGATTCCAAATTTCATAATTTTCCGAATCAATATGTGAGTGTGGCAAAGGAAAACGCGTTTGACCAGTTTCAGTTGATTTTAATCGACTGGAAAATGACCATTTTTCTAACGGCCTCAGAATTCGACGAAACTAGTTTTGTTAGGACCTTATCGTCAATACGAAGCTAGAAAATATTTTTATGGAATTTATAGAGTTAGTATGTGACCCCAGTAATTTGAAATGTACATTTAAAATTCAATATAGCGATTTAAATGTAAATTTAACGGAAACTGATCGTAACAGCCGAATCAGCCTACGATACATATCCCATTATGTTCGGAATAGGGGTAATACGCTATGGACGACAGGCGGTGGGCCTCGTTTCGAGGTCGTATGTGAAAGTCAACTTTTTGCCAAATTAAATAATTAAATAAATTAAAATATTCTTTTGCATATATACCCCCCCTTTCTCGTTTACATTGAACGAAAAAAAAAAGAGAACCCGTCGGATCTCGTTCGCCCTCCCCTTGGAGGCGTCGCCGCCGCCAGCACTGGCGTGGGCCACCGCACCGCCCTGCTTCTCCCTCTCCCCCTCCGTTCGACCTTCCTTTCGCCACCTCCGGTCGAGCAGGAGCCGCCGATGAACACAGCCAACTCCCTCCTCCTCTACTTGAACCCGCTGCCAAAAAGCCAAACTCCGACGCCACACCACCCAAATCCGAACCCCCTCTGCCTCGCGAGATCCCCCGGCGCCGACAGCGACGCTCCAGTCCCCAGCGACGATGATGAACCCCCCCTCCTCTGAGAAACCAAAAACTGTAAGCTTCTCCTTTTACATTACTTTAAATTCAGTTTTTAATTTTATAAATAAATAACGTAGTATAAAAATCAGATTTTTATTTATGAATAGGAGATTTAAACTAGGAAAGTTCATATTTTTAAACTAGGAAAGTTTACATTTTTAAGCTAGTGAAGATTATATTTTTATGGAAAGTAAAGATTTAATTTTTATATAGTGAAGAAAGTATAATGTTTATACATGAAAGGTAATATTTTTATAATTGAAAAGGTAATATTTTTATAATTGAAAAGGTAATATTTTTATAATTGAAAAGGTAATATTTTTAACGATGAAAAGGAGAGATCTTTAAGGATGAAAAGAAGGGATTTATACAAGAAGAAAGACGAGAGTTTTGTCGATAAAAAGAAGTGATTCTTAGGAGTTATAAAAAATATGATTTTTATATATTGAACTTCGAATTAAAAATATGATTTTTATATATTGAACTTCGAATTAAAAATATGATTTTTATATATTGAACTTCGAATTAAAAATATGATTTTTATATATTGAACTTCGAATTAAAAATATGATTTTTATATATTGAACTTCGAATTAAAAATATGATTTTTATATATTGAACTTCGAATTAAAAATATGATTTGTATATATTGAACTTCGAATTAAAAATATGATTTTTATATATTGAACTTCGAATTAAAAATATGATTTTTATATATTGAACATCGAAATAAAAATATGATTTTTATATATTGAATAGCGAAGTCAAATGTGATTTTTACATATGTAGTGGCTACGGGCAACGAAGGTAACAAAGAGACGAGAACAGTGAAGATTCTTGCATTGGAAGTGCCGTGGAGTTAGGATAGCTATCGGTGAGAATTTCTCACTCTTCAATTTATTTTCTAGTTATATATATATACTAGGATGCAGACGGTGCTTAGTAGCACCCGACACAATCGTCCACAGACCATGGACTTGTTTGTTTGATTGCAAAAATAAATTAGATTATTTGATTGAATTGAATTGTCTAGTGAAATTGAATGGTTTGATTGATGTGTGAATGGCGTGGGCCTTCACTAGACCGGGGATAAGGCTAGGCCTCGTCCCGTTTCTAGTATCGTTCCGTTATGCCGCCGAAATTTTCTAAAATATGTTAGAAAAATAAAAATATCATTTTATTGAATAAATGAACTGAATAGAAATTCATATGTTGAAATAAAAATGTTTTTATCGTTAAAAATATAATTTTTAACGTGAAGTGAATAAAATAAAATATTCATTTACTAACCGAACGGTTTGTTTATGTACACCTATTTGAAGGACATTGATTGGGTCGATAAATTTTACACATCGCCCAACTGCACAACTAAAATCTGTGTTTGATTGTTTGAAACCCCACACGGGTGTTAGGATGAAATTTGAAGTTCACTCATCCTGATTGATTAAATATGTCGATCGATCGATTGAGAGGCTGTTATAAGCGTTAGATATCTATATTTGATGCTTATACAGTGTAGTGCACTTTGGTTGATGGTTGATTATTTTCAATGCTATTATATGTGTGTAATGTATGAAAATCCATATAATTAACCTTATATGGTGATTGATTGGGCCTCATTCCAATTTAGAAAATAAAGAATAATATAAAATAAAGGTTCATGTGTTGACAGTTTCATCCATTGAGATTGGTCATGTGTTGAACGAAATATTTTAGTAATAAAATTTATATCTTTATCAATATAAAATAAAGGTTCATGTGTTGACAGTTTCATCCATTGAGATTGGTCATGTGTTGAACGAAATATTTTAGTAATAAAATTTCCATCTTTATCAATATAAAATAAAGGTTCATGTGTTGACAGTTTCATCCATTGAGATTGGTCATGTGTTGATCGAAATATTTTAGTAATAAAATTTATATCTTTATCAATATAAAATAAAGGTTCATGTGTCGACAGTTTCATCCATTGAGATTGGTCATGTGTTGAACGAAATATTTTAGTAATAAAATTTATATCTTTATCAATATAAAATAAAGGTTCATGTGTTGACAGTTTCATCCATTGAGATTGGTCATGTGTTGAACGAAATATTTTAGTAATAAAATTTATATCTTTATCAATATAAAATAAAGGTTCATGTGTTGACAGTTTCATCCATTGAGATTGGTCATGTGTTGAACGAAATATTTTAGTAATAAAATTTCCATCTTTATCAATATAAAATAAAGGTTCATGTGTTGACAGTCTCATCCATTGAGATTGGTCATGTGTTGAACGAAATATTTTGATAAAAATAACTATTTTGAAAAAGAAATATTTGAAATAGAATATTTGAAAATAGAAATTTATGAAGCTGTGTTGATTAGATTGACGCCATTTTGACGTGAACGATATTTATATCGATTTTATTCATTTTAAAATGAATATTGAAAAGCGATTTCGAAATGAATTGAATTGAAAACGATTTCGAAATGAATTGAATTGAAAACGATTTCGAAATGAATTGAATTGAAAACGATTTCAAAATGAAATGAAATGAAAACGAATTGAATTGAAATTTGAATTGAATAGAAATGAATTTTAAAACGAATTTATAAAGAAGAATTCAATTTTGATTTGAATTGAAATGGAAGTTGAAATTGCTTTTGAAACGAATTTAAAACTATTCATATAATTCGTTTTAAATAGAAATCAACGAAATATACATTATATATATTATATATATAATATAATGGCCTGAATAGAACGCGCCGCGCCGCGGCAGTTCGTGAATTTCGACCATTTATTTCAAACGGACATTACGGGAGATCCGACCGTCGGATTCTCCTGAAACCGGAACCGTTGGGTTCGTATCGAAAAGATATTTCTAACGAATATTAGAAATTTGAAATCTAACGGTTGGATTTGGAGATACGTCCAAATCAAATTTTAAAAAGGTCGCTGTAAGTGCAGTTCGATGGCCATTGGTGGAAATCGACTGTACGGGCCTTGATAAAATTATTAAAAATAGTAATAATTTGTGTAAAATCATAAGAAATGATTTGTGAAGATTTGGGATGAAAAACTCCATATTTGAAAAGATAAAAATAGATTTTTATCGAAATGAACTAGTTTTGAACTAGAAATATAATTCTATTTATTTTTAAATAAATAAATTGAATTTGAAAAAGGGTTTTAAAAATAACCAGAATTTCCAATGATTGCATTGGAGTGGATTTGGATCGAAATTGTCTTCGGGATATTTCGACGTTGGAATTCGTGATTATGCAGATGTTGTTATGGAAATTTGAAAGATATATATCTATATCGTTATTTCCAGCACGACATTTGTCAATCGTAGAATTTGATATTGAATATAAGCCGATATATTTTCTATTCAGAGCCTTGTATAGAATATCAAATGTGATTTGGGTTTGTCGTGAATGGTGTCTTCACTAACACTGTTCTTGAACCTAGTTGAGAAAAGATTAAATCTTTTTATTTTAGATTTAATGAAGTGTACCAATTAAATAATATTTAATTGGGATTGAATTGATATTGATTTTTGGGTTTATCGTGGACAGTGTTTTAAATGACACTCGTTCTTTAACCCGATAATTAATGAATGTGATTTTGGGTTTATCGTGAACTGTGTTTTAAATGACACCGATTCTTTAACCCAGTTAAAGATTAAAACTAAGTGGAGTTTTAATGAATCTTTAATTAGATTGAAATGATCGAGAATGGAGTACCACCAGTTTTGCTCCAGGCGATAGTTAAATCTTTAATTACATTTGAACATGAAATGGTAATTGAATTTACCGATAACACCGTGGTGTTAGATATGAAGTACTACCAGTTTTACTTCATGGGATGAATAGGTTGGGATTGGGAAATTAAAACCAATGATTATTTCGGTAAGGTTCGTTAATCCCGACTAGTTTGAATTGATATTCAAAAATAGATTAAAGAATAAATTCAAGGAATTTATCTTGGATAAAATTAATGGCAACCTTTCCCTATGAATGTGAAATTTAGAAACTAACTGTCGGTTGGCCAAGCAGAATGGTTTTCTGAATATTGATCTGATGTTGGTTTCGGCCTTCGGGGTTAATATTTGGGGAATTATTCTCTTGATTAATTTACGGTTAGTGACTAATGAATTGGAATGAGGCGTATGTTGTGTTTGTGTAACACTTATTTATAATATATGCGAGTTATTCGGAAAGACCGGGTTTATCCCATTCTGAATAACTGATACGACGATAAGTCGAAGATGAAGACGATGGTCGAAGACCGGAGGTCTTCACGTCGTTTGGTTGATTACTGATGATCTTGATTGGGCTGTACACCCAAGAAGATGGAAACAGTTAGTGATCGTCCAGACGTACTTGGAGATCGATGGATATGCGGGGTACTAGGTGCCTCCGGTTTCGTTCAGACCCAGAACGGACTTGTAAATGGACTGTGTGTCTGACATTGGATTTTAGTCTGTGTGTTTGATTTCTATTAAATATATATCTGTTTGGCGGCAGAGAATTTATTCTCTTGCTTAACGCCCTTCCCTGAGACGTACGAGCTCAGGGGTTATATATTGATGGATATCAAACGCATGGAGTGAATTGCCTGTGTGGCATGCCTAAGTGGCAATTGATCGAGGCTTCTGTTGAAAAGCAAAGTCTTGTGGTGATGATCAAAGCAAAGCCTTTGTGGCGTAGCTTTGTGTAACGTTTACTTCGCGTGCTTCGCACCCGGTATGAACCAAAAACGGGAGACGGACCTTAGGGAGGACTTGCTTTTCTTTCTAGCTAGAAGTGGCGTCAGTGGTTTTACACGCCCTGACGAGTTTGACTTATGTGGTTGTTGCTGTTGCGAGGCGCCTCGGTTATATCGGTTTCGGCCGATGCATTCTGGTCGGCAGACGGACCAGACTTACACCCCATAGGGTGGGGAAACGTAGTGTTCAGGCATAATAATCCACATCGGTGGACCGGCCCTGACGATCTAAAGGCTTGCCTGCGCGCTTGCCTGTGGCTTGGGCTAGAGAGTCACGAATCGGTTGAGGACTATCTTTTTCCTCGGTTCATAGACGGAAATCCAATTTCCAAATACGTGACATTTGCGGTTTTAGTTGTAAACCTATATGTGGCGACATAGTGGCATGGGACGCTCATGCCGCCTATGATTGATACTTACGATTTGAAATTGTTTTAAACACTATACACTTATTATAGTATCAAATGATTTGTTTTAAACGTATCAAGCATTCTTTGGCTGTTATAAGGGAAAACCCTATCCCCCGGCTTGCGTTACATTGTGTGATAGGACCTGGGTCTTATAACAGCTTCATTTTTCTTTATTTAGCATTGAGCTGGTTGTTTTATGCACTGGTATTCTTGGGAGGAAACCCGTTCCGTGTTATACGGCGTGGTCCCTTGATTTACCTAACTTTAAAATAAAGATTAACTGTTTTAGTTCTCACACCAGTCACATGACTGACCTGGAGTTTATTGTTTTAACTTAAACTCTGGGTGCCCCTATTTTGACACGGGCAGCTAGTAGTTTTGGTTTTGCAGATTTTTATTCACAGGATCCTGGTTTACAGCTGGAACGGTATTCGGAAAGCTTTGTATCCGTATATCTCTTCTAGTTGTGTATTGTATTATTTTTCCGCTGCTATGTAACTTGTTGTTAATCCCTGATATTTCTGTGTAATATTCTTTTATACTCTGTATATTCTTGTAATCTGATGCATTGTTGTAATATACAGTGAAATGTTCTTTTATATGCGTTCTGTTGTGGCTTGTTCTCAAAACGATAGGGCGTTTCGAACGGTCTGTATCGGTTTAGCGACTGGTTCGGACCGAGCGAAATTCCTTGCCGTCACATCCTTGCTATGACCTGTTCAATGTAAGTATATATATATATGCAAGCAAATGCGACCAATTTTCAATACAATTCAATATTTGTTTCAATTAGGCTAAATGGTTAAAAATTAGCAAACAAATAAACAAACAACACAAACATCAATCAATTAGTGAATTAGAGTTTCAAATTCATAATTTGATATACATACGGAAAATCATGTTTTTGATGCCAATTCACAACAAAGTGTTCTAGCTATATTAGTTTTGGTTCTCACACCAGTCTAATGGAAATATATAGAAAATCACACCTTCGAAACTCGAATATAAATACTGATGATGTGGCCACATCACCAGAATTATCCCCGGGTGTCTAGAATGTGACTCTATATCTATCCAGTATATTAAAATTTCGACTATACGTTCATGACGCGTATACGCGAAATCTTTATATACTCGATTGTCCAAATTCAAAATAAATAAATAATCAAATACGTTTAAAGCGATTTAAATTTTCAAAACAAAATTGCTTTCATTTGAAAAATATACTCTTCACACCCGTTCTAGGATGCTACTGATCCTATCTCTAACGGGTCAATCTAATTGGATATTACTAATCCAATATCTGATGAATTCTTTCGTATGGTTCTAATGTGTCTTGTTCTCGAGCTCTGTAAACCAAAGCTCTGATACCAAACTGAAACGACCCGAACTTCCCCGTAAAGGAAAGCACGGATATAATTGAGGACAAGACAAAATAGAACGCACACAGAAGAACATTTCATTGCTATTACAACAATTCCATCAGATACAAGAATATACAGAGTATAAATGAATAAATTACATTCGACAAATATCAGATATTACAATAAGTTACATAGCAGCGGGAAAAATATACAAAACACAACTGAAAGTGATACACGGATACAGAGCTTTTCGAGCATCGTTCCAGCTGTTAATCAGGACCCTGTGAATATAAATCTGCAAAACCAAAACTACTAGCTGCCCGTGTGGAAAATAGGGGCACCCAGAGTTTAGGTTAAAACAATAAACTCCAGGTCAGTCATGTGACTGGTGTGAGAACTAAAGCAGTTATTAATCTTTATTTTTAAAGTTAGGTAAATCAAGGGACCACGCCGTATAACACGGAACGGGTTTCCTCCCAAGAATACCAGTGCATAAAACAAACAGCGCAATGCTAAATAAAGAAAAATGAAGCTGTTATAAGACCCAGGTCCCATCACACAATGCAACGTAAGCCGGAGGATAGGGTTTTTACCTTATAACAGCCAAATCATGCTTGATACGTTTAAAACACATTATTTGATACTATAATAAGTGTATAGTGTCAAAACAATTCAAATCATAAATATCAATCATAGGCGGCATGGGTACCATCTATCATGTCGCCATACTAGTTCTACAATTAAAACCGCAATACACGTATTGGAAATTGGATTCCATCATGAGTCGAGGCAAGGGGCAAGCTCCTCTCCGCGTTCGAGACACTCTAGCAAATGCCTCGGGACCGCACACAACAATCCCCTGGATCCTCCAAGGCCGGTCCTCTCTTACTTTTGAGGATTGGCAATTCCTGAACACACGTTTCCCGGTCCTTACAGACCTATATCCGAGGCGCCTCGTATCCAACAACCACACAGGTGAAAAGTATAGAAATGTCAGGGCTGGTAGGTCACTGACACCACCCTAGCTAGAAAGAAACGTCGTGCACTCCTTGGGTCTGTATCCCGTTTTTGACTCATACCGAGGTGTGAGGCTCGCGAATTCACGCCATACACAAAGCTACGCCACACAGGCCGTGCTTTGATCATCAACCACAAGACTTTGCTTTTCAACAGAAGCCTTGATCAATTGCCACTTACGCATGCCACATTGGCAATTCGCTCCATGCGACTGATGTCCATCGATATACAACCTCTGAGCTCGTACGTCTCAGAGAAGGGCGTTAAGCAAGAGAATAAATTCTCCGCCGCCAAACAGATGTATATTTAATAGAGATCAATCAATCACAGAATAAAATCCAATGTCAGACACACAATCCATTTACAAGTTCGTTCTGGGTCTGAACGAAACCGGAGGCACTTTCCTCGCATATCCATCGATCTCCAAGTACGTCTGGACGATCACCAACTGATTCCCTCATCCTGGGTGTACAGCCCAATCAAGATCGTCGGTAATCACCCAAACGATGTGACGACTTCCGGTCTTCAACCATCGTCTTCATCTTCGACATCTCGTCGAATCGGTTATTCAGAATGGGTATAAACCCGGCCTTTCTGAATAACCCACGTATATGATAAACAAATGTTACACAAACACAACAAACGCCTCATTCCAATTCAGAATATTCTTTTATTCACAAAATCACATTCTTAGGGAAATGTTCCCATTAATTTTATCCAAGATAAATTCTTCTAAATTTATCCTATAATCTTCCTTCGGATATCATTTCAAACTAGTCGGGATTAGCGAACCACACCGAAGTAATTATTTGTTTTATTTCCCAATCCCAACCTATATATCCCATGGAGCAAAACTGGTGATACTCCATATCTAACACCACGGTGTTATCGGTAAAATTAATTACCATTTCACGTTCAAATCTAATTAAAGATTTAACTATCGCTTTGGAGCAAAACTGGTGATACTCCACTCTCGATCACTTTTCAGATTTGATAATTTAAATTATCAATTCACATTTTAATCTAATTAAAGATTCATTAAAACTTCACTTAGTTTTAATCTTCTCAAAAATCAATATCTCGCCTTTAACTGGGTTAAAGCACCAATGTCATCTAAAACACGATCCACGATAAACCCAAATCACATTTGATATTAAATACAAGGCTTTGAATAGAAAATATATCGGCTTATATTCAATATCAAATTCTGAAACCAACAAATATCGTATTGGAAATAACGATATAAAATATATCTTTCAAATTCCCATAACAATATCCGTATAGTCACGAAATCCAATATCGAAATATTCCGAAGATAATTTCGATTCAACTCCAGTCCAATCCACGTATTGGGAATATCGATTATTTTTAAAATCACTTCCAAATTCAATTTATTTATTTAAAAATAAATTGATTTTAATTCTAGTTCAAAACTAGTTCTTTTCGATAAAAATCTATTTTTATCCTTTCAAATGTGGAATTCTTCAGCCCAATTTTTCCCAAATCATTTCTTATGATTTTACAAAAATTATAGATATTTTTAATAATTTTATCAAGGCCCGTACAGTCGATTTCCATCAACGGCCATCGAAATGCACTTACAGCGATATTTTCTGAATTTGATTTGGACCTAATTCCAAATCCAACCGTTAGATTTCAAATTTCTAATATTCAATGGAAAGCTCTTTTCGATACGAACCCAACGGTTCCGGTTTTAGGAGAATCCGACGGTCGGATCTCCCGCAATGTCCGTTTGAAATAAATGGTCGAAATTCACGAACTGCCGCGGCGCGGCGCGTTCTATTCAGGCCATTATATATATATAATATATATTATATATATTTCGTCGATTTCCTTTTAAAACGTATTTTATAAATCGTTTTAAATTCGTTTTCAAAACCATTTCAACACTACATTCAATTTCAAATCGATTTGATTTCAATTCAATTCAAATTCTAATTCATTTCAATTCAATTCAATTTGAATTCATTTTTATTCAATTCGAATTCAAATTCACTTTCTATTCAATTCGAATCGAATTCATTTCAAATTGATTCAATAAAATTTCAATTTGAATTTTTAATCTAATTTAATTTGAATTTCATTTCAAAATATTAAGTTTTGAAATCACTTTTCAATATTCATTATAAAACGAATAAAATCGATATATAAATGTCGTTCACGTCAAAATAGCGCATCTCTAATCCACACGGCTTTATATATTTCAATAAATTCGTTATTCTATTCAACAAATGAATATTTATTCTATTCAACACATGAATCTATGTTTCTTTCAACACACGACTAATCTCAACACATGAGTACTGTCCACACATCACTATTTTTGTTATGTAAAATATTTTATAAAACTAAGGTATCTATCGTTTGATTTTCAATTAGACTCCACCGTGAGGTAGTTCTAATTTTAAATATGTTCATTGTATAAAATATTTCACTCGACACATGAACATCGTCAACACATGACTATTTTTATATTCAACACATGAATTTTCTTTTATAACATTCATTATTTTCCCGATTGGAATGAGGCCCAATCAATCACCATATAATGTTAATTATATGGATTCCATACAACACATGTATATAATAGCATTGAAAAACAATCAACCATCATCCAAAGTGCACCACACAACTGTATAAGCATCAAATATAAATAATCGACGCTTACACAGTCTGTCAATCGATCGATCGACATATTTAATCAATCAGGATGAGTGAACTTCAAATTTCATCCCAACACCCGTGTGGGGTTTCAAACAATCAAACACAGATTTTATTTGTGCAGTTGGGCGATGTGTAAAATTTATCGACCCAATCAATATCAGTCAAATCAGTGTATATAAACAAATCGGCTGATTTGTTTATAAATATTTATTTATTCACTTTCACGTTAAAAACTATATTTTTAACGATAATATATTTTATTTTAACGCATGAATTTCTATTCATTTCATTTATCAAATAGAATGATATTTTTATTTTTCTAACATATTTTAGAAAATTTTGGCGGCATAACGGCACGATACTAGAAACGGGACGAGGCCTAGCCTTATCCCCGGTCTAGTGAAGGCCCACGCCATTCACACATCAATCAATCCATTCATTTCACCAAACAATTCGATTAAACCAATTAGACTAACCAACTACATAACCAAACAGTTTAACAAACAAGCCATCCATGGTCTGTGGATGACGGGTGTCGGGTGCTGCTAAGCATCGTCTGCATCCTAGTATATATATATATAACTAGAAAAAGAAGTTTAGAGTGAGAAGTTCTCACTTATAGCTATCCAATCATCTTGACTCTTCTAATGCAGGAAATCTTCACTGTTCTCGTCTCTTATCGCTTTTGTTGTCCGCTTTCACTACATATGTAAAAATCACATTTTTATATACTGATGTCTTTAAAATAAAAATCACATTTTTATTTATTCACTTTCAATTTAAAAATCATATTTTTATAATCACTTCATATATTTAAAAATCGAATTTTCACTACGATGTTCAATATATAAAAATCATATTTTTATTTCTCTATTTTCTATATAAAGATCTCGCCTTTTTAACTATAAAGACTTCACCCTTACAAATATATAGATTTCCTCGTTATGAAAATCACCACTTTATTTCAACATATATAAAATAAAAATCAGATTTTTATTTAGCTACATATACAAAGATGATATTTTTATATTCTCTATCCTATAAAGATTATATTTTTAATACTTTAAAAATATAAAAATCATATTTTTAATATTTCTATATAATAAAGATTATATTTTTATAGTCGCTATATAGTAAAAACTATATTTTTAATACTTTAAAAATACAAAGATCATATTTTTAACTTCCACAATTCAAAATCAAATCTTTACTTTTCAAAATCAAATCATTTTGATTTAAAAAAAAAACTAATCTTACCTAGTTAATAAAAATCGCATCTTTCTAGTTTAAAAATAACTATTTTTCCTAAATAAATATTTATTCTTTTCTAAACTAAAAATCAATGCTTTTAAATTAATAAAAATCAGTTCTTGTTAATTATAAAAATTCAGTTTTAAAATCGAACAGAACAATAACTAAAATTGAAAAATAAATTAAAAAAAACTTAAAGGAATCGGAGAGGAGGGGGGGCTCGGCGGCTTTTATGCAGCAGGAGGAGCTGGAGGCGGGAGATGGAGGAAGAAGGAGAGAGGGAGGCGGAGGTGGTGGCGTGCGGGTTCGGGTCTGCGGGGTGCGGCGCGTCCTTGGTGGCGACGGAGGGCTGGGACGAGGTGGGTTTGGGTTTCATCGCGGAGGGAGTTGGGGGTCTCGTCGGTCGAGGAGGAGAAAGGGGGGTGGGCTTGGTTGTAGCGGCGCCGCCCTGGGCGCGGCGACTCATCGGAGAGGGAGGCGGCATCGATCGCGCCCGGCTCCGTATTTTTTTTTCTTTTTTTTCTTTTTTTTTTTTAAATGATTTCATGTTGAATGTAAACGAGAAAAGGGGGGGGGGCAGCGGGTTAATAAGGGGGAAGTTTAATTTTTTTATTAATTAAATTATTTTATTTTTCAAAAAGTTGACTTTCACATACGACCTCTAAACGAGGCCCACCGCCTGTCGTCCATAGCGTTTTACCCCCATTCCGAACACAATGGGATATGTATCGTAAGATGATTTGATCGTTTGAATCAGTTCCCGTTTAATTTACATTTAAATCACTATATTGAATTTTAAACGTACATTTCTATTTACCGGGGTCACATACTAACTCTAAAAATTCCCAAAAAATATTTTCTAGCTTTGCATTGACGATACGGTCCTAACAAAACTAGTTTCGTCGAATTCTGAGACCGTTAGAAAAATGGCCAATTTCCAGTCGATTAAAATCAACTGAAACTGGTCAAACGCGTTTTCCTTTGCCACGCTCACCTATTGATTCGAAAAGTTATGAAATTTGAAACCTAGCAATAATTTAACACTACGGATCCAACAAAAGTGGTTTCGTCGAAATCCGAGGTCATTTGCAAAATTCCCATTTTTAAGGGCCTGAATTCCATAGCGACTATTCAGAATTTTCAACTGGACATATCTTTTGATTCCCGCTATGAAATCTTGATTATTCGGATTCGTTAGAAAGATATTATCAATTAGATTCCATTATTTTTGGTTTCACTAAAATCCGGATTGTTTTGCACCCGGTACATTCAATTGAAGTTTGGAATCGAATTATCGAACTACCGCGCCATTTTCAATTCTATTTATAATTATATATAAATATTTATATTCTAACGACGACGTATATAATATATACGTTCTAATTCTATTCAAAATAAATTTCTCGTCGATATTATTTAAAATAATCTATTTTAAATGTTCAAACTTCGCTAAAATTGCCAAAATAAAAATTTTAAACTGGCCTAGATTTTCGGGTTAATACAAATATAATCAATTATCTTTTTAATCCTATAAGATTTGTTAACTTATTCAAACAAACATTATCAGGACTATACAAAATCATAAATCACATACTGTTAATATTCTTGAAGATCACAAGAAACGACGGCTTAATTTTGACCTAATTTCCATGAGTACCTGATTTCTGAAAATACGATGGTTGTTTGAGAGGATGAAGACGTATGCTTTGATTTTTTTTCCTAGAAACTAATAATTTAGAACCCGTATCCTAGAAAATAATTGGAGGTGACTATTAAGCCCTAAACGCAAATTTCCACCATACAGAATTCGTTATAAATCATAATTAGACGAAACAAGAAAAGTTAGAATTGTTTTAATAATATATTTCTAATGAATGTGAAAAATTTAGAATTCGTTTTATAAATTGTAAGTTATGTCTAAATTTAAATTTTCAAATAGTCGCTCTAGAATTTATTATTATTTTTAGTTAAGCCTTGAAAAATAGCCATTTGGCAAACGACCTCCGTTTTCGATGAAATTAATTTTGTTGGATCCAGAACGTCAAATTATTATCAGGTTCAAAATTTCAAGTCATTTGGAATTAATATGTAAGCGTAGTAAATTTAAACGCGAGTTGTAAATCCAGTTGAATTTAATAAGCTAGTTAAAAGGCCATTTTTCCAACGGTCTCCGAATTCAATGAAATTAATATTTTTAGAACCGTAATTGCAAAACCTAGCAATATTTTAAATTTCATAACTTTTGGAGTCAGTATGTGGCCTCGGTAAATTAAAATGTACGTTTAAATTTAATATTAAACGTTATAATGAATTATATTTTAGTTTTGATAAAAACTGATCAAACAGTAGAATTGGCTTATGAAAAATATTCCATTGTGTCCGAAATGAGGGTATTTAGTTAGGAATGACAGTCGTTGGGGTTCATTTGGAGTTCGAACGGAATTGGGTCAAATAAAGAATATAATATTATTAAATTATATATATTAACCTTTTTAAAACCCTATTTTCTCACTATCTCAGTCATTGTCGTATTATGAAATTATTGGCTGAATTTATCCTAATTTTAGACCCTAAATTCTCGCAATCGATTCAATGATTTTTCAAACACCAAAAGGCAAAATGAAGACCTTAGATAGATCTACAAATCTAACAGTGATGATCGTCTATTGCTTCGTGGATGGTGATATTTTTGCGCATAAACTCGCAGCATTCGGTCGAAATTTCATGGGCTTAGGGACCTCGATCTCGGTGCCACCGACGGTGTGGGGAGCGGAGGCTCCGGCTTTCCTTGTGGCATCGTCTGATCGTGCGCCGGTCCTCACGAGTTGCGTGAATGAGTGAGGGAAGGTGCCCAGTTTTCTTCGGTCGGCTACAGGAAGAGATTGATGGGTTTAAAAACCATAATGTCGTAATTAGCTAGTAATCAAGGTGATTAGTATAAAATGATATATTTGAATTATATTAATTCGTGTTAAAACTGGTAATGATAATATCTTCTTCATATGAAATCAGGTCTATTGGAACCGTCTTGAAAAGCACTACAACATGGAACTGACAAAACAGAAATGGAGCAAGTTGAATTTTGAGATAAATTAAACGTTCGTTTTATTTAGTTTAAAAATAAATCTTCAGTTAAAGACTGGTAAAGTGGAAATCAAAGTGAGATTTCTTTCTCACTCAACTCTTTTATTATGTCATTGTAATCATATTTAAAAATATATTGATTTTACCATTTTAACTATCATAAAATGTTATATGGTGCGTTTTAGCTCACCCCACTGTTGTTTGCAAACCCGTGGACGATTCGATTGACTATATTATGTTTTGATTGTGATTTTGAAACGTTAAGCATGTTAAAAACAATGTTAATATTATTATGGTTGTTAAAATCAGATATAAAATATCCATTTATAATTTGAACAGTGAAAATTGGTTAATTAGAAAAATAATTCAAATTGAATTAGAATTGGTTAAATTTATCAACCAGTGATTGGTTTAAATTGATGGTAGTTGATTGAAAACCCCACACGGGTCTTGGAATGATATTTGACTCACAAATCTCTCTTGTGTGAAATTCTGGTTAATCGGTTGATTGATCGATTTATATAAGCGTCAATTATTTGATTGAAGCTTATATAAAAATAAAATGCACACTGGATGCCATTTTGGATGTTGATAGTTGTTTACAACTATTGCTGGATATATATATATATATATGATGAATGTAATCCATATAAATTCATTTATATTGATGTTGGTTGAACATTATTCCAATTCAGAATAAATATGGATATTTTTATAATATAATATTCAATGAAGATTAGAAGTTTGATTTTGATGTCCGATTCCAGATGGACATGAAAATATACAAATATGAAACCGAGCTAAGTATATAAACGCTATTTTGACTCGAACGAATTTTTATATCGATTTTATTCATTATTATGATGAATATCGAGAAGACTAAATTTCAAAATCTGACATTTTGAAAAGATCATCATTTTGAGATTATAAGAAAATGAGATGCTCAAATTTAATTTAAAATTGAAATCGTTTTTAAACGAATTTATAAACATTTTATAAAATACGATTTAAATGGAAATCGAGTGGCTTAAATAGAACGTGCTGCGAAGTGACCGTCGTGAACTTCAACCATTAACTTCGAGTGGACGTAACGGGAGATCCGACTGTCGGATTCTCCTAAAACCGGAACCTTTAGGTTCGTATCGAAAAGATCTTACAAATGAATATAAGTGGTTCAAATTTGAACGGCTAGATTTTGAAATATATCCAAATCAATTTCAAAAAAGGTCGCTATTAATGCAGTTCGGTGGCCGATATTGGAAACCGACTGTAAGGGCTTTAATAAAATTATTAAAAATATAAATAAATTATGTAAAATAGTAATGAATAATTTGGAAATATTTTGGATGAAATATTAAATGTTTTGAAAAGATAAAAGGTATTTTTATATCGAAATGAACTAGTTAACGACTTGAGTAATAATCCAATTTTTTCAAATTAACAAAATGGATTCGTGAATGGTTTTGATATAACCAAAGTTTTCTAGTGAATAAATTGGAGTGGAATTAAATGGAAATTATCTTTGTAAGGACCGGAATTTCGCTCGATCCGAATCAGTCGCTAGACCGATTAAGACCGTTCGAAACGCCTGATCACTTTGAGAACACGACAAATCAGAACCCAAACAGAAGGACATTTCATTGCTTATTACAACAATTCCATCAGTATACAAGAATATACAGAGTATAAATCAATATTACACATTATAAAATATCAGAGATTATAATACATTACATTGCAACGGAAAATAATACAATACACAACTAGAAGTAATACACGGATACAGAGCTTTCCGAGTATCGTTCCAGCTGTAAATCAGGATCCTACGAATAAAAATCTGCAAAACCAAAACTACTTGCTGCCCATGTCAAAATAAGGGCACCCAGAGTTTATTTTGACATGGGCAGCTAGTAGTTTTGGTTTTGCAGATTTTTATTCACAGGATCCTGATTTACAGTTGGAACGGTACTCGGAAAGCTCTGTATTCGTGTATTACTTCTAGTTGTGTATTGTATTATTTTCCGCTGCTATGTAATGTACTGTAATATCTGATATTTTATAATGTGTAATATTGATTTATACTCTGTATATTCTTGTATTATGATGGAATTGTTGTAATAAGCAATGAAATGTGCTTCTGTTTGGGTTCTGATTTGTCGTGTTCTCAAAGCGATCAGGCGTTTCGAACGGTCTTAATCGGTCTAGCGACTGATTCGGATCGAGCGAAATTCCGGTCATTACAATCTTCATATATTTCGATATTGGATTCTGTAAATTTATGGATATGTTTATGTGAATTTGAAAGATATATATATCAATATTCCAATACGATATCTGTTGGTTTCAGGATTTGATATTGAATGTAAGTCAACATGATTTCCATTTAAGATTTTATATTTAATATCAAAGTTAATTTGTGTTTGTCGTGAATGGTATCTCAAATAATACTGTTCTTAAACCCAATTGAATAGGAATAAATCTTTTAAATAAGATTTAATGAAGTTTTCAGGTTTATTTAATTAAATTGGAAATGAATGGAATTCGATTCAATAATATTGAAATGAGCTTGGGTAAAGGAAGACCCTTACTGTTTTTGGAATTTAAAAATCTTTGTCGTTATTCCACTTATAGTATTGGTCCAATAGGGAAATTTATATCGATTATAAATTGTTCAGATTTCGGTGAAGATTCCATATTAATGGAAAATGATTTTGGGTTTACCGTGAACTGTGTTTAAATGGCATTTGTTCTTTAATCCAATTAAAGCCCAAATGAATTACCTAAGTTGTTTAATCATTAAATAATGATTTTTGAGTTTAAAGATGAACTAGAGTTTTAATGAATCTTTATTTAGATTAAAATGTAGAAAGAGGTAATTAAGTTTACCGAATTTGAGAAATGATCAAGATGGAGTACCACCAGTTTTACTCTGAGCGATAGTTAAATATTTAATTAGATTTGAATGTTAAATGGTAATTAAATTTACCAATAACATGATGAGTGTTAAATATGGAGTACCACCAGTTTTGCACTATGGGATGAATAGGTTGGGACTAGGATAATAAAACAAATAATTACTTTGGTAAGGTTCGGTAATCCCGACTAGCTATATAACCTTAATTTAGTTCAAGTTGTGAAAGGATATTATAAAATATTTTGAAATGATTTCCAAAGGAAGATCAAAAAATAAGTTTAAAAGAATTTACCTTTGATAAAATTAATGGAAACCATTCCCTAAAGATATGAATATTTGAATAAAAAAATATACAGGATTGGAATGAGATGTGTGATATCTTTGTGTATTTATCACATGATTATAAAGATACACTAGTTATTCGGAAAGACCGGGTTTAACAAATTCGGAATAACTGTTACGACCATGAAAAGTCAAAGATATGAAGACGATGGTTGAAGACCGGAGTTCTTCACATCGTCGAAATGATTGCTGATGTCTCAGCTTGGGGTGCACACCCAAGAAGAGGTAATAAGTGGTGATCATCCAGGCGTACTTGGAGATTGGACGGATATGCGAGGACCTCTCTCCTGTATTGGACATAAGGGACAAGGAATAAGGTGCCTCCCGTTTCGTTCAGACCCAGAATGGACTTGTGGACGGATTTTGTCTGCCATTGTATTTTGTTCTGTATTGATTGATTTCTATCAATTATATATTTGTTTGGTGGAGGAAAATTTATTCTCCTACTTAACACCCTTCTCTGAAACGTATGAGCTTAGAGGTTATATGTTGATATATATAAGTTGCATGGCATGAATTGTCAATGTGGCATGCTAAGATGCAAATGAACAAGGCTTTTTGTTGAAACGCAGAGCCTCGTGGATGATGATCAAAGCACGACTTTAAGTAGCATATCTTTGTGTATAGAGTTAATTCGTGAGCTTCACACCCCGATATGAGTCAAAAATGGGATAGTGACTGCCGGGAGTGCATGCATTTCTTTCTAGCTAGAAGTGGTGTCATGGTATGGAGCCTAAACATTTTTATTTATGTGGATGATGGATTGTGAGGCGCCTCAGATATAGAGCCGACTAAAAGGCTCAAGTGGTAGGTCCTACAGGGTCGGGAAACGTATTGTTCAGGAATAACTAGTCCACAAACGTTAGGTGTGGACCGGCCCTGAAGATCTAAGAGTTGTCCATAAGTGTGATCCTGATGCATTTGCTAGAGTGTCTCAAAACCGGTAAGGAGACATCCCTTGCCTTGACTCATAGATGGAATCCAATTTCCAATACGTGACTTTTCGGTTTTAGTTGCAAACCTGTATGGCGACATAATTGGATGGGGTACGATGCTGTTTACAATTGATACATTCATGTTCGAAGTAGTTTTATACACTATGCTCTTATAATAATACGAAAGATATTTGTTTTAAACGCATAAAGCATGTTTGGCAATTATAAGGTAAAACTCTATCCTATGGTTTATGTTGCATTATGTGATGGGACTTGGCTCTTATAATAGCTTCATTTTTCCAAAAAGAATTGTGTTGTTTATTGTAACAACCCGAAAATTCTGAGCCAATTTAAAATTTTTGTTTTAGCAATTTTGATGAATTTTGAATATTTAAAATGAATTATTTTAAATAATATCGACGAAAATTTATTTTGAATAGAATTCGGACGTATATATTTATATACGTCGTCGTTAGAATATAAATAATTATTTATAATTATAAAAGGAATTGAAAATGACACGGTTGTTCGATAATTCGATTTCAAATTTCAATTGAACATACCGGGTGCAAAACAAACCGGATTTTGGCAAAACCAATAATATTGGAATCTAATTGAGAATATCTTTCCAACGAATCCGAAAGATTGGAATTTCATAGCAGGAATCAAAAGATACGTCCAATTGAAAATTCAGAATAGTCGCTATGGAATTCTGGCCCTTAAAAATGGAAATTTTGCAAATGACCTCAGTTTTCGACGAACCCACATTTGTTGGATCCGCGATGTCAAATTATTTCTAGGTTTCAAAATTCATAATTTTCTGAATCAATATGTGAGAGTGGCGAAGTTAAACGTGTTTTGACAGTTTCAATTAAATCGGGTCGACCAGAAACTGACCATTTTTCAAACGGTCTCAGAATTTGACGAAATTTGTTTTGTTAGGACCGTATCATCAAGATGAAGCTAGAAATAATTTTTCTGGAATTTTTAGAGTTCGTATATGACCCCGGTAATTTAAAATGTGCGTTTAAATTGAATATATAAAGATTTATATTTTAAATTAAATGAAAACCTATCAAAACGATCGAATCAGCTTACGATACATATCCCATTATGTTCGGAATGGGGTTATTTAGCTGGGGGCAATAGTCGTTGGGTCTCGTTTGGAGTTCGAAGGAAAAGTCAACCTATATGGATTTAAAAATTAAAATTAAATTATTATATAATATAATTGGCCCCTCCCCCTTATCTTTCCCTCCTCTCTCTCATCAGATAATATCGAATTAAAATAAAAATCAAAAAGGAAAAACTCGCTCCTCCCTCTAGCCCTAACCGTCGCCCCATCGACGGAGACCGCCGCCCTTCGTCGGAGGTGCCTTCCCCTCCCCCTACCTCACGTCGCCCTCTCTCCTTTCCTCCACTGACGCCACCCTTCTCCGATTCAACGTGGCGCCCAACCGTACAGCCCACCGCAACCACCACCCATCGCCTTACCTGACTGACGCAACCCCCCCAATGCCGTTCTCTCTCCTCTTTCTTCTTGAATCACCAAACCGCCAAAACCCTAGCCGATTCAACCCGGATCCGCTGCTGTGGGCCCAATGCTGCCACCAGACGTTGGCGCCACCCTGTACTGTGCGAGCCTCGACATCCCCCCCCGATTGGAAGAAGAAGTAAGTTTTTCTATAGTTTATGTTATTTTAATTATTATTATATAAAAAAGGGGGGAACTGATTTTTAAACGTGATTTTAACACTATGAGGTTATTATTTTTAGCTATGTAAAAATATCATTTTTTGAGCAAGTTGAAAATATAATTTTTATTATATGAAATAGGATTTTTATATTTAAAAAAGTTTGAACTTTATATAGAAAAAGGAGAAACTTTTAAAACTAGAAAGGTCGGATTTTTAAAACTTTTAAAACTAGAAAGGTCGGATTTTTACAACAAAGAAAGATTGGATTTTTACAACAAAGAAAGGTTGAATTTTTATATGCAAGAAAGGTAAGATTTTTATAGAAGAAAGAATCGATTTTTATAGAAGCAAAGAATGAGATTTTTATTTATATAAGAAAGATATATTATTTTTACTTAAGTAGAGTATTACAAATATGGTTTTTACATTTTTAGAACAGTAAAAATATGATTTTTATTCAATTAAAGTAATAAAAATATGATTTTTATATAGTAAAAATATTAAAAATATGATTTTTGTAAAGTAGAAATTATAAAAAGATAATTTTTATAAGGTATAGAGTACAAAAATTCGATTTTTATATATGTAGCGAAGTAAAAATTTGATCTTTGTATATGTAGCGATATAATAAAATTGCAATTTTTATTATATGTTTAACGATATAAAAATACGATTTTTATATACGAAGTGGAGATGTAAAAATAAGATTTTTATAAATAAGACTGAATAATAAAAATGTGATTTTTATTATGAACAGTGTGAATAAGAGTGCGATGGAATTGACGGAAAGCAGAACGAAATCCAGATGTTCAGAAATATAACTGGAGGAATGGATCCCTCGGTGAGAAATTCTCACTCTAATTTTATTTCTAGTTAAAAATATATACTAGGATGCAGAAGGTGCTTAGCAGCACCCGACACCCGTCGTCCACAGACCATGGACGGCTTGTTTGTTTGATTGTATGTTAATGTGAAAAATTGATTGTGTGATGTGAAATGAAATAAAATATTTATATAATTAAAAATATTTTATCTTTAAAAATATAATTTTTAACGTGAATGTGAATAAATAAATATTCATTTACAAACCAGACGGTTTGTTTATGTACACCTATTTGAAAGATATTGATTGGGACGATAAATTTTACACATCGCCCAACTGCACAAATAATATTCAGTGTTTGTTGATGTGAAAACCCACACGGGTGTTGGGATGATATTTGACGTACACTAGTCCCAATAATTAGTCGTGTGTCGACCGATAGGTTGACAGACAGTTGTGTTGTGCACTTTGGATGATGGTTGATTATTTATTGTTGCTATTATATACATATGTTGTATGGAATCCATATAATTAACATTATATGGTAATTGATTGGGCCTCATTCCAATTGGGAAAATAAAGAATATTATAAAATAATAGTCACGTGTTGACAGTACTCATTTGTTGAGATTAGTCATGTGTTGAAAGAAATATAGATTCACGTGTTGAATAGAATAAATATTCATTTGTTGAATAGAATAACGGAGTTATTGAAAAATATAAAGCCGTGTTGATTAGAGATGCGCTATTTTGACGTGAACGATATTTATATCGATTATATTCGTTTTATAATGTACATTGAAAAGAGATTTAAAAATCGAAATTGAATTGAAATTGAATAGAAATGAATTCGAATTGAAATTGAATAGAAATGAATTCAAATTGAAATTAATAGAAATGAATTCGAATTGAAATTGAATAGAAATGAATTCGAATTGAAATTGAATAGAAATGAATTCGAATTGAAATTGAATAGAAATGAATTCGAATTGAAATTGAATTGAAATGAATTCGAATTGAAATTGAATAGAATCGAATTTGAATTGAGAATTAGAAATGAATTTAAAACGAATTTATATTGGAAAAATTCAATTTTGATTTGAATCTGAAATGAAGTTGAAATCATTTTGAAAACGAATTTAAAACGATTTATAAAATTCGTTTTTCAAAAGGAAATCGACGAAGTATATATTATATATATATATAATATAATGGCCTGAATAGAACGCGCCGCGCTGCGGTAGTTCGCGAATTTCGACCATTGACTTCGAATTGACGTTGCGGGAGATCCGACCGTCGGATTCTCCTGAAACCAGAACCTTTGGGTTCGTATCGAAAAGAGCTTTCCAATGAATATTATAAATTTGAAATCTAACGGTTGGATTTGGAGATATGTCCAAATCAATTTCAGAAAAGGTCGCTGTAAGTGCAGTTCGATGGCCGTAGATGGAAATCGACTGTACGGGCCTTGATAAAATAATTAAAAATATCTATAATTTGTGTAAAACCAAAATAAATGATTTGAAAAGAGCTGGGATAAAATATCCCATATTTGAGAAGATAAAAATGTATTTTTATCGAAATGAACTAGTTTTGAACTAGAATTAAAATCAATTTATTTTTGAAATAAATAAATTGAATTTGAAATGGGTTTTAAATAACCAGAATTCCTAATATATTTTATTCGAATTGAAATAGAATGTGATTTGGGTTTATCGTGGACTGTGTTTTAAATGACATTAGTTCTTTAACCTAGTAAAAGGAGTTTTAATGAATTTTTAATTGGATTGAAATATGAATTGATAATTTAAATTATCAAAATTTGGAAATGATCGAAAGGGGAGTATCACCAGTTTTACTCCTAGCGATAGTTAAATCTTTAATTAGATTTGAACGTGAAATGGTAATTAAATTTACCGATAACACCGTGGTGTTAGTTATGGGGTAATAACAGTTTTGCTCCATGGGATGAATAGGTTGGGATTGGGAAATAAAATAAATAATTACTTCGGTGTGGTTCGCTAATCACAACTAGTTTGGAAAACCATAATATGGTTTGAAATGATATCCAAAGGAAGATTAAAAAATAAATTTAAAAGAATCTATCTTTGATAAAATTAATGGGAACCTTTCCCTAGGAGTGTGAATATCTGAATAAAAGAATATTCTGAATTGGAATGAGGCGTATATTGTGTTTTATAGAACTTGTTGATTAAGATACGCGAGTTATTCAGAAAGTCCGGGTATAACCCATTCTGAATAACTGATTCGACGATGAGTCGAAGAGATTGAAGACGGTGCAAGACCGACGATCTTCACATCGAATGGATGGGTGCTACTGATGCTCACGATGGGAGTAGCTACCTTGAAGGGGGCTAAAGTAGTAGCAGTCCGGAAGTACTTGGAGATCGACGAATATGCGAGGAAAGTGCCTCCGGTTTCGTTCAGACCTAGAACGGACTTGTAAATGGATGGTGTGTTTGACATTGTATTCCTTTATATTGTATTCATTGATCTCTGCTAAATATATATCTGTTTGGCGGCGGAGAATTTATTCTCTTGCTTAACGCCCTTCTCTGGGACATACGAGCTCAGAGGTTATATATTGGCAGAAATCAATGGTACGATATGGATTGATAGTGTGGCATGCTGAGATGCAGTGATCCAGACTTTTGTTGAAATGCAAAGTTCGGTGGATGATGATCAAAGCGCAGCTTTAATATAGCATCGATTTATGTATAGCGTTGATTCGCGAGCCTCACACCCCGGTATGGTGGTAAACTGATGGTTTGATCAGTATGCTTTTTAGAGGATGGGCACCTTAGTGGTGTCATGGATTTTGTCGACCGAGATTGAGCTTAGTGCTCAGAGGGATAGGGTAAGCGGTGTTTTCTCTCGCCGAGACGTAAGCCGCAGTGATACTCGATTTCCCAAAAGTGTGGATGTGCATCACGGTGTTTTCTCTCGCTGAGACGTAAGCCGTTGTAGATGGCACTACGCGATCGATCTTTCGAATCAGGAGCCATCATGAAGGAAATCCAATTTCCAAATATGACATTTTGCGGTTTTGATTGTAGAGCCTAGTATTGGCGACATGATACATGGTACCCATGTCGTCTATGATTGATACATTAATATTTGAATTTTTTTTCTTCACTTATAGTAATAATATAAGATGAAATTTCACGTATCAAGCATATTTGGCTATTATAAGAGAAAACCCTATCCTCCGGCTTGCGTTGCATTGTGTGATGGGACCTGGGTCTTATAATAGCGTCATTTTTCTTTATTTAGCATTGCGCTGTTTGTTTTCTGCACTGGTATTCTTGGGAGGAAACCCATTCCATGCTATACGGCGTGGTCCCTTGATTTACCTAACTTTAAAAACAAAGATTAATAACTGTTTTAGTTCTCACACCAGTCACATGACTGACCTGGAGTTTATTGTTTTAAACTAAACTCTGGGTTCCCTTATTTTCCACACGGGCAGCTAGTAGTTTTGGTTTTGCAGATTTATATTCACAGGATCCTGATTTACAGCTGGAACGATATCCGGAAAGCTCTGTATCCGTATATCTCTTCTAGTTGTGCTTTGTATTATTTCCGCTGTGATGTATTTAAATGTAATTTAAATCTCTGATATTTTTCTGTGTAATATTTATTCATACTCTGTATATTCTTGTATTCTGATGGAATTGTTGTAATAAGCAATGAAATGTTCTTCCGTTTGTGTTCTATTTTGTCTTGTCCTCAAAACGATCAAGGGTTTCGAATGGTCTTGGTCGGTTTAACGATCGATTCGGATCGAGCGAAATTCCTTACCGTTACATTTATAAATTATTTTATTTCAAGCTTTGGTATTCACATGGAGTAAACTCGTTCCGTGACACACGGCATGGTCCCGTGATTTACCCTATTTCAAAGTAAAATTTAATAACTATTTTAGCTCTCACAACAGTCCCATGACTAACCTGAATTTTATTGTTTCCACCTAAATTCTTGGTGCCCATATTTTCCACACGGGCAGCCAGTAGTTTTGGTTTTGCAGATTCTTTATTTTTCCCAGGATCCTGGATTACAACTAGAGCTATAGTTGGAAAGCTCTGTGTATCTATATTGGTTTTAGCTGTGTTAGTTGATGTATATCCGCTGTGCGTTGTATTTATACATTTGTATTTCCGCTGCTATGTATTATATTTTCTGATAATTGTATTTTTCCGATGTGTAATGTTTATTCACACTCTGATATTCTTGTACTCTGATGTAAATTGTTGTGAAAACAATGAAATGTTATGTTGTTCTGTGTTCTGTTGTGTCGTGTTCTCATACAATCCGTACTTTTTTGTCTCTTCGTAGATCGAGGGATTTCGGGTCGTTAAAGGTGGTACAAGAACTTTGGTTTATAGAGCTCGAGAACAAGACACATTAGAACCGAACGAAAGAATTCATTAGAGATAGAATTAGTAAAGTTATATTTAAGAATACTCATTAGAGATAGGAT
Source organism: Allium sativum (assembly GCA_030737875.1). Taxonomy (NCBI): domain Eukaryota; kingdom Viridiplantae; phylum Streptophyta; class Magnoliopsida; order Asparagales; family Amaryllidaceae; genus Allium; species Allium sativum. The sequence continues at coordinate 938,181,541 of CM060915.1, read as the reverse complement.
CATTAGTACGCAAGAATGAGAAACTCATTAGAGCTGAGGTTAGTAATACCATAGAATGAGTAGAGGGTGATATGCTTATATGAAATGTATTTGTGGTTAATATATATATATATAATCTGATTTAGAAACATATTTTGGATATATATATATATAAGAAGCTAATGTTTTGATAACATATTTAAATTTTATTAATCAATTAATAGTTTATGTGATTATTTGATTTTTTGTTTGATTACTTATGACGTCTAATTTAAATAAAGTAGACAGAACCTTCGGCAATTTTGGACATTGAATATACGAAAACACTTGTTATTTATTTGGAATGTGTTAAGTTAAACTAAATTTAAAATTTAATTAGAAATGGGTATATATACATATATTGCTAAGCAGGTTATGATTTACAGTTGAGTAGAGAAATAAATTGCGTGCCCGACAAACAGGTGCGCCTTTATAAGTTGGTTGCACAATTTTATTATTATTATTACTACTGTGAATGATTTGGATGCGTTGTGATAGTTGCTCCATGTGAAAGTAAACATACGCCATAGAATAGTAACCAATAAACTATGGATCACACCGCATAACATATTATTGAAGACATCATAGCATGTTGCATATAAGCATTTGGCGCTTATATGATGAGGATTGGGTTACCATATGAGCAAAATGCTTGTATGGCGAGGACTACATTACAGGTTGAACCGAGGACTGATTTTGGACTTAATAACCTATAATGGTAAATTATAGAATTTAATAACAAACCCTACGCAGCTCAGTAGATGGCAAAAATACACCTATCTCTCTTGTTTAAGTTACGGTGCGTGGGCATGGGGGAGAAGGGTATATAAATCATAATGGGTGCGCACAGTTGATTTGTATGCGATATATTCATTTATTAGTTGCCTAATACGGCCCAATAAATTTGTTCAGATCAACCCATACAAAAGAGGTTATGGCGAAATCTTTCAAAAATTTAGGGTGTTAGCCAAATTTAAGAGAAATTTAGTAGTTCATAGAAACTAAAAGGTTGAAGAACTGAAGCCAGAATGAAAGATGAGTTGGTTAGTTAAGCGACCTTCAGCTCCGATTCTTTTTCAAGGACGAAAAAGTTTTAAGTGGGGATGATTGTAACAACCCATATTTTTGGAACTAGTTTAAAATTTAATTTAATTTGATTTTAATGGAAACTAAATATTTTTAATTTGAGATATAACGATTCCATATTTATTTAAAACGAAGTTTGAAAGTATATATTAATATCAAATATAAAAAGAGCTTCAAATGGCGGCGTTGTTTGAAAATTAAATTTTGAACTTTAAATGAATACACAGAATTCATTATAAATTAGAATTAGATGAAACAAGAAACGTTAGAATTGATTTAATAATATCTTTCTAATGAATGTGAAAATTTTAGATTTTGTTTTGTAAATTGGAAGTTATGTCTTAATTTAAATTTTCAAATAGTAACTATAGAATTTATTAGTGTTTTAATATTATTTAAGCCCTTATAAATAGCCATTTGGCAAACGACCTCCGTTTTCGACAAAATTAATTTTGTTGGATCCGGAACGTCAAATTATTGTCAGGTTAAATATTTCAAGTCATTCAGAATTAATATATAAGCATAGTAAATTTAAACGCGAGTTATAAATCCAGTTGAATTTAATAAGCGAGTTAAAAGGCCAATTTTCAAACTGTCTCCATATTCGATGAAATTAATTTTGCTAGAAATGTAATTGCAAAACATAGCGAGATTTCAAATTTCATAATTTTGAAGTCAGTATGTGGTCCCGGTAAATTAAAATGTGCATTCAAATTTAATATTAAAAGTTATAGTGAATTATATTTTAATTTTCATAAAAACTGATCAAAACAGTAGAATTAACTTACGAAACATATCTCATTGAATCTGGAATGAGAGTATTTAGTTAGGAACAACAGTCGTTGGGTTTCATTTGGAGTTCGAACGAAATTGGGTCAAACAAAGAATATAATATTATTAAATTATATATATTAACCTTTTTAAAACCCTAATTCCTCACTATCTCAGCAATCGCCATTCTATGAAATTAATGGTCGAATTTATCTCGATTTTAAATGCTAAATTCTTGCAATCGACTTAATGATTTTTCAAACCCTTAAAGGAAAAAATCGAAGACCTCAGAGAGATCTGTAAATCTAACAGTGATGATCGTTTATTGCTTCGCGGATGGTGAGATTTTTGTGCCCAAATGCGTAGTGTTCGATTGAAATTTCATGGGCGCAGCGGATCTCGAGCACGATTCCACCGCCGGCGTGGGAAGAGGAGGCTCTAGCCTACCTCGTGGCGTCGCCTGATCAGCGCCAGTCCTCTCGAGTTGCATGCATGAGTGAGGGAAGGTGCTGAGTTTTCTTCAATCTGTAACAAGAAGAGAATGACGAGTTTAAAAACCCTAATGATGTAATTAGCTCCTAATCAAGGTGATCAGTATAAAATGAAAGAATTAAATTATATTAACTTGTGTTAAAATAATTAGTGATAATACCTTCTTCAAATGATATCAGAATTTCACGAAATCAGGTTCGTTGGAACCGTCTTGTAGAGCACTACAATATGGAACTGACGAGAACAGAAACATAGCAATTTGAATTTTGAGCTATATTAAACGTTCGTTTAATTACTTTAGAAATAAATCCTCAATTAAGACTGACAGAATGGAATAGTCATATTTAAAAATATATTGATTGCTAGTGTTGATTTTACCAGTTTAATTATCATAAAATGTTATACAATACATATTAGCTCACCTTACTGTTATTTGCAAACCCATGGATGATTTGATTGATTATATTATGTTTTTATTGTGATTTTCAAACGTTTAGCATGTTTAAAACAATGTTAATATTATTGTGGTTGTTAAAATCAGATATAAAATATCCATTTATAATTTAAATAGTGAAAAATTGGTTAACTAGAAAAATAATTCGAATCTAATTAGAATAGGTTAAATTTATTAACCAGTGTTTGGTTTAAATATATAGTAGTTGATTGAAAATCCCACATGAGTCTTGGATGATATTCGACTCACACATTTCCCTTGTGTGAAATTGCGGTAAATCAGGTGATTGACTGATTTAGATATGCGTCAATTATTTGATTGAAGCTAATATAAAAATAAAATGCACACTGGATGTCATTTTGGATGTTGATAGTTGTTTACGACTATTGTTGGGTATATATGATGAAAGTAATCAATATAAATTTATTTATATGGATATTGGTTGAACATTATTCCAATCCGAAATAAATATGAATATTCTTATAATATAATATTCAATGAAGATTAGAAGTTTGATTTTGATGTCCGATTTTGGATGGACAGGAAAATATAAAAATATGAAGTAGTTTTAAGAATATAAACACTATTTTGACTCGAACGGATTTTTATATCGATTTTATTCATTATTATAATGAATATCGAGAAGACTGAATTTCAAAATCTGACATTTGGAAAAGATCATCATTTTGAGATTATAATAAAATGGGATGTTCAATTTTAATTTAAAATCAAAATAGAAGTTGAAATCATTTTTAAACAAATTTATAAACATTTTTTAAAATACTTTTTGAATGGAAATCGACGAAATATATTATATTTATTTAAATGGCTTAAATAGATCATGTCGCGCAGTGACCATTCGCAAACTTCCATCATCAACTTCGAGTGGACGTAACGGGAGATCTGACCATCAGATTCTCCTAAAACTAGAACTATTGGGTTCGTATCAAAAATATCTTTCAAATAAATATAAGTGGTTAAAATTTGAATGGCTATATTTGGAAATATATCCAAATCAATTTCAAAAAAGCTCGCTATGAATGCAGTTCGGTGGCCGATATTAGTAACCGACTGTAAGGGCCTTAATAAAAATGTAAATTCATTACGTAAAATCATGATGATTGATTTGGAAATAATTTGGATGAATTATTCCTAGTTTTAAAAAGATAAAAGATATTTGTATCGAAATGAACTAGTTAACAACTAGAGTAATAATCCAATGTTTTCGAATTAATGAAAGCGATTTGTGAATGGTTTTGACATAACCAAAACTTTCCAATGAATAAATCAGAATGGATTTAAATGGAAATTATTTTCGGATATTTCGATATTGGATTCCATAATTATACGCATATGGTTATTGGAATTTGAAAGATATAGATATCGTTATTCCAATACAATATCGGTTGGTTTCAGGATTTAATATTGAATGTAAGCCGACATGATTTCCATTTAAGATTTCATATTTAATATCAAAGTTGATTTGGGTTTGTGAATGGTATCTTAAATAATACTGTTCTTAAACCCAATTCGGAAGGAAAAAATCTTTTAAATAAGATTTAATGAAGTTTTCTAGTTAGTTTAATTAAATTGGAATTGAATGGATTTGAATCAATAATATTTGAAATTAGCTTCGGTAAAGGAAGGCCCTTGCTATTTTTGGAATTTAAAAAGCTTTGCCGTTATTCCACTTATAGTATTGGTCTGATACGGGAATTTATATCGATTATAAATTGTTCAGATTTCCATGAAGATTCCATATTAATGGAAAATGATTTTATGTTTATCGTGAACTGTGTTTTAAATGACATTTGTTCTTTAACCCAGTTAAAGCCCAGATGAATTTCCTAAGTTGACTAATCATTAAATAATGATTTTTGAGATTAAAACTGAACTAGAGTTTTAATGAATCTATAATTAGATTGAAATGTGGAAAGAGGTAATTAAATTTACCGAATTTGAGAAATGATCGAGATGGCGTACTTCTAGGTTTACTCCATGTGTAATAACCCGGAAAATGTGAACCAATTTAAAATTTTTAAATTTGGTTATTACCAAAGAATTTTGAATAATTGAAATAGCATATTTCAATAAAATAAAGAATTGGGTATAGTATTGCAGTTTGAAATTTTGAATACAAACTTTGTCTGACTGTACCGGGTGGAAAATATAACGGATTTTAGCAAAACTGAAAATATTTAAATCTGTTTATGAATACCTTTCTAACGAATTTGAAAAATCGAAGTTTCATAGCAGGAATCAAAAGTTATGGCCAAATGAATTTTCAGAAAGGTCGCTATATAGCATATATAGCCCTTGAAAATTGATATTTTGCATACGACCTCAAAATTCAACGAAACCACTTTTGTTGGGTCCGGGATGTCAAATAATTGCTAAGTTTAAAATTTCATAATTTTTGAAGCTAGTATGTGAGCGGGGCAAAAGAAAATGTGATTGGTCAATTTCTGTTAAAATGGGTCGACCTAAAAATGGCCATTTTACAAACGAGCTCAGAATTCGACGAAACTGGTTTTGTTAGGACCGTATCGTCAAAACAAAGCTAGATTTATTTTTCTGAAATTTTTTGATTCAGTTTGTGGCCCTGGCAAATTGAAATGTACGTTCAAATTAAATATTGAATGTTTTATATTTTAATTTAAAAAATAACTGACTGTAACAGTCGAAATGACCAACGAAACATATCCCATTGTGTCCGGAATGGGGGTATTTAGCTGGGGGCGACATTCGTTGGGTTTGATTTCGAGTTCGATTGCAAAAACACTATTTAAATTTTCCTATAAAGTCTCGACCAATAGGAATTTTTCTTTCAAAAAAAAATCTCAAAACCCTAGCCGCCTCAGACAAAACCGACGATCAAGGTTGCTTCGTGCTTCTCCTCCATTTTTCGACCGCCACAGGCGACGCTAGGCCGCGCCGCCGCCACCAGTCGACTCGCCTTCGCCTCCTCTCCACATCCGACCAAGCGCCGCCCCCACCATCACCTCCTCCGCCTGAATCGAAGCCAGGAAGTCATCGACTTCCCAGCGCCGCCGCCGCCCCGATCCGCCATCGCAACCCCTCAAACCACCAGCGCCGCGAAGCCCTTGCCTCCCCCTTCCACGTCAGCACCGCCGATCATCCCCATACTTCACGGATTTTGCAAAAAATCCCAATCCTAGTTCTGAACAAAAAATAAAGGTACGACCTTTATTATTCAGAAATGAAAATAACACTATAAAGCGTTGCAAAACTTTGAAAAATAGTATCTCTTTCATTCGTTAAGGAAATTCGATGAAACAGGAGACACCGTGACCGCAAGGAGGCTCTCTACCATCTAGAAGAAGCCGCGGATTTTTCTGATCTTCCCACAATTTTTAGCACTGCAGTAACCAATGTGAGGAATCTAAACTAATTGTGCGAATGAAATCGCATTGTATAAATTATATAAGCGAAGTGTAAATTATATACGCATTGTATACCTCATGTACATGTGTTGTATAAGTTATATTAGTGATGTATAAATTATACAAGCGTTGAATGAAACATATATGCTTTGAATTGTGATGAAATGCAAGTGAATTATAATATATATATATATATATATGTATATATATATATACTCCCTCGTCCACAGACCATGGACGATATTTATTGCTTGTGATTGACGTGATATTATATGGTATGACGAATGGTTGGAAATAATTGTTTGTGGTTGATATGATGGTTGAAAAATACCTTTGTGGTTGAAAAATACCCTCTTGTGGTTGAAACAAATTAGAATAGGATTGTGGAATTGAAAATAAAACATGCCGCATGCGTGCGAACTAGATGCATGATCCCCATTGCCAAAAACCGCGAGGTTTTAAGGTAGAGCGAGGAGCTGTACTAGGGACGGTCCCGGTTTTAACTACCCTGCCGTTATGCTGCCGAAATTTTCTGAAATATACATGTTTTAGAATAATTTTCATTCATTGAAATAAATTACCTATGTTGAAGCGAATATTCATGTGTTGAGTTGAAATTCATTCGTTGAATCAAAATTCATGTGTTGAATATTATTTGAATTTAAACAAATAGCTTTAGCGATAAAAATCACATTTTTATATATATTCAAACTATAGCGAATATTCATGTGTTGAGTGGCAATTCATTCGTTGAGTTGAAATTCATGTGTTGAATATTATTTGAATTTAAACAAATAGCCTTAGCGATAAAAATCACATTTTTATATTTATACAAACCATAGCGAATATTCATGTGTTGAGTGACAATTCATTCGTTGAGCTGAAATTCATGTGTTGAATATTATTTGAATTTAAACAAATAGCTTTAGCGATAAAAATCACATTTTTATATATATACAAACTATATAGAATATTCATGTGTTGAGTTGCAATTCGTTTGTCGAGTTGAAATTCATGTGTTAAATGTTATCGTATTTTAAAAATAAAATGAATCGACAATAAAAACTACATTTTTATTGTGAATATGAAGTGTTAAAAACATTCACGTGTTGAATAAATATTTTTGATGATAAAAATATTTCTTTTATCATGTATACGCTTTGATAAAAATACACACGTGTTGAAATAAATAATAGTTTGCTAGAAATATTATTATTAGCTTTGTTCTGCATATATATACATGTGTTGAACAGGAAAAATGGATTAGCTGTAGAGTAAAGAAATTATTTGCATGCCCGACAAATAGGTAAACCTTAATGAGTTGGCTGCGCAATTTTATTTTTATATCAACTCCTGTGAGTGCCATTGGATGCGGAGTGCTGGTTATTCTGTGTGAAATAATAAACATTGCCATAGGATAGTAACAATTAATTTTGAACTACACTACATGGCATACTTCTTGACGATAGGCATTCTTCATCATATTCCACATAAGCAATTGGAGCTTGTGTGACGAGGTGGAAGATTTACCATACGAGCGAGAGGCTTGTATGGCGATGATTTTATACTACAGGTTGAACTGATGACTGATATGGACTATATAAAATATAACGATAAACTGCCAGATTAATAAAAACCCCACACGGGTCTGGAGTTGACTATAATCACGTCTCTCTAGTTATTAGATACGACACATGGACTATTTATTTCCACACGGAAACGGGGTGACGAGAATTTATTCTCTGGAGTGATTATCTATACATGCTCCCCCGTAAACACCAGAATGTATCACTATAAATATGTGGATGCTTTTTAGGATTTATTGGGTACCTAACATGGCCCAATAAATTTCCAAACCCCTCCCCGTACAAAGGAGGTTATGGCGAAATTTTTCGAAATATTAAGGCGTTAGTGAAATATTTGAAGTGAAAACGAAGTTGAAAATATAGAATGAACTATAGTTGGAATTATAGAATGAACTATATTTATATATAAAAATATAAATATAATTAAAAGGAATCGAAGCCGTGCAGTTCGTGTTTCAGAATCGTAATTTGAAACGATTAGTACGAGAAATCCGACCATCGGATTTTCCCGAAACCACAACCGCTGGGTTCGCCTTGGAAATATCTTCCCAACGGCACCAACCTTGTAAAAATCCAACGGTTGGATTGTCCGGAATGTTTAATTCAAATCTGAAGAAAAATAGCGCCAGAATCGTTTATATTTATATATATATATAAATATAATTAAATTAAATCGAATAATGATGCTGCAGTTCGAATTTTGAAACCGTAACTTCAAACGACTAGTGTGGGAGATTCGACCGTCGGATTTTCACGAAACTGGAACCGTTGGGTTCGCTTTGGGAATATCTTCCCACTGATATAGACTTTGTAGAAATCCAATGGTTAGATTTTCCGATATGTGTAAAACAAATTAGAGGAAAAACAACGCCAGTGCCACGGCACGACCTGAAACGTCATTTAATTTAATATGGCCATTTTTAAATAAATAAAAATGGCGAAAAATCGTTATAAAATATTATAAGCAACATAGATTGCAAATAGACCAATTGGGCTTGAATTGTTTGATATTTGATGGTTGTATGTGCTTGACACGAAAATAACAAAAAAAACTGAAAGATGGATGTCGAATAATATAACCATGGAAAGAATCGATTTAAATTCTAATGACGTGAATTATTTGAAAAGGCCGAGCTAACCCTCATTTCAAATAATTTATCGAGCGATTCGAATTGGAAAATGCAAAGACGATTCAAGACCGACGATCTTCGTATCGGTTGGATGGGCGCTGCTGAGGTTCCTGACCGGAGTAGCTACCGGGAAGGGACGGAAGTAGTAGCCGTCTGAACGTATGTGTTGATTGGACGGATATACGAGGAATTTGACACCTCCGGTTTCGTTCAGACCCAGAACGGACTTGTAAATGGATTGTGTGTCTGACATTGGATTTTGTTCTATACTGATTGATCTCTGTTAAATATATATTTGTTTGGCGGCGGAGAATTTATTCTTTTGCTTAACGCCCTTCTCTGAGACATACGATCTCAGAGGTTATATATCGATGGAAATCAATCGTATGGAGTGGACTGCCTATGTGGCATGCCAAGATGCTATGATCAAGGCTTCTGTTGCAAAGCAAAGTCTTGTGGATGATGATCAAAGCACGGTCTGCGTGGCATGGCTTTGTGTATAGCGTGAATTCGCGAGCCTCACACCTCGATATGAGTTAAAAACAGGATACAGACCGCTGGGAGAGCACGACGTTTCTTTCTAGCTATGGTGGTGTCAGTGACTTACCATCCCTGACATATATATCTATTTTTCACCTATGTGGTTGTTGGAATGCGAGGCGCCTCGATTATAGGTCTGTAAGGACCGGGAAACGTGTGTTCAGGAATAACTAATCCTCAAACGTAAGAGAGGACCAGCCCAGCCGATCCAGGGTTGCCCAGAGTGCGTAGTCCTGAGGCATTTGCCAGAATGTCTCGAAGCGGAGAGGAGCTTGCCCCTTGCCTCGACTCATGGCGGAACTCCAATTTCCAATACGAAATAACGGACTCGATTGTAGAACTAGTATGGCGACATAGTATATGGTAGCTACGCCGCCTATGATTGATATTTATGATGCTATTCATTTTTGAAACATATATGCACTAGTAATAATATCAATTGATTTTGCTTTATACGTATCAAGCATATTTGGCCATTATAAGGTAAAACTCTATCCTCCGGCTTGCGTTGCATTGTATGATGGGACTTGAGTCTTATAACGGCTTCATTCTTTTTAAAAGCATTGCGTTGTTTTAAAAGAATTTACTTTGTTTTAAATGCACTAGCAATCACTGGAGTAAACCCGTTCCGCGAAAGTGGCGTGGTCCTATGATTTGCTTATTACTGTTGTTAAACTATTAAATAGATTCCTCATACCAGTCCCCATGACTAACTCGTTGTTTGTTTCACTTTGCAAACGCGGGTGCCCTTATTTTCACACGGGCAGCCTAGTTCACAGGTGACAGGTTGTGTTTGGCTCTGCACTGTTGCATAGAGTGCATTTTGGCTCATGGCGAGGCTGACTTCACAGAGACGACTTTGACATTTTCCGCCATTATTGTACTTATATTATGATTCCGCCACTGGCGATGCAGACTGATTTACTTTCAGTACTTATTATCATATGTATGTATTCCGCCTCTGGCGATGATGACTGATCACTTCCCTTTTATTTACTAAGTTATATCCTACGCTGTGTTATTCTGATGTTGTTACATGTTGTGATTCCACTGTCATATCCATGTAAAATTATTCTATTTATTGTTTCTGCTATTATCTGTACTCTGCTATGATGATTAATGTGTTATATTCCAATGATTATCCTTAATACCACCCCTCGGATTTTGGGATCGTCGCAGTTGGTATCAGAGCTTTGGTTAACCTTAGTTCCGGGATCTAACACATTAAACACCTCGTCAGAATAGAATCAGTAGTGTTCTAAGGCGAGTAGCTCATTAGAGATAGGATTAGCAATGTCCTAGAATGAGCTAAGCAGATTAGCAAAACAATTTGATCAGTACATCATTACTTTTCCTTATGTTCCCCTGCTTTATCATATATGAAAATATCCAATCTGTGAGCTTGAATCTTTTCTTGCTTATACAGTACTCTCTTTGATGGCTACACGAGCAGCAGCAGCTAGAATAGGCCGTGGAGGCTGAGCAGGAGTAGCAGGAGGACGGAGGAATATCCCCGTAGTTGAGGAAGGCCCTATTGTTCAGCCACTAGCACCCGAGGACTTCGAGCTAGACAGAGTAGCGAAGAGGTATAGGAACCTTGGGGGAAAACCCTTTTCTGGCACGGGTATAGTGACAGAAGCTATTGCTTGGTTGAAGACCTGTGAGAAGATCTATGAAGGAATGGGTTTGGGAACCAACAACAAAGCACGACTAGGTATTTGGCACCTACAAGAGGAAGCAGAGCTGTGGTGGGATGCCATCACCTCAGAGGATGCAGCAGGTACTGTCAGGACCTGGGAGCAATTCAAAACCATGTTCAACGAGAAGTTTGTACCTGAGCAGGCTTTAGAGAGGATGCGAGAGCAGTTTGCTAATCTCCAGCAAGGAGATCTCTCTATCCAGGATTACCTCAATAAATTCACCCAGTTGTCGCGCTATGCTCCAGAGCTTATTATTACTAACAAAGCAAAGAACAAGAGAATTGCTTTGGAAAGGTCTGATCAGACTGAGCTTTTCAGCTTGGGGAGCAGTAGTAGTATTTGTCCCGAAATTAGACGGTACTCTAAGCCTTTGCGTTGATTACCGTGATCACAATAAACAGACACTGAAGAACAAATATCCCTTGCCTCGTATAGATGATCTGTTAGATCAATTAAATGAAGCAACAGTATTCTCCAGAATGGACCTAGCTACAGGTTTTCACCAATTACGTATAGCGGAAGACTATGTTCCTTTGACAGCCTTCAGGGGTCCCGATTTATTCTACGAATGGTTAGTAATGCCGTTCGGCTTGTGTAACGCTCCGGCATACTTCGTCGATCTTATGAATAGAGTGTTCCGTGGTGTGTTGAATAAATTTGTTCTAGTCTTTATCGATGACATTTTAATCTACTCAAAGTCGGAAGATGAACATGCAAAACATTTAGAACAAGTGTTGAAAATTTTAAGGAGAAATGTCTTGAAAGCTAAATTTTCTAAGTGTGTCTTCTGGCAGGATGAAGTTAAGTTCCTAGGCCATGTCGTATCAAAAGAAGGGATTGCTGTAGATCCAAGCAAAATTACACCGATTCAGAACTGGAAACAACCTACTACCCCCACAGAAGTTCGAAGTTTCCTTGGATTGGCTAGCTACTATCGGAAATTCGTTTAGGATTTTTCAAAGATATCTGGTGTTTTGACAAAGCTTACAAAGAAGCATGAGAAATTCAAACGGACTCCCGAATGTGAAGAAGCTTTCCAGGAGCTGAAACTGAAGTTGACAACTGCTCCAGTATTGACAATTATAGAAGGCAACCAAGACTTGACTGTGTGGACAGATGCTTCTATTAGAGGGCTAGGCGCAATATTAATGCAAAAAGGCCAAGTGATCGCTTATGCCAGCCGTCAGCTGAAGCCGCATGAAAGAAACTATGCAACTCATGATCTTGAGTTATTAGCTATCGTGTTTGCTTTAAGAATCTGGAGGCATTATTTACTGGGCGAGAAGTTCGAACTATTTACCGATCATCAATCCTTGAAATATCTATTGACTCAGAAAGATCTAAATTTGAGACAACAGCGTTGGTTAGAATTCCTTGCAGCATACGATTTTGAAATTCTATACACTCCGGGGAAAGCCAATGTTGTAGCAGATGCGCTTAGCAGAAAGAATGAAATCATCGCCAGTTTTGTCATCACGTCTTCATTAATTGACAGGATCTTGACCCTACAGAAAGACGATGAATTTATTCAAAGAGTCAGTCAGAGAGTCAAGGGAGGTGAATCCACAAGCTTCCGACTCGATGACAAAGGAGTTCTTAGATTAAAGGGCAGAATTTGCATCCCAAATCTTCCTGAGCTCAGAAGAGAAATACTTGATGAGTGCCAAAGTCCAAACTAAGTATCCATCCGGGTGTGAGCAAGATGTATAACGATATAAAATGCACATTCTGGTGGAGGTCAATGAAAAGAGATATTTCATTATATGTTAGCAGATGCCCCACTTGTCAGCTAGTTAAGAGTGATCAGCAGAAATTGGCTGGACTATTACAACCACTAGAAATTCCAGGATGGAAGTGGGAGCAAATTTCGATGGACTTCATCGATGGCTTGGCTCAAACTAGGAAAGGAAACGACAGTATATGGGTAATCGTAGATCGCTTCACGAAGACTTCCCATTTCATACCTGTTTGATCCAACAGAACGGCTCAAAGTTTAGCACAGATTTACTTCAAAGAAATAGTTAAACTACATGGAGTGCCGCTCAATATAGTCAGTGATAGAGATCCCCTGTTTACTAGAAAATTCTGGGAAGCATTCCAGACAGAATTGGGATCCAAATTGAATTTAAGCACCGCTTACCACCCACAGACAGACGACCAAACGGAGCGGGTGAATAGAATTCTAGAAGATTTACTGCGAGCTTGCGTTATCGATTTTGGAGGCTCATGGGAAGATCACTTTCATTTAGCCGAATTCTCTTACAACAATAGCTATCAAGCAAGTTTGGGAATGTCTCCATTTGAAGTATTATACGGTAGACCGTGCAGATCTCCCGCGTGTTGGGTAGAACCTGGCAACAGACTTGTGTTAGGGCCCGATATGATTCGAGAAGCATCGGATAAAGTCAATTTCATTAAGAAGCTATTGAAAACCGCGCAGAGTCGACAGAAAAATTATGCTGATGCGAGAAGAAGAGATTTTGTAACACCCCACACCCGCTAAGGTCACTCACTAAGGGAATGCCTTAACTTCGGTGGAGCATTTTAAGTGAATATAGAACAGAAAAATTACAACAAGACAGATATAAATGCTTGAAAATCTAAAACATAATTTCATTGCAGCAGAAGGTAAACATGTTTAGTTACAACACCATAAAGAGTCAAGTACTAAATATCCATCCTGGTAAAACATAAGTACATAATCCCACTACATAAACAATAGCCATAATAGAAAAGACAAGCTGGGCTTTACATCACGGTCCAAGCTCCAAAAGATAGATAAAGAAATTTGATCAAAGCCCACTAGTGCTAGGCCCAACCTGAGGACCTGAGGGGGTAAAAGATAAAAACAACGGGGTCAGACATAAGTCTGAGTGAGCCCTATAACTTTAACAACGCAATCATTAAAGTAATTAGGGTATGATATAAACTTGGCACGGGATGACTGGGGATAAATGACTACACTAAGTAGCCAACTAGACATAAGATGAACTAAGATAACGGTAAAGACGCATCTACCCACCCAAGGTTAATTACTAACTGCACCACACCAGTCATTCCTACTTAAAGGTTGATCCCACCCAAGGACTTAGAAAATTTACCCAGTAGTTTCGTGTACCCCTAGCTGACTACATAGGTGTCGTCTGCCCCTATCTCCACTAGGTGTACCCACTACTCCCCAAGCGATCGGCTCCCTACCGTAGATACCCATGCTGGCCCCACAGTGGGGTGTATCACTCCCCAAAATGGCAACCGATACAACAAATGGTGCATGGCTTATACCTACACGATGCAACAACGTCTTACCTACCAGCCCGGGTCCACACACGCATATGAAACCCGTTGGACTTGCGTTGCCACCGCTAACCCGTTTTGGCCTCTTATAATCAAGCCCAGTACGCGTGTCCCGTCCTCGACATGGGTCGAGCCCAATAAGATACATATGGGTTACTGGTTGAAATGGGCCCCCACAAGCTACCATCTAAGCTTGTCATTTTATCTAGTGCATCCCACTTAACCCTTTAATCATGTTTAATTACATGTTTCCACTTGGTTAAGTATTCTAATCGTATTTTCTATTGCCACCCAAGGCAACCCACTAGATTTCCTCATGCCACCCAAGGCACTTACTTGATTTCCACATGCCACCCAAGGCACCCACTTAACCCCTCATGCCCACTACATGCTTATCTGGTTAAGTGTTTCTTAATTGATTAAGAACGTAACCGTTGTAATGACCTCTCACATTAGACTATCTTTTATGGCAGCTGAATTTGCCGGTTGGGTCCGGGCAGCCTTACGCCATAACCGAGTCTAACCTCGTGTCTATACACTTGTCACGTATTTAGTTTGTGCCTAAGACCTCTCACATTGGGCCAATCATTTGTAGCCGCTGGATTTGCCGGTCGATTCCAGGCAGTCTTACGCTACAAAAGGGTCCAACCTCGTGTCTTAGTCGATTAATTACACCTAATTAATCACCCACATATTTCAAATTAATTTTTCCTAATTAATTCCAATTTTAACGATGTACATAATTGACTCAATTATGTTCATCCACTTTATGGTATGCATAATCATACCAACTTCACACCATTTCATTAACATGTATATTAACCCCATCGTTCCCCACGTAATTCGCTAACATGACATAAAAGGGAAGATTCATCACAAATACAATGGGTTCAACTTGCATAACATTAGCATCAACATGGGTTTAAAGGTGTCAACATGCATATAGCATCAAACCCAACTAGCATAAATAATCAACCCAAACTTGCATGAATCACATATGTCATAAGGAGGTTAACTTGCATAAGTTATTTATGTCATACAATGGGGTAAACTTGCATATGTATGTATGACATACAAAGGGGTTAACTTGCATATGTATGCATATCATACTAAGGTGTAAACTTGCACATGTTACTTGCATATCATCAAACACCAAACTTGCATAACATGTCATATATGGACTTGCATATAATCATACACCAAACTTGCATAACATATCATATATGAACTTGCATATAATCATACACCAAACTTGCATAACATATCATATATGAACTTGCATATAATCATACACCAAACTTGCATAATCATGGTGTCATAATGGATCAATGTTTATCATAGCAACTAGCATCATGAACACTTGCATAACTTGAATAACATCATGATCATATAGCATATAGCTTGCATAACTTGCATAACATCATGAACATGTAACATATGACTTGCATAACTTGCATAACATCATGAACATGTAGCATATTACTTGCATAACTTGCATAACATCACAAACACATAGCATGTAACTTGCATAACATGCATAACATCATTAACACATAGCATATAACTTGCATAACTTGCATTGATCCACATTCATAGCCATAACCGCATTATATCCTATCATAATCATTTCAACAATTGGTCATTAAGGCTATAGAAAACTCACTACTTGTTGATTAGCAATCCTAAGAAGAAGATTAAGTTGCTAGAGTTGATTAGAGGTTGATTTGAGAAGCCATCTTCCTCTTTAGATTGATGGAGGCTCCTTCAAGTTGCATTTTGACGGCATAACGGTGTTGTATCTATTTTTAGTATGAATTAGGGTAGTCTTAGGGTGTATTTATAGATTAGTTAGGTGTTTTAGGCCATTAGATTAACCCTAAATCAGATTAGAGCCGTCAGATCTCGTCCTAGCCACCAAAACACAGCCCAAAAGCCAAACTGGTGCACCCAGGTCACCTGGGCTCGACCAGGGAGGTCGACCCCCAGGTCGACACTAGGGTCGACACCCTACTCGACCTGGTGGGCAGGTCGACTCTCCAGTCGACTCCCTGGGTCTGGCGGGAATTTTCCCGCCACTTCTGAAATGTTTAAATTTTTATATTTAAATCTGTTTTGAATTTCTGAAAACTTCTTCGGGCCTTAACTGGGTCATACGCACTCCGATTTTCGAAAACTCAGACTCTATTTCGTGTATTTTTCCGAGCCGAACGCAATGGCATAGCCTGTTACCCCTGATTCAGATTTTAAAATTTAATTCTGCCCTGATTTATATTATAACAAGTTATTCAACATACGGGGTGTTACATTCTCCCCTACTTAATGGATTTCGTCCCCGAAATCTCTAAGTCAAGAAGAACGTATCCTACCAACCAACAACCATCTACTCAAACCATCAAACACTGGCATCCATTGTCCTTAGAGTTTCTAATGCTGTATGAACATATGCAAAAAGTGTGTGTATATGTTCCCTGTCTAATGCAAAATCAGGCGGTCTACTGATTCAGTTGACCTCCTTAATGCAAATCATGATAGTGCCATGCATCCAATATGTATGCGAAAGAACCCTATCGACACATACTATTTCTACATGTGTGCACAATCATTCACCAAAATGCATCATCCATATGATAACACAACCATTATACATCCATTAATATAGCTACCTACACTCAATTATATGCAATATGAAGTGACTGAGCCGATCTAGTGCCTAGAGTGTGTGTATATGCATCCACGAGCAACCACTAGCAAACACTTGCATCCACACGCATCCATCAAACATAACATGTCTCAAACACATGTTTCAACCATAGGTTTACCCTATCTAAAGGTCAAAGGTACCAATGAGAGGACATACTAAAGATAAGATAAGTACTAGACAAACGATAAAGGAGAAGTTAAAAGACATACCCTCAAAAAGGAATGGGTACAGTGAACACATCTTTGCTTCTGTCTCCCAAGTAGCATTGCTCTCATCCTCTCCCCATTGTACTTTAACTAGTCGCACCTCTCTGTTTCTCAACTTCCTAATCTCTGACCCAAGGATGCGGGTAAGGGCTCGTCGAATAGTCGCATCACGCTCTACCTCCACTTCCCTAAGCAAGCTCGGCTCTACCACCTCTGCGGTCTCATGTAGGCACTTCCACAAATGCGACACATGGAATACGTCATGTACCCCACTAAGTCTCTCGGGTAAATCCACCCTATATGCCATCCGTCCAATCCTTTCCTTAATAGGAAACAGTCCTACAAATCTTGGAGCTAACTTCCCAACGGACCCAAAGCGAACAACATTCCGTAATGGAGATACTTTGACAAAGACCATGTCCCCAACATCAAACTCCAGATCCGTCCTCCTCTTATCCGCGTAAGATTTCTGCCTATCTTGCGCTGCTTTCATCCTTCTTCGAATCAAATCAATCTTTTCCGAAGTCTCTCTAACCATATCAGGCCCAAGCAAGATCTTATCCGTAGATTCCCACCAACATGTAGGTGATCGACAAGGCCTTCCATAAAGAGCTTCAAAAGGAGCCATACCAATACTGGACTGAAAGCTGTTATTATACGCGAACTCTACCAATGGTAGATGCTCTTCCCATGTACCTCCAAAATCCAAGATACAAAGCCTCAAAAGGTCTTCCAGAACACAATTCACCCTCTCGGTCTGGCCGTTCTTCTGAGGATGATATGCGGTGCTCAAACACAACTGAGTCCCCACTGCTTCTTGCAAACTCTTCCAAAACTCGCTAGTGAAGATAGGATCTCGATCACTCACTATGCTAGAAGGTACCCCATGCAATCGAACTATCTCCCGAAGATAAACTGAAGCTAGCCATGGAGCAGTCCTCTTGCTCTTCACGGGTATGAAATGGGCGCTCTTAGTAAGCCTGTCTACTACAACCCAAATTCCCGTATTACCCTTCCTTGATCTAGGTAACCCATCAATAAAATCCATCGAGACACAATCCCACTTCCATTGCGGAACTTCCAATGGGTGAAGCAACCCACCTGGTTTCTTTTGCTCCGCCTTCACTTGTTGGCACACCAAGCATCTAGCGACATACTCGGCCACATCTTTCTTCATACCGGCCCAAAAGAAAATTCGCTTCATGTCTTGGTACATCTTGTCCCCACCGGGATGAATGGTCATCCTAGAACGGTGTGCATCATCAAGAATAGCCTTCCTCAAACCCTCGTCTTGCGGTACACAAAGTCTACCGTCTCTACGCAAGCACCCCTTATCGTCTAGGATGTACCTACTCAAATGGCTGGACGACTCCCCCCTTATGAGCCTCTCTACTAACTCAACCAACTGTGGGTCGTCCCGCTGTGCCTCGCCAATCCGCCCCAAAAGAGTAGGTCTGACCTCCAAGGATGCTAGCAAATCGGGTATATAGTCAACGGAGGGTCTGAAATCAAACATAGAGATAAATTCCAAGCTTCGTCGTTCCACGAACAATGGACTCAAGGACAACCTTTTTCTGCTTAAGGCGTCCGCCACCACGTTACCCTTGCCAGGGGTATACGCTATCTCGAAATCATAGGATGCTAAGAACTCCATCCACCTTTGCTGTCTTAAGTTCAAATCCTTCTGAGAGAACAAGTACTTCAATGATTTGTGGTCAGTGAACAATTCGAATCTCTCGCCAAGAAGATAATGGCGCCAAATCTTAAGCGCAAAAACAATAGCGGCCAACTCTAGATCATGGGTAGGGTAATTTTTCTCATGCGCCCTCAACTGCCTTCCACCATAGGCTATTACCCTTCCCTCTTGCATTAAGATTGCGCCCAGTCCTGTTCCACAAGCATCGGTATAAACAACAAATGGCTTATTCCCATCTGGCAACACTAAGACTGGAGCTGTGGTTAAAGCTCTCTTTAACCGTCGGAACGCATCATCACAATCTACGTCCCATACGAAGACTAGATTCTTCTTCATCAAGCGAGTTAATGGGGCTGATATCTTCGCGAAGTCCTTGATAAACTTCCTATAGTAGCCAGCCAACCCCAAGAAACTCCTCACCTCGGTAGCATTCTTCAGAACCTTCCAATCTTGGATGGACACTACCTTCGCGGGATCCACAACTATCCCTTCCTTGGAGACCACGTGGCCCAAGAACCGCACTTTCTTCCTCCAGAAGTGACATTTAGAGAACTTAGCCTTAAGGCTATGCGCTCGAAGAGTCTCCAACACTTCCCTAAGATGTAGGGCATGCTCTTCTTCACTCTTAGAAAATACTAAGATGTCATCCACAAAGACCACCACGAACTTATTAAGGAACTCCCTGAACACCCTACTCATCAAATCAACAAAATATGCAGGGGCGTTCGTCAAACCAAATGGCATTACCAGCCACTCATAGAAACCATCCGGAGTCCTAAAGGCAGTCTTGTCTATGCTATCCTCAGCCACTCTCAACTGATGAAACCCCGTGGCCAAGTCCAAGTGTGAAAATACTAAAGCGCCAACCAACTGATCAAAAAGATCATCAATCCTCGGCAATGGGTGTCTATTCTTCTTTGTGAGCTTGTTGAGTTCTCCATAGTCTACACAAAGTCTAAGGGACCCATCCGCCTTCGTGGCAAAAACTACTGGTGCCCCTCACTCCGATATACTTCGTCTTATGAACCCCTTCTCAAGCAACTACCCTGCTTGCTTATGGAGTTCCCTCCTCTCACGAGGAGCCATGTGGCGCACTGGTAAAGAAACTGGTTTAGCATTATCCACCAGATATATTCGGAAGTCTATCTCCCGCTTCGGAGGTAAGCCCTTCACCTCCTCAAACACATCCGAGTATTCCTGGACCACTCTAACAGATCGCAAACTCTCGACCGAAGCGTCAAGCGATTCAAGATAACTTAGCATAACAGAATCCATGGGATTACAAGAGATCTCGAGAGTGTTCCCCAAACGGGTCATGAGCCTAACAACTCTTCTTTCGCAATCAAGAACAGCACCATTACTGGATAACCAGTTCATGCCCAAAATCAACCCATAGCCCGTGAAGCCCAAAACAAAAGCATCACATCTAAACTCAATGCTAAGTATAGAAATCTTCAAACCCAAACATATCATGGACAAATAAGTGGAGCCCCCAATTGGGTTTGAAACAACCAAGGGATCATCTACTAGACTGGTGTCTAAGTGCAGTGACTCAACTAATGATGATGAGATAAACGAATGCGATGCGCCAAAATCAAACAATGTACGGACAGGATGATCAAATAGAAAAACCAGACTTTCAACGGAAATAGTTCTACCTCTTTCCTGAATTGGTGGAACCGCGAGAGCCTAAACTTGCCCCCTAGTCTGACCCGGTGCCATAAGAGCTTGCACCTGTCCTCCTGAGGTAGATCCCGTCCTTTGCCCCTTCTTAGTGCAGTCCTTCACTAGGTGCCCTGCTTCGCCACAGTGATAGCAGCCAGTCTTCTTCTTCTTCCGACGGTCTTTACTTAGGTGGCCTGGTATCCCGCAATTGAAACACTTCTTCTTCCCCTTGCCACCATTGCCTTTTCCACCCTTGTTTTGCTGTTGCTGTTGAGGTCTCTTCTGATCTCCCTTCTTCTCGGGTGCCTTATTAGCATTGGGACCCTTCTCTTCTTCATGCATGAGTGCCATGTCAACTAGCTTCTCAAAGGTGGCCCCCATAGGGATGTGAGTCATAGCCAATCCATGCATCGGTTCATTTAAGCCCTTAACGAACCTCACAGCCTCCTTCTCCGGTGTATTCACCATGTCTATGCCAAACCTTGCCAATTGATTAAACTTGTTGACATATTCCTTCACCGAGAGGTTTCCTTGCTTTAGAGTCAAGAACCTTTCCATATACAAGTTTCCCTCGCCCTTGAGAGAAACTTTGCCACAAATATTTGCCTGAAATCCGCCCAAGAGTCAACAGGGCGCTCTCCATTAGTGACCTCCCACCAGAATGTGGCCTCTCCCTTCATTAACCAAGCAGCTAACTTGACTTTCTTTCCTTCTTCAATCTCAAAGATATCTATCAACTCTTCCACCTCCTTAAGCCAATCTCTAGCCTCCACAAAAGTTTCTGATCCTTGAAAAGGTTTCCCTCCCATAGCTTTAAATTCCTTGCAAGTCTTAGCAAAAGTATCCGTGCGAGGAGGAGGAGGGGGAGGAGGAAGATCGGGTGCTACTGTTGGTGGAGGGACATTTGGTGGACCCGCAGTGGCGGGCCTAGCCTCCATCAATCTCCTATATATACTGGTATCGTCACACCCTCCGGAAAGTTAAGATCTTCAGCCATGCTGAAACGAAAAAGGAAAGATTCAAAACGGAGAATTCGAAAGATAAAGATATGGCTATTGGGGACTATGCTTTTCTTTCAAAAACTTTTCTCTTTAAAGACATGTTTTTGAAAATACTTCTTCCAAAAATGTTTTTAGAAAAATAGTTTTCTAAAAATTTTATATGTTCCGGTAACCTTCGCTCTGATACCACGTGTAACACCCCACACCCACTAAGGTCACTCACTAAGGGAATGCCTTAACTTCGGTGGAGCATTTTAAGTGAATATAGAACAGAAAAATTACAACAAGACAGATATAAATGCTTGAAAATCTAAAACATCATATCATTGCAGCAAAAGGTAAACATGTTTAGTTACAACACAATAAAGAGTCAAGTACTAAATATCCATCCTGGTAAAACATAAGTACATAATCCCACTACATAAACAATAGCCATAATAGAAAAGACAAGCTGGGCTTTACATCACGGTCCAAGCACCAAAAGATAGATAAAGAAATCTGAACAAAGCCCACTAGTGCTAGGCCCAACCTGAGGACCTGAGGGGGAAAAAGATAAAAACAATGGGGTCAGACATAAGTCTGAGTGAGCCCTATAACTTTAACAACACAATCATTAAAGTAATTAGGGTATGATATAAACTTGGCACGGGATGACTGGGGATAAATGACTACACTAAGTAGCCAACTAGACATAAGATGAACTAAGATAACGGTAAAGACTCATCTACCCAACCAAGGTTAATTACTAACTGCACCACACCAGTCATTCCTACTTAAAGGTTGATCCCACCCAAGGACTTAGAAAATTTACCCAGTAGTTTCGTGTACCCGTAGCTAACTACATAGGTGCCGTCTGCCCCTATCTCCACTAGGTGTACCCACTACTCCCCAAGCGATCGGCTCCCTACCGTAGATACTCATGCTGGCCCCACACTGGGGTGTATCACTCCCCAAAGTGGCAACCCGATACAACAAATGGTGCACAGCTTATACCTACACGATGCAACAACGTCTTACCTACCAACCCGGGTCCACACACGCATATGAAACCCGTTGGACTTGCGTTGCCACCGCTAACCCGTTTTGGCCTCTTATAATCAAGCCCAGTACGCGTGTCCCGCCCTCGACATGGGTCGAGCCCAATAAGATACATATGGGTTACTGGTTGAAATGGGCCCCCACAAGCTACCACCTAAGCTTGTCATTTTATCTAATGCATCCCACTTAACCCTTTAATCATGTTTAATTACATGTTTCCACTTGGTTAAGTATTCTAATCGTATTTTCTATTGCCACCCAAGGCAACCCACTAGATTTCCTCATGCCACCCAAGGCACTTACTTGATTTCCACATGCCACCCAAGGTACCCACTTAACCCCTCATGCCCACTACATGCTTATCTGGTTAAGTGTTTCTTAATTGATTAAGAACGTAACCGTTGTAAAGACCTCTCACATTAGACTATCTTTTATGGCAGCTGGATTTGCCGGTTGGGTCCGGGCAGCCTTACGCCATAACCGAGTCTAACCTCGTGTCTATACACTTGTCACGTATTTAGTTTGTGCCTAAGACCTCTCACATTGGGCCAATCATTTGTAGCCGCTGGATTTTCCGGTCGGTTCCGGGCAGTCTTACGCTACAAAAGGGTCCAGCCTCGTGTCTTAGTCGATTAATTACACCTAATTAATCACCCCCATATTTCGAACTAATTTTCCCTAATTAATTCCAATTTTAACGATGTACATAATTGACTCAATTATGTTCATCCACTTTATGGTATGCATAATCATACCAACTTCACACCATTTCATTAACATGTATATTAACCCCATCGTTCCCCACGTAATTCGCTAACACGACATAAAAGGGAAGATTCATCACAAATACAATGGGTTCAACATGCATAACATTAGCATCAACATGGGTTTAATGTTGTCAACATGCATATAGCATCAAATCCAACTACCATAAATAATCAACCCAAACTTGCATGAATCACATATGTCATAAGGAGGTTAACTTGCATAAGTTATTTATGTCATACAATGGGTTAAACTTGCATATGTATGTATGACATACAAAGGGGTTAACTTGCATATGTATGCATATCATACTAAGGTGTAAACTTGCACATGTTACTTGCATATCATCAAACACCAAACTTGCATAACATGTCATATATGGACTTGCATATAATCATACACCAAACTTGCATAACATATCATATATGAACTTGCATATAATCATACACCAAACTTGCATAACTTATCATATATGAACTTGCATATAATCATACACCAAACTTGCATAATCATGGTGTCATAATGGATCAATGTTTATCATAGCAACTAGCATCATGAACACTTGCATAACTTGCATAACATCATGATCATATAGCATATAGCTTGCATAACTTGCATAACATCATGAACATGTAACATATGACTTGCATAACTTGCATAACATCATGAACATGTAGCATATTACTTGCATAACTTGCATAACATCACAAACACATAGCATATAACTTGCATAACATGCATAACATCATTAACACATAGCATATAACTTGCATAACTTGCATTGATCCACATTCATAGCCATAACCTCATTATATCCTATCATAATCATTTCAACAATTGGTCATTAAGGCTATAGAAAACTCACTACTTGTTGATTAGCACTCCTAAGAAGAAGATTAAGTTGCTAGAGTTGATTAGAGGTTGATTTGAGAAGCTATCTTCCTCTTTATTTTTATGGAGGCTCCTTCAAGTTGCATTTTGACGGCATAACGGTGTTGTATCTATTTTTAGTATGAATTAGGGTAGTCTTAGGGTGTATTTATAGATTAGTTAGGTGTTTTAGGCCATTAGATTAACCCTAAATCAGATTAGAGCCGTCAGATCTCGTCCTAGCCACCAAAACACAGCCCAAAAGCCAAACTGGTGCACCCAGGTCACCTGGGCTCGACCAAGGAGGTCGACCCCTAGGTCGACACTAGGGTCGACACCCTACTCGACCTGGTGGGCAGGTCGACTCCCCAGTCGACCCCCAGGTCGACTCCCTGGGTCTAGCGGGAATTTTCCCGCCACTTCTGAAATGTTTAAATTTCTATATTTAAATCTGTTTTGAATTTCTGAAAACTTCTTCGGGCCTTAACTGGGTCATACGGACTCCGATTTTCGAAAACTCGGACTCTATTTCGCGTATTTTTCCGAGACGAACGCAATGGCATAGCCTGTTTCCCATGATTCAGATTTTAAAATTTAATTCTTCCCTGATTTATATTATAACAAGTTATTCAACATACGGGGTGTTACATTCTCCCCTACTTAAAGGATTTCGTCCCCGAAATCTCTAAGTCAAGAAGAACGTATCCTACCAACCAACAACCATCTACTCAAACCATCAAACACTGGCATCCATTGTCCTTAGAGTTTCTAATGCTGTATGAACATATGCAAAAAGTGTGTGTATATGTTCCCTGTCTAATGCAAAATCAGGCGGTCTACTGATTCAGTTGACCTCTTTAATGCAAACCATGATAGTGCCATGCATCCAATATGTATGCGAAAGAACCCTATCGACACATACTATTTCTACATGTGTGCACAATCATTCACCAAAATGCATCATCCATATGATAACACAACCATTATACATCCATTAATATAGCTACCTACACACAATTATATGCAATATGAAGTGACTGAGCCGATCTAGTGCCTAGAGTGTGTGTATATGCATCCACGGGCAACTACTAGCAAACACTTGCATCCACACGCATCCATCAAACATAACATGTCTCAAACACATGTTTCAACCATAGGTTTACCCTATCTAAAGGTCAAAGGTACCAATGAGAGGACATACTAAAGATAAGATAAGTACTAGACAAACGATAAAGGAGAAGTTAAAAGACATACCCTCAAAAAGGAATGGGTACAGTGAGCGCATCTTTGCTTCTGTATCCCAAGTAGCATTGCTCTCATCCTCTCCCCATTGTACTTTGACTAGTCGCACCTCTCTGTTTCTCAACTTCCTAATCTCTGACCCAAGGATGCGGGTAGGGGCTCGTCGAATAGTCGCATCACGCTCTACCTCCACTTCTCTAAGCAAGCTCGGCTCTACCACCTCTGCGGTCTCATATAGGCACTTCCTCAAATGTGACACATGGAATACGTCATGTACCCCACTAAGTCTCTCGGGTAAATCCACCCTATATGCCATCCGTCCAATCCTTTCCTTAATAGGAAACGGTCCTACAAATCTTGGAGCTAACTTCCTAATGGACCCTAGTCGACCTGGTGGGCAGGTCGACTCCCCAATCGACCCCCAGGTCGACTCCCTGGGTCTGGCGGGAATTTTCCCGCCACTTCTGAAATGTTTAAATTTTTATATTTAAATCTGTATTGAATTTCTGAAAACTTCTTCGGGCCTTAACTGTGTCATACAGACTCCGATTTTCGAAAACTCGGACTCTATTTCGCATATTTTTCCGAGTCGAACGCAATGGCATAGCCTGTTTCCCCTAATTCAGATTTTTAAAATTTAATTCTGCCCTTATTTATATTATAACAAGTTATTCAACATATGGGGTGTTACAGATTTATCATTTGCCGTTGGAGATTATGTTTATTTAAGAGTTTCTCCAATGCGGGGAGTAATCAGATTTGGCAAGACTGGGAAGTTGGCACCGAGATTTATTGGTCCCTTTCCTATACTTGAACGGATTGGAACTCTTGAATATAGGGTTTCATTACCTGATTGGTTGCCTGGTGTACATGATGTGTTCCACGTGTCTCAACTCAGAAAACATGTTCATGATCCATATCTTGTTGTGGAAGAAGCAGCGCAACAGGATATAGACATAACTCCAGAATTAGAACTCAGAAGAGAGCCATTAAAGATAGTTGGCAAAGAAACTAGAGAGCTAAGGAGCAAAAAGATTCATTTAGTCAAAGTGCAGTGGAGTACTGATCCAAGAGACTGTACTTGGGAGACTGTGGAAAGCATTAAACAAGCCTACCCCAAATGCAGAGTGGACATCTCTGACTAACTCCGGTGCAAGGTACCTTTAAAATACTTTGCATTTACATTTTATTTCCTACTTAGCTGTTATTTCCTTTTCGAGGACGAAAAGTTTTAAGTGGGGGAGATTGTAATAACCCGGAAAATGTGAACCAATTTAAATTTTTTAAATTTGGTTATTACCAAAGAATTTGAATAATTGAAATAGCATATTTCAATAAAATAAAGAATTGGGTATAGTATTGCAGTTTGAAATTTTGAATACAAACTTTGTCTGACTGTACCAGGTGGAAAATATAACGGATTTTAGCAAAACTGAAAATATTTAAATCTGTTTATGAATACCTTTATAACGAATCTGAAAAATCGAAGTTTCATAGCGGGAATCAAAAGTTATGGCCAAATGAATTTTCAGAAAGGTCGCTATATAGCATATATAGCCCTTGAAAATTGATATTTTGCATACGACCTCGGAATTCGACGAAACCACTTTTGTTGGGTCCGTGATGTCAAATAATTGCTAAGTTTCGAATTTCATAATTTTTGAAGCTAGTATGTCAGCGGGGAAAAAGAAAATGTGATTGGTCAATTTCTGTTAAAATGGGTCGACCTAAAAATGGCCGTTTTTCAAACGAGCTCAGAATTCGACGAAACTGGTTTTGTTAGGACCGTATCGTCAAAACAAAGCTAGATTTATTTTTCTGGAATTTTTCAATTCAGTTTGTGGCCCTGGCAAATTGAAATGTAAGTTCAAATTAAATATTGAATGTTTTATATTTTAATTTGAAAAATAACTGACTGTAAGAGTTGAAATGACCAACGAAACATATCCCATTGTGTCCGGAATGGGGGTATTTAGCTGGGGGCGACATTCTTTGGGTTTGATTTCGAGTTCGTTTGCAAAAACACTATTTAAATTTTCCTATAAAGTCTCGACCAATATGAATTTTTCTTTAAAAATAAAAATAAAAATCTCAAAACCCTAGTCGCCTCAGACAAAACCGACGATCCAGGTTGCTCCGTGCTTCTCCTCCATTTTCCGACTGCCACAGGCGACGCTAGGCCGCGCCGCCGCCACCAGTCGACTCGCCTTCGCCTCCTCTCCACATCCGACCAAGCGCCGCCCCCACCATCACCTCCTCTGCCTGAATCGAAGCCAGGAAGTCATCGACTTCCCAGTGCCGCCGCCGCCCCGATCCGCCATCGCAACCCCTCAAACCACCAGCGCCGTGAAGCCCTCGCCGCCCCCTCCCACGTCAGCACCGCCAATCATCCCCATACTTCACGGATTTTGCAAAAATCCCAAACCTAGTTCTGAACAAAAAATAAAGGTACGACCTTTATTATTCAGAAATGAAAATAACACTATAATGCGTTGCAAAACTTTGAAAAATAATATCTCTTTCGTTCGTTAACGAAATTCGATGAAACAGGAGACACCGTGACCGCAAGGAGGCACTCTACCATCTAGAAGAAGCCGCGGATTTTTTTGATCTTCCTACGATTTTTAGCACTGCAATAACCAATGTGAGGAATCTAAACTAATTGTGCGAATGAAATCGCGTTGTATAAATTATATAAGCGAAGTGTAAATTATATACGCATTGTATACCTCATGTACATGTGTTGTATAAGTTATATTAGCGATGTACAAATTATACAAGCGTTGAATGAAACATATATGCTTTGAATTGTGATGAAATGCAAGTGAATTATAATATAATATATATATATATATACTCCCCTCGTCCACAGACCATGGACGATATTTATTGCTTGTGATTGACGTGATATTTTATGGTATGACGAATGGTTGGAGATAATTGTTTGTGGTTGATATGATGGTTGAAAAATACCTTTGTGGTTGAAAAATACCTTCTTGTGGTTGAAACAAATTAGAATAGGATTGTGGAATTGAAAATAAAACATGCCGCCTGCGTGCGAACTAGATGCATGATCCCCATTGTCAAAAACCGCGAGGTTTTAAGGTAGAGCGAGGAGCCGTACTAGGGACGGTCCCGGTTTTAACTACCCTGCCGTTATGCTGCCGAAATTTTCTGAAATATACATGTGTTAGAATAATTTTCATTCGTTGAAATAAATTACCTATGTTGAAGCGAATATTCATGTGTTGAGTTGAAATTCATTCGTTGAATCAAAATTCATGTCTTGAATATTATTTGAATTTAAACAAATAGCTTTAGCGATAAAAATCACATTTTTATATATATTCAAACTATAGCGAATATTCATGTGTTGAGTGGCAATTCATTCGTTGAGTTGAAATTCATGTGTTGAATATTATTTGAATTTAAACAAATAGCCTTAGCAATAAAAATCGCATTTTTATATTTATACAAACCATAGCGAATATTCATGTGTTGAGTGACAATTCATTCGTTGAGTTGAAATTCATGTGTTGAATATTATTTGAATTTAAACAAATAGCTTTAGCGATAAAAATCACATTTTTATATATATACAAACTATATAGAATATTCATGTGTTGAGTTGCAATTCGTTCGTCGAGTTGAAATTCATGTGTTAAATGTTATCGTATTTTAAAAATAAAATGAATTGACAATAAAAACTACATTTTTATTGTGAATATGAAGTGTTAAAAACATTCACGTGTTGAATAAATATTTTTGATGATAAAAATATTTCTTTTATCATGTATACGCTTTGATAAAAATACACACGTGTTGAAATGAATAATAGTTTGCTAGAAATATTATTATTAGCTTTGTTCTGCATATATATACATGTGTTGAACAGGAAAAATGGATTAGCTGTAGAGTAAAGAAATTATTTGCGTGCCCGACAAATAGGTAAACCTTAATGACTTGGCTGCGCAATTTTATTTTTATATCAACTCCTGTGAGTGCCATTGGATGCGGAGTGCTGGTTATTCTGTGTGAAATAATAAACATCGCCATAGGATAGTAACAATTAATTTTGAACTACACTACAGGGCATACTTCTTGACGATAGGCATACTTCATCATATTCCACATAAGCAATTGGAGCTTGTGTGACGAGGTGGAAGATTTACCATACGAGCGAGAGGCTTGTATGGCGATGATTTTATACTACAGGTTGAACTGATGACTGATATGGACTATATAAAATATAACGATAAACTGCCAGATTAATAAAAACCCCACACGGGTCTGGTGTTGACAATAATCACGTCTCTCTAGTTATTAGATACGGCACATGGACTATTTATTTCCACACAGAAACGGAGGGATGAGAATTTATTCTCTTGAGTGATTATCTATACATGCTCCCCCGTAAACACCAGAATATATCACTATAAATATGTGGATGCTTTTTAGGATTTATTGGGTACCTAACACGGCCCAATAAATTTCCAAACCCCTCCCCGTACGAAGGAGGTTATGGCGAAATTTTTCGAAATGTTAAGGCGTTAGTGAAATATTTAAAGTGAAAACGAAGTTGAAAATATAGAATGAACTATAGTTGGAATTATAGAATGAACTATATATATATATAAAAATAAAATTAAAAGGAATCGAAGCGGTGCAGTTCGTTTTTCGGAATCGTAATTTGAAACGGTTAGTACGAGAAATCCGACCATCGGATTTTCCCGAAACCACAACCGCTGGGTTCGCCTTGGAAATATCTTCCCAACGGCACCAACCTTGTAAAAATCCAACGGTTGGATTGTCCGGAATGTATAATTCAAATCTGAAGAAAAACAGCGCCAGAATCGTTTATATTTATATATAAGTATAAATATAATTAAATTAAATCGAATAACGACGCTGCAGTTCGAATTTTGAAACCGTAACTTCAAACGACTAGTGTGGGAGATCCGACCGTCGGATTTTCACGAAACTGGAACCTTTGGGTTTGCTTTGGGAATATCTTCCCACTGATATAGACTTTGTAGAAATCCAACGGTTAGATTTTCCGATATGTATAAAAAAAATTAAAGGAAAAACAGCGCCAGTGCCACGGCACGACCTGAAATGTCGTTTAATTAAATATGGCCATTTTTAAATAAATAAAAATGGCGAAAAATTGTTATAAAATATTATAAGCAACATAGATTGCAAATAGACCAATTGGGCTTAATTGTTTGATATTTGATGGTTGTATGTGCTTGACACGAAAATAACAAAAGAAAAACTGAAAGATGGATGTTGAATAATATAACCATGGAAAGAATCGATTTAAATTCTAATGACGTGAATTATTTGAAAAGGCCGAGCTAACCCTCATTTCAAATAATTTATCGAGCGATTCGAATTGGAAAATGCAAAGACGATTCAAGATCGACGATCTTCGTATTGGTTGGATGGGCGCTGTTGAGGTTCCTGATCGGAGTAGCTACCGGGAAGGGACGGAAGTAGTAGCCGTCTGAACGTATGTGTTGATTGGACGGATATACGAGGAATTTGACGCCTCCAGTTTCGTTCAGACCCAGAACGGACTTGTAAATGGACTGTGTGTCTGACATTGGATTTTGTTCTATACTGATTGATCTCTGTTAAATATATATATGTTTGGCGGCGGAGAATTTATTCTTTTGCTTAACGCCCTTCTCTGAGACATACGAGCTCAGAGGTTATATATCGATGGAAATCAATCGTATGGAGTGGACTACCTATGTGGCATGCCAAGATGCTATGATCAAGGCTTCTGTTGCAAAGCAAAGTCTTGTGGATGATGATCAAAGCATGGTCTGCGTTGCCTGGCTTTGTGTATAGCGTGAATTCGCGAGCCTCACACCTCGGTATGAGTTAAAAATGGGATACGGACCGCTGGGAGAGCACGACGTTTCTTTCTAGCTATGGTGGTGTTAGTGACTGACCACCCCTGACATATATATCTATTTTTCACCTATGTGGTTGTTGGAATGCGAGGCGCCTCGATTATAGGTCTATAACGACCGGGAAACGTGTGTTCAGTAATAAATAATCCTCAAACGTAAGAGAGGACCGGCCCAGCCGATCCAGGGTTGCCCAGAGTGCGTAGTCCTGAGGCATTTGCTAGAATGTCTCGAAGCGGAGAGGAGCTTGCCCCTTGCCTCGACTCATGACGGAAATCCAATTTCCAATACGAAATAACGGACTCGATTGTAGAACTAGTATGGCGACATAGTATATGGTAGCTATGCCGCCTATGATTGATATTTATGATGTTATTCATTTTTGAAACATAAATGCACTAGTAATAATATCAATTGATTTTGCTTTATACGTATCAAGCATATTTGGCCATTATAAGGTAAAACTCTATCCTCTGGCTTGCGTTGCATTGTATGATGGGACTTGAGTCTTATAATGGCCTTTTTAAAAGCATTGCGTTGTTTTAAAAGAATTTACTTTGTTTTAAATGCACTAGCAATCACTGGAGTAAACCCGTTCTGCGAAAGTGGCGTGGTCCTATGATTTGCTTATTACTGTTGTTTAACTGTTAAATAGATTCCTCATACCAGTCCCCATGACTGACTCGTTGTTTGTTTCACTTTGCAAACGCGGGTGCCCTTATTTTCACACGGGCAGCCTAGTTCACAGGTGACAGGTTGTTTTTGGCTCTGCACTGTTGCATAGAGTGCATTTTGGCTCATGGCGAGGCTGACTTCATAGAGACGACTTTGACATTTTCCTCCATTATTGTACTTATATTATGATTCCACCACTGGCTATGCAGACTGATTTACTTTCAGTACTTATTATCATATGTATGTATTGCGCCTCTGGCGATGATGACTGATCACTTCCCTTTTATTTACTAAGTTATATCCTACGATGTGCTATTCTGATGTTGTTACATGTTGTGATTCCGCTGTCATATCCATGTAAAATTATTCTATTTATTGTTTCTACTGTTATCTGTACTCTACTATGATGATTAATGTGTTATATTCCAATGATTATCCTTAATACCGCCCCTCGGATTTTGGGATCGTCACACCATGAGATAGTTAAATCTTTAATTAGATTTGAACATCAAATGGTAATTAAATTTACCAATAACACTATGGGTGTTAAATATACCACCAGTTTTGCTCTATGGGATGAATAGATTGGGATTAGGATAATAAAATGAATAATTACTTTGTTAAGGTTCGATAATCCCCACTAGCTATATAACCTTAATTTGGTTCAAGTGGTGAAAGGATATTATAAAATCTTTTGAAATGCTTTCCAAAGGAAGATCAAACAATAAGTTTAAAAGAATTTATCTTTGATAAATTAATGGGAACGTTTCAATAAAGATTTGAATATTTGAGTAAAAGTATATTCTGGATTGGAATGAGATATGTGTAATCATTGTGTATTTATCACATTATTATAAAGATAATCTAGTTATTCGGAAAGACCTTGTTTAACTCATTATGAATAACTGTTACGACGACTAAAAGTCGAAGATATGTAGATGGTGGTTGAAGACCAGAGATCTTCACATCGTCGGGATGATTGTTGATGTCTCGACTTGGGGTGTACACCCAAGATAAGGTAATAAGTGGTGATCGTCTAGACGTACTTGGATAACGACTGGATATGTGAGGTCATCTATCTTATATTGGACATATGGGACGAGGAATAAGGTGCCTTCGGTTTCGTTCAGACCCAAGACGGACTTGTGAATGGATTATTTCTGACATTGTATTTCATTCTGTATTGATTGATTTTTATTAAATATGTATTTTTTTGGTAGCATAGAATTTATTCTCTTGCTTAACATCCTTCTCGGAGACGTATGAGCTTAGATGTTATATATTGATATATATATATATATATCAGTTGTATGGCATGAATTGTCAATGTGGCATGCTAAGATGTAAATGATCAAGGCTTTTTTGTTGAAAAGCAAAGATTTGTGGATGATGATCAAAGCACGACATTAAGTAGCATAGCATTTTGTATAGCTTAAATTTGTGAGCTTCACACCCCGGTATGAGTCAAAAGCGGGATAGTGACTGCAGAGAGTGCATGCGTTTCTTTCTAGCTAGAAGTGGTGTCAAGGTATGGAGCCCAGATATTTTTACTTATGTGGATGATGGATTGCGATGCACCTCGGATATAGGGCCGACTAAAAGGTTCAAGTGATAGTTACTAAAGGACCGGGAAACGTATTGTTCAAGAATAACAAATCCACAAACGTTAGGTATGGACTGGCCCTGAAGATCCAAGGGTTGCCCATAGGTGTAATCTTGAGGAATTCGCTAGTGTCTCAAAACTGGTGAGGAGACAAACCTTGCCTCGACTCATAGATGGAACCCAATTTCTAATACATGACTTTTCGGTTTTAGTTGTAAACCAATATGGGGACATAGTAGGATGGGGTATTATGCCGTCTACGATTGATACATTTATATTCGAAGTTGTTTTATACACTATGCTCTTACAATTATATCAAAGAAATTTATTTTAAACGTATCAAGCATGTTTGGCTATTATAAGGTAAAACTCTATCCTCTAGTTTGTGTTGCATTGTGTGATGGGATATGAGTCTTATAATAGCTCCGTTTTTCCAGAAAGCATTGCATTGTTTATAAATTATTTTATTTCAAGCTTTGGTATTCACATGGAGTAAACCCATTCCGTGACATATGACGTGTTCCAGTGATTTACCTTATTTGAGAGTAAAGTTTAATAACTATTTTAGCTCTTACACCGGTCCCATGTCTGACCTGGAGTTTATAGTTTTCACCTAAACTCTAGGTGCTCATATTTTTCACATGGGAAGTCAGTAGTTTTAGTTTTGCAGATTCTCTATTTTTATTAGGATCTTGTATTACAGCTGGAGCTATATTCGGAAAGCTCAGTATCTGTGTATTGGTTTTAGCTGTGTTAGTTGATGTATATCCGTTGTGCATTGTATTTATACATTTGTATTTCCGCTGTTATGTATTATATTCTATGATAATTGTATTTTTCCGCTGTGTAAAATTTATTCGCACTCTGATATTTACTTTGATGTAAATTGTTGTGAAAACAATGAAAAGTTTTGTCGTTCTGTGTTCTGATACGTCGTGTTCTCATACAATCCGTATTTTTCCATCTCTTCGAAGATCGGGGGATTTCGAGCTATTTAGGTATTGTTAACACAAGAAGTCAACATTGTTAGCACTTTAAAATAAGTGTTTACACTTCTAACATATCAGAGTAACATTTATATCACTTTAAGGTAAGTGTTTTCACTTTAAACATACAAAGGTGATGTTTTTAACTTTGTACGCTAAGTGTCCATGTTTTTCACACTCAGTTACAGCCAAATCTACTCAAACCAATCATCATCATATCAAACTAAAGATGTATATAAGAAAATATATAACATATTAACATGGAAAGGTTAAAATTTTCCTTATTGGGAGTTCTGCTCCTTTACTCTTTATATGCTATTGACTTTGAAAACAAGCATAATGTTAAAATCTTTGGAGTTAAAACTTAGCAAAAGTTGGATTTTAAGGTAGTATAGGTGTTAGTAAGGAGGAAAGGAGGTGGTATAAGGTGGTTTAAAGTTAGAAAAATGGGGAGAAGGGAAAGAAAGGGTGTAGGCCGATTTTGAATGGAAAGGAGGCCATTATTGAATTTTTGGAGAGGAGAAGAAGTATGAAATGAAATGAAAGGGAAGGAGATGTGTTGTCTTGTAAAGAGAAGAGAAATGTACAAAATTTTGACAACTCAAAAGCTTATCACATGCACTAGTCCTTAGCTTTGGAAAATGGGGATGAGGTGGTATAAAAAAAAGGAGAGAATAGAAGGAAGAAAATGACACCTAATAAGGAAGGAAGTGGTGGTGCGCATGGATGTGTTTTGTGAGTGGAAAATGACATGGCACATAATGATAGAAGTGAGATTATTTAGTTAAGTAACTTAGGTTTTAGTTTGTTTAGTCCAATTGCTTCATTTCTTGGCCAATGATGTTAACTAAACACTTAACAAATTTTCTACAACAATTTATTTTCAAAACTATATTTGATTCATTATTTAATTAGTTTTGAAATCAATTACTATATTCTCAAATTAATTATATATATATATTCAGAAATCCTTTCAAATTATATCTCAAATCTGAAATTTAAAGTGACTAAAAATATGGATTGTTACACTATGACACTACACCAAAACAACAAATTTGGCACACAAGAATGTGGAGATAAAGTATGGCTTCAAGCCATATCAAATTTGATAGTACTCACATCTGTATCAAACCACATTTGCGATCTGCACCACCCCAATACCTTAAATCTGACTGTCCATCAACAAAGCTTTGGATCAGTTAATTTGATATGGATATGGGCCGAATTGAATGCGTATTATATTGTGCATCCCCTTTGACACTTAGAATAAAAATATCGACCGCTCCCCTTTCCTTCTTTTCTACTTCAATGGTGACCGATAACCCAAATTAGTAACTTCGACCACCAAATTGTGCCTCCATGTTTCTCCGGAATCTCCTCTTCCGACGGAGATGAGCCGCCCTCTCCTTCCACAGAAACGTAGTAACCCTAGGTCCCTAGCCCTCCTTCGACAGCAGGTATGTGTCTCTAATTTTAAGAAAACCGTTCCTTTTATTTGTCTCTAAGGTTAAAAATGAAACAAAATTTGAGATGTTAATTGTATTGAAGTGTGTCGGTATGAGTTTCAATGGAATTGTATTGTGCATGTCTGATAGTAGGGTACAAGTTCAAGTCTTAAAGTGACAAATCACACTGTTTTAATTGGTATGTATTAGTGTATTAGCTAAAGGATTTTGAATTAGTTCAGTCACAAGTTCTAGTCTTACTGTGACAAGTTCAATTATAGATTAGTGTATTTTTATTTTGCTTCCAATTGGTATGTATTATCTGAAGGATTTTGAATTCTTTTTGGTAAGAATTGCAAGTTGTTGTAGTTTGATTTTCACATAATTGCTACTTTGTGTTGTATGGATGTCATACTATATCATACTTTGTAATGATTACTCTGTTTTGAGAGATAACGTGTTTACCGAAAATATATTAACATGTTTGCTGAAAATTTGGAAGATGGATGATTACTCATTTTCTGGTTAAGAATTTAATGGGCGATCCATTAGGTATATGCATTTTAGCTCACGTGCAGGGTCACTTATTCATGCTTATTATCTTTATTCAAGTGTCAAATGTTGCTTCACTTGACCTTAGTAAAAAGCTGCTTTCACTTGCAACTTTCACCTACTTTGTAGCAGAGACTGTCTAGTGTAAGTTGCACTACACATTCTACTTCAAAGGAACTGAAAGTTGCAAGTGAAAGAAACTTTTTCCAAAGGTGAAGTGAAGCAGCATTCGACACTTGAATTAAGCTATTAAGCATGGATACCTGACCCAGCACGTGAGCTAAAATACATCCACCTGGTGGATCAACCAGTAAATTCTTAACCAAAAATTCGAGTAAGTGTGTCACCGAGGATGATGGTTCAATATCGTTAGACGTTGGAGCAGGTATATATAATATTACACATATCTCTATGTAGTATCTTACATAAGAATTGAATGAACATATTGTTTGCACTTATATGATGCCTTGTTAAAACCATGTTCATATGTATTGTGCGCATATGGTAGTTTGATAATACTGTTACACTTTCATATGTATTGTGTCCATATGTATTGTGTGTTAATCGTACGACCAAAACCGTATATCTACTTCATCGTGCCCATTTAAAAGTAAATTAAAATGCTTTTTTTTCTTGAATTTTTTTTGGATGAAAAAAGAACAGAAAAGCGAAATCTATGCAAAAACCAAAATAAATATGTAACTCCCCCCACACTTGATTTTGACTGTGTCCCCACAATTAACCCTAGTGGAAGGAAAAAAGAAAAGAAAAGAAAATTTTGAAAATATGTGCTATATTTACAAGAGAAGATTTTTTTTTTACAATATATCAGAAAATATATTGACAAGAAGTAAACGAAACGGTCTTCTAAAGACCGATTCATTTGTCTCTTCAAGTGTGAGAGACACAGCTTAAGCTCGAAAAACCAAATCGTAAAAACTTCCGAAGTTAGATGTAGATTTGGAAAAACAAATGTCGTTTTATTAAAAATCAAATGAGTTGGTTTATTTTCGATGATTCTTGGGGTAGATTGAATAAATGGTTGAAATTCATCTTTAATTCACCAACTTGAATTTCAATTTTATCATTGAAAATTTCTTTTGAATTATCGATTTCAAAATCAAAATGGTGATTCAAATCTACCTTTTTAAGATTCAACTCATTATCGAAAAGCCCAAAAAAATCGTTTTCATTTAGTTCATCTTCCTTTGAATTATTAACAACTTCATTACTTATATCATTACTTACATCAATATTCACTAACATGAATGTAACACCCCTAATTCTGTTAATATTAATATTCACAAATTAAAGAATAACAAATTTCAGATGTGAGAATTGTGGGAAACGGGTTGCGCCATTGTGTTCGTCTCGGAATTCTGGTTGAAATAGAGTCCGAGTTTGCGTGAATTGGACTTCGTATGAAGAAGTTATGGCCATCGGAAGTTTTAGAAAATTCAAAACAGATTTCAGAAAATTTAAAATTCGAAGTCAAACATGCTAGGCGGGAAATTTCCCGCCCAGCACCCCAGGTCGACTGGGGAGTCGACTGGGCAGTCGACACCCCCCCGGTTGACTGGGCAGTCGACCTGGTCCAGTCGGCTAGGGTTTGACAGAGCCCAATCTTGAGCTGCTGATATGTCTTTAGGGATGAGTTGGCAAATTTAACGGTTCAGGTTAGTTCTGAGTTGATCTGACGGTCTGAATAAATCCTAAACTCTATAAATACCTAGGTAGTCTCTCACTCTAATTCACATGAGAAATAGAATAGCCACCGTCATACCACCGCCATGGAACTCAGTGTAGCCGCCGCCAACTAAGAAGGAAGAAAGCTAATCAAAACCCTAATTCTACTCAACTCTAAAGCAAATCAAGACTCTCTTTCTTCTCTAATTGTGAGTATGATGATCTTAACAAGGTTATTATTAAACTAATTAGATTAAGTTACGAATTGATTATAAGTGAATGATGTGGATTATCATATATGTTCTTGTAAACCTTATGCTATCATGTATGTTGTAAATCCTATGTTATGTGATGATGATATCCTATATGTTGTAAATCATGTTGTGATGATATTGTATAGGTTGTAATTTTCTATGCTAAGTTGTGATAAATCATACATGTTATAAAGTCATGATGTTATTATATATGCTAATTAGTTCATGTTAATCAAATCATAATGTTGATATTATTTGGGCTATGTTGATTTATATGACAAATATTGTATGCAGGTTTAGATTGATTAGTAAAGATTATGAACATATGCCATGACATCTATTTAGATCTATAAATATGCGATGACATGGGTGAGTTCTATGTGTTAGATGCCAGTTCACACCATCATTATGTTGCATAAAACCCCATATGCAAGTTTATACATGAATTTGGGTTATGATCATATCATGTAAATTGTGACATTTAACCAAACAATTTGACACCTTTAGATCCATAACATGTGTAGTTTTATGCAAGTTCCACCCCTATTATGATTAGATCTATTTTATTTGTCTATATGTTGTGATAATTTATCTTTGTGCTATGAGTTAGACTATTCGAGTCTAACGTATATTTTGTGTTGAATAAGCGAACGTATAACGTGGGGTAGGGGTAATATTAAGGATTTAATATTGAGAAACTGGGGTGCAATTGATATGATTTTTCATGCCATAAGTGGATGGACATAATTGAGTCAATTATGGACATCATTAAAATTGGAATTAATTAATAATTTGAATAGGGAATTATTAAAACTGGGGTAAAAGATTATAACTGTTAATCAATGCTTAGGACATGAGGTTGGACTCGTTTGTGACGTAAACCTGCCCGGACCCGACCGGCAAATCCAATAGTCACAAATGTCAGCCCAATGAGAGAGGTCCTAGGCCCAAACTAAAGCATAACAGTTGTAAAGACACGAGGTTAGACTCTTTTATGGTGTAAGACTGCCCGGACCCGCCCGGCAAATCCAGTTGCCATAAATGTCAGTCTAATGTGGGAGGTCTTTATGAGGTTATGGCCTGAATGAATTAAGAAATACTTAACCAGATAAACATGTAAGGTGGGACATGGGGGTTAAGTAGGTGCCTTGGGTGGCATGAGGAATCTAGTGAGTGCCTTTAGTGGCATTTGAAATACGATTAGTAAGACTTAACCAAAAACACATGTAAATGAACATGACTAAGAGGGTTAAGTGGGATATACTAGTGGGGACAAGCTTAGGTGGATAGCTTGTGGGGGCTCATTTCAACCAGTAACCCAAACGTATCTTTGTGGGCCCTACCCAAGTCGAGGACGGGACACGCATACTGGGTTTGACTATAAGAGGCCAAACGGGGTAGCGGTGGCAACGCAAGTCCAACGG
Source organism: Allium sativum (assembly GCA_030737875.1). Classification (NCBI taxonomy): domain Eukaryota; kingdom Viridiplantae; phylum Streptophyta; class Magnoliopsida; order Asparagales; family Amaryllidaceae; genus Allium; species Allium sativum. The sequence goes on along the minus strand of CM060915.1, from coordinate 938,141,339 downwards.
GTTTCATATGCGTGTGTGGACCCGGGCTGGTAGGTAAGACGTTGTTGCATCGTGTAGGTATAAGTCGTGCATTCTCAAGTTGTATCGGGTTGCCACTTTAGGGGAGTGATACACCCCACTGTGGGCCAACACGGGTATCTACGAGTAGGGAGTCGATCGAAAGTGGGTAGTGGGGTACACCTAGTGGAGATAGGGGCAGGCGGCACCTATGTAGTCAGCTAGGGGTACGCAAGGCTATTTATATAATTTCTAAGTGAAGCAAGTGGGATCAACCTTTAGGGTGACTGGTGTGGTGCAGTGTAGTGATTATTCGTTAGTATTAGGTGTGCCTTTAACGTTATCTTTATCTGCTCTTCCATACCCAATAGTTCATAGACATTTCCTTGTTTTCCAGCTTATGCCTTAGTCTAGTTATTTTGATAATAGTATTGTTAGAGTTATCATACTCGCCAGACTTTACGTCTGACCCCCTCTATTTCTATCCTTTTTCCCCCTCCAGGTCCTCAGGGTGGGCCCAGCTCTAGTGGAGTTTGATTGGATTGCTTTATCCCTCTTTTGGAAAGTTTGGACCGTTGAAGTAAAGTCCAGCTTGTTATCTTCTTTAATGGCTATTTATGTAATGGGATTATGTATTTTGTTTTATCAAGATGGATATTGTACTTGACTCTGATTTATGGTTTTATGATGTAACAAACATGTTTAATTTCCGCTGCAATAAAATGAAGTTTTAGATTTCCAATTACTACTTATTATCTGTCTTGTTGTAATTTTTCTGTTCTATATTCACTTAAAACCTCCATGGAAGTTAATGCATTCCCTTTGTGAGTGACATTAATGGACGTGGGGTGTTACAATGAAGCACATATTAAAGATCACAAATCATATACATGTTGAACTTACACAAAGTTAGAGAGCATCATTACCCCTAAATCAAGGGATTAGCCACTCATATGTGTTATCATATCAACACATGTAAGTTTCAACATTAGAAAACAAAGCAAAATGAAAGAAAAACTAAGTAGAACAAGAATAGAACTAAACTAAGAACATAAAGTAAATCTAAGCTATGAACATAAAGTAAATGATTATGAAATTAAATCAAAGCTATGAACATGAATGTAAATCTAAGCTATGAACATGAATGTAAATCTAAGCTATGAACATGAAAGTAAGGAGCATAGAAATTAAATTGCATTAAAGCAAAGAAGTTACATAAAAGAAAATGGCTAAGTAGCCATTAAAATAAAAGAGAGCTATGATCTAAACTAAACAAACTAAAGAGGACCAAAAAGAGAATAAAAAAGAGGATGGATAAGTGAACATAAAGGGGGTATATATACAAGATCACAAACCCTAAAACCCTAATCACTCATAATGGTAAATCCCCAAAATGGTCCTTCATGTAGCTTCTAATCCTCTCTTAGCCACTATTGAGTCATATAGGATGCATGAGGCCTTTTGTCTCATTTAAATAGTCTTTAATAAGAAGCTTAAGAGAAAGTGGTTAATTTGAGAGGTGGGGTCCTCCATGATCATGTATGAGAATTATTTCCTCTTCATTCCTTTGTATGCATGCATTTGTGCTCCAAATCTTCATGTGTACGCATTATTTGTGCTCCAAAATTCCTATTAGAGACAATAACAAAGAACAAGTAAATGCAATCACAAAATAAAACATGCATAAGTGATCAATTTTTCCCAAAATGAGTGATGATTTTGAAAATATTTAAAATATGGTTTGATCGTATAAAACACCCAAAAAATGTTCATTTATTTAATTAACAAGAATAAATATGTGAATATAAATGTGCATTTTTACGTGCACATCATGTGTTGCCAGAAATTTGAACTTAAAATGTTGGTTATGTCCAAGATTATTGCTCTTTGATCAACATAAGTCCATGATTTTGTAGTGGTTGTATAGATCCCCTTTATCAGTAGGTGTTCATTCAGTAAAAGTCTACATAGTAGAGATTTAATGGTATTTAAGTACAACATGTATATTATGAACTAAGTTGCTACTACCATAGCTTTGGTTTCCTATCCACTACTGGAATGATTTTAGGCTGTCTCAACTGAAAACAAATTCTTACCGTTATACTTTTTGTAACTGATAATCAATGCATATGTCCTCCTCCATCTGGATTTGTCATGGTTTTGGGATTATCTGATTGCTCCTGATGATGCTTGAGATTGTTTTACTGAGGAAGAGAGTTACATTATCCATAGCGCTACCATTGATAAGGACCTAGTTGTGAGGTATTCAAGAGGGGACGTGCCAAATATTTTGCAGAAAGGTCAACGAATACTTAAAAAGGAAGTGGAGGAAAATAGACTGACGTGGAAGGCATGTGAAAAAGTGAAAGCTGCTTGCAATGCTCGGGCATATGAGGAGCCCATAGAAGAATAAAGGAAAGGCTTCCAGAGCAAGTCATGCAAAAATTTAAGAAGGAAGAATGAAGTGTTACTGGGTAAATTTGTATTCTCTATATTTACTTATTTCTGTCCTTTTTAAGCCCAATTTATGCAAGCAGAACCCTAACTTTTGGATAGTTGAACACAAAACTTGTACGTATTTTCTAAGTTTTAATTGTGAATAAAAGTTTAGTTTTCTTTTGTTCTATGTTGGATTGTTTAAATGTTCGATCTTTTATGATTTCCATTCAGTAAATTGCATTACTGCCATTTTATTACTTGTCGTTATACTTACAAATTAGTTGGTTGCTTTTAAGTTCGACCGTCATTCAAATCTACATCTACCAAAGTCTCGTTTCGATCAGCGCTTCAAGTTGTATGATATATTATCATAAGTTCCACTATCAAGGCTTCTTTTCGCTAGTGGCCTTAAGTCTGGTAGACTAAGAGTTTAGGCACTGTGATCAACCCTACAAGTGTTTGTACTTAGCCCCCGTCATATGCAGTGGGGTTAGTGCGATGGTCGGATTTTGACTTTAGATTTATAATTACTCACCATCAATTAGGCTTAATTTAATTCACCCAAGTCATGAAACAAGGGTTGGTGGTCGGACACTCGAGTTATAAGCATTCAGATTGGATGTGTAAATTGATCGTATTTTAGTATTTTGCACTTGTACGTGTAAATTGATCGTATCACAACTATCATACTACAGATAAGAAAATACCTAAAACTATGAGAAACCAAGAGACTTTATTTAAACTAAAGGAAAGTGGGAAGCGTCGGCCTTTTTATATAGCATGAAAACACATTGCTAACAGAATTAAACTGAATGAAATAAATGCTAAGCGAAATAATGTCATAGGTAATCGTTATTCCACGCTCTTAGTAACTTGACGCCATCAATGGTTATCAGCTTGAATGTTCCATCTCCAAGACTCTGATTGATGACGTAAGGTCTTTTTCGTTGAGGGCCAGAATTATCCAGAGTAAGGAAGATTCTCATTAGGATTAAGTCGTCGATTTCAAAGTTTTTAGTCTAAACTGATATTCAGCGTTATACCTTTTGTATCTAATATTCTGCGCTAAGTACATTAATAAAGGAATTATATTTTTGATCCTAATTTTAAGTAGTATTGAGCTTCGATTATTTTTACCTTATTAATATTTATCAGATTATATATTGGAATTTGATTTTAGTGTCGATTTCAAAGCGAGACGATATGCACACACAAACACAAAGCCACGATACCTACTTCAAGTCAGTTCAGTGTTTGTTTAGTGTAGGTTCGACATGAGGGATTGTTTTGTGCGAGTTCAACATTTCGGCATGAGGGCTTGTATTATTGCATGACTGTTCTTGTTTGAAATTCGTGCACTTATTCACTTGTCTTTGCTTCCATTGTCATGTATTTCTGTTGTGCCATGTCTTTACTAGCCATGTTTTGCTGTTAATTCATGTTATAAATGGAATTGTTTCGTGTTGTCGCCATTACTGACCGATCTGTCGCCATTACCGTTTTGTACTTGAATTTTGTGTAATGAGTGGTTTGGTATTTTCATGAATATTCACAAACTGTGCACATGATTCATGCACACATCAACAGTTAGCTTAATCATGCTCATCACTGCTTTGAATCGTATAAATTTTGTACATTCTGTATATCAGCATCTAGCTTACTCATCACTGCTTTGATTTACAGCAATCTATGTTTCATCAGCATGATTAGAGCACACTCAACCTTCCCGGCCTCCTGCAGTTTTATCAAGCTGATCTATTTTTTCATTAAGTTTGTTACTTTGTAATTTGATGAAAAATCTTTAACAGTTTCCTTTTATTGGATGTGCTTTGCATAAATTGTGTTATCCTTTGTATAAATTATGTTATATGTTATGCTATGAAAAATATGTGCTACAGTTTCTGTTATATATATATATACACACACACACACACACACACACATACATACATACATATATATATATATATACATATAATTAGATACGGTCTAAGACTGTGTCTGAATCACACCAAATACATCTGTAGATTATTTAGATACAGTTTATATTCGTGTCTAGTAATAATTTAGATACGGCTAAGTGCAGTAGGTAATTACTAGTCAGATACGGTTTATAGCCATATCTAATAATTTAACATGCAATTTTTGATACAGCTTATAGTCATGCCTAATTGTATTAGGTACGGCTAAGAACACAACCTAATTAGCATATATGATGTAGTGTGAAAGCAAATAAGCCTCCATCGTCATGCTATGAAAGCCCCCTAATCCTGAGTTTCACTATAGAACTAAATCGAGAGATTTCTATATCTGTAAAAGACAGCTTCTTTAGGCTTACAATACAAATATTCGTAGATTGGTCTGTCTTTTTTCTCGGTGGACATGGCCCCATTCTACCCCTTTAACTAATAAAAGACCATTCCAAGGGCTAAGTGAGTGTGCCACTAACAAATAATCTACATTTCCAATTTAGCTTTGTCCCACATCTAACGACTCGATAGTCAAAGATCATTGGCATGATGGTTTAGCTTATGTCTTTCCCATACTCACTCCGAATGACGGTGATAAGTATCCAACAACTTATTATTCTTATTGGGTCCTGACCGTGCAGCCTGCTCTCGGAGAGGAGGTAGCCGCCGAATCCTGAAAATCCCATCAATCTTCTGGCTTCTTTCAACGTAAATCCAGCCAAGGCATATTCTTTGGATAAAACCGTACAGACCTGCATCTAGAGGTAAGCATCATTTGGCCTATCGAAGAGGGTCATCTCAGAGTATCCTCATGTCCTATAGAAGTCTCACACCTTCTTCCAATCCGTCGAACAATAAGTTGGGCATGCTCTCACCATGTCTTCGGACACCTATGATGATTTGTCTCATTAGGCTCTTCATCCCTTCGGACTGAGCCACACGCATATCGCTATTTTATTAGACTTCGTTTCTAATTTACCATTATGAATTTTACTTACTTTTCTTTTCGTTGACTTGCAATATTTTTTAATCCATTTAATCCCAATATTCATTATTTGTTAATCAACTTTATTAGTTACTATAGAACCATTTAGTAACCATAAAATTGACTAATCACAAGGTCACCATAGAATATCGCCTAATTGCTAGCCACCATAGAGTATTGCCTAACCATAAGTCCATCATAGAATTTCTCTTATAAAAACAAATTCCAATTTTAAGTTTAATCATGATAAGCCCTTCTTATTTTATTTCACTTTAAATGACAACTTTCCGGATATTGTCTTACCTTTACCATAGCCTTACAATTATGCTTATGAAACTTAATTTACACTTTTAAGTTTATTCATAATTAACCCTCATTTCATTTTAAATTATAAATTTTGTTATAATCTTACTTTCACCAAAAAACCATCGCCATAGAATTACGCACCATTGCCATAAGACTGTGCTTATTAAACTAAATTTACAATTATAAGTTTATAATAAGCCTTTCTTATTTCTTTTCTCTCACATAACATTTTTTTAGTTATGTTTCCCTTATTCCTTTCATCTTTGTAAATTTATTTCTTTAGAACATTACGCATGTTTCTACTTGATTGGTTATTAAAACTGCATAAAATTTATTTTCATAGTTTAAGGTAATTGTTGCAATAGGAATCCATAATTGCAAAACATTTCTTTCTACTATTTTTAAACTATTAGATAATGCGCAATACGGCTAAATTTCTATTTCACACTAATTCATGTCTTTATCTGTTCTTATGCTTACAACCATATTTCTTGTTTTTCTTTCAGGCCAAACTATGAAAACATATTCCTTTTTTTAACCAATCAATCTAGGACATTTCTAACTTCATAATTTAAACCTTATACATAAATTCATGTTCTCGATTAATATTCTCAATTTGACATAAATACAGTAAATTTGAATACAGTTGGGCTTATCCCCCTTTTTCTGTCAATTCCAACGATTTGTGTGCTCATTTCATTCTAAACCTAAAAGGAAATTTTTAACAAGATAATACGGGAATTCTAAGATTTACCATTCAACTACCAAAATTAACTGTACACTATATTAATTATGTTATGCCGACCTATATCACAATTATTTCTCAAGTTTTATCAAATTTGCCTATTTTCAGTTCAGATTCCATTTTATTGCTATTTTGTTATTGCATGTACATTTAGCCTCAAATTAACAAAATCCTCTTTTATTCATAATTCCAATTGAATTATATATTCCAACGTGAGCAAACAAAAAGGATTATAATTAGTCGCACAAAATTATGTGCAAAATTCAATCGTACACATATATCAATATTGCAGGTTTATACCTATGTTTCGTAGAACCAAAATTCAACATAAAACTACAAAATCGGACGCAGAAAGAGGAAAAGAGGATAGAGAGAATGTCTTATTAATTTAACAAGAATCAAACAATATTGTATACCATTATATGAAAATACAATTTAAATCCAGTCACCTTGGATTTGATCTTCAAGTTATGGATCTAATTTGGATTTAGACTTATTATCCGTGGTCTTTCCTATTTGAATTTGAATCTATTTAAGTTCTACAAACTATAATACTCACGGATTTACAATTCTAGGTCTGAAAAAATGAAAAAAACTATTTGAATTCATATTCGAAGAAGTTACATCAAACTGGCAGATAATTTGGACTCTTGAATCCTAAATCTAAACCATTTCCCTTTGAATCTTTAATCAAATAATTTAAATCTCACATATCTTATTTTTGAAGAATTTGGAGGAGTAAGGGAATGACATGTCTCTAGGACCCTCTTAGAAAATATGAGTTTAACGGCTTGGCGCTGCGTGTTAATTTATATCTACCCAAACTAGCGATGTCTGTACGATTTAAATAAATAAATTCTAGACCGTCCAAAAAAGTAAAACACGTCATTAATTATGTGGCTTGGGTCGACTCATACTAGGGTTGGTCGACTCAGCCCATATATCGGTCGACACATGGGTCGACCCAACCCCTATTAGGTTTACCCAAACGCATTAACACGCAATTGGCCACATCATTTTCGGTGAGTTTTTATTTCTTTTAAACGTTGGTTTCCAACGTTATTTTGGTTTCCAAATTTATTTAATTTTCTTCCCTTTTTAACATGCGTTTAATTTTAATTTAAAATGCATGTCATTCCTCGAACTAATACATGCATTCTCATTTTAAATTAGTACGTTGCTTAACTAACATCATTAAATTTCCCTTTATTATGTGATTAATTCCATTTACGATTCGCGTTTATTTTCAAATTCAATTGCGCGTTACTTCTGAAATTTATGTCTATATATAAATATTTATATGAATAAATATATTCATATGTGTTCACATGCATGTTCCTCGAGCCTTCGGATTTTAGCACTATTCCCATTTTTTCTCTATTAATATCATTAATGATGCGCATTAACTTTCAAATTCAAATGTGCGTTGCTTTTGAAATTTGTACATTTATTTATATGAAATAAATATATATTTACACAGATGTGTGTTACTCATAACTAGTTTTTCGTTTTTAAACCTTAATGTTACATACTGTTTGTTAATTTATAACATGTTATTAATTAACTTCCATTCATCCTTCCATAACATTACATTTTATTTAATTTTGTTTATACCTTTGCGATGTTATGTTTGCATAAAGGAAACTTTTTATTTAGTTCTCATTTATTCTGCACTTTGGTTCTTCAAATTCAAACGTATACTATTTAAGAAATTAATGTACGCATTTATTTTCAAAATAAATATATTCACATGCGTTTATATAAGACTTTGAGCATTAATAACTTTTCCATATGCTCAATTTGGAACGTATTATATATGCAAATTAATCAGAAAATTGCTACAAACTCAATGGAATACGTTTCGTAGTCAAATTCCGATAATCCCATAATATCCTTTTCATTATTAATTATTTTCGTAATTATTATAATCATTTTTATTATTAGAAATGCAGTGTGTTATATTCTCCAACCCTTTAGGAAATTTTGTCCTCGAAATTTGGTAAGTGTAAAATTATGTAATTCCTTACATAACTTACAACCATCATGTATATGTCCAATTTTGCAACCATCCATGTACTTATGCAAAGTGTAAAATATCATAAAAATTCTTGAATGCAATGAATGCCTAAACGGTACCTCCTATATAAATGCACTTTTCTTTCAAAAATCTATTAAAAACATGTTGCACACAACCTAAATATACTTGCAGTTTCTACATAAATTCAATAAATTTAAAAATAATAATACATTTTCATTCATTTCTGCTAACATCCTTACTGGATAAGAAAATAGTTCATCCAATTTTGCATCCAAACCCTACTAACCAACTTTCAATTTGCGAATTTTAGAAAAATATAATTTTTCAAATTCAATTTCTCGTATTACAAAAAGGTAGGAAATGGAAGATTTTGTATTTTCCACTTCACCTTTAAGCATCATTTTGTCCATACTTGGAACCATTTTGTACTACTCTATAGAATTTTTTTCCAAACAAAGTTTACTAAAGAAGAATTTTTTTTCACATTTCCACAAATTAATTTTAAAGAATTTGTTTTCTCTTACTGTTCTCATTTATTGTAGTCATTGCCTTTGTCTCTTTTTGTAAATTCTGTTTGTTCTTCTTTTAATTATTCATCTTTTGTTTTCCTTGTTATTCTATTCACAATATCTTATATCTTTATTCTCTTCTAGTGGTCATTAAACCCTAGAAAGTGAATATCACATTAAATTATTTTAATTTCCTTCACCACTAAATGTGGAGAATATCACTAAAAGAAAACATGCTCTATTGCAATCACTTCTAGGTAAAAAAATACAACAGCTAATTGTGGTTGTCCACTAGGATTAGGAGGCCCAGAACCATTTCCTTTGACATTAAAAGGCCATCATCACTAAATCTAGACAACCATAGTGTTGTTCCTTTTCATATATCACTCTCTACAAACACATGTCGCATACCCCTAGTTCCTATTCCACTATAGATTTAGTTAACATATCAAACCTTCATGTTTCTTCAAGAAGTGCTGAAAAGGATTTCCCTTAATTATATAAATTTCATCTTGCTCTTTTCAATTCATTCCCTCTTTATCCTTTTCACATAAACAATGCAAGTTTAAAATCACCTTAAACTTCTCCCTATCAAGGAATAACCACATGACAAACGTCTTTTCAAAATTTTCTTTTTCTCAATTCCTTACATTATTGCATAACCATTGAGTATATACCATTTCTTCTTCTTATACATTAATTTCTCCCTTAAGACAGTTCTTTTACTTTCCAAAACAAACCCATTGTTTCCTTTTCTTCAAGATAATCTATGCACAACATATGTCTAATTCATCCATATTCACACTTTCTCTTAACCACTTATATTGCTTAGCCACACAACTTGCTTACGCACGTTATTCTTTTGAATTTATTTTTTCCTAATTTTCTCAGAAGTTGTTTTAATGCAACTATCAATACTACAAAATAGTAAAACTCTAAAACTGTAAACTTTTATACTTGAAAACTTTTCTATCTTTATATCTTTTTCAGGTTCTTTTCAAAAGTTTTAATAGTGAAAATAAGTACAAAGTGGTTTCTTAACTGTCATTTCAAAATCCTTTGCATGAAATTATATTTCTTCATCCCTATTATTTTACATTAATTCGTTTAAGGTTGTCCAAATTGGAATATGAGCCGAGCGCTACTTTTGTGCTTAATGTATATATAAATCCCTAATTCATTTTTCCATCTTACTCTATCTTAATTTACAAGGCTCTACTGCCCAACCCACAAATTTGAAATACTAAAATTATGGGTATTAACACATGGAATTCTCTCTTTCATTCCAAACCATATGGTACATTTTGCATTCTAACCACTCAGAGGATTACTTTTTCTCAAATTTCCACAACCATTTCCTAAGTATAAAAGAGTTGTATTCCAACTTTTTTTTGCATGTCGCTACTCTTATTTAGTGGGTTCCTCTATGCATCTTGGGGGGGTGTGTGTGTATATATAATATCTATATTTTGAAAATATAAATATGCTTACCCAATATCTGCATAAGGATCATAAGTTATGCTTTGATACCAAATGTAATAACCTAAATTTCAATAGGTCTAAATTCTTTGAAAAAGGCTAAAATCCAAGTTCATTGGAATCCGAATTAGTTTGTCTTGTATCCTATGGAATAGAAAAGGCAAATATTTTAGAGCTCATAATAAAATATCTCACTATGGAAAAAGCAAAGTATAATAGCGGATAAATACTCACCATAATGATTCCACTGACTAAAAGTGTTTCTAAGCTATAAATTCTCTATCACATGTCTAACCTGTTGGTTTGTTATGAGGAGGGGGTCATAACAAAAATTCTGATGAATGGATGAATTATACTTTCTATAAATAAACACTTCATATACCGTTCTATCACTTGTTTATATTATTAGGTTATTTAGGTTCACTACGCATTACACTTTCGGTTTTACGCATAAATCTTACTCGTCTACTCCAATGTAGATTAAACTAATAAACAATATATATGTAGCTATATGCCCAATATATCGAGGTACTCTCCATAGTTTTCTCCTCGAGTGGTCTTCACCGATATACTGTGAAAACGTAACATATTTCTATCGCCATGCTACGAAAGCATACTAGACCATGCTATGAAAGCACACTAGGTCTCCATCACTACACCACGAAAGTGTACTAGGCTGCACTACGAAAGAGAATAAGCCTCCACCTCCATGCTATGAAAGCGCCAAAATCCTAAATTTCACTATAGAACTCAGTCGAGGGATTTCAAAATCTGTAAAGGACAACTTCGTTAGGCCAATAATACAGATGTCCATAGATTGGTAGGTCTCTTTTCTTGGTGGCTACGGCACCACTCGGCCCCCCTAACTAATGAAAGAACATTTTAAGAGGTAAGTGACCGTGCACCTAACAAAAAATCTAGACATCCAATTTGGTGTTGTCCTTCACCCAACATATCGATAATGAAAGATCATTCGCATGTTGGTTTAGCTCAAGTCTTTACTACTATTGTTCTGACTGACGATGACCAGTACCCGACGACTTACCACTTTTATTGGGTCCTAAGTACGAAGCCTTCGCTAGGAGATGAGGTAGCTACCAGATCCTAAAAATCAACATATCCGTCTATTGGATGCCCTCAACAAAAATGTAGCTAAAGACATACTTTATGGATGGAGTCGTATAGACCAGCCTTTAGGGGTACAGTTTCGTTAGGCCTACCACAGAGGGTCATCTGAAAGTATCCATACATCCCGTAGAATTCTTGCACTTCCTTTTAGTCCCAACGAATAATAAGTTGGACGTGATCCCACCTTGTCTCCAGACACCTATTCCCCATTGGGCTCTTGATCCCTTCGGACTGGACCATTTGCATATCACTATTTTATTAGACCTTATGTCTAATTTACCATTATGCATTTTACTTAATTTTATTTCGTTGATTTTCCATATTCTTTAATTTATTTAATCTGAATATTTATTGTTTGTTATTTCACTTTATTAGTAACCATATAATCATTCAATAACTATAGAATTAACTAGTCATAAGGCCACCATAGAATATCGCATGATCTCAAATCTACAATAGATTTCTCTTATAATAGTTAATTCTCACTTTTAAGATTATTTATAATAAGCATTCTTATTTCATTTAACTTTGAATTGCAACTTTCATGCTATTGTCTTATCTTTCCATAGCCATAGAATTCTACTTATTAAACTTAATTTACACTTTTAAGTTTATTCGTAATAAGCCTTCATTTCACTTTTAGCTATAACTTTTGTTATAATCGTACTTTCATCATAGAACCATTGCCATAGAATTGTGCCCCATTGCCATAGGATTGCACCTATTAAACTACATTTACAATTGTAAGTTTAAAATAATATTTCTTATTGCTTTTCTCCTACATATACAATTATTATGGAGACTTCTGGATAAAGCTAATCGGATTATACTTGTAAATACTAGGATTTTCCATGTGCCTCCTGTAACGTCCCACTTTTCTGTACCAATTTAAGCTGACCTTTTACTACCACAGTCAACCCAGATTATACAGAAAAGAAGAATGTTAAGAAAAAGAAGTTAGAGGATGAGATAGATAAGATAGAACTAATGGAATAGAAGAGTAAGAAGAACATCAGAATCTCACAAAGGAATTTAACGAATATAATATCACATCATATATTATATATCAGAGTTTGTTACATCATAGAATACTTCATGCATCTTACATGGATACTGGCCCAACACAAACATTCATCTTGTTACTTAGATATAGATATAACTAATAAGCTGACACCATGACTTCCTGGTCCAAAATACTTCAAAGGATTTCCATTCATCACCTGGATCACTTGTCTACCCATAACAATTGTTATGAGTACCCAAGAGTTTAGGAAAACACAGGAAATAAACTTTGGGTCTGTCAGGGGACTGCTGTGAGTAAACACAGTTAAAAAAAGATTGTAAACAGGGAATAAGGTTTTTGTTTTTCACATTGGACAAATTCATGTACTTTAGAAATCTTTAGACCAATCCATAACTAATATATGGATGATGACCCAATTATTTTATATCAAAACATTTGATATTATAATAGTTTTTATCAAATAAATAATCATCTAGTGAAACGCTTGCATCTCACGTTCACGTATATAGAATAAAATCTAAAACCGCAGAGCGCTTATTGGAGATTGGATTCCAACAGACAAGGTAGGGGAGCACCTGCTGATCAGTGTACTCTAGAGAGGATACACTGGGGTTTAATAAGAACGTCTTGCACCCTGGCCTCACATGACCGTCCACTAATTTAGCTTGAGTGTAACGAATATATTACTACCTCCACGATTGGGATCAGCAACCGCTACCGAATGTAGCAGCAGTGAAAAAGAGATAAGAAAACAAAAGGAATTTCTCTAGATGGTGATAATACACTCTGCTTGGGTATGACCCAACTAGCCATGCTACCTAGCCCGATTTTTTGTCATTTCCTGGTTGTGAGGTTTGAGGCTACGTTTATCTTTCAGAACATTTGGTCACCATTCACTTTGAATGCCACATCGTCAAACCCGTCAAACACTAGTTGATCTTCCCAAAAATATTACGGGTATAAAAGCTAAGAGAAACAAATTTCTCCGCCACCAAACGAAATACCTTGAATAGATCGTCTTATGTGATTTATTAGTACTCTTTCAGACATTCGTCCATACAAGTTGTCCTGGGACTGGACAAACCGAAGGTATTATAAAAATAGCCCTTGGATATCTTCGTCTTCAATAATCTCTGACACGCAACGTATAAATCAAATCGAAGTGGAATATAAATTCTGGACTCTTTGAAATGATTAGCGTAATGTCCTTTATAAATGAACGACTAAAGCGTGTGTGTCGCACACGATATTTTATTCAATTTTGACTATCCTTTATAAATGGACAACTAAAGCACGTGCTTCGCACACGGTCATAAATTCAATAATGTTAGTTCGTTTATAGTGATAGTTATTGGCAGTTTATTCCTTTGTCACACTTCGTAGATCGTCTTCTTATTTTTGAATATGCACTGATAATCAAATTTCTATTTTTATTTCATCTTGACTCAATTCTTAATGTCGGCTATAATTCAACGTACTTGAATTACCTTATTGTTTATAGACGATTAAACAAATTACATATATATATATATAATAGATTTTTAAGAATATTATTTTCTAAAGTAAAGTCATTGACTATTTATTTAGCTATCTTATAACCTTAAATCCTTGTTCTCTTTGTTTTATATTTTCCTTCAAATTTTTCTCTTCTTTTTACATGATTTGTCTTTCTAAATCCCTTAAGGCCCAAACACTTCGGTCCATTTACCTTTTTACATTTCCTTTCACCGGTCCAACATGTTGACCCTTTTTTTTCTTAAATCTTATTTTATAAAATTTTAAAATCTCTTTTTGTTTTTTACTTTTCTTCTTTATTTCTATAGTTAATTTCCATTTAAAACTTCACTTATCAAAACCCTCGGCCCAATTCTACTTCGGCATGCTTGCTTCTCTTCTTAATTTCCTTCCGAACGTGGCCCAGTATCCTTGCCCCGTCTCCTCTTTTACATTTAATTTATTGCTAATCTGTTTTTATAATTCCCTAAAACCTTAACCTAATTCCTTGGCACATTACTACTTTTTCCTTTTCTATAGAATGATTTAGGACTAGCCCAAATTCCTCTTATTTAAGTTGATTTGTTCTTTTATTTTATTCAACTCTTAAGTGGCCCAAAAGCCCAATTTCTTGAGCCCGCGCAATTATTTATTTCCACTCTTCTTCACTGCTTTTACCTACCCTTTTCTTCTTTCATTAGTTACATGCTCTGCCCCCTCTTTTCCTGTTTCTTCTTTTGGTTTCCCACTTCTTGTTGTTTTCATTTGTTTGAACCACCTTGTGACCATACATCAAACCGACCGAGCCCATAACTCTGAGCGACTCCTTCTTCTTGGTTTTTCTGAAACACGTACACTCCGTGCGCACAAGGTACACATGTGCACATGTACACTGACACCGACCACCATGAGGACACCGTGCTACCGTCCACAAATCCTACTATCACCTAGCATCACCGTGGACCCAACATCATGACCCAATTCCACCTCCTTCCGCGATTCACCCTCCACCTGATAATACTTCGAACCATTTTTTTCAGGCCCTCCATAAATCCACCCAATCCGGCCGACTCCGACCATACGATGGACTGTCACCACCGCCGATGGCTCCTCCCAATCCTAGCGCACCTCTACACCAAGAAAGGCAGCACTCGATGTTGTTGGCACGGTGCAGTTCCGTCATACTCAATGCTTACCCAAAACCTCCCAAAAAACCTTACTTTCCCTTTTCTCTCACTAATTACTCAATAGAAAAATTAATTTATATTTTTCCTCCACTCTATTACTCGACACGCTCCTTCAGTCATCACGTCGTCGGCCCTGGTTTCTGGGATCGCCGGAAAAAGCTTCAACCAGGTTTTCTGATCGTCCCTATATATCTCATCCCTCATGTCACAAAAAATCTTGATTTTTGTACTAAAATTCACTATTTCAAAATGCGAGTTCATACGTATATCTGAAATGCAGAATTATACTAGTCGGAAAAATGGTGTTTTAAGACTTGGTTACAGGAAATTATATATCTTTAGATATATCCACACAAATATGCTCTGAAACTCTTTTTACTATATAATATAGATGTATATCAACAATTATCATGCAGGAACTAGACCTATAACTTGTTGAGTTCAGGTTATGATTTTTCTTTTGATAAACAGGGGTGAATATTTGCTTCTGTCATATGCAAAGAGACCTATTTATATGTTTATACTGGTTTTGTATCAATACAACTTGAACTTATGATGTTATACATGATGTATTTCATAATCAAATATGTATACAAGCTTACCCATTAACAAACATCAATGATAATCACAGTACAGGTTTAACAGCGGGTAACAATCTAATTCACTCACTTTATATACCCTGTTTTCAGTTTTAACAGGATGAATTGCATACCAATTTAACAACGAAATGCATATACATATAGTTGTCTGTATTGTTATACACAAGATCTGTAATGGTAAGGGAAAGAAAAGGTTTGCTCACAGATCTTGCTTTCCTCTGTTCCTAGAATGGTTGCTGCTACATGATCATTCGACTTCAAATATTTGTGTGAGAAAAATGGTAGAGGTTTCAAGTGCTACTTATAGGAAGGTTTCTATAGTAAACAATTCACTTTCTTACATCTTAAGGTATAGGCTTTCTATTTTAGTGCTACGGTATATGCTAGTTTTAGACTCCCTATTTCCTAAATCCTATACGATTTGTTTCAAGTATTTTATACCAGATTTTTCTTCTCATTCCTATCTCCTTGCTATCTTCTAGAAGTAATTCTCCATGCCTCATTAATGTGGCTGATTGTTCATAGATTTTGTTGACATAAAATAGATTTCGAATGAATGATACTTTGTTTTAAAAGTGCTCTTGTACATGAGAGTTTGTATTGCTAGTTTTTAGGCAATGGTTTGCCTATATCCCAGCTACACTATTCAACATGTTTAATCACATTAAGGCCTTTGATTTTGGCAATCTCTTCTTTATTTTTATATTGTGGTTTTCCAACAAACATGTGATGTTCATCACTATATGCTTTGTTTTAATATATCCATGTTTGTTTTTTCTGTAAGGCATCTAGCATTTGTTTGACTACATTGGTTCCTAAATTAGAATTTATTTATTTAAATACCATCTTCCATTAATTAACTTATACATTATGTTATACTTGCATGTGTACAATTCTAGCATTTAAGGTTGTTGCAAGCTTTACTTATGTATTTTCTTATTAAAACATAACTCCAATTAGATGCATCTTTATATATATATACATACATATATATAATTGGTTAAGTTTTGTTACTATGAAAATTTAATTCCATTTCAATTAAATTAACTCATAATATTCAATGTTTATTCTTAACCAAAGTCGTCTAAAAATCGGGACATTACAATCCAACCCCATTAAAAGAATTTCGTCCCCGAAATTAAAGAGTCACGCGTTGATTTTAGTTTTAACTAAAGTCAAATACATCCATAACTATCTACCACTATCCCGGATTGATTTCTTATTAAATTTGAATTTTTGTTAACTATTTATAAAATCAAAAATTCTGATTTTATTTCAAATCAACTACTTAACTCACATGGGTCTATATCCACTAATAATTCAAGTCTGGTCTTTATTATTGGGATATACCAATTTTATCTACTAGATATTATTCTAAATCTAATTAAATATTATTTAAATTATCCTGAGGACGACCCTAATTTATTCGACTCCTTCCATTGGTTGTTGTGGTGGTCCTAATCATTTTCTGATTATAACGGCTTGATAACTAAATCGGAAGATTTATTTAACGGTGACCTAAGTCGATAACTCCAGTTGTCTTATACTAAGTATACAATTTATTTTATAGTTTAAATTTTCAAAATACGCTCTCTCAATAATTACCCAAAATCAATCTATGGTGTTACTAACCCTATCTCTACTGAGTTACGCCACAGAGCCAAAGTTACTACTTAACCAATAGCTCTGATACCACGTTGTAACGTCCCACTTTTCTGTACCAATTTAAGCTGACCTTTTACTACCATAGTCAACCCAGATTATACATAAAAGCAAAATGTTAAGAAAAAGAAGTTAGAGGATGAGATAGATAAGATAGAACTAATGGAATAGAAGAGTAAGAAGAACATCAGAATCTCACAGCGGAATTTAACGAATATAATATCGCATCATATATTATATTCCAGAGTTTGTTACATCATAGAATACTTCATGCATCTTACATGGATACTGGTCTGATACAAACATTCATCTTGATACTTAGATATAGATATAACTGATAAGCTGACACCATGACTTCCTGGTCCAAAATACTTCAAAGGATTTCCATTCATCACCTGGATGACTTTTCTACCCATAACAATTGTTATGAGTACCCAAGAATTCAGGAAAACACAGAAAATAAACTCTGGGTCAGCCAGGGGACTAGTGTGAGTAAACACATAAAAAAAGATTATAAACAGGGAATAATTTTTTTTTTCAAATTGGACAGATTCATTTACTTTAGAAATCTTTAGACCAATCCATAACTAATATATGGATGATGATCCAATTATTTTATATCAAAACATTTGATATTATAATAGTTTTTATCAAATAAATAATCATATAGTGAAACGCTTGTATCTCACGTTCACGTATACGGAATAAAATCAAAAACCGCAGAGCGCTTATTGGAGATTGGATTCCAAAAGACAAGGTAGGGGAGCACCTGCCGATCAGTGTACTCTAGAGAGGATACACTGGGGTTCAACAAGAATGTCTTGCAACCTAGCCTCACATGACCGTCCACTCATTTAGCTTGAGTGTAACAAATATATTACCACCTCCACGGTTGGGATCAGCAACCGCTACCGAATGCTACAGCAGTGAAAAAGAGATGAGAAAACAAAAGGAATTTCTTTAGATGGTGATAATACACCCTGCTTGGGTATGACCCAACTAGCCATGCTGCCTAGCCCGATTTTTTTTTCATTTCCTGGTTGTGAGGTTTGAGGCTACGTTTATCTTCCAGAACATCTGGTCACCATTCATTTTGAACGCCACATCGTCAAACCCGTCAATCACTAGTTCATCTTCCCAAAAATGTTACGGGTATAAAAGCTAAGAGAATCGAATTACTCAGCCACCAGATGAAATACCTTGAAAAGATCGTCTTATGTGATTTATTAGTACTCTGTCAGACATTCGTCCATACAAGTTGTCCTGGGACTGGACAAACCGAAGGTACTATAAAAACAGCCCTTGCATATCTTCGTCTTCAATTATCTTCAATAATCTCTGACACGCGACGTATAAATCAAATCGAAGTGGAATATAAATTCTGGACTCTTCGAAATGATTAGCGTAATGTCTTTTATAAATGAACGACTAAAGCGTGTGTGTCGCATGTGGTATTTTATTCAATTTTGACTATCCTTTATAAATGGACAACTAAATCACGTGCTTTGCACACGGTCATAAATTCAATAATGTTAGTTCATTTATAATGATAATTATTGGCAGTTTATTCCTTTGTCACACTTCGTAGATCGTCTTCTTATTTCTTAATAAACACTGATAATCAAATTTCTATTTTTATTTCATCTTGACTCAATTACTTCTTAATGTCGGCTATAATTCAACATATTTGATTTACCTTATTGTTTATAGACGATTAAACAAATTACATATATATATATATTATAGATTTTTAAGGTTATTATTTTCTAAAGTAAAGTCATCGACTATTTATTTAGCTATCTTATAACCTTAAATCCTTGTTCTCTTTATTTTATATTTTCCTTCAAATTTTTCTCTTCTTTTTACCTAATTTATCTTTCAAAAACCCTTAAGGCCCAACCACTTCGGTCCATTCACCTTTTCACATTTCCTTTCACTGGTCCAACATGTTGACCCATTTTTTTCTTAAATCTTATTTTATAAACTTTTAAAATCTCTTTTTGTTTTTACTTTTCTTCTTTATTTCTATAGTTTGTTTCCATTTAAAAATTCACTTATCAAAACCCTCGGCGCAATTCTACATCGGTTTGCTTGCTTCTCTTCTTGATTTCCTTCCGAACGTGGCCCACTATCCTTGGCCCGTCTCCTCTTTTACATTTAATTTATTGCTAATTTGTTTTTAAAATTTCCTAAAACCTTAACCTGATGCCTTGGCCCATTACTACTTTTTCCTTTTCTGTAGAATGATTAAGGACCAGCCCAAATTCCTCTTATTTAAGTTGCTTTGTTCTTTTATTTTATTCAACTCTTGAGTGGCCCAAAAGCCCAATTTCTTGAGCCTGCGCAAGTATTTATTTCCACTCTTCTTTACTGCTCTTACCTACCCTTTTCTTCTTTCATCAGTTACATGCTCTGCCCCTTCTTTTCCAGTTTCTTCTTTTGGCTCCCACTTCTTGTTGTTTTCATTTTTCGAACCACCTTAGCGCGACCATACATCAAACCAACCGAGCCCATGACTCTGAACGGCTCCTTCTCCTTCTTCTTGGTTTTTCTAAAACACGTACACTCTGTTCACACAAGGTACACATGTGCACATGTACACTGACATCGACCACCATGAGGACACCATGCTACCGCCCGCAAATCCTACTTTCACCTAGCATCACCGTGGACCCAACATCATGACCTAATTCCACCTCCTTCCCCGATTCACCCTCCACCTGATAATACTTCGAACCATTTTTTTTCAGGCCCTCCATAAATCCACCCACTCCGGCCGACTCCGACAATATGATGGACTGCCACCACCGCCGATGGCTCCTCCTAACCCTAGCGCACCTCTACACCAAGAAAGGCAGCATTCGATGCTGTTGGCACGGTGCAGTTCCGTCATACTCAACGCCTACCCAAAACCTCCCAAAAAACCCTACTTTCCCTTTTATCTCACTAATCACTCAATAGAAAAATCAATTTGTATTTTTCCTCCACTATACGACTCGACACGCTACTTCAGTCATCACGTCGTCGGCCCTGGTTGCCGGGATCGCCGGAAAAAGCTTCAACCAGGTTTTCTGATCATCCCTATATATCTCATCCCTCGTGTCACTAAAAATCTTGATTTTTGTACTAAAATTCACTATTTCAAAATGCGAGTTCATACATATATCTGAAACGCAGAATTATACTAGTTGGAAAAATGGTGTTTTAAGACTTGGGTATAGGAAATTATATATCTCTAGATATATTCACACATATAAGCTCTAAAACTGTTTTTACTATATAATCTAGATGTATATCAACAATTATCATGCAGGAACTTGATCCAATAACTTGTTGAGTTCAGGTTATGATTTTTCTTTTGATAAACAAGGGTGAATATTTGCTTATGTCATATGCACAGAGACCTATTTATATGTTTATACTGGTTTTGTATCAATACAACTTGAACTTCTGATGTTATACATGGTGTATTTCATAATCAAACATGTATACAAGCTTACCCATTAATAAACATCAATGATAATCACAGTACAGGTTTAACAACGGGTAACAATCTAATTCACTCACTTTATATACCCTGTTTTCAGTTTTAACAGGATGAATTGCATACCAATTTAACAAAAAAATACATATACAAATAGTTGTTTGTATTATACTACACAAGATCAGTAATGGTAAGGGAAAGAAAAGGTTTACTCACAGATCTTGCTTTCCTCTGTTCCTAAAATGGTTGCTGCTACATGATCATTCGACTTCAAATTTTTGTGTGAGAAAAATGGTAGAGGTTTCAGGTGCAACTTATAGGAAGGTTTCTATATTAAACAATTCACTTTCTTACATCTTAAGGTATAGGCTTTCTATTTTAATGCTATAGTATATGCTAGTTTTAGACTCCCTATTTCCTAAATCCTGTACTGTTAGACCAAAAATGGTCCTAACACCCATATTGTCGTATTTAGAGCATAGGATATGAAGAAGTAACTGGAAAATAATAGAAAAAGCGAGAAAACAAGATTTTTATAGTGGTTCGGCGTTAACGAGCCTACGTCCTCATATTTTCTCATTTCATTCACTGATTACAATTACAATGAATATTGTCTCTCAATCACTTGAATCTAATGAATATTTCTCTCTGAATTTATTAATTTTATTAAGGAAGATGGTGGTTATTCTTGGAGAAGTGTTGTCCATGACAGCCATGGATAAGGAGGTGCCAAAAGTCCCCTGAAAATACCCTTTGGAGGTATATTTATAGCTGTAGGAGAGCCCATATATTGATCAGGTCGTGGTAGGACACGTGACACCCGATCCGAGAAAGTAGGAGCGATCATAGCCTCGGGAATAGGTCAAAATCTACATGCGTAGTAGCGGGTCCTGGTCGCGGTTCGTGGTCACGGTTCGTGATCTGGGGTGGTAAGCTGGTGATGGTCAGGCCAGGTCATGGTCACGAACCGATCCCAGGGGGTGGTCATGATATGACCCCCGGGGGTGGTCATGATCCGACCCCAGGGGGTGGTCACGATCTGACCCCAGGGGGTGGTCACGATCTGATCTTCAAAAAAGCCAAAATGCAGGTTTTTTCCATATTTCTATATGCGTTCACGGAAACGAACGTAACTTTCAAATCGTAATGCCGATTGGACCAAACGAAAGCTCTACTTGAAGCTAATTCAGAAGGCTACAAGTATTTGATGTGTTTAGATCCAAATGAGATTGTTTAATAGGGGTTTCGGTCCAGTTTATACTGATGTTGTAATTTTGACCAAACTGCCCTGTATCTTCTAACCATGCTTCCAATGCCAGAGAGTGATGTTATCCAGAGATTCCATATATGACAGCATTTTCCAAAAAGTGTGTTAACATGATCTTTGCTTTGGGTAGCCTGGTCACAAAGCATGCTAACATATACGATTTGTTTCAAGTATTTTATACCAGATTTTTCTTCTCATTCATGTCTCCTTGCTAGCTTCTAGAAGTAATACTCCATGCCTCCTTAATGTGGCCGATTGCTCTTGGATTTTGTTGACATAAAATAGATTTTCAATGAATGATATTTTGTTTTAAAAGTGTTCTTGTACATGAGAGTTTGTATTGCTAGTTTTTAGGCAATGGTTTGCCTATATCCCAGCACCCCTATTCAACATGCTTAATCACATTAAGGTCTTTGATTTTGGCAATCTCTTCTTTATTTTTATATTGTGATATTCCAACAAACATGTGATGTTCATCACTATATGCTTTGTTTTAATATATCCATGTTTGTTTTTGTCGTAAGGCTTCTAGCATTTATTTGACTACATTGGTTCCTAAATTAGAATTTATTTATTTAAATGTCATCTTCCATTCATTAACTTATACATTATGTTGTACTTGCATGTGTACAATTCTAGCATTTAAGGTTGTTGCAAGCTTTACTTATGTATTTTCTTGTTAAAACATAACTCCAATTAGATGCATCTTTATATATGTGTGTATATATATATAATTAGTTAAGTTTTGTTATTATGAATATTTAATTCCATTTCAATTAAATTAACTCATAATATTCAATGTTTATTCTTAACCAAAGTAGTTTAAAAACCGGGATATTACACCTCCTTTGTACTGAATTGAGAGAAGTCAAGTTGTAAGTCAACAGTAGCAAATCATCAGCATTTGCTGACGAGCCAATTTTTTCATCCTATCTCTAACTCCTAAGCTCGTTCTTGCTTTAATTCAGCACAACTTCTTTGCTTTCCATATCCCTCTCAAGTCGTTCTGCTTTCTTTGCTTCGATGTATTTCTATATATTTTGTTTGTCGGTAGAAAAACTTCCGCTTATTTGTTTATAATGTTTAATATAATCAATGGATGTTTTTTTATTCGCTTTGAATTTTCCGCCTGGTCTGCCACGGATACTAGTTGTGAACGGGGTATCTCTGCATGCATCTGAACTATCGGTACTTGATTCATCATCCATCTTCGTAGACAGGAACAACAAAACTGAGTGTTCTTGTTGCACTTTTCCACATTTTTCCTACATAGGAAATATATCATAGGAATGTTGCCTGTTGAAAGATTGATTGTTGTGCTCAGCCAAGTATTATGTATGTGCTTGGTTAAACTATATTTAATGCAGTACGTTATAACTAACTCGTTAAACCAATATATATATATATATATATATATATATATATATGTAAACTAAAATAAGATCGTTACCATATCTATGTCATTAGCCCCATTTTGCTTTCTTGCATGTAAATGGGTTATTATTTCTTTTCAACATTGGAAAGCGTAATTTATTTATTCTAAGAATATTTCAAAGAATCAACTGTTTTACAAAGACAAATTGAACATCGTACTTTGAACAAATTGCAAGTAGAATTCCAAGAAGAGCTTTTATTTTGGCTCATACCTTTTCACTTATTCTTGAACATTCAATCCAACAATATGAAAGCTTGAATTGCTCATCCGCGAACCATTTCCAGAGTTTTAAAGAAACAGGAGCTTGATATTCAATTTCTTTGGTTGATGTTGATTTCATACGTTTTCTTTCTTTTGGATGGCACTGAAATAATATATGCATTCATGTTATCTTTTTTTGTGGCTTGAAATTTTTTGAACCGTGTTTCTTCGGTTTCCCAATCATTATATCTGAATTGATTATTTAAATGTTTATTCAAATTCTGAGGAGGTAAGGGGTCGGCCTTCGTTGTTGGTTGTTAGGAGGGACATGCTCTTTTTCATAGTTGCAATTTTACTGAAAATATGTATGTTGAGAGTAATTTGAATTTCGAGAGTTTTGGTACTAGTTTGAATTTCTGTTGAGAATCGTAGAAATTAAAATTTTGTGGATGTTGACATGAATTAATAGCGTAGTGAAACTGATAGTAGTTAGGATTTGTTGCGATCGAAAATGCTCTTTATTGCGTTGGTTCACTATAGCAAAAACACCATATTACAACTGCAGTTTTACAACTGTTAGAAAGTGACAGTTGTAATAAATGCTTTTATCAACTTTTTTTCCCCCACACTGTTGTAATAAATTTATTTTCAACAACTTCTTTTTTTTAGTTGTAATAAATGTCTATCACAACTTTTTTCCTTTTCCAGCTGCTATAGATGTCTGTTTATGATAACTCTTTTTTTCCAGTTAATATTCAATTATAACTCAAAAGAAGTAATAATTAATAAAAATTATGGAGTTATATTTAATATTCTAATAAAAAATAATTATTTTGAAATTCATATCATTTTTTGTATAAATTTTCACTTATTATTTCTGATTTGTAACATGTATGAAGTTTTAGTATACGGTCTACAAAAAATTAGCGGCATGACATATGCAAGAGCACGAAATTTAGGCGGGACTGACTTCAGCATCGCAAAGCACTGCAAGCTCGTTCACCTTTTTCAATAGTCAGCTCCTCCTCTTTGAAAAGCTCACTTGCCTGCTCGTCTTATCTTCTATTCGCCTCAATTTCTCTCGCCCCCTTCCTATTTTCAGTTTTGCTATATCACTTTAATTTCGAAATTACAAGTATGATTAAGCCCTAAAATTTGATCGACTCATCTTGCTTTTGTGGAGGAATGCCGGAGGCTAACGAGGACTTAGGGTTTCAGCAGCAGATCCCATTTGTTATTAATCTGTAACGATGGTACAAGCCATTGTTTCGAAATCGTCTTCAAATTATTGGGAAACTATGGCTGAGTCGCGGACTAGGTCGCTTTCTTGAAGACGATTCGGCGATCTGGTCGGTGGTGCAAACCAGTTCGTACTTGTCGCCGCCGCCTCTGGGATAAAACAACATTCTAAAAAAAAATTGATTTGCTTGCACAACAAAACAATTCAGATTTGCACTTTCGATTTAAATTTAACTACTCGTTCTGATTTTGTTTTTGAAGAACTGTTAATGGTGGAGGAAGAAGAAGAGAGAGATAAGAATAAAAAATTTGGTTTTTTTTTGGGTCATTCGGCAAAAAATAAACGTGGTAATACTTGTAGAGGAAGTCGGTTCAGATCTAAAAAAATGGATCTCAATTTTTTTACCAACTCAAACAAAAAAAACTGTTTCTTTTCTTTTCATATAGTCTCATGATGTGAGACTATTCATATATGAGTCACCTTACACTTATCCAATTTTTAAATAATTCATCTTTAAAAAATGAACCATTTTTCCAATAACAATGGTGAAAAACAATTGTAAAATATACATACTACAGTGGTGTGGCAACAGTGCAAAACGGTTGTAAAAGATTTTAGTCTATTACAACTTCTTAACTTACAACGGTTACCCCACTGATGTAGAATGTATTTTAAAACGGTTTTTCACCGTTGTAATATGGTCAGTTTGTTGTAGTGGTTTGAGATTTAGTTATTAGATTGAGGTTATGAAACCGATTTTTCTTTCTGTTGTTTTGACATTATAAATAATAGATGTTGTGTTGTATTGAAGACGGTATGAATATTGAAAAATTTGTATAATTTGTTAATACAGATATAAGATTTCCGTAAAATAGAATGGAAGAAAAAAAATAAAAAAAATAAGAGACAACGGTAAAAAGATGACCGTTGTCTTTAACTGATTAAATTTAGCTGGTTAAGGGGTGGTGGTCATTTTTTGACCATTGCCGATATTGAGGTTGCAATTAGCCGGCTAAATAAAATTCGATTAAACGTAGGCCGTTGGGTTTCCAATTCAATCTGGGTTGGTATGCCCTAACAGACACACATACGACATTACTAATTCTTTATTATAATAGTAATTTTATTTATTAGATGGTTAAAATCAACTCACGACCATCAATTATTAAAAATATGTTCAAGAAAAATCAGTTTCTAAAAAATACATAACATTTAATGTGTAATTATAAACTATTCATCACAATTGAAAACATATTCAATACTTACAATATGCGAGAGAAGATAATTACATGTGTAAGGCTATAAATGAGCATGGATATAATAACTAGTGTGGTAATGCTTGTATTCTTTGAATTTCGGAACTCTTTAATATTTATAAAATTTCTTATTTTAAAATTTCGAACATATTACAAATTTTATATTTGTTTTAGAAAATACGAAAGTTTTTATTTTTTGAATTAATACATATTAAACATAATTATCAATTACTTATTATTAAAAACTTAGATACTAGACAATAAATTTTACTTTTTAATTATTAAAAATTACTTATTAATTATCTATTATTAAAAGGTTACTTCTTAATATATTTTTTGCAATTAATTATTAATTTTTAAACATGTTAATAATTATAAAAAATAACATTAAAGCATCTTTTACAAAAATAACATAAATATCTCTTGCAAATACATTGGAATTCTGCTGTAAAATACCTTCGAAACATATCCGTCGGTATTCTGTCTCAATTTGCAACAGAAAATTGTTGTTGGTAAATTGACGCAATTTGCAGCGGATTAGCGAGGGAAAACACAAGGCGATGGTGATGAATAAAAAGGACAAAAAATTGGAAAAAACAAAAAAACATCCCTTGTAGATCTTATGGAAATCCGTCGCAAATTAGCGATGGAAATTTCCACTTATAAAATTTGACGCAAAATCAGTGTTTTCTTGTAGTGAGAATTTTGTTGAGTCTTCTAAAGTTTTTCCTTTTTTTGTTTTGATTCTTGTTGAATAAAAATACCAGGGTATTTATTTGTATGTATAATTTAGCTTTGTAGGTTTTAGAGGCAAATGAGCTTTGTAGAGTTTAAAAGCACTTCATGGAGTGAATAGAAGATATGAGGATAGCATTAGGTGGAGGCCGATTACATTACAGAAACAAATGAGGTTTGTAGATTTCATAGGCAAATGAGCGTTGTAATTGGGTTAAAGACTTTCAGAGGCAAATGAGGAGGACAATTGTAATTGTATACATTTTTATGTGGTATATGATTTATAATTTGTAATCCGGATATAAGGTTGTGATTTTTATCATGAATGGATCATGATGCCTTCAAATTTACATCTATTTCTTATGTTATTTACCTATTTATTGTTGCACATATATAATATAAATAGATTTTTGATGCATATAATTTGTGGATATGTTACAACTGTAAAATAATAGTTGTAATAAAATATATTATAACGGTTATGAACAGTTGTAAAAATTATAACAACGGTGCATAAAAGATGTAATAAAGTTTATGACAATGGTGAAAAACAGTTGTAAAATATGCATACTACAACGGTGTTGCAACAGTGCAAAACGATTGTAAAAGATTTTAGTCTATTATAACTTCTTAACTTACGACGGTTACCCCACTAATATAAAATATATTTTATAACGGTTTTTCACCGTTGTAATATGGTCACTTTGTTGTAGTGGTTTGCGATTTGGTTATTAGATTGAGGTTATGAAACAGATTTTTCTTTCTGTTGTTTTGACATTATAAATAATAGATGTTGTGTTGTATCGAAGAGGGTATGAATATTGAAAAATTTATATAATTTGTTAATAATAGATATAAGATTTCTGTAAAGTAGAAGGGAAGAAAAAAAAGAAAAAAATTATAATAATAAGAGGCAATAGTAAAAAGATGACTGTTGCCTTTAACCGATTAAATTTAGCTGATTAAGGGGCAGTGGTCATATTTTGACCATTGCCGATATTGAGGTTGCAATTAGGCGGCTAAATAAAATTCGATTAAACGTAGGCCGTTGGGTTTCCAATTCAATCTGGGTTGGTATGCCCTAACAGACACACGGACGACATTCTTGAATTTGATCACGCTATTCTTCTTTCTTCCTTCTTGACTCGGATGGGATTTGTCCAATGATTTGACCTTGACCTGATGAATACCGAGTGGGTGGGAGTTTGAGTTTGCTTACACCCAAAAGTAGGGTGTCACGGTAACCTCGGCGTGTGATTGATGGAAATCAGAGGGCCAATACGGATCCTCCTTATTTTCACCAGTCACAACATTGTGTCACCATGACACCCTACTTTAGGGTGTCAACAAACTCACAGTGAGCGGGTGGACCTTCAGTTTCACTCTATCATGTCAACAACACGTGCAAGTGGGACGGTTCATCTCCTGCTGCACCTTCCATTTCCATCCATCACGTCAGGTGTCAAACTATTACATGCATGCGAACTTCCTGTCCACTTCCTATTTATTGTTCCGGCACCACTTCCTTTTCTTATGACTCTGACGCTCCAACTAATATGATATACATACTATCTTATATACCTGTAATACATCATGCATCCTTTGTATTCGAGAATAATGCTAGAAACTAATAATGAAGAGCAAAATTAGCGGCACCGGTGTGGTTCTTATAAAAGACTGACAGAAAGCTAACATTGGGCCTCCAGATTTTCATTCAGCTTTGTATAGTATTCGTTTGTGGCTAAAATTGCCTGTTGATGTGGTTGGATGGTATAGCGTCTTTTTCACTGATGTTTTAGGTTTGAATTTTTGCCTAAACGCTAGCTTCGCCATGATCTGACATCCATTTTTCACTGGCCACTGTTAACCCTTTAACATCAACTCTGCGGTAGTATAAGTTGAGCGACTAAAAAATGAACTCTTATATTATGTTGTTGTCATTAACAGCACTGCAGGATTTGTTATGTTGTTTTCATTAAACTTATATTGTCATGCACCATTCTACCATATAAACAGCTATGGATGCATTGGTACAGTTTTGCATACACACATGTATATATGTATGTATATATATATATATATATATATATATATATATATATATATATATATGTATGTGTGTGTGTATATATATATATATATATATATATATATATATATATATATATATATATATACACACACATATATATACTATAAGTTGAGCGACTAAAAAATGAACTCTTTTATTATGTTGTTGTCATTAACAGCACTGCAGGATTTGTTATGTTGTTGTCATTAAACTTATATTGTCATGCACCGTTCTACCATATAAACAGCTATGGATGCATTGGTACAGTTTTGCATACACACACACATATATATGTATATATGTATATGTGTATATATATGTATATGTATATATATATATATATATATATATAGAGACTATTGGAACACAAAAATAACACAAGATTATATATAGTCTTGTGTTATTTTTGTGTTCCAATAGTCTATATATATATATACATATATACATATATATATATATATATATATATATATATATGTATATATGTATATATATATATAGACTATTGGAACACAAAAATAACACAAGACTAGAGACATAAACTGTGAATCGTTGGATTCATTTGTGTTTCTGTGGTGAGTGGAAATCCAGGAAGAGATCTAGTAGTTGATATTGTTTGTGTTTTTGTTTTGTGTTTAAATAGACTTTCTCATACGCATATATATATATATATATACATATATATATATATATATATATATATATAGACACACACACTACTATTACTAGATGAACAGTCTATTCCAACACCCCATTTCCAACGGTCGTCAGCGACAATTAAAGGACCGTTGGAAATCGATAGAATAAAAACCATTGGCGGCCATTAGAAGCCATTGGAAAATTTTCGGACATATTCCAGCAGCAAACCGAGAGTTTCATTTCTTCCCCAATTCACCAAAACTCTCCTCCTTCCGCCTTTTTCACACCTTCCAACGAGTTGTCGTCGGTCAACCACCAAGGCTACCTCCTCTGGCGCCATATTCCTCCATCTCCAACCCATCTCCACCCTCCTTGCTTTCCAAAATCGATAATTTCTATAAACCTAGTTTTTAGGTTTTTATTGATTTATGGTTTCATTTGAAGTTTGATTGATTGCTAGTTGTTAGCATATGTATATTACATCGTGATACCCCATAATTGCTATACTATCATTGAAAATAATGAAATTGTTAGTAATTAAAATGTCATTATAGTTATTTAACCCATATGTTTTGTATATTATCACCATAATCTTGATTCCAGGTTGTTAACATATTTTATTTTGTAACAATAGTTAATTAATTAGCGATTTCTAGTTTGTACACGATAATATTGATTCCTAGTTGTTAACCTTAGTTTATGAAATTGCTATCAATTAACATTTGTTTCGTATATTATCACCATTATAAATCGATTTAACAATGTCTTAACTACATATAAAAATAAACAAATAAATATATGTAGTTATACATCCAAAAATATTTTATTATGTTTCATAAACTAAGGTTATAATAAGAAACGAAATCTTAATTCATTTTACTTTAGATATATAGTTTACGTGTGTATGTGTAGTACACTTATGAGAAATATTAGTGTTTGTTATATATGTAACTAGAGATTTAAAGTAAAATATACATATAGTACAAAAAAATAAACTTAAACATGATAAATATATCTATATCGTATTATAACCAAAAATGATTTTAAATAAATAATACATACATAAATACACACACACACATATATACATATACATATATATGTATATATATATATATATCATGATTTTTGAAGACTTATGTACAGGAGGCTGACATGAGCCTAGTTCAGCACCACTGGAACTCAAAGGTCCCACGAAATTACAGGGAGAAGATGAATGGGATTAAGAAAAAGGGGAAGTAACCAAGGTGGATAGAAGATGAAGTGTCTAATAAGATGATTACGTGGTGGGACACAGATGAGTTCACAATAAATCTATAACGGATCTTTTTTTTTTGCCTATTTTAAATAATTAGTCAGTGTACGTTTGCAAGCTGAGTCAGTAGGAACACTGTAAACGAGAACAAGAATCCAGTAACTCATCGCAGAGGATTCAAGTTTTTCTAGCATCACCGCGAGAACTTGGTAAATTTGTCAATTATTACTTTTGTATATTGATCGGTTTAGTAATTAACTTTGTGGAATTGAATTATTCAAATTGTCAATTGCAGGAAAAAAGCACGTGGACATCCCGTGTCCTACATGGACGTATTTACTCACACCCGCCATCTAAGCATGTAGACGAAGCTGGCAACGTCACTTATCAGTGGGATGATCAGGATATGGCGACAACTGCATACGTATGCGTATTTTAAATTTTATTACTCACATCGATTAGTTTATTAATTACTAGTTAATGTAACATAAAATTAATATTCTATTATTTTTCAATTGAAATTATTGTTTGCATTATAGGAAAAGTTTCAGGAGGCATGGGCTCATGCGCTTGAGGAGTCTGGTCGTGATGAGTTGACGCAGGAGGAGGAAGACAACCTATTTGATGTTGTTATGTATCGTGGCAGCGGAGCATGCGTTATGGATTCGGTAACCTGATGGTAATATTCGTATGATTTAACCAATTTTTGTTTGATTTTTGCAATATCCGTACGGAGTACAGAATGTCAATGTATAAACCATATCGCTGAGTATGAAACCATTTAGTGATTTCAAAAAACTTGAGCGACTTCATAGAGAAATTTGAAAACTCTACCACGTACTATCACCATTTTAATTCTCATAATGCTAAAATCAAACAGGGCCTAGCGGTACTTAGCTTATAACTTAATTCAACAAATTATCAACATGTTTTTAAACCCCTACAAGTTCAATTTGAATATGGTAAGGTAATATGGCACCTGTAGCTAGACCCAATCACGTTACGGACAAGCCACCAATATATCAAAGTTAGGAGGCATGAGCGAAATAAAAGAAGAACGGTTACGCATGGTAGCAAAGGCAACTATTGGTTATAATCTTTTCTTTATTTTAAATATTATTAAAGGTATGTGAATGCACCAGATGAAGGCTAATTGTATGAGCCATGTGTCCTTAGTTTGTTAGAAATGACTAGTTGTAAATGTGTAGCCACTATACATAAATAGGTTCTTTTCTTCCTCCCTTTGACTCTTAACCTCTTATTCTTTCTTCTTCCTCAAGTCTTGGTTGTTACAAAATGTTATGCGTATCAATTGGTGCTTTCACCGATTTGGATATGGATGCCACCACCCTTCCACCATCTACTAAACCGACAAACAGAATTAAGCCCAAACCACCTTTATCGGTACATTCTGTCTCTTCCTTCATGGCTGCTTCAATAGTGGTTGTGACACGCAATCTGAATTTCGTCTACAGTTACAATTCCGATCTATTCCCTAAACCCATCAATTCAGATCTGGGCCATCCTATAACATCAACCTCCTCCATTCCCGACCTCGTCAAAGAGCACCTTATCCCTCGCCTCTACTCCCAGCTTCACATCTCCCTCAACCCCCTCCAAGTCCTCGATCGGCACATCAAAAACCACACGGGCGGCCACCCACCACACCCCGTCGATTTGCCTAATCCTCTCCACCTTCATCTCAATGACAATTTCTTCTTCGGCTCTACTCCTCCTCAAAACGAGAGCTGGAGGTATTTGCAGTACCTCGCCCTCTCCGGCAACCAATTGAGCGACCAAATCCCTCCCAAAATAGGGAATCGATCCAGTTTGTGCGAGCTCTTCAACAGCTGTGAAGGCGAGATTCTAAATGCCATCAGGGCGCTGAAGAGTTTGAAATCACTGGATTTGGGCAACAATGCAATGAAAATGCTGAAAATTAAAGTCAGGTTAGCACCTAACTTAGTCATAAACAGCCTGGAATCAAAAGAATGCTACCAAACAGTAAAAAGTACAAGAGATGTAGTAATGCTGAAGAACAAGGTGATGGTTGTAAGGAGAATAGGTATGCTAGTAAATGATGATATGTTTGCAATATTTACTGGTATTAACACAAACCTGCTGCCAGATGTCTTAAATACACCATGCGAAGAGGTATTGAAATTGTTCGATATAATGTCGCACTCAAAACAAAGCCCAAGCCTCATTATCTATTCACTCAACTGCGTTATTATCATCCTCCCACTCATAAATATTTATCTCAGTCAAGTCGTGGACAGCCTCCCTACCTCCTTCGACATTTCTCTCTCCCTCCTCGTCCCCCCTTCATAGAGCAACAACATCAACTTCTCTCCCAACATCTCCTGTGCTAAGCACTACAATTCTAACTGTCAAGTACCTATGTCCTTATGCTTTTCCCACATCAAGTTCACTACTGTCATATCTAAGACCTCCACTACCTCCTTCGATGGCAACAACGACAATGCTACATTCGTTATCTTCACCTCCGATATCACCATGACCACTGGATGCTCCATCCATTCATTTTCCCTTGTCATAGATGCCATCATACCTACTTTTTGCTCGACACATTCGATTTCACTACACGTATATCCTTCTTGACCTCCAATTACATCGTTGCTCCCCCTCATCAATTGCTCCACCCAACGACATCTCCCGCTATGCCATTTTTCCCATATTCGGAGAACTAACTTTGATGTCCTCTTTTCTTTACGTATAAGCATCCTCCTTAATTCCAAAAGCATTTCCTTCGACAACACATCACTTGTTTTCAGCAAAAGCAAATATAGTCTTCTCTTCTCCATGCAAAGTACCACCGACCTTGAGGACAAGGTCGATTTTCAGGGGTCGGTAATGATACAGTACTGTAATGTGGCACCTGTAGCTAGACCCAATCGCGTTATGGACAATCCAACAATATATCAAAGTTTGGAGGCATGAGCTAAATGAAATAGAACGGTTATGCATGGAAGCAAAAGCAACTATCGGTTATAAACTTTTCTTTATTTTAAATATTATTAAAGTATGTGAATGCACCGGATGAAGGCTAATTGTATGAGTCATGTGTCCTTAGTTTGTTATAAATAACTAGTAGTAAATGTGGAACAACTATATATAATTAGGTGGGAAAACCGAAATGAACTATGAAATGAATGAAAACAATTTTCTTTTGGTACTTCTTTTCTTCCTCAATTCTAAGGTTGTTACGAAATGTTATGTATATTAGAATACAACTAAAATTTGTGAAAATTTATGCTTAAACCACTAATAGCTAATAACCAATTGGTAATGCTACAATTTCAGATACTAGTAGCTGGTCGATTGAATTATATGAGAGCGGTACTTCATAAATTATTAACATGTAAGATCCATGCATTTTTATTTCTTTCACAGAATATCATAAGACCAATAGTAGTAGATGGCTCATGGCTGCTGCTATGTAGCAACGTTTTACGGCTGTTGCTAAGTGGCGTGTTTCTTGATGACTAATTATGTTTTGGGTGTGGTTCAATGACAACTTGTAAGAGAACATGCTTATTTGTGATATTAGTGTAGTTTGTTATCCATCTAGGGCCATTTTAGGAAATGTGGGGTTTGCGAACTTATTAATGATTATGAAAAAACATTCAATAGTACATTTTAGTTAAATTATTGGAAAATAGGTAAGAAGCAGTCAGCCATGCTACTTTTGTTCATTATGCTAAGGAGCAGCCATGCACTGTCGCTCAGTGCTATAGCAGAATGCAGGCAGCAACCATGCGCTGCTGCTGAGCTACTCTGAGGCTTGAGCTCACGACTGCTCTATGGCCTGAGCTCATAATGCTTTAGTGAAATAAATAAAACTCATCATATCATATGTGCATAATTTTCTTTCTGTATATTTGTAGTTTTTCCAGTGCAACTTTTATTATATAGATTAGCATTCAATTACAACTAGAAGTGATTTGTTTTACCCCTCCGGTTTTCTTTGTGATGACCCAGATTTCCGGTACCTTTTGAGTTAACCAAACAACACCAGTCCAACCCAAATTGTACTGTAAACCTAGATGTCAATAGAAAGAATTTAGAGGATGAGATAAGAAAGAAAGAAAAATTAGAATATAAGAGATAAGAAGAAGGAAACACAACAAAACCAGAGTCTCACATCGCAACGGAACAAAATATAATATAGAAATAAATCATTATTGAGAGCTTTAAATAAAACTTACAGTCATCAGAGTACATCACAAACAGTTATAATAATCTATCCTCAAATACAACATATAGCGGAATAAATACTAATACGTCCGAACTTCTCCAGCACGTCTTCTGAACTGCGTAGTATGCAATAACCTGAACCTGAAAACCCGGGCTAACCCGAGCATTACTAATACCAGGTCAGTCTGGTGAACCAGAGTGAGAAAAACTAGCAAAATTTTAAGGGGAATCATCTAGCCTGATTTTAAAGTTCAAAATCTTTTCGAAAGAAAAGGATAATCGTAAGACCAAATCCATACATAAATACGGATGGTTTTTACCTACGATAACCCAAAATATTTTGAAAATCATATATTAGTCTAATATTATAATAGTGTCTAAATACAAATAAATAACAATCTATCGGAATGTTTGCATCTCACGCTCCACATATATAGTATACAATCAAAACCGCGGGCGCTTATTGGAGATCGGATTCTGACTATGACAAGGTATGGAACCACTTGCCGATATTGTATCTCTAGAGGCGAATACACTGGGTTCAACAAAAACGTCTTGCAACCCGGCCCACACAAGTCCGACCACTCATTTCGATTGAGTGAATCGAATATATATCACCAACGGTTGGGATCAACAAGCGTATCCCAAAAGGGACAACATCGATAGATTAAAGAAGCAAAAGGAATTTCTCGAGATAGGTGATTATACACCCTAATGGGTGCGACCCACATAGCCATGCTGCCTGCCCGATTTTTGTCATTTCCCAGTTGTGAGGCTTAAGGCTTTAATTCACCTTTAGAACATCTGGCCATCATTTACTTTGAATGCCACATTATCAGATCCGTCAAATCACTAGGTGACGTCCACAAATATACCCTGGGTATAAAAGAAGTGCCCTTCTTTTCCACCACTCGGTATATTTGTAAAAATCAATGTGCGTGGTTTCAGGAAATACTCTGTTAGACATTCGTCCATACAAGTCACCCTGGAATAGGATGAACCGAAGGCACTCTTCTACTGCATCCAATACAGGAATCACCCTATGGATCAGTAGCGAGAAGTCCTTGCAATCCGTAGATTCCAACCACAATAGAATCACAGTATATCTCTAGCTGCTAAGCCAGAGATTATAAGTAATCCTTCCGTTTTATGAAGATCCACGGTCTTCAATTTCTCCGTCTTGATCAGCATATAATATCTTTTACTGTTTACATATTTGTTGGACGAAATGGTTTTCGAATATAAATTCGATCTCGGTCTTTTCGTACCAACAATTGTATTAGCCAAATTTGATAGTCGGTTATTTAACTATCAAATAAATAATCATGTAAATAAAAATAGATTTACTGGTTCAGTACTCAGCATCACTTGGCCCATTTAATTATAAGTAATTAATAAACAGTTATTTTAAACTTCTAAAACATTCTATATTTTAAAACATGGAGTTCGATTCTCATTTCAATATATTAATCTTCCCAAAACCATTTAAATCTAAAATTTGGGATTATTTGATAACCATATCCAATTTCTATTTTTCTATTATTTTAAAATACTTATTTACAACATTATTTATTATCTATCATTGATTCACCTTGTCACTTGTAAAACACTCACTGTGACATCTCCTTTGGTGTCGTTATTTGAATCATAAAATCATCCCTTACCTTTTTACAATAACCTCATTCTAAATCTCATCTTTTTTTTGGAAATAGCGTTATATTTTCACAAATCTTCTTTTATTTCCTTTCCTATGGAAATATCATTTCTTATTCTCAAGCCCATTTTAATTTCCTTTTATTTTGGAATCCATTATATATATTTCCAAATTCTTCAAATAATGTCACATTATTATTTCTCAAAATAAATTTGTTTTTTACATCTTCAACATTACAACTAATATCATCCTTCGATAATCCTAAAATCATTCAAGTTGGGGTATTTTAAATTACCTCTCAGACCTTAATCAACAACGTTCTTATCTTAAGATAAGTATTGGTTGTAATACTAAAACCGATATTCCTTCCCAATATCAAAACAAATCCCATTTTAGTTATAACTGATGAAACCTCATTTCTTATTAAATATAGCGAACTTAAATTGCATCTTATACTTCATTAATTAAATCTTAACGTTTTAGCCTCACACTCCTTTTATAACATTGTTTATAAATCACAGGTTTAATATAAAATCCCTTTTTATCCTGCTTTTCTTAATTCAAACACTTACTTTCAGCCATCGTCTTGGCTAAAAATCTCTTTTATAACTTAGTTATAAAACACGGTTTTAATATAAAACCATTTATCAACACCTTTCAAAAATCCAATTGTGTTCCAATATCCACTTTAATCACTTACCTTAAAGAATCTCGTTTACGAATTAATCACTTAAATTATTATTCATCAAAAATAATAATAATTATTTACATCATTATTAACTATTATAAAAATAGTTAACTTCTTATTTTAAACAATATTTTCTTTTTATATCTTATTAAAGTTAAAATAAATATTTGTTAGAATATTTTATTTGATTAATTAAATTAATCAAATAATTAAATCCAATTAAATTAGTTTACTTCATCAGTTCAAACCATGATTTTCTCGTTAATCGGCTCAAATTAGTCATTCTTAAAAATTAATTAATATTATAATTAATTCAAATTCTTCCATTTAGTTCTCTCTTGAAAATATTTAATCCAACTCTTAATCATTACGTTAATTTCTGCTTGTCTACTTATAAATCTTTTTACATAAGAGTTTACTTTACAAAATCATTTAATAACTTTTTAAAACATAAATAATAATTACTACATATTAATTTCCTTTTATTAAATCTTTATTCAAATATATTGATTACAATCCATCTTCAGTTATAAAATATATTTTATAATTTCATTATCGTTGATTCACCTGACGGTAAATCAATATTTTTAAGATGATATATTTTTGGGCCAACTTCTACCAATTACTCAACCAATTTTGTCTATTGGTTAAAACAGTACAAACGTTGAATTTCTAATCAACGATCAACAATCATATCAACAATCCAATCATATTGGTTAAACAGTTCATATAATGGCTATATGAAAATAAACAATAAATTTGAGGAATCCAGTTGGATTCCACCAGCCTGTTTTTCCTGCATCCAATTGTGATAACCCGGAAATTCTGAACCAGTTTAAAATTTTCATTTTGGCAATTATAGCGAAGTTTGAACATTTAAAATGAATTATTTTAAATAATATCGAAGAGAAATTTATTTTGAATATAATTCGGGCATATATATTATACGCGTCGTCGTTAGAATATAAATATTTATATATAATTATAAATAGGAATTGAAAATGGCGCGGTAGTTCGATAATTCGATTTCAAACTTCAATTGAATGTACCGGGTGCAAAACAATTCGGATTTTAGCGAAACCAAAAATAATGGAATCTAATTCTGAATATCTTTCCAACGAATTCGAAAAATCAAGATTTCATAGCGGGAATCAAAAGATATGTCCAGTTGAAAATTCTGAATAGTCGCTATGGAATTCAGGCCCTTAAAAATAGACATTTTGCAAACGACCTCGGATTTCGACGAAACCACTTTTGTTGGATCCGCGATGTCAAATTATTACTAGATCCCAAATTTCATAATTTTTTGAATCAATATGTGAGCGTGGCGAAGGAAAACGTGTTTGACCAGTTTCAGTTGATTTTAATCGACTAGAAAATAGCCATTTTTCTGACGGTCTCAGAATTCGACGAAACTAGTTTTATTAGGACCGTATCGTTAATATGAAGCTAGAAAATATTTTTTGGCAATTTATAGAGTTCATATGTGACCCCGGTAAATTGAAATGCGCGTTCAAATTCAATATATAGAGTTATATGTTGATTTTGATGAACACTGATCGAAATGATCAAATCAGCCTATGGTACATATCCCATTGTGTTCAGAATGGGGGTAAAATGCTACGGACGACAGGCGGTGGGCCTCGTTTCGAGGTCGAATAAAAAGTCAACTTTTTGGAATTTAAAATTAAAAAAAAAATCCCCCTTTCTCTCCATTCCTTATACTATGCCCCCCCCCCGTTGAAATCATTTTCAACTAAGAAAAAAATGGAAAGAGGAGGGCGACGGGGGGGGGGGGGGGGGGCGCCGCTGTAATCGCCCCCCCTCTCAAATCGCGCCGCCGCGCGAGGCACAACCCCCCTGCCCTCTGCTACTCCGCCCGCCACCGTAACCGCCTGCACCGACCCCCAACGCGCCACCAACCCCCTCCTGAGCCGCAGCCGCCACCTGGGCTGACCCCCTTCCGACCGCCAATCCTCCGAGGAGCCTTTACTCATCTTTTGAATTGTTTAGATAATATAAACTGATTTTTCCTGTGTTTAAAGACTAAAAAAATTAGATTTTTAATTTAGGAAAAGCTTAGATTTTGAAATACAAAAAAGTTTGATTTTTATAGATGTAAAGATAGGATTTTTATGCAAATGAAAGGTAGCGTTTTGTTATATATAT
This sequence comes from Allium sativum, assembly GCA_030737875.1. Taxonomy (NCBI): domain Eukaryota; kingdom Viridiplantae; phylum Streptophyta; class Magnoliopsida; order Asparagales; family Amaryllidaceae; genus Allium; species Allium sativum. Next base: position 938,101,465 of record CM060915.1, on the reverse strand, counting down.
AAATTAGCAACTTAAAAATATAGTTTTTATATAGTGGCGATAATAAATATATAATCTTTGTTTTGTAGATGATGTAAAAATATGTTTTTTGTTTATGTAGAGAATTAAAAATATAATTTTTACATGATAGGAATATTAGAAATATCATCTTTATATGTGTAGCAAAATAAAAATGTGATTTTTATAATGATGAATTTGAAAAGGCGAAATCTTTATATGAATAGCATAGTAAAATTTCGATTTTTATATATTGAATAGCGTAGTAAAAATTCGATTTTTCTATATTGAATAGCGTAGTAAAAATTCGATTTCTATATATTGAATAGCATAGTAAAACTTCGATTTTTATATATTGAATAGCATAGTAAAAATTCGATTTTTATATATTGAATAGCATAGTAAAAATTCGATTTTTATATATTGAATAGCATAGTAAAAATTCGAATTTTATATATTGAATAGCATAGTAAAAATTCGATTTTTACATATGTAGAGAATACGGGCAACGAAGGTGATAAAAAGGCGAGAACGTTGAAGATTTCTATCAATGAAGAGTCGTGGTATTGGATAGCTATCGGTGAGAACTTCTCACTCAAAATTTCGTTTTTTCTAGTTATATATATATATATATACTAGGATGCAGATGGTGTTTAGTAGCACCCGACACAATCGTCCATAGACCATGGACTTGTTTGTTTGGTTGTGTAGTTGGTTAGATAATTTGGTTTGAATTGAATTGTTTGGTGAAATGGAATGGATTTGATTGATGTGTGAATGGCATGGGCCTTCACTAGACCGGGGATAAGGCTAGGCCTTGTCCCGTTTCTAGTATCATGCCGTTATGCCGCCGAAATTTTCTAAAATATGTTAGAAAAATAAAAATATCATTTTTATTGTGTAAATGAGATGAATAGAAATTCATGTGTTGAAATAAAATATTTTATCGTTAAAAGTATAATTTTTAACGTGGAATTGAATAAAATAAAATATTCATTTACAAACCGGACGGTTTGTTTATGTACACCTATTCGAAGGACATTGATTGGGAAGATAAATTTTACACATCGCCCAACTGCACAAATAAAATTTGTGTTTGATTGTTTGAAACCCCACACGGGTGTTGGGATGAAATTTGAAGTTCACTCATCCTGATTGATTAAATATGTCGATCGATTGATTGACAGACTGTTATAAGCATTAAATATCTATATTTGATGCTTATACAGTGTAGTGCACTTTGGATGATGGTTGATTATTTATCATTGCTATTATATACATGTGTTGTATGGAATCCATATAATTAACTTTACATGGTAATTGATTGGGCCTCATTCCAATTTAGAAGATAAAGAATATTATAAAATAAAGGTTCATGTGTTGACAGTACTCATCCGTTGAGATTAGTCATGTGTTGAACGAAATATTTTGATAATAAAATTTACATCTTTATTCTTATAAAATAAAGGTTCATGTGTTGACAGTACTCATCCTTTGAGATTAGTCATGTATTGAACGAAATATTTTAATAATAAAATTTACATCTTTATCAATATAAAATAAAGGTTCATGTGTTGACAATACTCATCCGTTGAGATTAATCATGTGTTGAACGAAATATTTTAAAAATGGAAATATTTGAAATAAAAATATTTGAATAGGAAATATTTGAAAATGAAATATTTGAAATAGAATATTTGAAAATAGAAATATATGAAGCCGTGTTGATTAGATAGACGCCATTTTGACGTGATCGATATTTATATCGATTTTATTCATTTAAAAATGAATATTGAAAAACGATTTCGAAATGAATTGAATATAAAACCAATTTGAAATGAATTGAATATAAAACGATTTCGAAATGAATTGAATATAAAACGATTTCGAAATGAATTGAATATAAAACGAATTCGAAATGAATTGAATATACAACGAATTTGAATTGAATAAAAAACGAATTCAAAATGAATTGAAAACGAATTCGAAATGAATTGAAAACGAATTCGAATTGAATTGAAAACGAATTGAATTGAATTCAAATTGAATTGAATTCAAATTGAATTGAAATTTGAATTGAATAGAAATGAATTTTAAAACGAATTTATAAGGAAAAATTCAATTTTGATTTGAATTGTAATGGAAGTTGAAATTGTTTTTGAAACGAATTCAAAACTATTTATAAAATTCATTTTAAATAGGAATCGACGAAATATATTATATATATATATATATAATATAATGGCCTGAATAGAACACGCCTGTGACGGCCCGCCCCGCACCAGCCTGCATTTCCTCCGAAAGTGCGCTGTACACATGCCCAGCTAGCATAGAACGGTCGTCAGAAGAAAAGGAAGAAGGGAATGAACTAATCAAGGGACCTGTAGAATGTCTCACAGCGCATGGAATAAAATATATTAACAACATACTTGACATAAAACAGGTGAGACAGTGCATAAGCTGATAACTAAAATCAACATCAATCATCAGAGCAGCGGAAATCCATATACAGCTTATTACAATTTTCCAAATTTACTGTCTCTAAACAAAAAAAACTAAAGTAGAAGATGCACCACCAATGCCCAAGCAGTGATCTTCAACAACACAGGGAGAATACTATATACATATTACGTGGAAGCCTCCTGCTCGTCTCCGGATCATCTACCCGTGCATCACCAGCTAACCTGTCTCTAGTCTGCTCGTGTGAGCACCCAGAGTAATAAGAGGAGACATAAAACTCTGGGTCAAACATAAAGCCTGGTATGAGCGATAAGCATCTAAACAGAATAATAACAGGTATACTAAACCATACCTGAACCTGGACCTGCAACCAAAGAGTTAGTACCACATACCGTACAACACTCTAAGGTGCCATAATAAAGAGTGTAAGAATACGGGGGTGGGGTGTGCATGTCATAATGGTAGCAAACAAATCAACCATAGCAACCATCCTCACATCTCTCACTCAGTGCGTAAAGCATACGACATCTACCACCTTGGAACACTAGACAAATTGAGGTAACGACGAATCCCGACTTGTAGAAACCCTGCTATGACCAAGCTAAACATATGGAGTCATGACCAAACATTTCAATGACCCACTTCATTGGTTGTAGCCCTTGGTTCTACCGATGCTATAATGGCCCTGAATCCGTCTTCGTACCTCTTACCATAGTGGTCCAAAGCTATAGACGTCGATAACTCCTTGGCACGCGTCCCGCAGCAAAGCCCAACCATGAAGCGAACTCGTTGATTCCCATCTGAATCTTAAGCTCTAACTTCTCATTTGGACTTCCTTTGCATCTCGGGTTTGGTCGAATTGGAGTGGGTCTTCAGAAGAGTTGTCGCGCATTAACAGTCCTAGAATTCTGTTCGGTTCGGTAGTCATCACCTTCATCGGTTCGGGTCGGTAGTCATCACCTTCATCGGTTCGGGTCGGATACTCCACTTCGGCTCGGGTCGGTGTCCTCCTCCGGGTCGGGTCGGGTGTCCTTCCTTCCAGTGCTCCGATCCGCTCCCTCATTTCTTCACGTATTCCGGTCCGATCCCTCCTTGCCTTCTGATCCGCGTGGCCTTCCCTCTTGCTAGTCCTCCCAAATGTTTACTTCCGATCCGAGCCCTACGTCTCCAAGTCGATCCGATCTGGCCTCCAATTATTCTTCCGATCCGATCCCCTTGTCCACTCCAACTCTAAGTAAACGGCCTTCCTTCTCGCCAAGCCTCCTATGTGCCAAACTCCAGTTCGGGTCGGTTTTCTTACCCAGTTCACATATCCGATCCGAGCCTCATCCGATCCGTAGCCCTGCACAACTTTCTGCAACTTTTCCAGCAACTTGTTTACGCCGTTCGACGACGTTTTTGACAAATCTAACTATTCTAATCAATCACAATTCATGTCAAATAGTCATAACAACATAACAAACTAACCTCAAACACCAAAACAATGAATTTATATGTCAAAATGGATCAAACGTGCCCAAAACCCCTTATTTTCCTATAATCCTTCTTAATCATGTTTAAGCACATACTTAGTAAAACTTAATCAAATCGTCTAAATTTTCTAACAGAGGCATGAAATATTATTTAAGAATTTCTAAACATTTTTCCGGAATTTATTAGTGTATAAATTCGCTAATCTTCACTAATTACCCTTAATTAACTGTAATTAGTGTCAAAACGATGCTATCACTCACCTTGGCCACAAAATAAAACACCAAGTCTGAAATATTCTCTGCTTGGGTCGAATTCCTATGTATAGCAGCAGCTCCAACCTTGCTTTGTTGCTATTTGGCCTTGTTTTGATGTAGTTTAGGCTTAATCTTCACTAAAAATGTGTTTTGGAGTGGTTTTAGAGGATGGAAGCCATTACTAAGGTCTCAAGAAGGTTTGTGGCGGCTCAAAACTGAAATGAAAGTGATAACCTAACCCTAATCAGTCCTCCAATACCTCTAAACCCGAAATTCCCCTCTGGGCCTAGCTGCTAATCACTCGGTTAAGCCCAATTAAGCTGTTTTTCACCATCTGAAACTTGTTTCGGCCATATCTCCCAAACGGTAAGTCCGTTTGGCTAATGTGACCACTCTACGGAAAGAGAAACCATCATCCGAAGTCAATGGAAGTGGTTTCAGGTCAAAATTCCTTTCCAGTCAAAAGTTATGGCCAAAACAGTGCCAACTAGGGGTAAAATGGTCATTTAAAAATCGGGAAAAATCATGAACATGGGAAATGACCCCAATAGTCGTCTCCCAAAGTTACATGACCATACGACTTCGTATGTGAAATAAATAAATATCCTACGATCCTATGATGCGTAGAATGCGGGTCGTTACACTCTTCCCCCCTTAAGAAATTTCGTCCCCGAAATTCCTTAACCCAAAACATACAAAAGATCCCGCATGCCTAACAACCACATACAACAATCAAACATGCAAAACAAGCAAACAAGCCTATCCTAGCATGCGGAAAACTAAATCGAAGTCAAAATCTTACCAGGCAAAGAGTTCTGGGTGCGTCTTCCTAATGTTCTCCTCTGTCTCCCAAGTACAGTCATTCTCGTCCTCGCCCCACTGTACCTTGACTAGCTTCACCGCCTTCCTTCGACGTTGCTTTATGTCGTGCGCGACAATACGGGCCGGCTTGCGGTTCCCAACCGCCTCGGGTTCTACTTCGAAGTCCTCCAACTGATCAGGTGAAATAGTCATATCTGAGTCGTGAACGAACTTCCTTAGTTGGGAAACATGAAATACGTTATGAACTCCCGCCATCTTCTCCAGTAAGTCAATTCTATATGCCAAATTCCCGACTAGTTCAAGAACAGGGAATGGGCCAACAAATCTTGGTGCCAACTTGCCTCTCCTACCAAATCGTATTACGCTCTTCAACGGAGAAATCTTAACAAACACCAAGTCACCAACGGAGAAATTTAGGTCTCTTCTCCTCTTATCGGCATAACTCTTCTGCCTATTTTGGGCTTCCTTCATTCGTTGTTGAATGATCTTGATCTTATTTGAAGTTTCCCTCACCACATCTGGTCCAAGCATAAACTTCTCGCCAGTCTCTATCCAACATGATGGTGAGTTACACGGTCTTCCATACAAAGCTTCAAACGGAGCCATACCGATACTGGATTGGTAGCTATTATTATATGCAAACTCTACTAGATGCAAATGGTCATCCCATGATCCACCAAAATCCAATATACATGCTCTCAAGAGATCTTCCAAAATACGGTTCACCCTCTCCGTCTGACCGTCGGTTTGAGGATGATATGCGGTACTGAGATGTAACTCTGACCCTAGAGCCTCTTGTAAGCTCTTCCAAAACCCACTAGTGAACAACGGGTCTCGGTCGCTCACAATGCTTTTAGGTACTCCATGAAATCTCACTACCCACTTCACATACAATTCTGCTAACTTAGCTGCCGTTCTGGTCGATTTGACTGGTATAAACCTTGCACTTTTAGTCAGTCGATCTACAATTACCCAAATGCTGTCATATCCCGATCTAGTCCTTGGTAAACCATCGATGAAATTCATCGAGACTTGCTCCCATTTCCATTCGGGAATTTCTAAGGGCTGTAACAACCCACTAGGCTTCTTTTGCTCGGCTTTAACTAGCTAGCAATTCATGCACTTAGATATAAACTTCCCAACGTCTCTTTTCATCCCTTCCTAGTAGTAAGTCTGCTTCATATCTCGATACATCTTGTTACCACCAGGGTGTATAGTCAGCTTTGAGTGATGACATTCCCTAAGCACTTCATCTCTCAATCCATTGACAATGGGCACAACAAGCTTTCCATTCTTTCTAAGCCATCCATCTCGATCAAGCCCATACTTGCTCATCTCCTCATCGATACCCATCTCTAACTTGGAGATGATCTCCAGTAGGTTAGGATCGTCCCTCTGACTAGAGCCGATCCGTTCAATCAAAGTGGGTCTGATCGTCAAACTTGCTAACATTTCTGGATCCAATTCGCACTTTGGTCTGAAATCAAAACCCGCGATATACTCCAGTTGCTTCCATTCAAGGAACATAGCCCTTAGGATGGCATGTCTTCTACTCAATGCATCAGCCACCGCATTGCCCTTTCCCGGTGTGTATGCGATGTCAAAATCATAGGAAGCTAAGAACTCTAACCATCTCTGCTGACGGAGATTTAAATCCTTCTGGGAGAATAGATACTTCAACGACTTATGATCTGTAAACATGTCAAATCTTTCTCCCAAGAGATAGTGTCTCCACATCTTTAACACGAACACGATCGCTGCCAATTCTAAATCATGGGTAGGGTATCTTCTCTCGTGCGGTTTCAATTGCCGACTTGCGTAAGCTACAACCCTACCGCCTTGCATCAATACAACACCCAGTCCGATACCACAGGCATCCGTGTATACCGTCATCTCTTCATCCCCCTTGGGAATGACTAACACTGGTGCGCTTGTCAACTTGTCCTTTAGATTTTTAAATGCATTCTCGCAACTTTCATCCCAGACAAAAGCTTGATTCTTCTTGGTCAACTGGGTCAATGGTGCTGCTATCTTGGAGAAACCTTGGATAAACTTACGATAATATCCAGCTAATCCCAAGAAACTTCTTACATCTGTTGCGTTCTTGGGCGTAGGCCAATCTTGTACCGTAACCACCTTTGCCGGGTCCACGTCAATACCATTCTCTGATACAACATGGCCCAAGAACCTCACTTCCCTCTTCCAGAAGTGACACTTAGAAAACTTTGCTTTCAATTGGTGTTTTCTCAACACCTCCATCGCTACTCTTAAATGTTCCTTGTGTTCTTCCTCTGTCCTCGAATAGACCAAAATATCATCAACGAACACAAGAACAAACTTATTCAACTGATCTCTGAATACCCTATTCATAAGATCCACAAAATATGCTGGGGCATTGGTCAGCCCGAATGGCATGACCAACCACTCATAAAATCCAGACGGCGTTCGAAATGTCGTTTTAGCTATACTCTCAGCTTCCACTCTAAGCTGATGAAAACCTGTCGCGAGATCCAACTGAGAAAATACTCTCGCGCCACTCAACTGATCGAACAAATCATTTATCCACGGCAGAGGATACTTGTTCTTCCTCGTCACTTTATTCAACTCGCGGTAGTCTACACATAAACGAAGGGAACCATCCGCCTTGGTAGCAAACACAACTGGTGCTCCCCATTCAGAAACACTCCTCCTGATAAATCCCTTCTTCAAAAGATCGCTGACTTGCACCTCGAGCTCTCGCTGCTCTCTTGGTGCCATACGATGAAGTGGCATCACTATAGGCCTGGCATCTTTTACCAAATCAATGCGAAACTCAATCTCTCGGTGTGGTGAAAGTCCGGTCACTTCTTCGAAAACATCCGGATACTGGCCAACCACGGGCAAATCTGACAACTCACTATGCGGAATGTCGAGGGAGTTTAGAAAACTAGCCAATACCCCCTTACTGGGTAGACCACCAAACACTATCCTCCGCCCATCATCCGCTCTAGTTGTCACCAACAAGCCCTCACAGTCTACCACCACCCCGTATCTTTGGAGCCAATCTACTCCCAAAATAATGCCAAACCCAGTAAAGCCCAAAACAAAGCAATCGCAAACAAACATGCATCCATGACTCGATAAGACCACATTACGACAAATCATGCTAAGGCTAGTAGAACCACCAATCGGGTTCGTCACTATAAAAGGTCTATCGACAATCTCGGGCTCTAATCCCAACCTATCTACCAGGTCACTAGATATGAAAGAACTGGAAGCTCCGGTATCAAACAAAACTCTAACAGGAACATCATAAACAGAAAGCATACCTTGGGTGACGACATTCTTTCCCTTCTCCGCCGCTGTTGGGGCATTCGACGAAGAAGGAATAGCATTAAGAGCATATGCTTTCACCATTTGCTTTTCCTTAGGGGGCTGTGGACACTTGTCCTTGTGATGTCCCATTTGGCCACAGTTGAAGCACTTCCTATCTGCTGGCTTGGCCCGACAATTACTAGCATAATGGCCCTTCTTACCACAGCTGAAGCACTCCACATCTTGCTTATTCTTTTTCTTCTGGCCATCCTTAGTCTGACTCTGCTTTCTTTTATTCTGGGAACCACCCTTGCCTCCACCACTTGCTTGTGGCTTTGTCTCATCTGGGGATGCAACCTCAGTCTTCGGCTTAGGGTAGAGACTTTCCGATCTTAGTGCTTTCCCCACAATCGACTCAAACGTCTCATCGATGTGGTTAATAAGTTTTTCCCCCAAGTACTGATCCAAACCAGTTATGAATTTCTCATTCTTTTTCTCCGCAGTATCAATAAGAGATAACCCATATTTTGACAAAGTGTCAAATTCAGCAATATACTCCGAGACAGCTTTGCCATTCTGCTTGAGCTCCAAGAACTTCTTAAACAGTACTGACTTCTGAGCAGCTGGAATGAACTTCTCGCTAAAGCGAGCCTTAAACTGCTCCCAAGTAATCTGATCTTCGGGAGTAGCTGCCTTTATAGCATTCCACCAATTCATTGCCCGCCCTTGCAGCTGACGGGACGCTAGCTTTCTCTTCATCGCATCCTCGATACCCAAATCCTCGAAGATACGTTCGCAACTATCCAACCAATCCTGAACATCCGTGGCCGACTCCGTTCCGTGGAACGGCTTTCCACCAAGGCTAGTATAATCCTTATTCAACTTGGCGAAGTCGACTCTTGGCGCCTGCACTATTGGACCACCACCATTTCCACCATTGGGAGCTGCCCTCTGCACATCTCTAAGCATCTCTCTCATGAGGTCAGTAAACATCGTCCTCATGTCAGCAGCATTCCCATTATTGGCTCCCCTACCGGTACTTCTAACATATCGGCTCATCGTCAATCTGAAAAAGGAAATGATGAACGACTCCATAGTGGTGCTAGTGTAGTACGACTTCATCCTTATACTACTAATAGTATATATATATGTAGCTTTTAAAAACCAAAGTAATCACAAATACGCCCTCTCGTATACGTATATTACCTCACCCTGATAACTTCCCTAGGTTAACTACGCAACCTAGAGCTCTGATACCAAGTGTGACGGCCCGCCCCGCACCAACCTGCATTTCCTCCGAAAGTGCGCTGTACACATGCCCAGCTAGCACAGAACGGTCGTCAGAAGAAAAGGAAGAAGGGAATGAACTAATCAAGGGACCTGTAGAATGTCTCACAGCGCATGGAATAAAATATATAAACAACATACTTAACATAAAACAGGTGAGACAGTGCATAAGCTGATAACTAAAATCAACATCAATCATCAGAGCAGCGGAAATCCATATACAGCTTATTACAATTTTCCAAATTTACTGCCTCTAAACAAAAGAAAACTAAAGTAGAAGATGCACCACCAATGCCCAAGCAGTGATCTTCAACAACACAGGGAGAATACTATATATATATATTACGTGGAAGCCTCCTGCTCGCCTCCGGATCATCTACCCGTGCATCACCAGCTAACCTGTCTCTAGTCTGCTCGTGTGAGCACCCAGAGTAATAAGAGGTGACATAAAACTCTGGGTCAGACATAAAGCCTGGTATGAGCGATAAGCATCTAAACAGAATAATAACAGGTATACTAAACCATACCTGAACCTGGACCTGCAACCAAAGAGTTAGTACCACATACCGTACAACACTCTAAGGTGCCATAATAAAGAGTGTAAGAATACGGGGGTGGGGTGTGCATGTCATAATGGTAGCAAACAAATCAACCATAACAACCATCCTCACATCTCTCACTCAGTGCGTAAAGCATACGACATCTACCACCTTGGAACACTAGACAAATTGAGGTAACGACGAATCCCGACTTGTAGAAACCCTGCTATGACCAAGCTAAACATATGGAGTCATGACCAAACATTTCAATGACCCACTTCATTGGTTGTAGCCCTTGGTTCTACCGATGCTATAATGGCCCTGAATCCGTCTTCGTACCTCCTACCATAGTGGTTCAAAGCTATAGACGTCGATAACTCCTTGGCACGCGTCCCGCAGCAAAGCCCAACCATGAAGCGAACTCGTTGATTCCCATCTGAATCTTAAGCTCTAACTTCTCATTTGGAATTCCTTTGCATCTCGGGTTTGGTCGAATTGGAGTGGGTCTTCAGAAGAGTTGTCGCGCATTAACAGTCCTAGAATTCTGTTCGGTTCGGTAGTCATCACCTTCATCGGTTCAGGTCGGTAGTCATCACCTTCATCGGTTCGGGTCGGATACTCCACTTCGGGTCGGGTCGGTGTCCTCCTCCGGGTCGGGTCGGGTGTCCTTCCTTCCATTGCTCCGATCCGCTCCCTCATTTCTTCACGTATTCCGGTCCGATCCCTCCTTGCCATCTGATCCGCGTGGCCTTCCCTCTTGCTAGTCCTCCCAAATGTTTACTTCCGATCCGAGCCCTGCGTCTCCAAGTCGATCCGATCTGGCCTCCAATTATTCTTCCGATCCGAATCCCTTGTCCACTCCAACTCTAAGTAAACGGCCTTCCTTCTCGCCAAGCCTCCTATGTGCCAAACTCCAGTTCGGGTCGGTTTTCTTGCCCAGTTCACATATCCGATCCGATCCGAAGCCCTGCACAACTTTCTGCAACGTTTCCAGCAACTTGTTTATGCCGTTCGACGTCGTTTTTGACAAATCTAACTATTCTAATCAATCACAATTCATGTCAAATAGTCATGACAACATTGCAAACTAACCTCAAACACCAAAACAATGAATTTATATGTCAAAATGGATCAAACGTGCCCAAAACCCCTTATTTTCCTATAATCCTTCTTTATCATGTTTAAGCACATACTTAGTAAAACTTAATCAAATCGTCTAAATTTTTTAACAGAGGCATGAAATATTATTTAAGAATTTCTAAACATTTTTCCAGAATTTATTAGTGTATAAATTCGCTAATCTTCACTAATTACCCTTAATTAACTGTAATTAGTGTCAAAACGATGCTATCACTCACCTTGGCCACAAAATAAAACACCAAGTCTGAAATATTCTCTGCTTGGGTCGAATTCCTATGTATAGCAGCAGCTCCAACCTTGCTTTGTTGCTATTTGGCCTTGTTTTGATGTAGTTTAGGCTTAATCTTCACTAAAAATGTGTTTTGGAGTGGTTTTAGAGGATGGAAGCCATTACTAAGGTCTCAAGAAGGTTTGTGGCAGCTCAAAACTGAAATGAAAGTGATAACATAACCCTAATCAGTCCTCCTATACCTCTAAACCCGAAATTCCCCTCTGGGCCTAGCTGCTAATCACCCGGTTAAGCCCAATTAAGCTGTTTTTCATCATCTAAAACTTGTTTCAGCCATATCTCCCAAACGGTAAGTCCGTTTGGCTAATGTGACCACTCTACGGAAAGAGAAACCATCATCTGAAGCCAATGGAAGTGGTTTCAGGTCAAAATTCCTTTCCAGTCAAAAGTTATGGCCAAAACAGTGCCAACTAGGGGTAAAATGGTCATTTAAAAATCGGGAAAAATCATGAACATGGGAAATGACCCCAATAGTCGTCTCCCAAAGTTACATGACCATACGACTTCGTATGTGAAAGAAATAAATATCCTACGATCCTATGATGCGTAGAATGCGGGTCGTTACAGCGCCGCGCCGCGGCAGTTCGCGAATTTCGACCATTTATTTCAAACGGGCATTACGGGAGATCCGACCGTCGGATTCTCCTAAAACCGAAACCGTTGGGTTCGTATCGAAAAGAGCTTTCTAATGAATATTAGAAATTCAAAATCTAACGGTTGGATTTGGAGATACGTCCAAATCAAATTCGAAAAAGGTCGTTGTAAGTGCAGTTCGATGGCCGTTGATGGAAATCGACTGTACGGGCCTTGATAAAATTATTAAAAATAGTAATAATTAGTGTAAAATCATAAGAAATGATTTGGGAAAAATTGGGATGAAAAACTCCATATTTGAAAAGATAAAATCGAAATGAACTAGTTTTGAACTAAAATTAAAACCAATTTATTTTTAAATAAATAAACTGGATTTGAAATGGTTTAAATAGAATTGATTCATGGGTTTATCGTGAACTGTGTTTTAAATAACACTAGTTCTTCAACCCGATAATAAATAGAATGTGATTTGGGTTTATCGTGAATTGTGTTTTAAATGACACTAGTTCTTTAACCCAGTAAAAGGAGTTTTATTGAATCTACAATTAGATTGAAAAGTGAATTGATAATTCAAATTACCAAATTTGGCAAATGAGCGAGAATGGAGTATCACCAGTTTTGCTTCAAGGCGATAGTTAAATCTTTAATCAGATTTGAACGTGAAATGTAATTAATTTTACCGACAACACTGTGGTGTTAAATATGGAGTATTACCAGTTTTGCTTCATGGGATGAATAGGTTGGGATTGGGAAATAAAATAAATAATTACTTCGGTGTGGTTCGCTAATCTCGACTAGTTGGAAAACCCATAATTTGGTTTGAAATGACATCCAAAGGAAGATTAAAGAATAAATTTTAAAGAATTTATCTTGGATAAAATTAATGGGAACCTTTCCCTGAGAATATGAATTGGAATGAGGCGTATGTTGTGTTTGTGTAACATTCGTTTTAATATACGCGGGTTGTTCGGAAAGTCCGGGTTTATACCCATTCTGAATAACCGATTCGACGAAAAGTCGAAGATGAAGACGGTGGTTGAAGACCGGAAGTCTTCACATCGTTTGGATAATTACTGACGATCCTGATTAGGCTGTACACCCAAGAGGATGGAAATAGTTGGTGGTCGTCCAGACGTACCTGGAGATCGATGGATATGCGAGGAAAGTGCCTCCGGTTTCGTTCAGACCCAGAACGAACTTGTAAATGGTTTATGTATCTGACATTGGATTTTATTCTGTGTCGATTGATTTCTGTTAAATATATATCTGTTTGGCGGCGAAGAATTTGTTCTCTTGCTTAACGCCCTTCTCTGAGACGTACGAGCTTAGAGGTTATATATCGATAGATATCAATCGCATGGCATGAATTGCCTGTGTGGCACGCGGAGTTGCATGGATCAAGGCTTCTGTTGAAAAGCAAAGTGTTGTGGTTGATGATCAAAGCACGGCCTACGTGGCAGCTTTGTGTATAACGTGAATTCGCGAGCCTCACACCTCGGTATGAGTCAAAAACGGGATAAGGACTACAGGGAGAGCACGATGTTTCTTTCTAGCTTTGGTGGTGTTAGTGACTTACCAGCCCTGACATTTATATACTTTTCACCTATGTGGTTGTTGGATGAGGCGCCTCGATTTTAGGTCTGTAAGGACCGGGAAACGTGTGTTCAGGAATTGCCAATCCTCTAACGTAAGTGAGGACCGACCCTGAAGATCCAGGGTTGCCCAGAGTGCGTAGCCCTGAGACATTTGCTAGAGTGTCTCGAACGCGGAGAGGAGCTTGCCCCTTGCCTCGACTCATGACGGAAATCCAATTTCCAATACGTGTATTGCGGTTTTAATTGTAGAACTAGTATGGCGACATGATATATGGTACCCATGCCGTCTATGATTTATATTTACGATTGAAACCGTTTTGACACTATACACTTATTATAGTATCAAATGATTTGTTTTAAATGTACCAAGCATGTTTGGCTATTATAAGGGAAAACCCTATCCTCCGGCTTGCGTTGCATTGTGTGATGGGACCTAGGTCTTATAATAGCTTCATTTTTCGAAAAAGCATTGCGTTGTCTTTTCTATGCACTGGTATTCTTGGGAGGAAACCCGTTCCGTGTTATACGGCGTGGTCCCTTGAATTACTCTCTTTTAAAGTAAAGTTTAAATAACTGTTTTAGTTCTCACACCAGTCACATGACTGACCCGGAGTTTATTGTTTTAACCTAAACTCTGGGTGCCCTTATTTTCCGCACGGGCAGCTAGTAGTTTTGGTTTTGCAGATTTATATTCACAGGATCCTGGTTTACAGCTGGAATGATATCCGGAAAGCTCTATATCCGTATATCACCTTCAGTTGTGCTTTGTATTATTTTTCCGCTGCTATGTAATTTATTGTAATCTCTGATATTTGTTGAATGTAATTTATTCATTATACTCTGTATATTTTTGTATCTGATGGAATTGTTGAAATAGCAACGAAATGTTCTTTCGTCTGCGTTCTGTTTTGTCTTGTCCTCACAGTAATTCATTCTTTCTCATCTCTTAGGACACCGGGGAAGTTCGGGTCGCTTCACCAAATACGTTATCTAAAATAAAATCATATACTAAAAAGTAGGTATAATATTCAACCATCAAACAATAACAGCAATTCAAACGTCCATATTTCAATTTAATACGTTTATATTATTATAAATGTGACCAACGAGGTAGGTTAACTCATTTGGAAATAATCGTTAAAAATAACGATTAGTTTTAAATTAAATTAAACGACCGTTTAATTTAATCAGTTCAGTCAACAGATATAAATATATTCAGCATCCATCACACAACTAACAATCACAACACACAAATATTTAAACCCTACTTATATAAAATATAAGTGGGATAAAACTGAGTGAGTTAAACTCACATTGATTTTCTGTTCGTTGTCAGAATAGTTCATTGTAAAAGCTTCCAACAGCGTTTAATTTCGTCTGTTCCAATTCCAAAATATGACGCCCGTTGATAGAGTTCCAACGTTCTCTGTTATATCCATTTTTTATTAACATATGAGCATGATACACAAGTCATAATTATACGTTGTTCACTGTATGTATGTATGTGTATATATATATATATATTATTAGAACTCCATTATAATTATTTAGCTTAAACATTAATTTCGTTAAATATAAAAATGTGGGTAAGCATAGTTAGGAATAGTTCAACCTTGGTTAAGAATGGTTAAAGGCAATAGGTATACTCGAACTACACCTTACTGGCACGTTAAAAGCATACACATTTTCAAAATGTTTTAGGCATATACAAGCAAACCCGTTCACATATGCATTATTGGTTTTGCCATATAGCAGGCCACGTACATAGTAAGGTTAGGCATTAATTAAACTCGGTCAGGTATACAAACAATCATGTTACAACTGGATGTACTTGTAAACTATTTAGACTCATATGCGAAATTCCTTTTAGACACGTGTCTTATTATTATTAATTAACTTAAAACTTTATTCATATTATTACTAATCACTGGGTTAGACTATACTATAACTGGACACGTCTTTTTATTAGCAAATTTAATCAGGTTTAAATAACATGGTTAAGCTCCTTTTTACGTGGGATTGGGGCATATTCAATACTTAGGCAACGTTAATTACTTGATTGGGCAATATAAAATGGATTAAGCCACAAGAAATTATACTGTCCATCTCCTCTTGATACCTACTGTACTCTTCAAACTGTGACTCTTCCCATATGTGCCACCTCCCATAATCCGCCAGCAAACACCATTCACGCGCACTTCATCTCACCCCATCCGAGCTTTCACCTCCGTCCAGTTATCGACCTTGTCCCCACCACGCTGCCATCTACCGCTTTTGCCTCCCCATGATTCATTTCGATCCTTAAGTTCATAGTAAGCCTCCCCTTCACATAAACCTATTCCCTTCCTTAATTCGAAACTTCCCATGCAGGTGTCCATCCGGCCTGCACAACATCTCAGCCTGCCAAGTGTGCCACTCCCATGCATTATAACTTAATCCCCAATAGTTGTTGTGCATTTCCCACTGCTCACGTAAAACGTGACCCTCAACTTCCTCTCATCCATGCTCTTCCCATTTCTTCCCATTGTATCCAAGTTAAAAACGAAGTCGAGCTCGGTGAAAAAGGTGAAGCGTGAAGACATTTACTGAAGAAGATGCATGGATTTTACGTTAGCACTTTTAGTGAAGGGTTCCACTTGATATTAAGTTTTGAAGCCATGGACACAATTTTTCCTCGCTGTTTTCTATCTTGAGGAAAAATGAAACAACACTGTATTTATAGAACAAGAGAACGTGGTCACCACGTATTGAATAGGGTACACGTAACACAGTTTATAGAGCATGGGTCTGCTTGAAAATCAATTCATGGGTTTTCATTTCGATGTTGATGGTAAAATACAACACGGTTATAGGATAGGTGCAAGTGGATATACAGTCTGTTGCATTGATATTTCTTGCGCCTGAAGTAATAGGAATATATTAGTCTGGGTATATGAAATCAGTTAGACGCATTGGAAATAAGAAGTGCAATAGAGCAAAGTTGTTGAAAAAGAACATAGTTTAAGGTTTTAAGTTGTCTTTGCTTTCGTAGGTGCTGCACATTTTGGACGTGAAAGGAGAGGGTAGACTAGATGCTTCAAGTGTAAGGAGTAGAAAAGTAAGCATGTGCAAATGTAATATGTGCAGTGTAGGCTGCAAGTCCGTATCTATAGAAGTTGGGCAGTCCGAATCGTGTGCAGTAATACTCGGAAAAGAATAGAGTATGACACTCTGAAGAAAACAGTCTGGGTACAACTAAATTTCTTATCAAATATCAGGTTAGTCTAAGTTATTTTTATAGTAGCTGGCTAAATTGTCTGCAATGTTTCATTTCCTAAACACTGCTTGATGTGAAAATATGTTGTAGTGAAGAAAATTCATGTTTGGGAAGAGGTATAGCCTGTGCAATAGATTAGCTTTAGTGTATTCTCTTTTCACACAAAGTTAGGTGCTGAAAAAAATTGACATGCGCGCGTTATATTAGGTTTGTAGCTTGTATTAGCTGTGCCCACCATATTTCTTAGGAGTTAAGTATGTACCTATTATTTTATTTTATTTTAGGACAATTAATTTTATGTTAACCGTTGTTTAGCGCCAACCGTTAAATTCGTACCGCCTCACCCGAGCTTCAAACCCCGTAAAAACGGACACGCTACCACATCTCAATGTTCCGGTTATAATGAAATTAATTTCATTGAAAACGGGCTTCGTTTGCATGACATTGCAATTTTAATTTATCGGTTCACCTTTAAATTTCACGCACCAATAAAACAACTCCGATTGGCTCCAAACTGGAGATCTAGGAATAACCTATGATAGGTATTCCAATAAAACTCATTTCGTTGAAAACAGAGATTGTTTGAAAAATAATCATTTCTAATGCCTATATAATATATCGAACAATTTCCCATCTGCGAAGCACGGGCCTTATCATAAGGTAAGTAATGCATTGATTTAAACGTTCTATTTTGTATTATTATTTAATTCCATCGTCAATTGTCGTTAAGGGTTCAATATTCGTACCGATGAACATAAATTTAACATTCAAATTTTGTGATATAAACGAATTATATATTCTAAATCTATTTATAATTTCAAAAAAATATTTAATATAATAAATTAAATTAATTACCAAAAACACAGAACGTTACATTCCTTCCCCCTTAAAATTTCGTCCCCGAAATTACTTAAGTAAGGATAATGTTCTTATCCCAATTATTTCCAAAATAATTATTACAAAATTCTAAGTTATATAAAATGATGAAAAATTTGACAGCATCACCTCTACACTGCTCGATCAGAACATGTAACGACCCGCATTCTATGTACCGAAGGATCGAAGAATATTTATTTCTCCTACATAAAAAGTCGTATGGTCGTGTAACGTTAGGAGACGACTATTTGGGTCATTTTCCATGTTCACGATTTTTGCCTATTTTTAAATAACCATTTTGCCCCTGGCAAATCTTGTTTCGCCTATAACTTTTGACAGGTAAGGAGTTTTGACCTGAAACTACTTCCATTGGATCTGGATGATGGTTTAGCTTTCCGTAGAGTGGTCACATTAACCAAACGGACTTACCGTTTGGGGGATATGGCGGAAACAATATTTATATGGCGAAAAACAACTTAACCGGACCTAATTAGGGTGATTAGCAGCCCCATAACCCATTTCGGTATTAGGGTTATGGGGAGGCTGAAATCAGTTAGAAAACGATTCTATTTCATTTTCTCAGCCGCCTAAAACATTTCCCTAACCCTAGCAATGGCCTCCACCTTCTAAATCACTCCAAAATCGCCTTCAAATCACTAATTAAGAAGATCTACATCAAATCAAGGCAAATCAACACCAAATCAGAGTTGGAGTTGCTGTGTTGCATAGAAAAACACCCTAAATTAGAGACAGTTTCAGATCTAAGTTTTATTTGTGGCTAAGATGAATGATTTGCATTGTTTTTCACTAACTACGGCTAATTAGGGGTGACTAGCGATAATTAGCGAAATTATGGCTCAGAAAAATCTGGAAAAAGTTGTAAAATTCTTAAATATTATTTTAGGGTTCTGATAGAAATTTGGGTTATTCAGGATATGTTTTGCTAATTGTATGCTTAAATCATGATTAAGGGGATTAAGGGGAAAATCATGCTTTCCGGGTATGTTTGATCCATATTTACATATTAAATTGTTGTTTTGGTGTTTATGGTTGATTATACATGTTGCTATTACTGTTTGGAATGATTCGTGATTGCATAGAAAAGTTAGATTGGTCGAAAACGCCGTCGTATGGCGTAAATAGCTCCCTGGAAGTGGTGCAGGAATTCGAATTGGATGGGAGAATAGAGGGCCGAATCGGATCGCCCTATGGGGTCATGGGACACGATCACGAACCAAGTCATTTTCCCCGAACCGAACCGCCTGCATGAAGTCATCGAGCACCATCACGAATTGAGCTGAACCGCTCGCGTAGGAAGAACTCGACCCGGATGTTCCCCACGAACCAAGAAGCCAGTTCCGAACCGAAGAGGAATCACGAATTTAACTGATCAGGACCTTGGAGCTCATGATCCGAACCACGAGAGGAAGGATACCACGACCCGAACCGATGAGGAAAGCCGACCCGACCCGATGCGATGACCACGAACCGACCCAGAGTTCACGAATGGCAAAGAGGCAACCACGACCGATCTGAATCGCCTTAGAAGGACCGAACCGGATGAAGACTGAACCAGAGATGACCAAAACCCGAGATGCAAAGGTAGTCCAAATGGGAAATAGAACTCAGGATCTAGATGGGAACCAACGAGTTAACTTCATGAGTTGGACTTTGCTACGGGACGTGTGCAAAGGAGTTATCGATGTCTATAGCCTTGACTCACCACTAAGGAACGGATTATTAGCTATGGATTAATGCAATGAAGTCGTTATGACTCCATGGGGAAAAGTGATCGTAGCAAGGCTATGAGCCAGTGCAGTGGAGTTGTTATGACTCCATGGGGGCAGAGTGGACATAGCAAAGTATTAGTGGTTATGGATCAGGGCAGTGGAGCCGTCATGACTCCATGGGCCAGAGTGATCGTAACAAAGAATTGGGTGATCAAGGTGGTAGATATCGTATGCTTTATGCACTGAGTGAGAGATGTGGGGATGATTGCTATGTTTGATGTTTTACTATCACCATGACATGCACACCCCTCCCCATTATTTTCACACCTTGTGTAGTATCACCTTAGAGTATTGTATCCTGTTGCGCTAACTCTTTGGTTGAAGGTCCAGGTTCAGGTATGGTTATGTATACCTGTTATTGTTCTGTTTCGCCGCTTATCGCTCATGCCAGACTTTTGTTTGACCTAGAGTTTTATCCCTCTTCTTATTACTCTGGGTTCTCTTAAACGGCCAGACTAGAGACAGATCAGTTGATTATGCACGAGTAGTTGTACCAGAGACAAGAAGGAGGCTTCCACGTATGATATATATATATATATAATCTCCCTATGTTGTTGCTGGTCATTACTTTGGGCACTTGTAGTGTACCTCTTTTTTTTCTTCTTTAGAGATAGTATTTCAAAGTTGTAATAATGTTGGTTTGGATAATAAGCTGTATTTTGGATCTCTATTGCTATGATGGTTTAGTTTTCTGCTTATGCACTGTCTCGCCTGTTTTATGTCAAAGTTATGTTATTATTATATTTTATCCCATGCGCTGTGAGATATACTTCTGGTTCTTTGTTGTTTCACCGTCTTCTTTCTTTTCTTTGATGACCGTCCCTTGCTGGTTGGACATCGGCACAGCGCGTTTTCATTGGAAATGTCGGCTGGTGCGGGTCGGGCCGTCACACTTGGCTTCAAAGCTCTAGGTTGTGTAGTTAACCTAGGAAAAGACACCAGCGAGAGATAGTACATATATAAGAGCACGTATTTGTGGTATTTTGATTTTCAAAAGCTATATATATACTATTAGTATATCTAAGGATGGGGTCGCATTGCACAGGCACCACTGAAGAGATGGTTAATCGTTTTCTCCTTACAGATTGAACGATGAGCCGATATACGAGGAATACTGGTTCAGGAGCCAATAATAGGAATGCTCCTAATATGAGGACGATGTTCACTGACTTCATGGGATAGATTCTTAGGGACGTTCAGAGGGCAGCTCCTAATGCTGCAACTGGTGGTGGTGCATTAGTGCAGGCGCCTAGGGCAGATTTCGCCAAGCTCTGTAAGGACTACATTAGTCTTGGTGGGAAGCCGTTCCACGGAACAGAATCAGCCATAGAAGTTTAGGATTGGCTCGATAGTTGTGAGCGCATTTTCTAGGACTTAGGGGTCGATGACGCAATAAAGAGAAAGCTAGCATCGCGCCAACTGCAAGGACGGCCTATGAATTGGTGGAATGCTATTAAGGCAGCTTCTCCTGAGGATCAAGTTACTTGGGATCAGTTCAAGGCCCGATTCAGTGATAAGTTTATCCCAGCAGCTCAGAAATCAAAATTGTATAGGAAGTTCTTGGAGCTTAAGCAGAATAGTAGGGCAGTCTCGGAATATATTGCTGAGTTTGATACTTTATCGAAGTATGGATTTGCCTTATTGACACTCCCGAGAAGAAGAATGAGAAGTTCATAGCAGACTTAGATCAGTACTTGGGGGAAAGGCTTATAAACCATATTGATGAGACTTTTGAATCAATTTTTGGGAAGCATTAATGTCAGGGAGCCTTTGTTCTAAGCCCAAGGCTGAAGTCGTTGTTGCATCTACAGAGGGGCCAAAGCCACAGGCAAGCGGTGGAGGCAAGAATAATTCCCAGAATAAAAGAAAGCAGAGTCAGAATCAAGCTAAGGATGGTCAGAAGAAGAATAAGAAAGATGTTGAGTGCTTTAGCTATGGCAAGAAGGGCCATTATGCTAAAGAACGTCGAGCAAAGCCAGCGGACAGGAACTGCTTCAACTGCAGCCAAGTGGGACATCATGAGGATAAATGTCCAAAACCCCCCAAAGAGAAGCAGATTGTGAAAGCATATGCTATTAGTGCTATTCCTTCTTCGTCGAATGCCCCAACTACGATGGAGAAAGGAAAGAATGTCATCATTCAAGGTATTCTTTATGTTTATGATGTTCCTGTTCGAGTACTGTTTGATACTGGGGCTTCCCATTTCTTCATATCTAGTGACCTGGAAGATAGGTTGGGATTGGAACCCGAGATAGTCGATAGACCTTTAGCGATGACGAACCCGATTGGTGGTTCGACTAGCCTTAGCATGATTTGTCATAATTTGGTCTTATCGAGTCATGGTTGTATGTTTGCTTGTGATTGCTTTGTTTTGAGCTTTACTGGGTTTGGCATTATTTTAGGAGACGATTGGCTCCAAAGGTATGGGGTGGTGGTAGACTGTGAGGGATTTTCGTTGAATATTAGGGTGGATGATGGGCGGAGGGTAGTGTTTGGTGGCCTACCTAGAGATGATGTGATGGCTAGTTTTCTAAATTCCCACAACATCCTGCAGGACGAGTTAGCAGGAATTCCCATTGTTGGCCAGTATCTGGATATCTTCGAGGAAGTGATCAGACTTCCACAACATCGAGAGATTGAGTTCCGTATTGATTTAGGGAAAGATGTCAGACCTATAGTGATGCCACTTCGTCGTATGGAATCAAGGGAGCAGCAAGAGATCGGGATGCAAGTAAGAGATCTTTTGAAGAAGGGATTTATCCATAGAAGTGTCTCTGAGTGGGAAGCACCAGTTGAATTTTCCACTAAGGAAGATAGTTCCCTTCGTTTGTGTGTGGATTACTGCAAGTTGAATAAGATTACAAGGAAGAATAACTATCTTCCACGGATAGATGATTTGTTTGATCAATTGGAAGGAGCAAGAGTGTTTTCCCAGTTGGACCTCGCGACAGAATTTCATCAGCTCCGAGTAGCAGCTGAGAGTATTCCTAAAACGACCTTTCGGACGCCGTTTGGATTCTATGAGTGGTTGGTCATGCCATTCGGGTTGACCAGTGCACCAACATATTTTGTGGATCTTATGAATGGAGTATTCCAAGATCAATTGAATAAGTGTGTTTTTGTGTTCGTAGACGATATCTTGGTTTACTCGAGGACAGAGGAAGAACACAAGGAACATTTGAGGATAGTGATGGAGGTGTTGAGGAAACACCAATTGAAAGCAAAGTTTTCTATGTGTCACTTCTGAAGAAGGGAAGTGAGATTTTTGGGCCATGTTGTTTCAGAGAATGGTATTGTCATTGATCCTGCAAAGGTGGCTACGGTACAAGATTGGTCTACGCCCAAGAATGCAACAGACGTAAGAAGTTTCTTGGGGTTAGCTGGATATTATCGTAAGTTTATCCAGGACTTCTCCAAGATAGCGACACCGTTAACTCAGTTGACCAAGAAGAATCAAGCTTTCATTTGGGATGAAAGGTGTGAAAATGCATTCAAGAGCATAAAAGAAAAGTTGACGTGTGCACTAGTGTTAGTCATTCCTAAAGGGAATGAAGAGATGACAGTATACACGGATGCATGTGGTACCGGACTAGGTGTTGTGTTGATGCAAGGAGGTAGGGTAGTAGCTTATGCTAGTCGGCAACTGAAACTGCATGAGAAAAGATATCCTACCCCGGATTTGGAGTTGGCAGCGATCGTGTTCGTATTGAAGATATAGAGACATTATCTCTTGGGAGAAAGATTCGAGTTGTTTACCGATCATAAATCATTAAAGTATGTTTTCTCTCAGAAGGATCTAAATCTCCAACTGCAAAGATGGTTGGAATTCTTGGCCTCCTATGATTTCGATATCGCATATACACTAGGAAAGAACAATGCAGTAGCTGATGCATTGGGTAAAGACATGCTAGTTTAGGGGCTATGTTTCTTGAGTGGAAGCAACTGGAGTATATCGCAGGGTGCAATTTCAGACCAAAGTGCGAATTGGATCTAGAGATGTTAGCAAGTTTGACGATCAGACCTACTTTGATTAAGCGGATTGGTTACAGTCAGAGGGACGATCCTAACCTACTAGAAATCATCTCCAAATTAGAATGGGTATCGACAGTAAGGAGATGAACAAGTATGGGCTTGATCGAGAAGGATGGCTTCGAAAGGATGGTAGATAGGTTGTACCCAATGTTAATGGATTGAGAGATGAAATGCATAGAGAATGTCATCACTCAAAAATGACTATACATCCCGGTGGCAATAAAATGTATCGAGACATGAAGCAAACCTACTATTGTGAAGAGATAAAAAGAGACGTTGGGAAGTTTATATCCAAATGCATGAACCGCCAGCTAGTTAAAGCTGAGCAAAAGAAACCTGCTGGTTTGTTGCAACCATAAGAAATTCCAGAATGAAAATGGGAACAAGTCTCAATGGATTTCATTGATGGGTTACCAAGGACTAGATTGGGCCATGATAGCATTTTGGTGATTATGGACCGATTGACCAAGAGTGCAAGGTTTGTACCCGTCAAGTCAAATAGAATAGCAGCTAAGTTAGCAGAACTGTATATGAAGTGGGTAGTGAGATTTCATGGAGTACCCAAAGGCATGTGAGTGACCGAGATCCATTGTTCACTAGTGGATTTTGGAAGAGCTTACAAGAGGCTTTAGGATCAAAATTACATCTTAGTACCGCGTACCATCCTCAAACCGACGGTCAGACAGAGAGGGTGAATCGAGTATTAGAAGATCTCTTAAGAGCTTGCATATTAGATATTGGAGGATCATGGGACAACCATTTGCATCTAGTGGAATTCACATATAGTAATATTTATCAGTCTAGTATTGGTATGGCCCCATTTGAAGCTTTATAAGGAAGGCCGTGCAACTCACCATCGTGTTGGTTAGAAACTGGTGAGAAAATCATGCTTGGGCCAGATGTGATAAGAGAAACGTCAGACAAGATAAGGGTTATTCAACAGCGAATGAAGACTACCCAAGATAGGCAGAAGATTTATGCTGATAAGAGACGAAGAGATTGAAATTATCCACTGGCAACTTGGTGTTTGTCAAGATTTCTCCATTAAAGAGCGTGATTCGATTTGGCAGGAAAGGCAAGTTAGCACCAAGATTTGCTGGCCCATTCCCAGTTCTCGTGCAAGTTGGGAATTTGGCATACAAAGTTGAGTTGCCAAACAAAATGGCGGGAGTTCATACCGTGTTACATATTTCCCAGTTAAGGAAGTTCGTGCACGACCCCGATATGACTATTTCACCGGATCAGTTGGATGACATCGAAGTAGAACCCAGCGCGGTTGGGAACTGCAAGCCGATCCGTATTATCGTGAGCGATACAAAACAACTTTGAAGGAAGGCGGTGAAACTAGTCAAGGTTCAGTGGGGCTAGAATGAGAGTGACTGTACTTAGGAAACAAAGGAGAGCATAAAGGAATCGCATCCAGAAATCTTTGCCTAGTAAGATTTTAAATTGCAATTTTGTTATTCCGCATGCTAGGATAGACTTGATGTGTTTGTAATGTATGTTTGATTGATTGTAAGTGGCTGTTAAGCATGCGGGACCCATTGTATGCTTTAATTAGGGAATTTCGAGGGCGAAGTTTCTTTGGGGGGAGGGGAGGGGGGAGAGTGTAACGACCATCATTCTAAGTACCAAAGGATAGTAGAATATTTATTTCTCCCACATACGAAGTCGTATGGTCGTGTAACTTTGGGAGACGACTATTTGGGTCATTTCCCATGTTCACGATTTTTGACGATTTTTAAATTACCATTTGCCCCTGGCGAATCTTCTTTTGCCTATAAATTTTGATTGGTAAGGAGTTTTGACTTTACACTACTTCCATTGGATCCGGATAATGGTTTACTTTTCCGTAGAGTGGTCACATTAACAAAACGGACTTATCGTTTGGGAGATATGGCTGAAACAATGTTTAGAAGGCGAAAAACAGCTTAACCGGGCCTAATTAGGGTAATTAGCAGCTAGGCCCATGACCCATTTCGGGATTAGGGTTATGGGGATTGTAATGACCCGTATTTTCAGCGATAGAATATTTATTCATTTAATTATATAAATAGCGATTTAGATATTTAAATGGTCGTTTAATTAAATAATAGTGAATATTTAATTAAATTAAATAATAGAATAATATATTTAATTTTTGAAATAATCAGAAATATCTGAATTCACAATATTGTGTGAATTGGATTATTTATAATATATAATTCAGTTTAGAGTTAAATTATATTCACGAATATATTATTTAAACGAAGTTTGAATGTATAATTATATTATAATTATAATCGAGCTCGAAATGTTGTGACAATTCGCTATTTGGCAATTCGAACTTCAAATGAATATACAAAATCCGTTTTAAATCGGAATTCTATGAAACAAGAAACGTTCGGAGCTGGTGAAGTATATTTTTCTAATGAAAGAGAAAAATCGGGATTTCGTCGTGTAGATTTTGATTTATGTCCAAATTAAATTTTCAAAAAGTCGCTATGGAATTCCTTTATAATTTATAACGATTTATTTATATTATAAAAGGATTTTTAATATAAATTGAATATTGTTTTAATTTGGATTTTGAAATATCAAGTTATAAATTCAGATAGGAATATTCTAGAGTTGTATAGTATTCGATTATGAATATATATGTTAATATTAATTTATTAATACTTAATTTAATTATATTTAAATATATTTAATATTTAAAAGGGTATTATTTAGAGCTATAAAAATAGTCAGTTTTGCAAATGACCTCCGTTTTCGACGAAACTAATTTTGTTGGATCCGCAATATTTAATTATTGCTAGATTTCAATTTTCGTGATTTTTGAAGTCAGTATGTGGCCATGCGGAATTTTAATGTGAAAAACAGTCGATATTTTGATGGTTAAGAATCTTCTATGTGAGCAAACGGAGTCGGAATTCGACGAAACCAGTTTCGTTGGGTCCGTAATGTCAAACTGTAGCAACATGCCAGTTTTCATGAATTTTCGATATCGTGTGTGATCGTTGGGATTGAAAACATTCACCGAAAATTTATATTAATATAAAACCAAAATATCAAGATATTTATCTAACACTATAAATACATCTCCATCCATTGCAAACCTAATCCCATTTTTTCTGTGGTCAAGGAATGTGCCGCTGTTTCTTTTCCACACATGAAAACATTTCGATCCTTTTTAAATTCAATGTAAAATCAAAGAAAAATGGTAAAAATCCAAAACAAGTATTTTTGGATTCACAGTAAGAAGTTCTTCAATGCAGTACCCTTCTTGGAGAGTTTGACGAGGTCTTGTTGTGTTCCAAATTACACCAGAAAAGCTAGGGTTCAACGATATGGAAGATGTAAGCCATTTCACTTGAATTCGACTTTGATTTGGGGTTCATGAAGAGGTTTAGCACGTCGTGAGCATTTTTCCTGGAATTCCGTGACTATCTCCCTCTTGTACTTGCGTGCGATACCTATAGGACGCGATTGATGTGGAGATTTCGAGTTGGATGTTTATGGTATAGATAGATGGAGATTTTGAAGTGAAGTTGAATGATGGTATTAGTTTGTGGATTCACGAAGAGGAGAAGGGAGGATTGGTGGAAGAAATGATGGCCATGGAGTAGTAAAGCTGCGGGTTTGTAAGTTTCCTGAAAGAGGAAGAAGGAGGAAGCAGGTAGAGGGTTGATGGGCCGGGTTAAAAGGGGTAAATCCCAAAATGATTTAAATTAAGTTTGGTTTTAGTCTAAATAATGTATTAACTATAATTAATCATATCTTATTCGTATATTAATGGAATTCAACAAAACAAGATCTGTTGGGATCGTATGGACGGTGGTTACACACTGGAACTGACTGGAAGTGAATTGGAGCTCGTTACAATTTATAGCAAAATAAATTGTTCGATCTGAACCGACAATAATTTATCATTATTTAACGATAAATTACCAATGTGAGTAAAACTCACCAACTCTACCAGTCCATATTTTTATAACGTATTTTTAGAACTGCTAAATGATGATTAATTGTTGTGTGTTGACTGTTTGGTTGAATTGCTGATAGATTGTTTGAAATTATAGATAACGATATATATATATAAATCATTAATCAAACATTGATTCTGTTTATCAAAATATTTCATATTGAAATGAAACGATGTTAATTATATTGGTTAACATCTGTGGATGCAGGGAAACAGGTCGGAGGAATCCAACTGGATTCCTCAACATTTATTTTACTGTTTTTCATATATGGTGATATATGATGTGATATATAATCTGTTGTTGATGATGTGTGTTAGAATGATATTGATCATTGTTATATGGTACGTTAAATACCATAAGGGATACTGGAATGTTAAAAAGGAAATTTTCAATGTTATACTGAAAAGAAATATTTATAAAATCAAAGGATTTTATAAAAAGAAACATTTTCAAAATAAATAGATTATAAAAGAAATAATTATTTGGAAAATAAATATAGAGAATTGAAAGGGAAATATTTGTAAAACATATACAAATGGAATTGAAAAGGAAATATTTGTAAAACATTTACAAATGGAATTGAAAAAGAAATATGTGTAAAACATTTACAAATGGAATTGAAAAGAAAATATTTGTAAAACATTTACAAATAGAATTGAAAAGGAATTTAAAAGGAAATATTTATTTGTTAAATAAATAAAATTATAAAAGGAATATTTATTTGGAAAATAAATAGGATTATAAAAGGGAATTAACGAGATATAAAAGAGTTATCGATTAGAGTTAAAGGATAGAGTTAATTGAATAGAGTTATCGATTAGAGTTTATCGAATAGAGTAAATCAATTAGAATCATCAATTAAAATTACTGATTAGAGTTAATCGAATAGAGTAAATCAATTAGAGTTATCGATTAGAGTTAAAGGATAGAGTTAATTGAATAGAATTAATTGATTAGAGTTATTGATAGAGTTAATTGAATAGAGTGATTTGCATTGTTTTTCACTAATTACGGCTAATTAGGGGTGGTTAGTGATAATTAGCGAAATTATGGCTCAGAAAAATTTGAAAAAATTTGAAAATTCTTAAATATTATTTTTGGGTTCTGATAGAAATTTGGGTTGATTTTGATATGTTGTGCTAATTGAATGCTTAAATCATGATTAAGGGGATTAAGGAGAAAATCATGCTTTTTGGGCATGTTTAATCCATATTTACATATTAAATTTTTGTTTTGGTGTTTATGGTTGATTATACATGTTGCTATTACTCGTTGGAATGATTTATGATTGCATAGAAAAGTTCGATTGGTCGAAAACGCCGTCGTATGGCGTAAATAGCTCCCTGGAAGTGGTGCAGGAATTCGGATCGGATGGGAGAATAGAGGGCCGAATCGGGATCGCCCTATGGGGTCGTGGAACATCATCATGAACCAAGTCATTTTCCCCGAACCGAACCGCCTGCTGAAGTCATTGAGCACCATCACAAATCGAGCTGAACCGCTCCCACAAGAAGAACCCCACCCGGATGTTCCCCACGAACCAAGAAGCCAGCTCCAAACCGAACCGAAGAGGAATCACGAACTTAAGTGACCAGGACCTTGGAGCTCACGATCCGAACCACGGGAGGAAGGATACCACGACCTGAACCAGTGAAGGAAGCCGACCCGACCCGATGCGATGACCACGAACCAACCCAAAGTTCAATAATGGGAGAGAGACAATCACGACCGATCCGAACCGCCTCAGAAGGACCGAACCGGATGAAGACTGAACTAGAGATGACCAAAACCCGAGATGCAAAGGTAGTCCAAATGGGAAGTAGAACTCAGGATCCAGATGGGAAGCAACGAGTTAACTTCATGAGTTGGACTTTTCTACAGGACGTGTGCAAAGGGGTTATCAATGTCTATAGCTTTGACTCACCTTTGAGGAACGGAGTATTGGCTACGGATCAGTGCAGTGAAGTTGTCACGACTGCATGGGTCAAAGTGATCGTAGCAGGGCTATGAGCTAGTGCAGTGGATTTGTTATGACTCCATGGGGAAGAGTGGACATATCAAAGTATTAGTGGTTACAGATCAGTGCAGTGGAGCCGTCATGACTCCGTGGGGCAGAGTGATCGTAACAAAGAATTGGGTGATCAAAGTGGTAGATATCGTAAGCTTTACGCACTGAGTGAGAGATGTGAGGATGATTGCTATGTTTGATGTTTTACTATCACCATCACATGCACACCCCCTCCCCATTATTTTCACACCTTGTGTAGTGTCACCTTAGAGTATTGTACATCCTGTTGTGCTAACTTTTTGGTTGCAGGTCTAGTTTCAGGTATGGTTATGTATACCTGTTATTGTTCTGTTTAGCTGCTTATCGCTCATACCAGACTTTTGTCTGATCCAGAGTTTTATGTCTCTTCTTATTACTTTGAGTGATCTTAAATGGGCAGACTAGAGACAGGTCAGGTGATTATGCATGAGTAGCTGTACCGGAGACGAGTAAGAGGCTTCCACATATGATATATATATATATAATCTCCCTGTGTTGTTGCTTGTCACTGCTTTGGGCATTAGTAGTGTACCTCTTTTTTTCGCTTTAGAGATAGTATTTCCAAGTTGTAATAATGTTAGTTTGGATGATAAGCTGTATTTTGGATTTCCGCTGTTATGATGGTTTAGTTTTCAGCTTATGCACTGTCTCGCCTGTTTTATATCAAAGTTATGTTATTATTATATTTTATCCCATGCGCTGTGAGATATACTACAGGTTCTTTGTTGTTTCACCGTCTTCTTTCTTTTCTTTGATGACCGTCCCATGCTGGTTGGACATTGACACAATGCGTTTTCATTGGAAATATTGGCTGGTGCGGGGCGGGCCATTACAGAACAACTACATATGCCACTCTGGGCCTCACACATCTCAAAAGAAAACAAAATCAAACGGCTGCCCGACTCAGGGGTATAAAATCAATCGCCAATCACTATAATTAAGGTATACCTATTCGTCGGGCAACCAATCTCTAATTCCAAAGCAACTAGCAGCTCTTTCATTTTCAATCTGCACTTAACTAGATATACAAAAACCATTACGGTGTTAAATCCTTTTAGTTTCATTTCATATTTGATTTTATTCAAATATATTATATTGGAATTAATTTCTTAGTTTTATTTATTTATTTAACTTTTATTTATTAAATCACTTGATGAATCTATTCAATACATCTTACAAATAACCAATCAACAATGCACAATCCATTTAACCAAATCAAACAACTTTTACTTCCAAACTCCAAAATTTAATTCCAATATCCCCTCAACCACGTTAAGTTTCAAACTCATATTCAATTAACTATTTAATGTTCTAATTTATTCAGCTCCATTTCGAATTCAAATTATGATTTTATTGAAATCATCTATCTCTTCTTTTTAATCTGGTTTTCTTTAACTTGTCTCTAAGTTAAATTCTGATCCATACCTTTCTATTTAACTTTTATTAGTTAAATCTAATTCATTCAATTTCATAATATTTACAAATTTCATATATGAATTTTCTGGTTATATTAAACGAATTCGAATTTCTAATCCAATTTGGATTCAAATTCGAATTCCATTCAATCAAACAAACAGCTCAATATCTCAATAATTTTATAATATAATTTGGCCAAAGTTATTTCATTTGACCCCCTTTTCAAAACATTATTGTATCAGTTGATAGTTCGAATGCTTCTCAACACTTGAATCGATCAAATAACACAATATAAAACATTTATATATAAAATTTATAAATACGCGCTCTCATATATATACACTCAAACTCAATCTATGGTATTACTAACCCCATCTCTATCGAGTTACGCCATAGAGCCAAGGTTATTACTAAACCAATAGCTCTGATACCAACTGTGACGACCCAGATTTCCAGTACCTTTTGAGCTGATCAAACAACACCAGTCCAACCCAAATTGTACTATAAACCCATATGTCAATAGAAAGAATTTAAAGGATGAGATAAGAAAGAAAGAAAAATTAGAATAGGAGATAAGAAGAAGGAAACACAACAAAATTAGAGTCTCACATCGCAGCGGAACAAAATATAATATAGAAATAAATCTTTATTGGGATCTTCAAATAAAACTTACAGTCATCAGAGTACATCACACATCTGGACAGTTATAATAATCTGTCCTCATATACAACATACAACGGAATAAATACTAATACGTCTAAACTTCTCCAGTTCGTCTTCTGAACTACGTAGTATCCAATAACCTGAACCTGAAAACCCGGGATAACCCGAGAATTACAAATACCGGGTCAGTCTGGTGAATTAGAGTGAGAAAAACACACAAAGTGTTAAGGGGAATCATCCAACTTGATTTTAAAGTTCAAAATATTTTCAAAAGAAAAGGATAATCGTAAGACCAAATTCACACATAAATACGAACGGTTTTTACCTTACGATAACCCAAAACATTTTGAAAATCATATATTAGTCTGATATTATAATAGTCTAAATACAAATAAATATCAATCTAGCGGAACGCTTGCATCTCACGATCCACATATATAGTATACAATCAAAACCGCGGGCGCTTATTGGAGATTGGATTCTGACTATGACAAGGTATGGAACCACATACCGATAGTTTATCTCTAGAAGCGAATACATTGGGTTCAACAAGAACGTCTTGCAACCTGGCATACACATGTCCGACCACTCATTTCGCTTGAGTGTATTGAATGTATATCACCAACGGTTGGGATCAACAACCATTTCCCGAAAGGGACAACATCGATAGATTAAAGAAGCAAAAGGAATTTCTCTAGATAGGTGATTATACACCCTAATGGGTGCGACCCACATAGCCATGCTGCCTGCCGGATTTTTGTCATTTCCCAGTTGTGAGGCTTGAGGCTTGAATTCACCTTTAGAACCTCTGACCATCATATACTTTGAATGCCACATTGTCAGATCCGTCAAATCACTAATTGATGTCGACAAATATACTCTGGGTATAAAAGAAGTGCCTTTTTTTCCACCACTCGGTATATTTGTAAAAATCAACGTACGTGGTTTCTGGAAATAATCCGTCAGACATTCATCCATACAAGTCACCCAGGAATAGGATGAACCGAAGGCACTCTTCTACTACATCCAATATTGGAATCACCCTATGGATCAATAGCGAGAATTCCTTGCAATCCGTAGATTCCAATCATGACAGAATCACAGTATATCTCTAGCCGTTAAGCAAGAGATTATAAGTAATCCTTCCGCTTTATGAAGTTCCATGGTCTTCAATTTTTCCGTCTTGATCAGCATATAATATCTCCAACTGTTTATGTATTTGTTGGACGAAATGGTTTTCGAATATAAATTCGATCCCAGTCTTTTCGTACCAACAATCGTATTGGCCAAATTTGATAGTCGGTTATTTAACAATCAAATAAACAATCATGTAAATAAAAATAGATTTACTGGTTTAGTAGTCAGCATCACTTGGCCCGTTTAATTATAAATAATTAATAAACGGTTATTTTAAACTTCTAAAACATTCTATATTTTAAAACTTGGAGTTCGATTCTCATTTCAATATATTAATCTTCCCAAAACCATTTAATCTAATATTTGGGAATATTTGATAACCATATCCAATTTCTATTTTTCTATTATTTTAAATTACATATTTACAACATTATTTATTATCTATCATTGATTCACCTTATCACTTGTAAAACACTCGCTACGATATCTCCTTCGGTTTCGTTATTTGAATCACATAATCGTCACTTCCCTTTTTACAATAACCTCATTCTAAATCCCATCTTCTTATTTTGGAAATAGCGATATATTTTCACAAATCGCCTTTTATTTCCTTTCCTATGGAAATGTCATTTCTTATTCTCAAGCCCATTTTATTTTCCTTTCGTTTTGGAATCCATTATATATATTTCCAAATTCTTAAAATAATGTTACATTATTATATCTCAAAATAAATTAGTTTTTTACATCTTCAGCATTACAACTAATACCATCCCTCGATATTCCTGAAATCGTTCAAGTTGGGGTATTTTAAATTACCTTTCAGACCTTGATCAACAACGTTCTTATCTTAAGATAAGTATTAGTTGTAATACTAAAACCGATATTCATTCCCAATATCAAAACAAATCCCATTTTAATTATAACTGATGAAACCTCATTTCTTATTAAGTATAGCGAAAATAAATCGCATCGTATACTTCGTTAATTAAATCTTAACGTTTTAGCCCCATACTCCTTTTATAACATTGTTCATAAATCACAGGTTTAATATAAAATCCATTTTTATCCTGGTTTTCTTAATTCAAACACTTACTTTCTGCTATCTTCTTTGCTAAAATCTCTTTTATAACTTATTTATAAAACTCGGTTTTAATTTAAAACCATTAATCAACACCTTTCAAAAATCCAATTATGTTCCGATATCCACTTTGATTACTTACCTTAAAGAATCTCATCTACGAATTGATCACTTAAATTATTATTCATTAAAATTAATAATTATTATTATTTACATCATAATTAACTATTACAGAAATAGTTAACTTCTTATTTAACTTAATTAAATAGTAATTTCCTTTTAAATCTTACTAAAGTTAAAATAAATATTTGTTAAACTATTTTATTTGATTAATTAAATTAATCAAATAACTAATTCCAAATAAATTAGTTTACATCATCAGTTCAAACCATGATTTTCTCGTTAATCGACTCAAATTAGTCCTTCTTAAAAATTAATTAATATTAAGATTAATTTAAATACTTCCATTTAATTCTCTCTTGAAAATAGTTAATCCAACTTTTAATCATTACGTTAATTTCTGGTCGTCTACTTATAAATCTTATTACATAAGAGTTTACTTTACAAAATCATTTAATAACTTTTTAAAAACTTAAATAATAGTTACTACATATTAATTTCATTTTATTAAATCTTTATTCAAATATATTGATTACAATCCATCTTCCGTTATAAAATATATTTTATAACTTCATTACCGTCGATTCACCTGACGGTAAATCAATATTTTTAAGACGATATATTTTTGGGCCAACTGCTACCAATTACTCAACAAATTCTGTCTATTGGTTAAAACAGAACAAACGTTGAATTTCTAATCAATAATCAACAATCATATCAATAATCCAATCATATTGGTTGAACAGTTCATATAATGACCACATGAAAATAAACAATAAATTTGAGGAATCCAGTTGGATTCCTCCAGCTAGTTTTTCCTACATCCAATTACATTATCTCAAATAAAATCATATATTAAATAAATAGGTATAATATTCGACCATCAAACAATAACAGCAATTTAAACATCCATATTTCAATTTAATACATTTATATTATTATAAACGTGACCAACGAGGTAGGTTACCTCATTTGGAAATAATCGCTAAAAATAACGATTAGTTTTAAATTAAATTTAACGACCGTTTAATTTAATTAGTTCAGTCAACAGATATAAATATATTCAGCATCCATCACACAACTAATAATCATAGCACACAAATATTTAAACACTACTTATATAAAATATAAGTGGGATAAAATTGAGTGAGTTGAACTCACCTTGATTTTCTATTCGTTGTCAGAATAGTTCGTTGTACAAGCTTCCAACTGCATTCAATTACATATGTTCCAATTCCAAAATATGACACCCGTTGATAGAGTTCCAACGTTCTCTGTTATGTCTGTTTTTGTTAACATATGAGCGTGATACATAAGTCATAATTATACGTTGTTCACTGTATGTATATGTTTGTGTGTGTGTGTGTATTATTAGAACTCTATTATAATTATTTAGCTTAAACGTTAATTTTGTTAAATATAAATATGTGGGTGAGCATAGTTCGGAACAATTCAACCTTGGTTAAGAATGGTTAAAGGAAATAGGTATATTCAAACTACACCTTACTGGCATGTTAAAAGCATACCACATTTTCACATGTTTTTGGCATATACAAGAAAACTCATTCACCTATGCATTATTGGTTGCGGCATATAGCAGGCCACGTACATAGCAAGGTTACGCTTTAATTAAACTCGGTCAGGTATACACATAGTCATGTTACAACTGGACGTACTTGCAAACTATTTAGACTCATATGCGAAATTCCTTTTGGACACGTGTCTTATTAACACTTTATTAATTAACTTAAAACTTTATTCATATTATTACTAATCACTGGGTTAGACTATACTTTAATTGGACACGTCTTTTTATTAGCAAATTTAATCAGGTTTAAATAACATGATTAAGCTCATTTTTACGTGGGATTGGGATATATTCAATACTTAGGCAACGTTAATTACTTGATTAGGCAATATAAATAGGATTAAGCCATATGAAATTATACTATTCATCTCCTCTTGATACCTGCTGCACTCTTTAAACCGTGACGTCCTCTTCCTATATGCGCCACCTCCCGTAATCCGCCAGCAAACCCCATTCACTCCCACTTCATCTCAGCCCATCCGAGCTTTCACCTCCGTCAGTAACCGACCTCGTCCCCACCATGCTGCCATCTACTTCTTTTGTCTCCCCATGATTCATTTCGATCCTTATGTTCATAGTAAGCCTCCACTTCACATGAACCTCTTCCCTTCCTTAATTCGAAACTTCCCACGTAGGTGTCCATCAGGCCTGCACAACATCTCCGCCTACCAAGCGCCACTCCCATGCGTTATAACTTAATCCCCAATAGATGTTGTGTGTTTCCCACTGCTCATGTAAAACGTGACCCTCAACTTCCTCTCATCCATGCTCTTCCCATTTCTTCCCATTATATCCAAGCTAAAAACGAAGTCGAGCTCGGTGAAAAAGGTGCAGCGTGAAGATATTTACAAAAGAAGATGCATGGATTTTACGTTAGGACTTTTAGTGAAGGGTTCCACTTGATATTAAGTTTTGAAGCCATGGACACAACTTTTCCTCACTGTTTTCTATCCTGAGGAAAAATGAAACACCACTGTATTTATTGAACAAGCGAACGTGGTCACTATGTATTGAATAGTGTACACGTAACACAGTATATAGAGCATTGGTCAGCTTGAAAATCAATTGATGGGTTTTCATTCGATGTTGATGGTAAAATACAACACGGCTATAGGATAGGAGCAAGTGGATATACAGTCTGTTGCATTGATATTTCTTGCGCCTGAAGGGATAGGAATATATTAGTCTGGGTATATGAAATCAGTTAGACGCGTTGGAAATAAGAAGAGCAATAGAGTAGAATTGTTGAAAAAGAACATAGTTTAATGCTTTAAGCTATCTTTGCTTTCATAGGTGCTGTACATTTTGGATGTGAAAGGAGAGGGCAGACTAGATGCTTCAATTGTAAGGAATAGAAAAGTAGGCAGTGCAAGTGCAATATGTGCAGGATAGGCTGCAAGTCCGTATGTATAGAAGTAGGGCAGTCCGAATCATGTGCAGTAATACTGGGAAAATAATAGAGTATGGCACTCTGAAGAAAACAGTCTGGATACAGCGAAATTTCTTATCTAATATAGTGTTAGTCTAAGTTATTTTTAGAGTAGCTGGCTAAGTTGTCTACAGTGTTTCATTTCCTAAATACTGCTTGATGTGAAAACACGTTGTGGTGAAGAAAATTCATGTCTGGGGAGAGGTATAGCCTGTGCAATAGCTTAACTTCAGTGTATTGTCTTTTCACATGAAGGTAGGTGTTGAAAAGAATTGACATGCGTGCGTTATATTAGGTTAGTAGCTTGTATTAGCTGTGCCCACCATATTTCTTAGAAGTTAAGTATATACATATTATTTTATCCTACGATATTTAATTTTACGCTAACCGCTGTTTACCGCCAACCGTTAAATTCGTACCGCCCCACCTGAGCTTCAAACCCCATAATAATGGGCACACTACCACATCTCAATGTTCCGGTCCTAATGAAATTGATTTCGTTGAAAACGGGCTTCGTTTGTACAACGTTGTTATTTTAATTCATCGGTTCACCTTTAAATTTTACGCACTAATAAAACAACTCTGATTAGCTCCAAACTGGAGATCTAGAAATAACTAGTGATACGTATTCCAATAAAACTCGTTTCGTCAAAAATGGAGATTGTTTGAAAAATAATCATTTCTAATGCCTATATAATATATCGAACAACTTCCCATTTGCGAAGCACGGGCCTCATCATAAGGTAAGTAATGCATTGATTTAAACGTTTTATTTCGCATTATTATTTAATTTCATCGTCAATTGTCGTTAAGGGTTCAATATTCGTACTGATGTACATAAATTTAAAGTTCAAATTTCGTGATATAAACGAATTATATATTCTAAATCTATTTATAATATCAAAACAATATTTAATATAATAAATTAAATTAATTACCAAAAATATGGGATATTACATTCTTTTATGGCCTTACACCGTAGTGTTTGATGATATGATTAAATTATGTGCAAACCACAGACTTTGTTGCTTTTGACTAAGGGTGGTTCTTTCTTTTAGTTCTCCGCGTCATCTTCTTGCATGTCTGTCATGGCTGAAATGATTTTATTGTTATAAAGTTGAGTAGACTAAAATCATAGAAGTAAGTCTTCTTTAAAGGGTTTTGTTTATAGGAGCATGAATAGTTTCATTAGTTACAATTTTGGTACCTAGACGGTTTACGTTATTCTCTGGTTTATAGTGTTTACTAAAGCTATGATTTTTTTTGAAACTTTTTTATTAAAACGAAGAGATATGAGGCTTTGGTTTATGGGGTTTAAAGAACTATATTTGGAAATTTAGGTTGTAACATGATAAATAAAAGCCAGGCTATACATACTCATAAAAGAACTAATGAATGCTAAAAATCCTTTTGCATTTATATTGGTTCTCCCAATGGTTTATGCATTTATTGGCATTTGAGTTATAAAATTGAGGAACCAATTTGAAAATTGCAGTGACGATTTAATTGTTTGACTATGAAGTAGTTAATTTTGAACGTCAGCATATACGTACTTCAATTTAACTTTCCATGATATTTTATTTGTCATTACAGAAAAGGATATGTACATGTAAAATCTGCAATGGAGGAAAGTTTGATGTTAAAAACGAGATTCATATAAAGTTTAACATTACGTCTATTGTACCTATTTACTAGCTATCGTGCCAACCATTTGATGATTGTTTGTTTTCAGCTTAGTGCTAGTTTTGCAAATGCAAGGCTAGTTTTTTTAACATCATTGTTTTGGTATTATTTGAATACCATTGTCTGTTTTCAATCCCTGTAGGCAGCATGATCGTAGATGTTCCATTTGATGTGAAGTGCCAAGCGCCAACACATCATGGAATCAAACGAGCCGCATTGCTTGCAAGTTGCTAGATTATCTATTGCCTTTTAAGTAGTGTATAGTATTTCTAATTTGTATGAACCATTTGATGATTGTTTGTTGCCTTTCTAAGTAATGTATTGTTATTATATGATTGTCTGTTTCTAGAGCCAAGATTATCTGTTCGATTTGATGATCTGAATATTAACTCATTCATGCTTTTAGTTTTATGTATTGTATCATTATGTATGCTTTTATTTTGCAAAGTGCAGCTGGAAAAAATGTCGTTTCTACAAATTTTGTAAATGAGTCACCTCGATCCGACATGACCCGTTTAGGTAAACTGGTTGCATGGGTCGGGTCGGGTCGGGTCAACCCATTAATAAACAGGTTGGGCAAAATAGGACCTATTTATTAAACGGGTTGACCCGATCCATTTAAAAATTAACCCGAACCCGATCCAACATGATCCATTGACAACCCTAGTCATATGCCATAAAGTTAGGATCCCTTATGTTGTACCTTTGTACAAAATTGTGAATAGCCATTGTTGTAGTGACAATTTGTACCTTTACGTCCTACGAGTCATTGCAGATCTACCTGAGCAACATGAGCCATTACATGTATACCATCGATCGCTCCAATACATTTTTTAAGGAATGGATAATATCATGGTGAAGAACGGATTTGTTCTGGAATTCTATCAAATTGAGTAACGATCGGTCTAATAATATCTACAAACAGTAGTAAGTCAAAATTCAAAACTGCATTAAAACAATGACTAGCCGTGTTAATTGATCATTGAATTCTTTTAGCAACCTGACGTACAGGAATAGCTAAAGCAATTGAATATAGGAAGGTGTCTACCATTTCTCTAATTGTAACTGCATCGCTGGCTGCATCCCAAGCGATTCCAACCGTTCATACAAAGACATAAAACAAAGCCTCTTCATTCAAAAATTTCGCTAAATCTAATCTGCATGGCTTGTAAGTATTTCAATAAACCAATGATTGCTTCAGAATTATGTATCTGAGTCATTTGTGGTAATAATGTAGCAATATTGTTGAATGAAATGGATGTCTTGGAAATTTTCAACATCAGAATCATCACTTCCTGAGCTTGGATAAGTCGTTCGATGTGAAGGAAGAAGTAGAAGAGAGTAGAATTGTATGAGATGATGAAGAAGGATGGAAGAGGAGTTTATAGGGGGGTCAAATGCTTGGAAACCATTCGTGTCGGACGCTTCTGATACAAACGTCTTTCAAACAACGGTAAGCTCGAACCAGGTAGTTTAGTTGGTTGCACGTCCGATGCTTCAGACGTGAATGCAAACATAAATCGCCCTGCTTGATAAAACAATGCTACCTAAGTGTCATACGATAAGAACCATATAAAGTCTTTTTGATTTTTAAAAATCATTCCAAGTTGTTGAATTTTTACATCTATATTTGAGGTGGCAATTTCCGACCTCTGTTTTGTCATTTTGGGGAATAAGCTTCAACATATCAAAGCTAACTCTTGATTAATTCCTAATCCAAATGCATTTAGTCAATTTATGATTCACGAAGTCTAAATTCAACACCAACTGATTTTAATAGTGCAGTTACTTATACCTTTCACCATGTTATAGCAGAACTATTTGAAATCAAAGGAGAATAATTAAGTTACGGAAATAAACTGGCCTCTTAAAATATTTGGTTTTTTAATGCAACTTATTTAAACATAGGTTACCCTTGTTTTAAGTTTATCATTGCTTTATTATGGTGAATCCATCCGATGAGACGAGCTCGTAGCTAAAATCAATTTGTCTGAGCCAATCAATTTCGATACGAAAATCTCACTTTCCCTTCGTCTCTGCTTTATGCTCTCTTCTGTCTCTCTCGCAAGCCATTCTTTAAATTTTCAGGTTCGAATTTCCCATTCTTCTGTTCCTCGATCTAAATTTCTGGATTTGACTTTTGGATTCAAATCACTCAGCACAACATCCAAAAACCAAATCCTTCTGTGAACTTTACTTTCTCCTCGATCGTCATTTCTCTGATTTTGTACTATTTTTTATTTTCGTGTGGAACCTAAGACTTCACTCAATACATAGCTTGTTAGTCCTAGTAAACCTCATGGGTGGTGTATATCCTGATTTTTAAACATCTTCGCACCACCAAGATAGTCACCCTAGTAATTGGCCAAGGCGGGCCTCGAACCCGAGAGTTGTGTCTCATCCCAATTCATCCGCCTCTAACCAAGTGAGCTAGGATTGTCAGGTTGATTGTACTATTTTAATTCTCAAAATCCAAACCCTATCCCAATCGCCTCTCTAAACAATGGTTGCACTGTTACAAATCTATCATTGCTCTTCGTCAATGTTTGTCCGCTTTTGCCTTGAGTCTCGTATTCACAGGTATTAGAAGTTATATATATTTTCATCATATTCAATTTTAGTTAGATCTTTGCTTTTAGTTTTATATATATTTGTAGTCATAACATTCATTTTTCTTTCCCTTTATGCAGAAAGAATCACCGCTTCGGCAAGCAACATAATCTGCTCATCCAGGTATATTGAATTACTATTCTTAATTTTTTTACGAAATTTACAGCCTTAGTCATTCAGGTGAAATCAATGATGAGAACCTTTGGATTTAAGAAGATAAAGCAATACAAACCTATTATATCAACTCAACTGAAAGAAACCATCTAGTAGATAAAAATCTCACTTCTGAGAGAGCTCACATAACTGAAGTTATACATTTTAGTCCTATTGTCAAATTTAGAAAAACTTGAAAGACCCTATAGTAATAAACTAGAATATGTTCTTTTCACATCGTGAAATTGGTAAAATAACCAAGTCAATATTGGTTGAGCAACCCTTTGTT
Organism: Allium sativum; assembly: GCA_030737875.1. Classification (NCBI taxonomy): domain Eukaryota; kingdom Viridiplantae; phylum Streptophyta; class Magnoliopsida; order Asparagales; family Amaryllidaceae; genus Allium; species Allium sativum. The sequence continues at coordinate 938,059,589 of CM060915.1, read as the reverse complement.
CTAAACTACCGCAACTTAGCTATGCTTCCATTTATCTTACGTTCCAAGCAGTACCTTCCATCCAATAGTAATTTACTACTATAATGTAGCAGCATTGGCCTTAATATGGTAAAAAGCCGTTGTGACCTTAATAGTTCCAATGAACACTAAAAAAAAGCCGATTAGGGACTGGAAATTAAAATTTGCAATTTTTCTGTCTTTAAATAAAAACTGATTTAATACTGAAAAAACCAATCTTTAGTTATTAAAATTACATACTGAAAATGAGTTTCTAGTGGGTTGCTATATGTTAAAACCGATAACATATAAAACATCTGTCTTTAAATAAGTCTATAATTTATATTGTGATTTTGTTATATCTAACGGTTGAGCATTTTTGTATTCTTTTTAATCCAACAACTAAGCTTGATGATCCATGTCAACTTATTTCAATTTCGATATAAAATAATTAACCAATAAGCTTGGGTTTCTTGCACTACAAGAAAATTGTTTTTTCATAGCGTCCAAAAACCGCTACTAACCATTTTTGGTGGCGTTTCGATAATCGTTACGAGAAAACATGCCACTAAAAATCGATTAGTATTTGTTGTACTTAAGACAAATGCCACTAAAAATTTCTTTTTAATGGCGCATTTTTAACATTGCAAATGTTTTTTTTTTTTGCGGCGTTTATTAAATGCCATCGAAAAGGTTTCTTTGTTACGATTCTTTTTTAGTTACGTTCTTTTGACGTTTTTGTAGTGTTTAATTTACGGCACCGCACTGATTTTTGTTTTCTGTAACCATTTATTTGTAGCAGTTTTTTAACGCAACGAATAAAATTAATATTCCGTAGCGCTTTTCCTGCCATCATTTGTTACCAAATTTGTATTATAATATTTCAAACCTGCCTATAATTTTTCCGCCAATTATGTAACGTAATACACAAACACATACACTTTTGTACATAACATATTAAAGAACCACAATCCGTACATATTCAAAGATCCACAAGATAATCATTCAAACATCCATAACATTCATAAGTTTCAAGACAAAACGTTCGTTGTACATTCAAACATCCACAACCAAACTACCAATAACATTGTCATAACCAAAGTACAATAAACACTGAAATAAACACCTGAAATGACCAAGTTACCAAGCAAATATCGTAGTGCTGCTATTGCTGATGGCTTCAAAAATGGTTGATCTACCTATAAAACAAATAACAAAACATAACTTAAGAATAGAAATAGTAGGTCAAACTCTTAACTTAACACTACATAACATAAACCTTTCAGACACACTCATTTTGCTTGCATGTAAAGGTCATTAATAGAGGATCTTGCAGAACTATCCGGGTTTCTCATTTCACATAATATAATGATAACCATACTTGAATAAAGGAGAAGTTGGACTTACAGCAGTCGAAACCAGACTAGCTAATACACGACCGTGGAAATAAGAAGCTGCACTTGCAGCAAAAAGACCTAGGTCGCAGCCATGCTTGAATAAAGGGGCAAAGTTTGATATAGGTGCAGATAAGCACACTTTGGAAATTGCGTACATATAATGGCATCATTTCACATAATATAATGATAACCATAGTAGTATATACACCTTCTCAACCTCAATTTTTTCCTAACCAATGTCCATTGCGTACAATAATGACAACAATATAAATTTGACTGAAAGAAGCAAGTACGTGTGTAACTGTTGTGTCTTAAGATTTTGAACTACGTAATTCCGTTGCAGGTTGTACCTCAGTACACCATTTTGTTTATATCACATTATAATACATGCCTTATATTTCCATTGTACCTCTTATAGGAGCAAACATATTTGAACATATCTATGGTTTCTGAAAAATAGAACATATTCCAGAATCCTGTAAGGCTATACCACAATAAAAGGCCAAATTCTAGTTTCTAAAACATAGAACATGTTCCGGAAGTCTATAAGCCTATAAGGCATCTTCCATACTGTAGTAACTCCTAATGTATATTAAAACATATTTACATACCTTTCATTTTGTTTCAATAATGATTTTGTCCACTGGCCAAGCTTGGGAGCGTTGAAGGCATCCTCCATGCACGTCAGAGCTGATGTTGGTCTCCATAGCTCTGCGTTTGGAACTGTCGCATGTTCAACCCAAACTTTTACAGTATTCTTTCCCAATGGAAGACAATGGACCATCGCTATCGGATCAGTTGATGCCATAGTTCCTTCAGCCACTACGTCTCTAACGACCCGCATCGGAGCATCATAGGATATCTAATTCATTTTCATATGAGGTCATATAGTCGTGTAACTTTGGGGAACGATATTAGGGTCATTTCCCGTGTTCACGATTTTTGCTATTTATAAATGACTATTTTGCCTCTAGCAAATTTTTTTTGCTCATAACTTTTGATTGGTAAGAAGTTTTGACCTAAAACCACTTCCATTGGATTCAGATGATGGTTTACCTTTCCGTAGAGTGGTCACACTAGCCAAACGGACTTATCGTTTGAGATATATGGCTGAAACAAGGTTTGGAAGGTGAAAAACAGCTTAACCGAGCCTAATTAGGGTGACTAGCAGTTACGCCCATAACCCATTTCGGGTTAGGGTTATGGGAGGGCTGATAGGTTAGGGAAAACAATTAATTTCAGTTTTCCAACCGCCATTTACATCCTTGAAACCCTAGCAATGGCCACTACCTTCTAAATTTATCCCAAATCGCTTTCTAATCGCGTATTGGCTTAATCTACACCAAATCAAGGAAGATTAATGTCAAATCAGAGTTGGAGCTGCTGTGTTGCATTGGAAACCGCGCCTAAATAGTGCAGTTTTAGATCTAGTATTTTATTTGAGGCTAAGGTGAGTGATTTGCACATTTTTACACCAATTATGGTTAATTAGGGATGATTAGTGTTAAATTGATGAAATTATGCATACTAAAATTCTGGAAAAATATTTGGAAATTATGAAATATTATTTCATGCCTCTGTTAGAAATTTGGGTTAATTTGGAATTAGTTTGCTAATCATAATGTTATACCTGATTAAATCATGATTAAGGAGATTAAGGGGAAAACATGGGGTTTGGGTGTGTTTGATCCATACTAACATGTTATAATTGTTGTTTTGGTGTATGTGGTCGATTCTATATATTGCTATTACTGTTTGGAATGTCTTGTGATTGCTTAGAACTGTTAGATTGGTTGAATACGTCGTCGTACGGCGTAAACAGTTGCTGGAAAGAGTTGCAAGAAGTTTTGCAGGGACCCATTCGTGAGCCCCCTCCATTCGTGAGGCATGTGTCATGAGCCAAGGTAGGAGGTGAGCCACGCACCGGATGAACCCACACACGTCCCACGAACCGCCTTCACGAGCCAGCATGAGCCGAACCACTTTCCGAGCCAAGACGCCACAAGCAAAGGACCAGGTGCACCCACGAACTGTTCCAGCACCACCATCACGAACAGACCTCACAAGCAGGAAGACCCATGAACCGGGTCCACATAGGGACCACGAGCCGGTCGAATATCACGAACCAGAATGAGGGGCATGGGTCGATGGCCATGAACCGCGAGGAAGATCACGAACTAGGGTGAAGACCAAAACCCGAGATGCAAAGGTAGTACAAATAGGAAGTTAGAACTCAGGATCCAGACGGGAACCAATGAGTTAACTTCATGAGTTGGACTTTGCTGCAGGACATGTGCAAAAGGGGTTATCGATGTCTATAACTTTGACTCACCACTAAGAGACATATATTGGATGATCAGTGCAGTGAAGTTGTCACGACTCCATGGGGCAAAGTGATCGTAGCATGGCCATGAGCCAGTGCAGTGGAGTTGTCATGACTCCATGGGGCAAAGTGGACATAGAAAAGGATTATAGGCTATGGATCAGAGCAATGGGATCATTATGATTCTCAAGGGAATGTGATCGTAGCAAAGGATTTGGTAAAAAATGGTAGATATCGTATACTTTACGCAATGAGTGAGAGATGTGACGATGATTGCTATGTTTGATGTTTGCTATCACCATGACATACACACCCCTTCCCCATTATTTTCACACCATGTGTTAGTGTCACCTTAGAGTATTGTACATCCTATTGTGCTAACTCTTTGGTTGCAAGTCCAGGTTCAGGTATGGTTATGTATACCTGTTATTGTTCTTTTTTTGCTGCTAATCACTCATACCAAACTTTTGTTCGACCCAGAGTTTTATGTCTATTCTTATTACTCTAGGTGCTCCTAATCGGGCAGACTAGAGACATGTTGGTTGGTTATGCACGAGTAGCTGTCCGGTGACGAGCAAGAGGCTTACACGTATCATTTCCATATAATCTCCCTGTGTTGTGGCTGGTCACTACTTTGGGCATTAGTAGTGTACCTTCCTATTTTGCTTTATAGATAGTTTTTAAAAGTTGTAATAATGAGGTTTAGAAAATAAGATGTATTTTGAATTTTTCCGCTACTATGATGGTTTAGTTTTCAGCTTATGCACTATCTCGCCTGTTTTATGTCAAGTTATATTATTATTATATCTTACCCCATGCATTGTGAGATATACTACAGGTTCTTTATTGATTCATAGTTTCAAATTCCCTTTCCTTTGACGACCGTTCCGTGCTAGTTGTACATCAGCATAGCGCATTTCAATGGAAATGTCGGCTGGTGCGGGGCGGGCCATCACACTTGGTATCAAAGCCTAGGTTGCGTTGTTAACCTAGGGAAAGACACTAGGAAGAGATAGTGTACGTATATGAGAGAACGTATTTGTGATATTTCGGTTTTCAAAAGCTATATATATATATATATATATATATACATTAGTATATTTAAGGATGAAGTCGCATTGCACTGGCACCACTATGGAGATGGTCAATCATTTTCTCTTTACAGATTGGACAATGAGCCGATATCTGAGGGGTTTGGGTTCAGGAGCCAATAATAGGAATGCTCCTGACATGAGGACGATGTTTACTACCTTCATGAGGTAGATGCTCAAGGATGTTCAGGGGGCGGTTTCTAATGCTGCTAACGGTGGTGGTGCAGGGGTGCGGGCGCCTAGAGCCTATTTCGCCAAGCTCTGCAGGGATTATACTAATCTTGGTGGAAAGCCGTTCCATGGAACGGAATCGGCTACGGATGTTCAAGATTGGTTCGATAGTTGTGAGCGCATATTCGAGGGCTTGGGGATCAATGATGCAATGAAGAGAAAGCTAGCATCGCGTCAACTGCAAGGACGGACTATGAATTAGTGGAATGCTATTAAAGGAGCTACTCATGAGGATCAAGTTACTTGGAATCATTTTAAGGATCACTTTAGTGATAAGTTTATCCCAACTGCTCAGAAATTGGAATTGTTTAGGAAATTTCTAGAGCTTGAGCAGAATGGTAGGGCAGTCTCGGAGTATATTGCTAAGTTCGATATTTTATCGAAGTTTGGATTATCCCTTATTGACACTACCGAGAAGAAAAACGAGAAGTTCATAACTGGCTTAGATGGGTACTTGGGGGAAAGGCATATAAACCACATCGATGAGATATTTGAATCCATTATGTGGAAGGCATTGAGATCAGAGAGTCTTTACCCTAAGCCGAAGATTAAGGTTGCTATTACATTTGCCGGGGAGCCAAAGCTGCAAGCAAGCGGCGGAGGCAAGAATAATTCTCAAAATAAGAGGAAGCAAAACTAGACCAAGGATGGTCAGAAAAAGAAAGACAGGAAAGATGTAGAGTGCTATAGCTGTGGCAAGAAGGGCCACTATGCTAAAGAATGTCGAGAAAAGCCAGCGGATAGGAAGTGTTTTAATTGCGACCAAGTAGGACATCACAAGGATAAATGACCACACCCTCCTAGAGAGAAGCAGATTGTGAAAGCATATGCTATTAATGTTGTTCCTTCTTCGTTGAATGCCCCAACTGCGGTGCAGAAGGGACAGAATGTTGTTATTCAAGGTATGCTTTCCATTTATAATGTTCTAGTTCGAGTATTGTTTGATACCGGAGCTTCCCGTTCCTTCATACCCAGTGACCTGGTATATGGGATGGGATTGGAACCTGAGATTGTAGATAGACCTTTAGTTGTGACGAACCCGATCGGTGGTTCGGCTAGCCTTAGTATGATTTGTCGTAATTTGGTCTTATCGAGTTATGGATGTATATTTGCTTGTGATTGCTTTGCTTTGGTCTTTACTGGGTTTCACATTATTTTGGGAGTCGATTGGCTCTAAAGGTAAGGAGTGGTGGTAGACTGTGAGGGATTTTCGGTGACTATTAGGTTTGATATGGGCGGAGGGTAGTGTTTGGTGGCCTACCTAGTGATGAGGTGATGGATAGTTTTCTAAATTCCCTCGAAATTCATCAGGACAAGTTACCAGGGGTTCCCATTGTTGGCCAGTATCCGGATATCTTTGAGGAAGTGACCGAACTTCCACCACACTGAGAGATTGAGTTCCGTATTGATTTAGTGAAAGATGCCAGACCTATTGTGATGCCACTTCGTCGTATGGCACCAAGGGGGCAGCGAGAGCTCGGGGTGCAAGTGGGCGATCTTTTGAAAAAGGGATTTATCCGAAGGAGTGTTTCCGAGTGGGGAACACCAGTTGTATTTGCCACTAAGGCAAATGGTTCCCTTCGTTTGTATGTGTACTATCGTGAGTTGAATAAAGTGACTAGGAAGAATAAGTATCCTCTTCCACGGATAGATGATTTGTTCGATCAACTAGAAGGAGCAAGAGTGTTCTCCCAGTTGGACCTCTCGATGGGATTTCATCAGCTCTGAGTGGCAACACAGAGTATTCCTAAAACGGCATTTCGGACACTGTCTGGATTCTATGAGTGGTTGGTCATGCCATTCGGGTTGATCAATGCACCAACATATTTTGTGGATCTTATGAATAGGGTATTTAGGGATCAGTTGAATAAGTTTGTTCTCGTGTTCATGGATGATATCTTGGTCTACTCAAGGATAGAGAAAGAACACAAGGAACATTTGAGGATAGTGATGGAGGTGTTGAGAAAACACCAATTTAAAGTGAAATTTTCTAAGTGTCACTTCTGGAGGAGTGAAGCGAGATTCTTAGGCTATGTCGTTTCAGAGAATGGTATTTCCGTCGATTGTGCAAAGATAGCTACGGTGCAAGATTGGTCTACGCCCATGAATGCAACTGACATAAGAAGTTTCTTGTGGTTAGCTGGATATTATCATAAGTTCATCCAAGACTTCTCCAAGATAGCGGCACCGTTAACTCAGTTGACCAAGAAGAATCAAGCTTTCATCTAGGACGAAAGGTGCGAGAATGCATTTAAGGTTCTAAAGGGGAAGTTGACGAGTGCACTAGTGTTAGTTATTCCTAAGGGGAACGAAGAGATGAAAGTATATATGTATGCTTGTGGTACCGGACTAGGTGCTGTATTGATGCAAGGAGGTAGGGTCGTGGCTTATGCTAGTCGGCAACTGAAACCGCATGAGAAAAGATATCCAACCAATGATTTGGAATTGGCAGCAATCTAATTCACGTTGAAGATGTGGAGACATTATCTTTTGAGAGAAAGATTTGAGTTGTTTACCCATCATAAATCGTTACAGAATCTTTTCTCTCAGAAGGATCTAAACCTTGGTCAACAGAGATGGTTAGAATTCTTAGCTTCCTATGATTTCGATAACGCATATACACCAGGAAAGAGCAATGCGATAGCTGATGCACTGAGTAGGAGACATGCCAGTTTAGAGGCTATGTTTCTTGAATGAAAGCAACAGGAGTATATCGCAGGGTACGATTTCAGACCAAAGTGCGAATTTGTAACACCCCGTATATTCTATAATAGTGAAATTCATAAATTAAAGTATAATTAATTTCAAATCAAAGGATTAAGGGAAACAGGATACGCCATTGCGTTCGTCTCTGAATTCTGCTTGAGATAGAGTCCGAGTTTGCATAAAACGGACTCCGTATGAGGGAGATATGACCTCCGGAAGTTTCAGAATTCAGTTTAAAATTCAAACAGACAGAAACAATTCAGAAACGAGTTCAAAATTCAAAAATCGGACCCAGATTGGGCTTGGCGGGAATTTTCCCGCCCAAGGCACCCAGGTCGACTGGGTAGTCGACCTGGGGCACCTAGGTCGACTGGGTAGTCGACCTGGGGGTCGACTGGGTAGTCGACCTAGCCCCTAAGCCAGGTCGAACCCAGCCCCTCTTGGCTGGCCTGGTCGGTGCATGGCCGAATTTCAGAGCTTTGTCTTGTCACTAGGGCTAGGTGTCAGCTCCTGATTGGTTTCTCTTTGAAACGAACGGCTAATATTAATCTAAGCTCCATCGACGGCTCTAATCAATTCACAAACTCTATAAAAAGGACCTAAGACTCCACCTAATTCACACAAATAAAAATGAGAATGAGACCGTCATGCTGCTGAAGAAAGATTAGGAATAGCCGTCAAGTCAGGAGTTGATTCGAAAGCTTAAAGCAACGACAATTAAATCAAAACAGCGCCTACAACAAATGATAGCATCTCCAACTTCAGAATTCATAATCCTGAATTGAAAATTCGTCATACGTTGTAAGTAGAGTGCTATTCCGATGTGAATGAATAATTGAGTTTTGATTTGTGTAAAATGAGAAATGGAATTGTACTTAATTTGTGGCGATGAAAATTCATAATTGTATGTTGCTATGATTCTAATTATGAATAGATTTGGGATGTTGTGGTATAATGATGTTAGACCTATTGGATATTTGCAAGTATATGATTCATGTTGAAACATAACAACTATATGTTTGTGGTAGTTTATTACAACCAAGTTGAGACTCATGCGAGTATATGATTCACTATTATGCCAACATGATTTTAGATCCTTCTATGTATATTTTATGATCATTTTTAGCGTAGTTGGATCCATTTGGGTGTTATGATTCATATGAATTTATGTCGAAATAGGCGTTATGATTCAAGTGAAAACCATACTTTTGTATTAGTGACAAAAGCAAGCATCTTTGTGAACTTGCGTTAACCCTATGAGCATGACTAATTACATTTGGTGTTATGCCTAATTGAAAATATGTTTTAGGCCTATGTTGTTATCAAAATCATGTGATAATATATGTGACACATAATTAAGTTAGTTTCATGTTTTAAATGCAAGTTTACATGACTATATTAAAACCATGATTCGTGTTTAGGTATGTTTCATGTCAAGATTATATGCTATTACAATGCAAGTTCACAAGTGCCTAATTTATGTTAATTAGATCGTTATGTTGCAAGTTCATGCGTTCACACACCCCTTTTGATGTTACTTAGGACATATAAACACCATGTTCTAAGCCTCCCCTTTTTCATGTGGCTAATTTGGGCATAAATGTTAAGCCCAACAAATGTTATATTATAGCGAACGTATAAAACGGGGGTAATGACGTTGGGTTAAAAATATAGAACATTTGTGTTGGCATGTCTTACGCACGCCAACGACCTTGAGAACATTTAAGTGGTATAAATTAATTTTACCCAATAAAGATGAATATGAATAATGGACTGCAAATATTTACAAATAAAAAGAAAACAGACAAAATATGTAAACTTAGAAAATACGATGTGTTTAATCCGAGGTTGGATTGCGTTGTGACATAAACCTGCCTGGAACCGCCCGGTTGTCCAGTAGTCACAACAATACCTATCCAATGTGGGTGGTTAAACATTGAACCCAATAAAGACCCGAGGTTAGACTGAGTTGTGACGTAAGACTGCCCGGACCCAACCGGCAACAGGCAGTCACAACAATACCTGTCTAATGTGAGTGGTTGAGGCTTTAATAAGACAATTAAGGCTGAGTCAGGATTGATAGGATTAAGTAAATTGAATTAATACTTAATCAAATTGAACATGCTAAACTATACAGACTGATTGGGGGTTAGGTTTGAACAGAACACTTAACCAATTTAGCATGTTGGCTAGAAATAGAAAACCTAGTAGCGCGGGACTCTTTTCAGCAGTAACCCTACAAGGTGTATCAGGATACCCTGAACTAGGCAGGGTGGGGCACGATTACTGGGCTGACTGTAAGAGGTCAAATCGACGGCGGTGGTGCAGCAGTGTAGGTTCTAACGGGGTGCGGGCGTGCACACACTCCGGCGCATAAAAATTAGGCACTGGGCACCAGTAGTGTACCTGTGCATTCTAGAATTGTGTCGGGCCGCCACCATGGGACTTGATACACCCCATGGTGGGACCAGCAAAGGTAGCTACAACATCGGGGGCCGTAAGACACATGTAACTATGCGAGTAGGAGCTGATCATTAGAATTGGATCACTTCACCCTGATTATGGGGTGCCTGTTGGGAACTAGTTTATAGGGGTGCAGAGATTAATATGGGGTACGATAGTGTATTCGACTCTAGACAATTTAACTTTTTTTATGGTGCTTTCTCATTTCCAGTTTGTACTTATCATGCTCATTTCCTTATTCATAGACTGAATTACCTAGATTTACTCAGGCTTTATGTCTGACTCTACTTTTCTTTCGTCCCCCCCCTAGGTCCACAGGGAGGGAATACCGAAGCTTGACCAGTTTTCACATCCAGCTTGAAGAGAAAGAATGTATTGGTTGGATCTCTTTCATTTTGGACTATGGGTTTGGATAGCAATTATGGGGACTTATGCAGTTTACTTATGTTTTTATGCTTCTTTAAGTTATGAAATCCAGACAGTTATGAAAATGTAATGTTTTTGGATGTATTGTAAGACAATTATGGCATGGTTTGTGTAATACGTATTTTGATGAAATAAAAGTTGCTGTTGTTTTCCGCTGTTCAAAAATATGTGTATTTATATCTGTCTTGTGTATCTGTGACTTATACTTATAAACCTCCACCAAAATTAGGGCATTCCCTTTGAGAGTGACCCTAATGGAGGTGGGGTGTTTCACTTGGCATCAGAGTATAGGTTTACCAGATAAGATAAAAAGTTTTGAAAATTTATTTTCAAAAGAAAATTTAAAGAAGCATTTTTTAAGATAAAATGTTATTTTATTTTAAAAAGGCATAGTCCCCCAAAGCCATAGGTACTATCTTTTATCCTTCGTTTTGAATCTATCCTTTTTGTTTCAGCTTGTCCGAAGAACTTAACTTGCAAGAGGGTGTACCAATACATGGTTGGTTCAGACGATTCTTAGAAGGAAGGGCCAATCAGCCAGGTCCCACTGTTCCTCCTCCCCCAGTTGCAGGAATTCATCCAGGTGCAGCAGCACCTCCTCCTCCACCTCCTCCGCGTGGTAATGCTTTTGCTAAGATATGTAAAGATTTCAAAGCTATGGGAGGGAAGGACTTTCATGGAATCGAGTCCTTCGTGACAGCTAGGAATTGGCTGAAGGAAACCGAGGACTTATTCGTCATCTTTGAGGTAGAAGATAGGCAGAAGGTACAACTGGCAGTATGGCTACTTAAAGGCAAGGCTTCCTACTGGTGGGAAGTTACCAATGCAGAAAGACCAGTGGAAACATGGGAGGACTTTAGGGTAAGGTTTGAGGCTAAATTTCTCTCAGAAGCTGAAAGGAGTCTTCAGTTGGAGAAATTCTTATTTCTTAAGCAAGGGAATATGACAATCAAAGAGTACATTAATCTGTTCGATCAGCTGGCTAGGTTCGGATTGGACCTAGTCAACACTCCGCACAAGAAGGCTCTCCGCTTTGTCAAAGGATTGAATGAGCCATTACACAACTTAGCCGTGACCCATATACCTACGGGAACTACGTATGAAAGGTTGGTGCAGATGGCATTGCTGAACGAAGAGGATAAGGGCAAGAAGGAGAGAAAGGCAGAAAGGTCTCAAGGGAAGAAAGAGGGTTTACAGCCTAAGAAGATAGACTTTAAGAAGGGCGGGAAAGACAACAAGTCCCAAGAGAAGAGGAAGTGTAATTTCTGTGGCAAAGTGGGGCACTTAGAGAAAGACTGCCGGAAAAAGAAGGCCAAGTTGAATGGTGGGTGCTTTTCTTGCAGCGAGACAGGCCACATGGCTACGGATTGCCCAAAGAAACAAGGGCAGGGGCAGAAGGCTGGATCCACCTCAGGGGCACAGGTTCATGTGCTAGAAGCGCCACCTCTGCAACAGCGAGGTATAAATACTTCTGTAGAAAGTGTAGTTTATCTTTATGATCACCCAGTTCGCACTTTATTTGATTCTGGCGCATCACACTCCTTTATTTCATCTACTTTAGTAGAATCTCTGCACTTAGACTCTAGTATGGTAGAGGACCCCTTAACTGTTTCAAATCCAATCGAGGGCCCAGCTCATTTGTCTATGATCTGTGTGGGATTGAATATTTCTATTCTAAGCGTAGAATTTAGATGTAGTGCCTTTGTTTTGGGCTTCTCGGGATATGGTTTGATTTTAGGCATGGATTGGCTATCCAGTAATGGTGCCATCTTGATTGTGAGAAAAGGGTGGTTAGACTACTGACCCAACTCGGTAACACTCTGGAAATTACTTGTAATCCCTCGTATGCGGTTATGCTTAGTTATCTTGAATCGCTAGATGCTTCTGTTGAGAGTTTGCAATCGGCTAGAGTGGTCCGTGAATATCTGGATGACTTCGAAGAAGTGAAGGGATTACCTCCGAAGCGGGAGATAGACTTCCGCATATATCTTGTAGATAATGCAAAGCCCGTTGCGTTCCCCGTTAGACACATGGCTCCACGGGAAAGGAAAGAGCTCAGTAAACATGTTAAGGAGCTGCTAGAGAAGGGGTTCATTAGAAGGAGCATTTCAGAATGGGGCACTCCAGTGGTGTTCGCCACAAAGGCAGATGGTTCACTCCGTCTATGTGTTGACTATAGGGAGCTCAACAAACTAACGAAAAAGAATAGGCAACCTCTCCCCAGAATTGATGATCTGTTTGATCAGCTTGTAGGAGCGTCAGTTTTCTCTCAGCAGGATTTGGCGACCGGATTTCATCAGCTAAGGGTGGCTGAAGATAGCATCGATAAAACAACATTCAGAACCCCAGACGGCTTCTTTGAATGGCTTGTCATGCCTTTCGGCTTGACAAACGCACCCGCTTACTTCGTGGACCTGATGAGTAGGGTGTTCAGAGAATTCCTGAACAAGTTCGTAGTGGTCTTCGTAGACGATATCTTGATCTTCTCAAAGAGTGAAGAAGAACATGCTCAGCACTTAAGGGCATTCATGGAAACTCTGCGTGTCCATCAGCTAAAAGCCAAATTCTCCAAATGCTACTTTTGGAGAGAGGAAGTAAGGTTTCTTGGGCATGTAGTATCCAAAGAAGGGTTAGCTGTGGACCCTGCTAAAGTAGTAGCGGTGCAGGATTGGAAGACACCAAGGAATGCAACAGAAGTCCAAAGCTTTCTCGGGATAGCAGGCTTCTATCGGAAATTCATCAGAGACTTTGCAAAAATATCAGCTCCGCTCACTAGTTTAACAAAGAAGAACCTAGCGTTTGCTTGGGATTTGGATTGTTAGTTTGCTTTCCAATGCTTAAAAAGGGCTCTTACAACAGCCCCAGTTCTGACCTTGCCGGATGGAAGCAAAATTTTTACAGTATACACGGATGCATGCGGGATAGGACTATGCGCTGTCTTAATGCAGGAAGGAAGGGTAATAGCTTATGGCGGGAGACAGTTGAAAGTTCATGAAAAGAACTACCCGACCCACGATCTTGAGTTAGCCGCCATCGTCTTTGCACTCAAGTCTTGGCGACACTATCTCCTAGTTGAGAAGTTTGAACTTTACACTGACCATAAATCGTTGAAATATTTTTTCTCGCAGAAAGATCTTAACTTGAGGCAACAGAGATGGATGGAGTTTCTTGCCTCGTACCATTTCGAGATCTCCTACACTCTGGGAAAAGGCAACGTAGTGGCAGACGCGTTGAGCCGAAAGAAACTGACCCTAAGCCCGCTCTTTATTGAAAGTCAAAGCTTGGAGTATATAGCCAGTTTTAACTTTAGGCCCTCCTCCGATTTTGTACCGGGCTTGCTAGCATCTCTCGAAGTACGCCCGACTTTAGTGGACTCAATAGGGACAGCACAACGCGAAGACCCTCAGCTTGTGGAGACGATTGATAGGCTAATTAGGGGTGAGACTTCAAGTCACCTCAATAGATACTCCATCAACGATAAGGGTTGGCTAAGGCGAGACGGAAGACTATGCGTCTCACAGACAAGGGATTTAGTAAAGACGGTTCTCGAGGAAGCACATCACTCCAAGATGACGATACATCCAGGCGGAGATAAAATGTACAAGGACATAAAGAGAACTTTCTTTTGGAGCGGCATGAAGAAGGACGTGGCAGATTTCGTTTCTAAGTGTATGATTTGCCAACAGGTTAAGGTGGAACAAAAGAAGCCTGGCGGTCTGCTCCATCCTCTAGAGGTCCCACAGTGGAAGTGGGATAGCATTTCAATGGACTTCATTTATGGGCTGCCCAGGTCTAGAAGAGGCAACACTAGCATTTAGGTAATAGTGGATAGGCTTACTAAAAGCGCCCACTTTTTACCTGTCAATATTAAAAGGACTGCCTCATCCCTAGCATCTCTTTATCTCAAGGAAATTGTTCGACTACATGGAATACCCTCCAGCATTGTTAGTGACCGAGACCCTATCTTCACAAGTGAGTTTTGGCGGAGTCTACAAGAAGCGATAGGCACACAGCTATGCTTGAGTACAGCCTATCACCCCCAAACTAGCGGCCAGACAGAAAGAGTGAACAGAGTTTTGGAGGACCTTTTAAGACTGTGCGTCCTTGATTTCGGAGGGACGTGGGAAGACCATCTTCCTTTGGTTGAGTTTGCCTACAACAACAGCTACCAAGCCACCATCGGAATGGCACCCTTCGAAGCTTTATATGGAAGACCGTGCCGATCGCCCACTTGTCGGTGGAAATCTACTAACAAGCTCATACTTGGACCAGATATGATCCGAGGGACTTCAGAGAAAGTAGACTTAATACAGAGAAGAATGAAGACAGCCCAAGACAGACAAAAATCCTACGCAGACAAGAGGAGGACCGACCTCGAATTTGAGGTTGGAGACAGGGTTTTTCTTAAGGTATCTCCTCTAAGGAACGTTGTTCGTTTTGGAACCACAGGGAAGCTAGCACTAAGGTTCGTAGGGCCGTTTCCTATCATCGAAAATGTTGGGAAGATGGCCTATAGATTAGAGCTACCCGAAAAGCTGGCTGGAGTTCACAACGTCTTTCATGTTTCTCACCTCCGGAAGTGTTTGCACGAGTCTGCTGAAATAGTAGAGCCTAGCATTCTAGAAGAAGCCGAAGTGGAACGTGAAGCAACTGTGAGAAGAGTTCCAACACGCATCTTAGGAACTGAAGTGAAAAAGCTACGCAACCGCTAAGTCAAGCTCGTCAAAGTTCAATGGAGCGACACCGAGGAAGACGCGACTTGGGAAACTGAGGCTAGAATACGCGCAGCATACCCTTTTCTTTTCGAGGGTACATCTTTGATCTCTCTTTTACCTTAAGTTATGTTTTATCTATCTTTTAGGATATATCTCCTCGACCTTATCTTTTAGGTAGAAACCCTTTGGATGAAAACATGTAATTGAAGCATGTTATGGATGACGGTTGCAAGTGGTTGCAAGTGATTGCTAGTGGTTGCTCGTGGTTGCATATACACACATAATCTATGTTTTAGATCGGCTCAGTTTCATATTGCATATGCATATATGTATTTATATTCGTATATGGTTGAAGTTTAATGTGTTGTCATATGGATGTTGCATTTATATGAATGATTGTGCACTCATGTAGAATCATGAATAGGAAGGTTTGCATACATAATGGATTCATGACACTTATATAATTTGCATTAAGGAGGTCAACTGAATCAGTAGACCGACTGATTTTGCATTAGATAAGTACATATACACACACTTTGCATATGATCATGAAGCATTAGAAGTCTTTTAAGGACAATGGGCGCTTGTGTTTGATGGATGAGTAGATGGACGTTTGGATGTTAGGATATACGTTATTACTAAACTTGAAGATTTCGGGGACGAAATCCTTTTAAGTGGGGGAGAATGTAACACCCTGTGTATTATATAACAGTGAAATTCATAAATTAAAGTATAATTAATTTCAAATCAAAGGATTAAGGGAAACAGGATACGCCATTGCGTTCGTCTCGGAATTCTGCTTGAGATAGAGTCCAAGTTTGCGTAAAACGGACTCCGTATGAGGGAGATATGACCTCCGAAAGTTTCAGAATTCAGTTTAAAATTCAAACAGACAGAAACAGTTCAGAAACGAGTTCAAAATTCAAAATTCGGACCCAGATTGGGATGGGCGGGAATTTTCCCGCCCAAGGAACCCAGGTCGACTGGGTAGTTGACCTGGGGGTCGACTGGGTACTCGACCTGGCCCCTGAGCCAGGTCAAACCCAGCCCCTCCTGGCTGGTCTGGTCTGTGCTTGGCCGAATTTCTGAGCTTTGTCTTGTCACTAAGGCTAGGTGTCAGCTCTTGATTGGTTTCTCTTCAAAACGAACGGCTAATATTAATCTAAGCTCCATCGACGACTCTAATCAATTCACAAACTCTATAAAAAGGACCTAAGACTCCACCTAATTCACACTAATAAAAATGAGAATGAGACCGTCATGCTGCTGAAGAAAGACTAGGAATAGCCGTCAAGTCAGGAGTTAATTCGAAAGCTTAAAGCAACGACAATTAAATCAAAACAACGCCTACAACAAAGGATAGCATCTCCAAATTCAGAATTCATAATCCTGAATTGAAGATTCGTCATACATTGTAAGTAGAGTGCTATTCCGATGTGAATGAATAATTGAGTTTTGATTTGTGTAAAATGAGAAATGGAATTGTACTTAATTTGTGGCGATGACAATTCATAATTGTATGTTGCTACGATTCTAATTATGAATAGATTTAGGATATTGTGGTATAATGATGTTAGACCTATTGGATATTTGCAAGTATATGATTCATGTTGAAAGTTAAACAACTATATGTTTGTGGTAGTTTATTACAACCAAGTTGAGACTCATGCAAGTATATGATTCACTATTATGCCAACATGATTTTAGATCCTTCTATGTATATTTTATGATCATTATTAGCGTAGTTGGATCCATTTGGGTGTTATGATTCATATGAATTTATGTCGAAATAGGTGTTATGATTCAAGTGAAAACCATACTTTTGTATTAGTGACAAAAGCAAGCATCTTTGTGAACTTGTGTTAATCCTATGAACATGACTAGATTACATTTGGTGTTATGCCTAATTGAAAATATGTTTTTGGCCTATGTTGTTATCAAAATCATGTGATAATATATGTGACACATAATTAAGTTAGGTTCACGTTCTAAATGCAAGTTTACATGACTATATTAAAACCATTATTCATTTTTAGGTATGTTTCATGTCAAGATTATATGCTATTACAATGCAAGTTCACAAGTGCCTAATTTATGTTAATTAGATCGTTATGTTGCAAGTTCATGCGTTCACACACCCCTTTTGATGTTACTTAGGATATATAAACACCATGTTCTAAGCCTCCCCTTTCTCATGTGGCTAAGTTGGGCTTAAATGTTAAGCCCAACATATGTTATATTATAGCGAACGTATAAAACAGGGGGTAATGACGTTGGGTTAAAAATATAGAACATTTGTGTTGGTATGTCTGACGCACGCCAACGACCTTGAGAACATTTAAGTGGTATAAATTAATTTTACCCAATAAAGATGAATTTGAATAATGGGCTGCAAATATTTACATATAAAAAGAAAAGAGACAAAATATGTAAACTTAGAAAATACGATGTGTTTAACCCGAGGTTGGATTGCGTTGTGACATAAACCTGCCCGGAACCGCCCGGCTGTCTAGTAGTCACAGCAATACCTATCCAATGTGGGTGTTTAAACATTGAGCCCAATAAAGACCCGAGGTTAGACTGGGTTGTGACGTAAGACTGCCCGGACCCAACCGGCAACAGGCAGTCACAAAAATACATGTCTAATGTGAGTGGTTGAGGCTTTAATAAGACAATTAAGGCTGAGTCAGGATTGATAGGATTAAGTAAATTGAATTAATACTTAATCAAATTGAACATGCTAAACTATACAGACTGATTGGGGGTTAGGTTTAAACAGAACACTTAACCAACTTAGCATGTTGGCTAGAAATAGAAAACCTAGTAGCGGGGGAACCTTTTCAGCAGTAACCCTACAAGGTGTATCGGGATACCCTGAACTAGGCAGGGTGGGGCACGATTACTGGGCTGACTGTAAGAGGTCAAATCGACGGCGGTGGTGCAGCAGTGTAGGTTCTAACGGGGTGCGGGCGTGCACACACTCCGGCGCATAAAAATTAGGCACTGGGCACCAGTAGTGTACCTGTGCATTCTAGAATTGTGTCGGGCCACCACCATGGGACTTGATACATCCCATGGTGGGACCAGCATAGGTAGCTAAAACATCGGGGGCCGTAAGACACATGTAACTATGCGAGTAGGAGCCGATCATTAGAAATGGATCATTCACCCTGATTATGGGGTGCCTGTTGGGAACTAGTTTATAGGGGTGCAGAGATTAATATGGGGTACGATAGTGTATTCGTCTCTAGACAATTTAACTTTGTTTATGGTGCTTTCTCATTTCCAGTTTGTACTTATCATGCTCATTTCCTTATTCATAGACTGAATAGTCCTAGACTTACTCAGGCTTTATGTCTGATTCTACTTTTCTTTCGTTTCCCCCCCAGGTCCACAGGGAGGGAATACCGCAGCTTGACTAGTTTTCACATCCAACTTGAAGAGAAAGAATGTATTGCTTGGATCACATTCATTTTGGACTATGGCTTTGGATAGCAATTATGGGGACTTATGCAGTTTACTTATGTTTTTATGCTTCTTTAAGTTATGAAATCAAGACAGTTATGAAAATGTAATGTTTTTGGAAGTATTGTAAGACAATTATGGCATGGTTTGTGTAAAACGCATTTTGATGAATTAAAAGGTGCTGTTGTTTTCCGCTGTTCAGAAATATGTGTATTTATATCTGTCTTATGTATCTGTGACTTATACTTATAAACCTCCACCAAAATTAGGGCATTCCCTTTGAGAGTGACCCTAACGGAGGTGGGGTGTTTCAAAATTGGATCAAGAGATGTTAGCATGTTTGACAATCAGACCCACTTTGATTGAGAGGATTGGTTACAGTCAGAGGGATGATCCTAACCTATTGGAAATCATCTTGAAGTTAGAGATGGGTATCGATAGTGAGGAAATGAACAAGTATGGGTTTGATCGAGAAGGATGGCTTAGAAAGAATGGGAGATTAGTTATACCCAATGTCAATGGATTGAGAGATGAAGTGCTTGGAGAATGTCATCACTCAAAACTAACTATACATACCGGTGGTAACAAAATGTACTGATACATGAAGTAGACCTACTACTGGGAAGGAATGAAAAGAGATGTTGGGAAGTTTATATCCAAATGCATGAACTGCCAGCTAGTTAAAGCTGAGCAAAAGAAGCCTAGTGGTATGTTGCAACTACTAGAAATTCCCAAATGGAAATGGGAAAAAGTCTCAATGGATTTCATTGATGGTTTACCTAGGACTAGATCGGGCCATGATAGCATTTGGGTGATTGTGGATCGATTAACCAAAAGCGCAAGGTTTATACTGGTCAAGTCGACCAGAATGACAGCTAAGTTAGCAGAACTGTATATGAAGTGGGTAGTGAGATTTCATGGAGTACCCAAAAGAATCGTGAGTGACCGAGATCCATTGTTTACTAATGGGTTTTGGAAGAGATTACAAGAGGCTTTAGGGTCATAATTACATCTCAGTACCGCGTACCATCCTCAAATCGACGGTCAGACAGAGAGGGTGAATTGTATATTGGAGGATCTCTTGAGAGCTTGTATACTGGATTTTGGTGGATCATGGGATGACCATTTGCATCTGGCTGAGTTCGCACATAATAATAGTTATCAATCCAGTATTGGTATGGCTCCATATGAAGCTTTGTACGGAAGACCGTGTAACTCACCATCATGTTGGCTAGAAACTGGTGAGAAATTCGTGCTTGGGCCAGATGTTATAAGTGAAACTTCAGGCAACATTAAGGTTATCCAACATTGAATGAAGGCTGCCCAAGATAGGAAGAAGTGTTATGCTGATAAGAGGCGAAGAGATTTAAAATTCTCCGTTGGCGACTTGGTGTTTGTCAAGATTTCTCCGTTAAAGAGCGTGATTCGATTTGGTAGGAAAGGCAAGTTAGCACCAAAATTTGTTGGTATATCCCAGTTCTCGAGCAAGTTGGGAATTTGGCATATAAAGTTGGGTTATCTGACAAGATGGCAAGAGTTCGCAACATATTTCATGTTTCCCAGTTAAGGAAGTTCGTACACGACCCTGATATGGCTGTTTCACTGAATTAGTTGGATGACATCGAAGTAGAACCCAAGGCGGTTGGGCACCGCAGGCCGATTCGTATTGCTGAGAACGATATGAAGCAAATTCAAAGGAAGATGGTGAAACTTGTCAAAGTCCAGTGGGGTGATAACGAGGATGATTGTACTCGGGAAACATAGGAGAGCATAAGGAAGTCGCATCCAGAACTTTTTGCCTAGTAATATTTTAATAGTGATAGTTATTACCTTGTTAGTAAACCACATGTTAGGATAAGCTTGTAGTATTATTGTGTATGTTTGATTGTTTGTAAATGGTTGATAGGCATGCGGGACCCATTGTTGTTTTCTTAGTTAAGGAATTTTGGGGGCGAAATTTCTTAAGGGGGAGGGAGGGGAGAGGGTAGAATGTAACGATCCGCATTCTACGTATCAGAAGATCGTAGGATATTGATTTCATTTTCATACGAGGTCGTATAGTCGTGTAGCTTTAGGGAACGACTATTGGGGTCATTTCCTATGTTCACGATTTTTGCTGATTTTTAAATGACCGTTTTCCCTTGGCGAATTTTGTTTTGCCCATAAATTTTGATTGGTAAGGAGTTTTGACCTGAAACCACTTCCATTAGATTCATATGATGGCTTACCTTTCCGTAGAGTGGTCACATTAGCCAAACGGACTTACCGTTTGGGAGATATGGCTGAATCAAGGTCTGGAAGGTGAAAAACAACTTAACCGGGCCTAATTAGGGTGATTAGTAGCTAGGCCCATAACCCATTTCGGGATTAGGGTTATGGGAGAGCTGATAGGGTTAGGGAAAACATTTCATTTCAGTTTTCCAGCTGCCATTTACATCCTTGAAACCCTAGAAATGGCCTTCACCTTCTAAATTAATCCCAAATCGATTTTTAATCGCGTATTAGCTTAATCTACACCAAATCAAGGAAGATTAGTGTCAAATCAGAGTTGGGGCTGCTATGTTGCATTGGAAACCATGCTTAAACAGTAGAGTTTCAGATCTAGTATTTTATTTGTGCTAAGGTGAGTGATTTGCCCATTTTTACACTAATTACAGTTAATTAGGGGTGATTAATGTTAATTAACGGAATTATGCACACTGAAATTCGGGAAAAATATTTAAAAATTCTGTAATATTATTTCATGGCTCTATTAGAAATTTGGGTTAATTTGAAATTAGTTTGCTAATCATAATGTTAGACTTGATTAAATCATGATTAAGGAGATTAAGGGGAAAACATAGGTTGGGTGTGTTTGATCCATACTAACATGTTATAATCGTTGTTTTGGTGTTTATGGTCGACTCTATATGTTGCTATTACTGCTTTGAATGTCTTGTGATTACCTAGAACTATTAGATTGGTCAAAAACGCCGTCATATGGTGTAAACATTTGCAGGAAAGAGTTGCAGAAAGTTGTGCAGGTGCCCGTTCGTGAGCCCCCCATTCGTGAGGCATGTGTCACGAGCTAAGGTAGGAGGTGAGCCATGAAACGGATAGACCGACATACATCCCACGAACTACCTTCACGAGCCAGCATGAGCCGAACCACTTTCCGAGCCAAGACGCCACGAGCAGGGGACCAGGTGCACCCACGAACCGCTCCAGCACCACCATCATGAACCAGCATCACGGCAAGAAGACCCACGAACCGGGTCCACATGGGGACCATGAGCCGGCCGAAGATTACGAACCATAATGAGGAGCATTGGTCGATGGCTACGAACCATAAGGAAGATCACGAACCGGGGTGAAGACCAAAACCCGAGATGCAAAGGTAGTCCAAATAGGAAGTTAGAACTCAGGATCCAAATGGGAACCAACGAGTTAACTTCATGAGTTAGACTTTGCTGCGGGATGTGTGCAAAAGGAGTTATCGATGTCTATAACTTTGACTCACCATTGAGAGACGGATATTGGCTATGGATCAGTGCAGTGGAGTTGTCACGACTCCATGGGGCAAAGTGATTGTAGCATGGCTATGAGCCAGTGCAGTGGAGTTGTCATGACCCCATGGGGCAGAGTGGACATAGCAAAGGATTAGAGGTTATGGATCAAAGCAGTGGGATTCTCAAGGGCAATAGATCATAGAAAAGGATTTGGTGAACAAATTATAGATATTGTATACTTTACACACTGAGTGAGAGATGTGAGGATGATTGTTATGTTTGATGTTTGCTATCACCATGACACGCACACCACCTCCCCATTATTTTCACACCATATGTTAGTGTCACCTTAGAGTATTGTACATCATGTTGTGCTAACTCTTTGGTTGCAGGTTCAAGTATGGTTATGTATACCAGTTATTGTTCTGTTTTTGTTGCTTTTCGTTCATACCAGACTTTTGTTTGACCCAGAGTTTTATGTCTCTTCTTATTACTCTGGATGCTTTTAAATGAGCAAACTAGAGGCAGGTTGGTTGGTTATGCATGAGTAGCTGTCCGGAGACGAGCAGGAGGCTTACACATATCATTTCCATATATTCTCCCTGTGTTGTTGTTGGTCACTACTTTGGGCATTAGTAGTGTACCTTCCTATTTTGCTTTATAGATTGTTTTTAAAAGTTGTAATAATGAGGCTTAGATCATAAGATGTATTTTGAATTTTTCCGCTGCTATGATGGTTTAGTTTTCAGCTTATGCACCGTCTCGCCTGTTTTATGTCAAGTTATATTATTGTTACATTTTTCCCCATGCGCTGTGAGATATACTACAGGTTCTTTGTTGATTCATAGTTTCAAATTCCCTTTCATTTGACGACCATTCCATGCTGGTTGGACATCGGCACAACGCATTTCATTGGAAATGTCGGCTGGTGCGGGGCGGGCCGTCACAACGTCTGTTCCACCCTCGTCTATCAACTTGCATTTGGCGTCTTTTTTCATGGTTACAATCGACTGAATGAAAAAAGATTATTATGCAGAATATATACATATGCGTTAAATAACTTTCGTACAAAGTGATGAATGTTGAAAATTAATACTTACATGTTGCGATTTATTCATGAACATATATGCGTATTTCGAGGGAGAAGTCGCACGATTTCACTATCATGATGACTTACAGTTGGATTTTCTTCACCAGCTTCTACTTTTGATCTTAGCCATGCTACTTTCCAACCAACTGCATCTACAATGCATGACATATCAGGTGTAGGTCGCCACATATAAGTATATTTATTTATTACGTTGTCCACCCAAATCACAACAACAGACGGACCAAGCGCAATACCATTAACAGTATATTTTGGATCATCTGCATAGATTCTTCCTTCGGTAGCTACACATTCACACTCATTCCAACCATAAATCTTGCAATTATTTTGGATACTGCTGGTACTTTAAAAAATGAGAATGTACTTCAATATTAGCAATTATACTTCTAGTCATGACAGTTTCAAAACAAGAGTATGTTGTATTATTTCTATGTAACGATGGCTCTATAAGCTAATAGCTTTACAGCCCTCCATTTATAGTTCACGTGTAATTGTAAATAAATATGCGTGGTACCTTTATTCTGAATCAAATTTGAATTTTTTCATAAACATAATCATGAAGATATATATGTGGTACCTTTACTCTATACACATACAAAATAGATATAAATATAATACGAGAAGTGTAACTTTTTACCGTACTGTCTTCATCACAGTTCAAGCGTGTTCGTAGCGGAACTTTGACGCAAACTGATGGCCAAGCTACTATCTTTTCCATACCATTTGCTAGTACTATCATTTTAGGTGTAGGCCTCCATAAATAAGTATCTAGTTTATCCACAAAATTTATAAAAATGATCGCAGCCTTTGGTCCAAGATGAATGTCATTAATAACGTCATTTGGGTCCTAGGACAACAGCATCCCATAGGCAACAACTCCAGAGGTTCCATCCCAATTCAACAATGAACATACTTCGTCATCACTCTAGAATTATTCAACCAAAAATTATATCAAATACTGGATTAAAATTTTAAAACATAAATTGTATTTATTGATTAATATAATTATTATTTTTACTGATTCAGGTGAAATCTTTCCTGAACTTTCTTTACCCTGCTGCAAAGCACAAATATAACGATATTTTAATCTTGGGAGCACTCAATTGGATGCCACAATACTTAAAATAAAACATTTATGGATCAAAATTAAAATCTAATTGTTATTTATTGAGTATTATTATTATTATTATTATTATTATTACCATTTCATGTGTGCTCCCTTGCAAACTTTCTTTACCCTGCAATAAAGTACCAAAATTTATTCTTTTTAGTATTTTAAATTATAGAGTGTGTTGAATTTTGTATTTAACGAATATAAATTAATTTTAATAGTTTACCTTTGATCCATCAAAGTCTGTATCATTCCCTTCAATTTTGTTATTTCCTCTCGACACCGTGACACTTGTTTATCTTTGGACTGAGCCACAACTAGCTTGGTTAAAGTGCAACCCCTTCCCAATGCCCTTAACATTCCCGGTCTATCTTCTTCCAATACAAGTACAAGAGCATCTCCATTGATATTCTATGTCGAGCTGGATTGGGTTATGCTACCAAACTATTGGATCTCCTCCTACATAAATAAAAACACATAGATGATGTACGATGGTAAAAATATCATAGTTTCAAAAAAAATACCGATAAAATTAAAAACCATTATATAATAGTATTTGCAGCTTCCATGGCCACCGGTTCAACATTTTTATGTGAGATTTGATCCACACATCAGCTCTAGTTACGAACGATGGATCTACACTTTCTTTTTTCTAAATTTAGGATAACTAATTAAACTGACATATATAAAATAATATTAAATAAAGCTATAGTTAATTAACTAACCAAGTCTTCGGTCATTTTAGCCATTCCCTTACGATCGGTTGTATGTTGAAGTTGTGTGTACTTAAGGGCTGAATATTTCTCACTTTTTTGCTAGAAATATAGAAAGATGTTAAAATTAGCATACTAATAGAGATGAGCGTAGGAATGATTTGCTGTTGAAGTATTAAATTTTATCTTAGATTTACCTTAAACTCCACACTTGTTTTCGCCTTCACAAACTTTCTCCATTCGTTCATGTTTTTGATGTTGGTAGGTTTCAGTTTAAGTTTTTCCTCTTCACTCTCCGCTTTTTACAAAGTTCGAACCAATTTGCTTTTTGAAGATCTCCAAAGTACTCCCATTTATTGAAATATGGCTTTTCATTGCCATTCCTCTTCTAGTTTAATCTAATCTGAATCAGTACATGAAAACATGATATTAAAATCAAATAACAGCAAATAACCACTTCTACTATAAACAAAGAGGGGGCCAAATTTTTTTGGTGATGTGTAAAATATATTATAATAAAAAACAGTCAAAAAATGCAAATTGACTAGTGCTTATGGTCCGAATTGGAGTACAAATAAAGAGCGTATATTATAAATCTATATACTTCTACATGCATGTTCTCCTTAAAGTACCTACCGTACCATCTCAAGCAAAGTGCTACAGTAATAAACAATGAATTAAAGTTTGACGTGGCTAAGGATAATAGTCATTTAGTTGGGTAGCCAAGAAGCATCAGCCCTACCTTTATAATACTAGAATTTTATTGCTACCTGTACACAACTTTAGAATATTAAAATTTGTTGCATGAATTTTGAGATTTTATTTGAGCTAGCATGTAATTTTACTTGCATGTTAAAATTTAAGTGATACCTAAAGCGAATCAAGCACATATTCAAGATTTATAAATAACCCAACTTAAGTAAGAAAAATTAATTAAGTAATGAAAATTAAGTATGATGTCATACCTGAACCTGTAACGACCCGCTTTCTACGCATCGGAGGATCGTAGAATATTTATTTCATTTTCGTACGAAGTCCTATGGTCGTGTAACTTTGGGGAACGACTATTTGGGTCATTTCCCATGTTCACGATTTTTGCTGATTTTTAAATGACCGCTTTACGCCTGGCGAATCTTGTTTCGCCTATAACTTTTGATTGGTAAGGGGTTTTGACCTGAAACTACTTCCATTAGCTTCAGATGATTGTTTATCTTTCCGTAGAGTGGTCACAATGATCAAACGGACTTACCATTTGGGAGATATGCCGAAATAAGTTTTGGAAGATGAAAAAACAGCATAATTGGGCTTCACGAGGTGATTAGCGCCTAGGTCCATAACCCATTTCGGGATTAGGGTTATGGGAGGCCAGAAATGAGTTAGAGAACCATCTCCATTCAGTATTCTAGCCGCCATAAACATTTCTTAAACCATAGTAATGGCCTCCACCTTCCAAATCTTATTCTTATCTTTTCCTAATTGCTTTCTACTCAATAATTAACCAAATCTACACTAAATCAAGTCAAATTAGTATCAAATTAAAGTTGGAGCTGCTGCAATACATAGAGATTTGTGCCATAACAGTAAAGTTTCAGATCTAAGATTTCATTATTGGCTAAGGTGAGTGATTTGCATATTTATTCACTAATTACAGCTAATTATGGGTGATTAGTGATAATTAGCAAAATTATACATTATAAAAATTTGAAAAAATATATAGAAATTCTAAAATATTATTTTATTTCACTGGTGAAAATTTGGTTTAATTTGGATTAAGTTTGCTAATCCTATAGTTAAAACATGGTTAAGGGGATTAAGGGGAAAATCATGCTTTTGGGTATGTTTGGTCTAAAATATTTCATGTGATTGATATTTTAATGTTTTTTAATGATTCCATATGTTGTTATTGTTGTTTGGTATGTTTAATGATGTCATAGGAAGGTTAGAATGGTTGAAAACGCCGTCGTTTGGCGAAATTAGCTCGTAGGTAAAACTGCAGAAATTCGGTTCCTGAAGGGGCAGGGGTTACGAATCGGCACCAGGGTCACGAAACGCCACCAGGAGAGGGCCACGAACCGCTACGAGGAGAGAGTTACGAATCGCCACCAAAAAAGGGTCATGAACTAACAAGAGGGAGCGCCACGAAGTAGAGGTGGTTACCAGGTGATCACGATCCTTAGGGGGTGACCCCTAGGAAGGGGGCGATCCCTTGGGAGGCAACCCCTAGGAAGGAGGTGACCCCTAGGTGGGCGACCCCTAGAAAGAGGGCGATCCATAGGGGGCGACCCCTAGAAAGGGGGAGATCCCTAGGGGGAGATCCCTAGGGGGCTCCCCTAGGAGGGGTCGATCCCTAGGGAGGCGACCCCTAGGAAGGGGTGGATCCCTAGGTGTCCGACCCCTAGGATGGGGGCTATCCCTAGGGAAGCGAGCCATAGTATGGCAAGCCGATCAAGGAGGGTGAGATCCGATCCAAATTTTAAAGGATAGCCTAACAGCTTTGCTGCGGGATGTGTGCAAAGGTGTTATTGATATCTATAGCTTTGGTTTACAAATGAGAGAGGAGGCATGTAGACGAACGATAGCCAGCCGATGTATGGACTGGTTGGTCGTATCCTAGTGCCAGGGGATGCATGGACTAGGAACGGTTATTGGCTATAGACCAGAAGGGCATGGTCATGGCAATTACTTGTACGGAGCCCAGAAGGGCATGGACTCGTCATGGCCCTAATTTGTTTGGTGATCAAAGCAATCGATATTGTATGCTTTACACACTGAGTGAGAGATGTAAGGATGATTACTATGTTTGATGTTTGCTATCAGCATGACACGCACACTCCTATTTTACACTCTACCTTAGTGTTTGACTTAGAGTACTATACATCTTGTTGTTCTAACTCTTTGATTGCAGATCCAGGTTTAGGTATGACTATTTATACCTGTTATTGCTTTATTTTGTTGCTATCGCCCATACCATACTTTCGTATGACCCATAGTTCTATGTCTCTTCTTATTACTCTGGGTGCTCCTAAACGAGCAGACTAGAGGCAAGTTAGGTGCTGATGCACGAGTAGTTGTCCGGAGACGTGCAGGAGGCTTCCACGTACTATATACATATACTCTCCCTGTGTTGTTGATGGTCACTACTTCGGCATTAGTAGTGCACCTTTTCTTCTTTTTTCTATAGAGACAGTATTTTGAAGTTGTAATAATGGTTTAGATCATAAGCTATACTTTGGATTCTGCTACTCTGATCATTGTGGTTTAGTTTTCAGCTTATGTACTATCTCTCATGTTTTATATCAAGTATGTTATTATTATATTTTATCCCATGCGTTGTGAGATATACTACAGGTTCTTGGTGATTCATCGTTTTAACCCAGCCCTTTTGGCGATCGTCCCGTACTAGTCAGACATTAGCACAACGCATTTTGGGAAATGTCGACTAGTGCGGGGCAGCCGTCACACTTGGTATCAGAGCCTAGGTTGTGTAGTTTAATCTAGGGAAAGATACCGGGGAGAGATAGTACGCGTATATGAGAGCACGTATTTGTGATATTTTGGTTTTCAAAAGCTATATATATATATATTTAGTATAGCTAAGGATGAAGTCGCACTGCACTGGCACCACTAAAGAGATGGTTAATCGTTTTTTTCTCAGATTGAACGATGAGCCGAAATATGGGGAGTACTGGTACAGGAGCCATTAATAGGGATGTTCTTGATATGAGGGCAATGTTTACTGCCTTTATGCGACAGATGCTTAGGGATGCTCAAGGAGTAGTTCCTAATGCTGCTAATGGTGGTGGTGCAGTAGTGCAGGCGCCTAGAGCCGATTTTGCCAAGATCTGCAAGGATTATACTAGTCTTGGTGGGAAGGCGTTCCACGGAACGGAGTCGGCTACGAAGGTTCAGGATTGGCTTGATTGTTGTGAGTGTATCTTCGAGGATTTGGGAATCGACGATGCAATGAAGAGAAAGCTGACATCGAGTCAACTTCAAGGACAAGCAATGAATTGGTGGAATGTCATCAAAGCGGCTGCTCCCGAGGATTAAATTGTGTGGAATTAGTTCATAACCCGATTCAGTGATAAGTTTATTCCGGCTGCTCAGAAATCAGAATTGTTTAGGAAGTTTTTGGAACTTAGGCAGAATGGTTGGGAAGTCTCGGAGTATATTGCTGAATTTGATACCTTATCGAAATATGGATTAACTCTTATCGATACCGTCGAGAAGAAGAACGAGAAGTTCATAACTGGTCTAGATGAGTACTTAGGGGAAAGACTTATAAACCATATCGATTAGACATTCGAATCTATTGTAGGGAAGGCATTGCGATCCGAGAGCCTTTACCCTAAGTCAAAGACCGAGGTTGCTATTACATCTGCAGAGGAGCCAAAGCCGCAGGCAAGTGGTGGAGGCAAGAATAAATCCCAGAATAATTGGGAACAAGACCAGACTAAGGATGGTCAGAAAAAGAAGAATAAGAAAGAGGTCCAGTGCTTTGGTTGTGGCAAGAAGGGCCACTATATCAAAGATTTTCGAGCAAAGAAGGGGAGAGGAAGTGCTTCAATTGTGACCAAGTGGGACATTTCAATAATGAATGTCCGCAACCCCCTAAGGAGAAGAAGATCGTTAAATCATATGCTATCAACGTTGTTCCTTCTTTGTCGAATGCCCCAACTGCGGCGCAGAAGGGAAAAGGTGTCGTTGTTCAAGGTATGCTTTCCATTTATGATGTTCCTGTTCGAGTTTTGTTTGATACCAGAGCTTCCCATTCCTTCGTATCTAGTGACCTAGTAGATAAGTTGGAATTGGAACCCGAGCTTGTCGATAGACCTTTAGTTGTGACGATCCCGATCGGTGGTTCGACTAGCCTTAGTATGTTTGCTTGTGATTGCTTTGTTTTGGGCTTTACTGGTTTTGGCATTATTTTGGGAGTCGATTGGCTCCAAAGGTATGGGGTGGTGGTAGACTGTGAGGGGTCTTCGGTGACCATTAGAGCGGATGATGGGCGGAGGGTGGTATTGGGATGCTTACCTAGTGATGGGGTGATGGCTATTTTTCTAAATTACCTAGACATCCTACACGATGAGTTATCGGATGTGCTTATTGCTGGCGAATATCCGAACATCTTCGGGGAAGTGACCAGACTTCCACCACACCGAGAGATCGAATTTCGAATTTATTTAGTGAAAGATTCCCGACCTATATATAGTGATGCGGCTTCGTCGTAATAGCGCCAAGACAGCAGCAAGTGCTCGAGGTACAAGTGGGCGACTGTAACGACCAGTATTTTTAGCAGTCAAATATTTTATTTATTATTTTAAATATTATATTTGGAATATAAATGTAATTTAATATTAACTTCTCTGATTAAAACGAAGGTAGAGCGTTAATTTTATTTATAATTATAAATCGAGCTCGAAATGGCTCGATAGGTCGTATTATGGGGTTTTGAACTTTAATTGAATATACAGGATCCAATATAAGTCAGAATTCTGTGAAACAAGAAACGTTGGAATCGTGTTAATTATAATTTTCACATTGAGGAGAAAAATCCATATTTCGTGTTATAAATTGTTAGTTATGGCCAAATCAAATTTTAAAGTAGTCGTTATGGAAATTGTTATTAAAATATAGGCCTTTAAAATGGCCATTTTGCAAATATTGACCGTTTTCGACGAAATTAGTTTCATTGGAACTGTATCGTTAAATTATTTCACGATATTAAATTGCGTGGCAAACCGATGTCGTATGTGACCACGGTAGCCATAAACGCCCGTTCATTTTCTATAGCGCGAAATTAATTTAATTTAACAGAATAGAGAGATATTTGAGTGTAACGTGAGCAGACGATCAAATTAAGCCAAGAAACCAGTTCCTTTTAGTTTATATCAACAATTCGAGTCAGGATAGGTATGTAGTTTTTTATTTTTGGAGACCGGGTAATTTGGTGTCCAAAATGACATTTCAGTGCGTATAAAGATAGCAAACCAGGAAACAGTCTCGGAATGCGATGAAACCGGTGCCGTTGGGTTCGTATTAATTAATTATTGTAGAATTTCAATTTTCATGTCAATCGGACTTACCGTTTGATCGTGGCAACGATAAACACCCTGATCAGTTATATTATTTTGGTCAATTCAGAAAGGGGTAACTTTAAACGAATAAACGACTGGCCAAATGAACTCTAATTTGGACAAAACAAGATTCATTGGATCCGTAAGGAAGTGGTCTAGTAAAATGTTAAGGTTTCAAATTTATTGGATTTTTTCAAAAAAATTAGGAATTTTAAACGCTCGATTTTTCATCGATAATTATAAAGGACTTTTCACAAACGACCTCGGAATTTGACGAAACTCGTCCCATTAGGTCCGGGATTTTTTTTATGCTTGGATTACATTTCTTTGTCAAGAATGGAGATCATATGCGGTAGATTTTACATGATACTTCAACGTTAAGTCATTTAATATTAAAACAGTATTTTATTCTATCCCTACTCTATAAATAAACATTGTAACCCTAAACATGGTCAGATCTTTTCTCGCAGTCAACTAGGCAGGAAACTGCGCCTCCACTTATGAATGAATGACCCACGCTGCTCCAAAATTTCCCCTCTCTGATCTCGAAATCCACACACCGATTGACGAAATTCTCAACTACAATAATGTTCCCCTCAGCAAGATGTGTCAATCTACCGATGATGATGAACTTTGGCCAACTAAGGAGGCCTGTGGCGAACCTTAAACTACCGGCAGTCTTCCAAGTTTGGACGACGAACCATAGGGCTATGGCTGGCGGGACTCGGCGTGACGGACAAGCAGGAGGAGGCAAGTCGGTCAACGGCTTCGGATGGGTTTTCGATCGTCGTACGGTGATGTGGTGATGATGAAATGTGGCTCGTGGAAAAGCAGTAGAACTGGAATGAATACACGAAGGTAGTAAGGACTAAGGAGAATCAAAGAAAGAGATGGGCCATGTCTATTTTTCCAAAACATAGGTTGACTTAGGTTTTAGAGTAATAGTTTTTACTTAAATTATTTAATTAAGAGAAATTAGTTTAATTAATATAAATTAAATTGTGGTTTCTGCAGGCATATTGGGAAGTCGGAAGGAACGAAGCAAAACAAAACATCGGCCTGGTTTACCTTGTTAAAATGTAATTAGTATATAATTAGTTTAATTAAACAATGTAACTAATTATGATAAATAAAAAGGACATTAATTACACATGTGAATTGTATTATAGGTGCTGATCGGATTAAATTTGCAGCAAAGTGACAGTGGAGCGATGCCCAGCATTTGGTACTACACTGTAAAATAGGCTGGGTATAAATGTTTTATTATCAAGTAAAGTATTAATGTTATAACATATATAGTTAATCCAAGTAAAATCATATTTATTCTAAATTTCAATTTGCAGCAGGAGTCCGAGTTAGTTAAGCAGAATGAAGAAAGCCAGTTTTGAACGATGGAATAGAATGAACCAGCAGTGATCAGGGCCGCTTAAGAATAAACAAACTTATTGTCAGAATTTGGACAAATCAGCTACATTGCGATCATGACGACGAGCTCAACATCATAGAACCGAACCAAATGTGATTGGAATGGAATGGATTTTATTTTCATTGAATCAAACGCTTATTTAATTTAACTGAAACGAACCGTTTCACCAATAAATCAAATCCAACGTGAGTTAAACTCACTCAGTTCTTCCCATTTATATTTTATATAAATTAGGTTTTTATCTTGTGTGCTCTGATTGCTAATAGTTCACTGTTTGCCAACTATATATTCAATTTTTGATTTAAACGATGAAATTAAACGTTGTTTAATTTCAGTGAAGTACCAAATCGTTATTTTAACAATTGGAACCAATGAAGGTAACTTACCTTATTGGTCACATTTATTTATAAGCATGTTTAATTGTTTGAATTGTTTTATTGATTGGTTGATGTTATATAGTCATTATTTGCTAAATGGAATTGAATGATTTGATTTGAGCTAACCAATTTGTATACAAGGAAGAACAAGTTGGAGGGACCCAACCGGATTCCTCAAATATATTAATTATAATTTATATTCATATTATCATTATACGAACTGTCCTGATTGGGTGATTGCTTTGATTATTGATCATTGACTGAAAATTCAACCTGTGTTTTGTTTTAACCAATGGACAATATGGCTTGAGTAATCGGCAGTACATGGGCTAAGAATATATTATTTTGTTATATTTATTTACCGTCCGGTGAATCGATAGAACTGAAGTTATAAATTACTTTATAACTAGAAGTAGATTTTGGAATATATTATTTTGAGTTTATAAAAGGAAATAATTTTTTATTATTAAATTTAATTATTAATTGATTTTATAGAGTCAATTCTAATGTTAATTAGATTTTTAAATATGAGAGTAGGAAATTTACCTAACGGTTAAAATTGGTTAATTGGTTTGTTAAGAAGCAATTAAATGGAAACATCTAGATTAATTATACTATTAACTAATTTAAATGGGGAACGAATTAGAATCGGTTAATGAGATAGCCGTGATTTGAGTTGGCTAAATTGGCTGTTTTAATTGGAATTGATTATTAAATTAGTGTGGTTTGAATAAAATTGTTTAATGAATATTGTTTTAATTTTAATAAGATTTAACAAAAAGAATTTACTATTTATTTTTAATAAAGAAATTAACCACTTAAGTAGTTAATGATCGAAGTAAATTATTATTCTAAATAATAATAATTTAGGAGATTTATTTTTAATGGGAATTCATTTAAGAAGGAAATCAAAATTTAAATGAAATTTGATTGATTGGTGAAAGGAGTTTATGTACGGGATTTATATTTAAATCCGAATTTTTATAACGAAGTTATAAATAAAATTTTAAGCGAATGAGATAGATTAAATTAAATGTTTACTTAATATTCGAATTAAGTAAAAGGAATTAAGAACATAAGGGTTTATATTAAACCAGAGTTATGTAAACGAAGTTTATAAGAAGAGGTGACGTGGTTAAGCATTAATTTTACATTAAAGTTACTTAATAGTAGGATTAAGCAAAAGTGGGGAATTGAAATGAGAATTTCAAGCGGGAAATGGTTGAATGGATTTGAAAGGGGTAGATAAAAAGTGAATTTGGTAAAAGAAGCGAGTCATAGGATTTTGTAAACGAATCCGAATTATAAAATGAATTTGTTTAAAGTGGCAGAGTTAAAAAGTGGGGTTTTATAAAGAGATTACTTAATTACTGAATTAAGAAATAGTGGTTATATCCGAGAAAGAGATTTTCAAGAAGTAAGCTGGTTTTATGAAATCGTATTTTGAATAAAATAGTAAATGGAATTAGTTTTGAGACTGGGTGAAATATTGGTTTTTGGATTACAACTTGTATCTATCTTAGGATAAGAACGTTTTTTGTCAAGGTCTGAGAGGTAATTGAAATACCCCAACTTGAACAACATCAGGATTATTCGAGGATGATATTGGTTGTAATGGGAAAGGAGGTTAGTAATAATTTAATTTTCCGTTAGAGAAATAATACAACAATTTTTGGTGAAAATTTGGAAAAAATATATATAATGATGATTCCAAAGTAAAAGGGGAATAAAAGAGATTGCGTAAAATTATAATGATATCCGCAAGGTTAAAAGAAACTTAAAGTTGAGTATTGAAATAGTTTTACTTTATATGAATGAGCATTTGTTATTGTTTTCAAGAAATGAACGAAGATGTTTCGTAACATTATTGTACGAGTAATAAGTTGAATTGATTTCCCAAAATTTAGAAAATAATGTGGCTAATGTTTTGAAAGTGAAAATAGAAACTGGATATGATATAAGATTTTCTAAGTATTAAAATGAATTTGTTTAAAGAAAAATCTTATGTTAAATAAGTAGCAAGAAATTATATTCATAATATCGAAATATTTAAGAGTTTTAAATTTACATTTGTTCGAATTCGAAGGCCAAGTGATGCTGAATATTGAACCAGTGAACTCGTTGGATTTTCATGATTGAATCACTGTTTATTTTGATAGTTAAACTGACTATCAAATCTGTCCAATACGATTGTTGGTACGGAAAGACTAGGATCAAATTTATATTCGAAAACCATTCCGACCAATAAATACATGAAGATATTAGAAGATGATCGAGATGGAGCATTGAAGACCGCAGATCTTCATAAACGAAAGGACCGCCAATCTTTTTTGTCTTGCAAGCAGAGATAAGCTGTGATCCTGTCGTGGTTGGAATCTATGAATTGCAAGGACTTCTCGCTATTGATCTATAGGGTGATTCCTAGGATGCAGTAGGAGGGTACCTTCGGTTCATCCTGTTCCTGGATGACTTGTATGGACGGATGTTTGACAGAGTATTTCCAAAGGGATCATGTATGTTGATTTCTTCAAATGTATCATGGTTGATGGCAGAGAAAGGCCGTTCTCTTAGCTTATAAACTAGAATATTTTTTTGGATGTTAATTAATGATATTTGGCGGATCTGACGATGTGGCATTCGAAGTGAATGATGACCAGGTGTTCAAAAGTTAATCTAAACCTCAAGTCTCATCAACTGGGAAATGAAAAAAAATCAGACAGGTAGCATGGCTTCTGTAACGATAAGGAATTTTGCTCGATCCAAATCAATTGCTAAATCGACCAAGATCGTTCGAAACCCCTGATTGTTTTGAGAACACGACAAATCGGAACGCAAACTGAAGAACATTTCATTTCTTATTATAACAATATCATCAGAATACAAGAATGTACAGAGTATAAACAAATAATATACATTTGCTAAATATCAGAGATTACAATACATTACATAGCAGCGGAAAAATAATACAATACACAACTGAAAGTAATACACGGATACAGAGCTTTCCGAGTATTGTTCCAGCTATAAATCAGGATCCTGTGAATATAAATATGCAAAACCAAAATTACTAGCTGCCCATGTCAAAATAAGGGCACCCAAAGTTTAGGTTAAAACAATAAACTCAAGATTAATCATGTGACTGGTGTGAGAACTAAAACAGATAATAATCTTTATTTTAAAGTTATGTAAATCAAGAGACCACGCCGTATAACACGGAACGGGTTTCCTCCCAAGAATACCAGTGCATATAACAACAACGCAATGCTAAATAAAGAATAATGAAGTTATTTTAAGACCCAGGTCCCATCACACAACGCAACGCAAGCCATAGGATAGGGTTTTTACCTTATAATAGCCAAGATTGCTTGGTACATGAAATTTCATGTTTTATTATTACTATAAGTGTATAGTGTCAAAACAATTTCAATCATAAGTATCAATCATAGGCGGCATAAGTGCCCCATACCACTATGTCACCATATATAGGTATACAATCAAAACCGCAATTGTCACGTATTGGAAGCTGGATTTCCATCTGTGAACCAAGGAAAAAGATAGTCCTTACTGAATTTGAGACTGTCTAGCCCGAGTCTCAGGCCAGTACTCAGTCAAGCCTTTGGATCGTTAGGGCCGGTCCACCGATGTGGATTAAAATGCTTGAACACTGCGTTTCCCCGCCCTTTGGGGCGTAAATGAGTCCAATGACTCCATCGGCTCCACACAGTCACCGATACATCCGAGGCGCCTCGCAATCCAACAACCACATAATCTAAACTCGTCAGGGCGTGTAAAACCACTGACGCCACTTCTAGCTAGAAGGAAACGCATGCCCTCCCTGATGTTCTCTCTCATTTCTTGTTCACAACCGGGGTGTGAGGCTCGCGAATCAACGTTACACAATGCTATTCCACACAGGCGGTGCTTTGATCATCAACCACAAGACTTTTCTTTTCAACAGAAGCCTTGACCAATTTCCACTTAGGCATACCACACAAGCAATTCACTCCATGCGACTGATGTCCATCGATATACAACGCCTGAGGTCGTACGTCTCAAAGAAGGGTGTTAAGCAAGAGAATAAATTCAACGCCACCAAACAGATGTATATTTAATAGAGATCAATCAACCCAGAATAAAATCCAATGTTAGACACATAGTCCATTTACAAGTTCGTTCTGGGTCTGAACGAAACCGAAGGCACCTCGTACCTCGCATATCCATCGATCTCCAATTACGTCTGGACGATCACCAACAGATTCCCTCCTCTTGGGTGTAAAACCCAATCAAGATCATCAGTAATCACCCAAACGACGTGAAGACCTCCGGTCTTCGACCACCATCTTAATCCTCGACACATCGTCGAATCAGTTATTCAGAATGGGATAAACCTGGTCTTTCTGAGTAACTCGCGTATATAATAAAACAAGTGTTACACAAACACAACATACGCCTCATTCCAATTCATCAGTCACTAACCGTAAATTAGTAAGAGAACAATTCCCCAAATATTAACCCCGAAGGCCGAAACCAACATCAAATGAATACCCAAGAAACCATTCATCTTAACTAATCTTCAGTTAGTTGCTAAATTTCACATTCTTAAGGAGAGGTTCCCATTAATTTTATCAAAGATAAATTCCTTAAATTTATTCTTTAATCTTCTTTTGAATATCAATTCAAACCAAATTATGGTTTATCCAAACTAGCCGGGATTAAAGAACCTTACCGAAGTAATCATTTGTTTTAATTTCCCAATCCCAACCTATTCATCCCATGAAGTAAAACTGGTAATACTTCATATCTAACACCGCTGTGTTATCGGTAAAT
Source organism: Allium sativum (assembly GCA_030737875.1). Classification (NCBI taxonomy): domain Eukaryota; kingdom Viridiplantae; phylum Streptophyta; class Magnoliopsida; order Asparagales; family Amaryllidaceae; genus Allium; species Allium sativum. The sequence goes on along the minus strand of CM060915.1, from coordinate 938,021,648 downwards.
TCAGTTACCATTTCACGTTCAGATCTAATTAAAGATTTAACTATCGCCTGGAGCAAAACTGGTGATACTCCATTCTCGATCATTTCAATCTAATTAAAGATTCATTAAAACTCCACTTGGTTTTAATCTTCCCAAAAATCAATTTTAACGATTATTTAACTTGGGAAAACATATCCTGCCTTTAACTGGGTTAAAGAACCAGTGTCATTTAAAACACGGTTCACGATAAACCCAAAATCACATTCTATTCCATCAGCCTTTAACCGTAAATTAGCAAGTGAACAATTCCCTAAGTAATAACCCCGAAGGCCGAAAGCAACATCAGACCAATACCCAGGAAACCATTCAGCTTGACTAATCTTCAGTTAGTTTCTGATTTTCTTAACTCCGTTGGGTCTAAAAACAGTATTATTAAAGATACCGTTCATGACAACCCAAAATCACATTCCATTAACAATGGAATCTTCATGGAAAACAAATCGATATATATAATCGATATAAACTTCCATATCCGACTAATAATATAAATGGAATAGCGGCAAAGCCTTTTAAATTCCATATATATTAGTAGTCCTCATCCACAGAAATTCACTTCGATTATTACCAAATCGAATTCCACTCCATTCCAATTTATTTCATTAATTTGGAAAACTTTACTTTGGAAAATCTCCTTTAAATCTTAACAAAAGATTTATAAATTCCAAATCACATTTCACCGTAAATCGGTTTAAAGAACGAAAGTCATTAAAACACAGTTCACGATAAACCCAATTCCCATTTGATATTAAATACAAGGCTCTAAATAGAAAATATACCGGCTTATATTCAATATCAAATTCTACGACCAACAAATATCGTATTGGAAATAACGATATAAATCTGTCTTTCAAATTTCCACAACAATATCTGTATAATCACGAAATCCAACATCGAAATATTCCAAAGACAATTTCGATCCAAATCCATTTCCACTTTATATATATTGGAAATTCTGGTTATTTTCAAAATCATTTCAAATCCACTTCATTTATTTTAAAAATAAATGGGATTATAATTCTAGTTCAAAACTAGTTCATTTTGATAAAAATCTATTTTTATCTTTTCAAATTTGGAATTTTTCATCCCAATTCTTCACAAATCATTTCTTATGATTTTACACAAATTATTGCTATTTTTAATAATTTTATCAAGGCCCGTACAGCCGATTTCCATCAACGGCCATCGAACTGCACTTACAACGACCTTTTCCAAATTTGATTTGGACATAATTCCAAATCCAACCGTTGGATTTCAAATATCTATTATTCATTATAAAGCTCTTTTCGATACAAACCCAATGGTTCCGGTTTTAGGAGAATCCGACGGTCGGACCTCCTGTAACGTCTATTCGAAGTTAATGGTCGAAATTCGCGAACTGCTGCAGCGTGGTGCGTTCTATTCAGGCCATTATATATATATTATATATATCGCCGATTTCCTTTCAAAACGTATTTTATAAATCGTTTTAAACTCGTTTCAAAACGTATTTCAACTTCATATTCAATTTCTAATCAAAATTGAATATTCCACATCATCGATATACAAATGATAATATTTTCAAAATGTTATATTTTGAAATTACTTCCTTTTCTATACTCATTTTAAAAACGAATATAATCGATATAAATATCGTTCGCGTCAAAATGGCGCATATCTAATCAACACGACTTTATATATTTCAATAACTTCATTATTCTATTCAACAAATGAATATTTTCTTCAATACATGAATATATATTTTTATTCAACACATGAATTTTTATTCTATTCAACACATGAATTTTTATTCTATTCAGCACATGAATTTTTATTCTATTCAACACATGAATTTTTCTTCTATTCCTTATTTTCCAAATTGGAATGAGGCCCAATCAATTACCATATAATGTTAATTATGTGGATTCCATACAAAGCAAGTATATAATAGCAACGATAAATAATCAACCATCATCCAGAGTGCACCACACAACTGCATAAGCATTAAATATAAATAATTAACGCTTACACAGTCTTTCAACCTAACGATTGACATACAACTAAACAATCAGGATTAGTGTACGTCAAATATCATCCCAATACCCGTGTGGGGTTTCAAATCAACAAACACAGATTTTTATTTGTGCAGTTGGGCGATGTGTAAAATTTATCGTCCCAATCAATATCAGTCAAATGGGTGTACACAAACAAATCGTCTGTTTTGTTTGTAAATATTTATTTTATATACACGTTAAAAATTATATTTTCAACTATAAAATATTTATTTTCATTGCGCATCACACAATCACTTTTCATAACACATCAATCAAACAAACAAGCCGTCCATGGTCTGTGGACGACGGGTGTCAGGTGCTGCTAAGCACCGACTGCATCCTAGTATATATTTTAACTAGAAAATTAAAATAAAAGTGAGGAGTTCTCACCTTGGATTTCCACTCCGCCATTTCATTTCTGAATTTCTAAACCGTATGTATTCCCTTTTGATGTCAATTCGTTCTCACGCTGTTCATATAAAAATCACATTTTTAATATAATGTTTATTCTAAAAATCACATTTTTATAATGGCACTTCATATATAAAAATCATATATTTTTACAACTCTTCTTTACATATAAAAATTATATTTTTATATCTCTACTTCTTATATAAAAATCGAATTTTTATCGCTACTTCATATATATAAAAATCAAATTTTTATATTCTTCTCTTCATGATAAAAATCATCTTCTTATTCGCTAAAAATCTCCTCTTTCATGTTTAAAAATCTCGCCTTTCATGTTTAGAAATCTTTACTTTTCAATGATAAAAATCATTACTTTAATGAAATAAAAATCATAACTTTATCGACATAAAATCGTTTTTTCCCTTCCTAATAAAAATCAGATTTTTATGTAATTAAACTAAATAAAATCAAATCAAAACTCACTATGGTTTAATGAAGGGGGAGGAGGGGATCGGAGGCCGGGTAGGCGGCGCTGGTGTGGAGGAGAGGCCGCGTTGGTGCTGGCGGGGCCTAGAGAGGCAGTGGCGACGAAGACAAAGGTCAGGGGCGGCTAGGGTATTGGATCAGAGGGGCTTGGGGTACGATAGGAGGAGGAGCGAGGACGGGGAGGGGTTCTGGCGTGCGAGAGGAGGCCGGAGGCCTAGAGCGGCGGTGGCGCCCTCTGGTGGTGGCGCAGTCGACGAAGAGGGGGGGCGCGATTGTCGATCTATGGTTTTTTTTCTTTTTTTTCATTCGGTGTTGACTGGAGTAAAGGAAGAGAGAGAAGAGGGAATGGAGAAAGAGGATTGTATAGTTTATATTATTTAATTAATTCTATAAAACAACTTTTAATTTCGATATCCAATCGAGACCCAACGACTGTCGCCCCTGACTAATAACCCCCATTCCGAACACAATGGGACATGTTTCGTAACCCAATTCGCCTATTACAATCAGTTTTCGTTCAAATTAAAATTAAAATCTATATATTCAATTTTAAATGTACATTTCAATTTACCGGGGCCACGTACGGACTCTAAAAATTCCAGAAAAATTATTTCTAGCTTCGTATTGACGATACGGTCCCAACAAAACTAATTTCATCGAATTTTGGGACCGTTAGAAAAATGGCCATTTTCTGGTCGATCGAAATTGACTAAAACTGTTAAAACACGTTTTTCTTTGCCAAGCTCACATATTGATTCGAAAAATTACGAATTTTTAAACCTAGCAATAACTTGACATCTCGGATACAACAAAAGTGGTTTCGTCGAAAACGAAGGTCGTTTGCAAAATTTCCATTTTTAAGGGCCAGAATTCCATAGCGACTATTCTGAATTTTCAACTGGGAGTAACTTTTGATTCCCGCTTTGAAATTTCAATTTTTCGGATTCGTTGGAATGATATTCTCAAATAGATTCTAATATTTTTGGTTTCGCTAAAATCCGGTTTATTTTGAATCTTGTACATTCATTTGAAATTTGAAATCGAATTATCGAACTACCGCGCCATTTTCAATTCCTTTTATAATTAAAATAAAATATTTATATTCTAACGACGATCTATATAAATATATACGTTCTAATTCTATTCAAAATAAATTTCTCGTCGTTATTATTTAAAATAAATCATTTTAAATAAATCATTTTAAATATTCAAAATTCATTAAAATAGCCAAAATAAAATTTTAAAATTGGCTCAGATTTCCGGGTTATTACAATCTCCCCCACTTAAAACTTTTCGTCCCCAAAAAGGAATGAAGCCGAAAGTTGTTTTAAAAACCAACTCAACTTTCAGTATTTTCATTATGGCTTAAGATCTTCAACTTTTTAGTTTCTAAAAACTTTTCAAAATTTTCAAAAATTCAAATAACACCCTAAATTTTCGAAAAATTTCGCCATAACCTCCCCTTCACCGGGAGTTTCGGCATATTTCAAATAGCCTCCCATGGCCCTCACCAATCCAAACAGAAAAAGAAACAGCCAAGCGGCTAGTCAATCAGCTCATAAAGTCATCACAACCCAAAGAAATACAATAAACATGTACCTATTTTCGGGCAAATAATTTTATTCCTCTTCTCTAGCCTCCTTGCTATGACCTGTCCAATGTAAGTACATGTATATGTATACAAATGCGACAAATTTTCAATACAATTCACTATTTGGTTCAATTTGGCTAAAGGTTCAACATTTTAATTAATCAACCAATAATCAAACAACACAATCAGCAATCAATTAGTTGATTAACGTTTTAATTGCATAACTTTAATATACAGTCAAAAAATCACATTTTTGATGCCAATTTACAACCAATGTATTCTATCTAGTTTTGGTTCTCACACTAGTCAATTGGAATCGTTTCGAAACCCGAACATAAATGCTGATGATGCCCGAGCAATCATCAGAATCATCTCCGAGCGACTAGAGTGTGATTCTATATCTATCCAGTATATTAAAACTTCAAATACACGTGGATCAGACGTATATGCAAAATCTTTATATACTTGATTGTCCAAATCAATATAAAAATAATATTCAAATACAAATAATTGATTTAAATTTTCAAAAGAAAAAATGTTTTCAATTTAAAAATATACTCTTCACACTCGTTCTATGATACTATTGATTCCATCTCTAACGAGTCATTCTCATTGGATATTTCTAATCCAATCTCTGATGAATCCTTTCGTTTGGTTCTTACATGTCTTGTTTTCCGAGTTCTGTAAACCAAAGCTCTGATACCAAATGTAACGATAAGGTACTTCGCTCGATCCAAATCAATGGCTAAATCGACCAAGACCGTTCGAAACCCCTGATTTTTTTGAGAACATGACAAATTGGATCGCAAACAGAAGAACATTTCATCGCTTATTACAACAATATCATCAGAATACAAGAACGTACAGAGTTTAGGTTAAAACAATAAACTCCAGGTCAGTCATGTGACTGGTGTGAGAACTAAAACAGTTATTAATCTTTATTTTAAAGTTAGGTAAATCAAGGGACCACGCCGTATAACACGGAATGGGTTTCCTCCCAAGAATACCAGTGCATAAACAACAGCGCAATGCTAAACAAAGAACAATGAAGCTATTTTAAGACCCAGGTCCCATCACACAATGCAATACAAGCCGAAGGATAGGGTTTTTACCTTATAATAGCCAAGAAAGCTAGGTACATGAAATTTTATGTTTTATTATTACTATAAGTGTATAGTGTCAAAACAATTTCAATCATAAGTATCAATCGTAGGCGGCATAAGTGCCCCATACCACTATGTCACCATATATAGGTATACAATCAAAACCGCAATTGTCACGTATTGGAAGCTGGATTTCCATCTGTGAACCAAGGAAAAAGATAGTCCTTACCGAATTCGAGACTGCCTAGCCTGAGTCTCAGGCAAGTACTCAATCAAGCCTTTGGATCGTCAGGGTTGGTCCACGATGTGGATTAAAATGCCTGAACACTGCGTTTCCCCACCCTTTGGGGTGTAAATGAGTCCTATGACTCCATGGGCTCCACACAGTCACCGATATATCCGAGGCGCCTCGCAATCCAACAACCACATAAGTCAAACTCGTCAGTGTAATGACCCGGATATTCCGTCGGTTAGATTTGAATATTTAATACAGTTTTAAATATTGGGTGGATAAATATAAATGGAATTTTTGTATTAAGTTGTCAATTTAATAATCAGTTTCGATTTAATATCGAATATATCAAGTTATCAGAATACAAAGTGGATTGAATTAAAATTTAATTCTAAATTAAATTATAGTTCAATCGATCAATAGAAAATTCTGTTTGAATCAGAATAATAATATTGATTTATTATCGAAGAATAAATTGTTTTAATTTATTTATATAGGTTTAAATTAATGTCTCCTTCAAATGATCGAATTAGACTTCGTGACCTATCCCAGTGTGTCCGGAATAGGGGTATTACCCTAAGATTGACAGTCATTGGGTTCAGAAAGGAGTTCGGGACCCTGGAGTATTTAAATTAAAGGATACAGTTTTTAAAATAAATAAATAAAAATAAAAATAGGTGGACCAAAACAAACCCACCGTGTTCCTCCTGTATTACCACACGTTAAAAACCCACCGTGCATCCCTATTCTCCACAAATCTAACCAACCCTCTGCCTATATAATTAAAGTCACCGAACTCCCTTTAATCACTTTCACAAATCGAAATCCTTTTAAACCAAAACCCAATTGAATCGGAGGCGTTGATTTTAAAGGTCGTCGAGATTCTGGAGTGTAGAGCGGTAGTTGGGTTGCTCGATTTTTTGATGGTGGTTCATCGCGAGTTCGAAGCCGCGAGGCTACAGATCGAACATCGCGATGTGATTTCTAGTGGAGGCGAAATTTTGAGCTGCATTCATCACTGGTGGTTCAGCACTCGAAGGTGGAAGTCGCGATGCTCTGTGGGTATTCGAGTTCGGTGCATTCGGATTGGATATGAGCAAGATTTAAGCAGCGTTGATTTAGGGCATCGCGACATGGAAGACCCAGCTGGAAGGCTCGACATCGAGCTAGGGTACAGGCAAGGCAGTGAAGGTCATTTCGTTTGCAGGCGACGTTGGGTGCTTTGCAGAGTTTACTGAGAGGATTTCGACGCAGTGGAGATCGATGTTGATTTCGTGGAGATGGTTGGTGAGGTTCGAAGGTTCGATGCAAGTGTTCGCGCTCTAAAGTAATTAAGGTATACTTATCTTCTTTACTGTTTAATCCATTTAAAATTGTAACGTGAATATATATATATATATGTATATATATAGTTAAAACTGAAATTTTACAGTTAAAAGGAAATGAGATAATACCTTGATTAGTTTAAAGTTTAAAAAAATACGTAGGTTTTGTTTAAATTGGTTAAGTAGAATTCATTTAGTAACCCAAAAAAAAAGAAGAGAAAAATAAATATAGAAAAGTTATTTATTTATTTAAAAAGTTAAATTAAATATATAAATGGTTAATCATTAAATTTATATCAAATTATCACAGGTGCAAAATAAAAGATGATTCAAGTAGATGCATCGATGCAACAGCTTGGAAAATTAAACAAGATATTCTGCAAAAATAAAATCAATGGTGAGTAAATCTCACCTTTTATTTAGAATTATTTTTATATAGTTAAAAATAATTGTTATGCTTGTTTGAATGCTGTCTGATTGTTTTAAAATATATATAGTTATTTAGGATTGGTTGACTATTATACATATATTGGGTTGATGATTGGTTGGATTCCCGCAGTTTCATTAGCGGATGCCCGCAGTTTCATAGCGGATGATTACCCTATACGCCCCACGCTATGATTAGTGGATGACCTTCTATACCTCGATATCCTGCCTCGAAGCAGGATGGGTATTACTATGTTGACTAACGTCTGTGGATGCAGGAAAACAGGTTGGAGGAATCCAACTGTATTCCTCAAAAATATATTATCTGTTGTTGTTTGTTTGATTTCAGATATATTCATATATAATGTGTTAAAAATCAAATGATTAAAAATTGGTTGATTTGATTGTTTAAATATCACTGGGGCTTGGGATATTGATTTATAAAATACCTTGAAAGGGTATTTGAGATTTAAAAAGTGAATTCTATTTTTATAAATAGAATTTGAATTTTTAATGAACTATAGGAAATATTTACTTGTTTTGAAGATATATGAAACGAGTATTGAATTTATAAACTTTTTTTATAAATGAAAATATGGGATTTGAATTGAATTTATAAACTTGGTTTATAAATGAAAAGGTGGGTTTTGAATCGAATTTATAAACTTTGTTTATAAAGGAAAATATGGGATTTGAACTGAATTTATAAACTTTGTTTATAAATATATAAATGTGGGATTTGAAGTGAAATTATAATCGTTGTTTATAAATAATGCAGAGAATTCAAATAGAATTTGAATATAGAATTCAAATGGACTTTAAACTATAGAATTTAAATATAGAATTCAAATGGACTTTAAACTATAGAATTTGAATATAGAATTCAAATGGACTTTAAACTATAGAATTTGAATATAGATTTCAAATGGACTTTAAACTATAGAATTTGAAAATAGAATTCAAATGAAGTTTAAATAAAGAGAATTCAAATAGAATTGAAATTGGAATTTGAATAAGACGTCGATAAGGAAACGAGAGTATGAGTATAATTAGAATTTGTTAATATGCAAGTTAAAATATATTTGAACATGTCATGTTCAAATATGAAGGTGAAATAGAATGAAGAGTTAAGTAACAAATTAAATTAACAAATTTAGTTAAAAAGATTGGTATAGTTAAAATAGATTGGACAGGTATAAATATACAGGAGACAGGTTTGGAATAAAGTGTTAGAAGGTATATAAATAGAATGCCCGACAAAAAGGTATGTATTTAATTCATATATGAGATTTTATGTGCCGTATCGACTATCTGCTTGGCTTTTTCTTTTTCTTTTGGATTGGTGAGGGCCATGGGAGGCTATTTGAAATATCCCAAAGCTCCCGGTACAAAGGAGGTTATGGTGAATTTTTTCGGAAATTTAAGGAGTTAGAATATTTTTAAGATAATTTGATAGTTAGAAATCAATATATCAATATATATAGAAGTCGATAAGGAAACAAACTTAGAAATAGAATAGTATAATCAAAAAGGAAGTATAAGAATAAAATCCAGTAAGAATAAAAAGAGAAAGTGTATACGTGTTTAAAGGTGAAGAAGTAGTTGTATGGTATTGATTATTCGAGTAAGTAATCTTATCTGTTTTGACGTTATAAATGTCATTCTGTCAAGGTCTGAGAGGTAGTTATACCCCAACTTGATTGATTTCATTATTAACAAATAAATAGTAAGATTCCAGGCTCGAAGATCGATGTTGGATAAGAGTTAGTTGAATATAGTATTTGGGTTGTCGTAACGATGTTTTACACAGCATCCGTTTTAACCCAAATGAGTGTAAGCTTGGAAATAAAATAATGAATATTTTCTAAGTATAGAAATAAACGAGATCGGAAAAGAGATAAGTAATTGGAATATTTCCGAATTATAAATAGAAGATATTTTCTAAGTTTAGAAAATAAAGGAAGGCGATATTCAGAAATGTTTTCCAAATAACGTAAAAGGCCAATATGGTTATTGAAATATTTGGTTAACAAATATTGATAAAGAAATAGATAACTGATTTAATTAATGGAATATTAATTAAGGGCTCAGTGATTGTTTGATAATTGGATGAACACTTGTTTTCTTCGATAGTTAAATCATCGACTATCGAAACACTTGTTTTTTTTATAGTTAAATCACAGACTATCGAAGTTTTGACCATCGTTGTCAATATGGAGAGACCGGTTGGATTACTATCCGAAGAACCACTCTGTATTGGCAGTAGCGTTGCGAATCAGATTATATAAAGATAATCGAAAACGGAGTAGAGTGGAAGCACTTTTTCTATTAATAGAAATAGTACCTTCGGCTCATCCTGTTCCTGGGTGACTTGTATGGATGAATGTCTGACAGAGTATTTCCAGAAAGGTCACGTACATTAATTTCTTCAACGGTACCAAGAGTGGAAGCGGAGAAGGAAACTTCTTTAGCTAACACATAATGTACTGTTGTTGACGCCAATTAGTGATTTCCGATGGATCTGACAAAGTAGCATTCGAAGTAAATCTGGTGTGATGATAAAGCGTAGCTTCAAGCCTCATCAACCGGTAAATGACAGAAATCGGGCAGGCAACATGGCTATGTAGGTCGCACCTATTAGGGTGTATAATCACCTGATCTAGAGTTTCATTTACTTCTAAAATCTATTGTCGATGTTGTCCCATTCAGGAAACAGTTGCTGATCCCAACCGTTGGTGATATACATTCGATATACTGAAGCTAAATGAGTGGTCGGTCATGTGTGGCTGAGTTGCAAGATGTTCTTGTTGAACTCGGTGTATTCTCCTCTAGAGTTATACCAGCGGAAGGTGGTTCCATACCTTGTCATAGTTGGAAATCAATTACCCAATGCGTGCTTGCAGTTTATGATTGTAATTATATATGTGGAACTTGAGATGCAAATGTTCCACTAGATTGGTATTTACTTGATTTAGACACTATTATAATATCAAAAGAGTTTTGATATAAAGTTAAATCAAGTGGTTGGATTCTCATAAGGGAAAAACCCGTTCCGTGATATACGGCGTGGTCTTATGAGATATCATTTAGTTTTCTGAAACTGATTTAAACTGTTTACTCATACCAGTCACATAACTGACCAGGAGTTTATTTGTTTTGTTCTACCTAAACTCTTGGGTGCCTAAATTTGTACGGGCAGTCAAGTAGTTCAGGATTTTTCAGATATATCTAAAGGAGCTTGGAGCAGGAGGCTTCAGCGTTATCTAGTTATAGTTTGTTCCGCTATGTTGTAAGCGTTGTACTCTGATAAGTGTATGTTATATAATTAAGATTTTGTATTTCAAAGATATGATATATTATATTTTTTTCCGCTGCGATGTGAGATTCTGCGTTGTTATTTCTGTTCTTCTTCTATCTCTTTCTTCTAAAAAAATGTTTCGTATTTTCGTGATATTTAGGTTGGACGTATGATGTATATAGTCAACTCTGATGTTATGGAAATCTGGGTCATTACAGTCAGGGAGTGTAAAACCACTGACGCCACTTCTAGCTAGAAGGAAACGCATGCCCTCCCGGATGTCCTTTCCCGTTTCTGGTTCACAACCGGGGTGTGAGGCTCGCGAATCAATGTTACACAAGGCTATGCCACACAGGCAGTGCTTTGATCATCAACCACAAGACTTTGCTTTTCAACAGAATCCTTGATCAATTGCCACTTAGGCATGCCACACAGGCAATTCACTCCATGCGACTGATGTCCATCGATATACAACCCCTGAGCTCGTACGTCTCAGAGAAGGGTGTTAAGAAAGGGAATAAATTCTCCTCCACCAAACAGATGTATATTTAATAGAGATCAATCAACCTAGAATAAAATCCAATGTCAGACACACGGTCCATTTACAAGTTCGTTCTGGGTCTGAACGAAACCGGAGGCACCTCGTACCTCGCATATCCATCGATCTCCAATTACATCTGGACAATCACCAACTGATTCCCTCCTCTTGGGTGTACAACCTAATCAAGATCTTCAGTAATCACCCAAGTGACATGAAGACCTCCGGTCTTCGACCACCCTCTTCATCCTCGACACATTGTCGAATCAGTAATTCAGAATGGGATAAACCCGGTCTTTTTGAGTAACTCGCGTATATAATAAAACAAGTGTTACACAAACACAACATACGCCTCATTCCAATTCATCAGTCACTAACCGTAAATTAGTAAGAGAAAAATTCCACAAATATTAACCCCGAAGGCCGAAACTAACATCAGATCAATACCTAGGAAACCATTCATCCTCACTAATCTTCAGTTTGTTGCTAAATTTCACATTCTTAAGGAGAGGTTCCCATTAATTTTATCAAAGATAAATTCTTTAAATTTATTCTTTAATCTTCTTTTGAATATCAATTCAAACCAAATTATGGTTTATCCAAACTAGCCGGGATTAACGAACCTTACTGAAGTAATCATTTGTTTTAATTTCCCGATCCCAACCTATTCATCCCATGAAGTAAAACTGGTTATACTTCATATCTAACACCACCGTGTTATCGGTAAATTCAATTACCATTTCACATACAGATCTAATTAAAGATTTATCTATCGCTTGGATAAAAACTTGTGATACTCCATTCTCGATCATTTCAATCTAATTAAAGATTCATTAAAACACCACTTGGTTTTAATCTTTCCAAAAATCAATTTTAATGATTATTTAACTTGGGAAAACATATCATGCCTTTAACTGGGTTAAAGAACCAATGTCGTTTAAAACACGATTCACGATAAACCCAAAATCACATTCTATTCCATCAGCCTTTAACCGTAAATTAGCAAGTGAACAATTCCCTAAGTAATAACCCTGAAGGCCGATACCAACATCAGAACAATACCTAGGAAACCATTCAACTTAACTAATCTTCAGTTAGTTTCTGATTTTCTTAACTCTGTTGGGTCTAAGAACAGTATTATTAAAGATACCATTCACGACAACCCAAAATCACATTCCATTAACAATGGAATCTTCATGGAAAACAAATCAATATATATAATCGATATAAACTTCCATATCCGACTAATAATATAAATGGAATAACAGCAAAGCCTTTTAAATTCCATATATATTAGCTGTCCTCATCCACAGAAATTCACTTCGATTATTACGAAATCGAATTCCACTCCATTCCAATTTATTTCATTTAATTGGAAAACTTTACTTTGGAAAATCTTCTTTAAATCTTAACAAAAGATTTACAAATTCCAAATCACATTTCACCGTAAATCGGGTTAAAGAATGAATATCATTAAAACATAGTTCACGATAAACCCAATTCCCATTTGATATTAAATACAAGGCTCTGAATAGAAAATATATCGGCTTATATTCAATATCAAATTTACGACCAACAAATATCGTATTAGAAATAACGATATAAATCTATCTTTCAAATTTCCACAACAATATCTGTATAATCACGAAATCCAACATCGAAATATTCCAAAGAAAATTTCGATTCAAATCCATTTCCACTTTATATATATTGGAAATTCTGGTTATTTTCAAAACCATTTCAAATCCACTTCATTTATTTTAAAAATAAATGGGATTATAATTCTAGTTCAAAACTAGTTCATTTCGATAAAAATCTATTTTTATCTTTTCAAATTCGGAATTTTTCATCCCAATTCTTCACAAATCATTTCTTATGATTTTACACAAAATATAACTATTTTTAATAATTTTATCTAGGCCCGTACAGTCGATTTCTATCAACGGCCATCGAACTGCACTTACAGCGACCTTTTCCAAATTTGATTTGGACATAATTCCAAATCCAACCGTTAGATTTCAAACCTCTAATATTCGTTAGAAAGCTCTTTTCGATACGAACCCAACGGTTCCGTTTTTAGGAGAATCCGACGTTCGGATCTCAACAACAGCCATCGAACTGCACTTACAGCGACCTTTTCCAAATTTGATTTGGACATAATTCCAAATCCAACCGTTAGATTTCAAACCACTAATATTCGTTAGAAAGCTCTTTTCGATACGAACCCAACGGTTCCGGTTTTAGGAGAATCATATGGTCGGATCTCAAGTAACGTCCGTTCGAAGTCAATGGCCGAAATTCGCGAACTGCCGCAGAGCGGCGCGTTCTATTCAGGCCATTATATAATATATACATATATATATATATATATATAGATATATATATATATATATATATATATATATATATATCGTCGATTTCTATCAACAGCTATCGAACTGCACTTACAGCGACCTTTTCCAAATTTGATTTGGACATAATTCCAAATCCAATCGTTAGATTTCAAACCTCTAATATTCGTTAGAAAGGTCTTTTCGATACGAACCCAACGATTCCGGTTTTAGGAGAATCCGACGGTCGGATCTCAAGTAACGTCCGTTCGAAGTCAATGGTCGAAATTCGCGAACTGCTGCAGAGCGGCGCGTTCTATTCAGGCCATTATATAATATATATATATATATATGTATATGTATATGTATATGTATATGTATATACAGTTATATAGATATATATATATATCGTCGATTTCCTTTCAAAACGTATTTTATAAGTCGTTTTAAATTCGTTTTCAAAATGATTTCAACTTCATATTCAATTTCTAATCAAAATTGAATATTCCACATCATCGATATACAAATGATAATATTTTCAAAACGTTATATTTTGAAATTACTTCCTTTTCTATATTCATTTTAAAAATGAATATAATCGATATAAATATCGTTCTCGTCAAAATGGCGCATATCTAATCAACCCGGCTTTATGTATTTCAATAATTTCGTTATTCTATTCAACAAATGAATATTTTCTTCAACACATGAATATATATTTTTATTCAACACATGAATATATATATTTTAATCAATACATGAATTTATATTTTTATTCAACACATGAATATTTATTCTATTCAACACATGAATATATATTCTATTCAACACATGAATTTTTATTCTATTCAACACATGAATTTTTTTTCTATTCAACACATGAATTTTTATTCTATTCAACACATGAATTTTTCTTCTATTCCTTATTTTCCAAATTGGAATGAGGCCCAATCAATTACCATATAATGTTAATTATATGGATTCCATAAAAAACATGTATATGTTAGCAACGATAAATAATCAACCATCATCCAGAGTGCACCACACAACTGCATAAGCATTAAATATAAATAATTAACGCTTACACAGTCTGTCAACCTATCGATTGACATACAACTGAACAATCAGGATTAGTGTACGTCAAATATCATCCCAATACCCGTGTGGGGTTTCAAATCAGCAAACACAGATTTTTATTTGTGCAGTTGGGCGATGTGTAAAATTTATCGTCCCAATCAATATTAGTCAAATGGGTGTACATAAACAAATCATCCGATTTTTTTATAAATATTTATTTTATATACACGTTAAAATATATATTTTTAACTATAAAATATTTATTTTCATTCCATCACACAATCACTTTTCACAACACGTGAATCAAACAAACAAGCCGACCATGGTTTGTGGACGATGGGTGTTAGGTGCTGCTAAGCACCGTCTGCATCCTAGTATATATAAATAAAAATAAAAGTGAGGAGTTCTCACCTTGGGTTTCCACTCCGCCATTTCATTTCTGAATTTCTAAACCATTTGTATTCCCTTTTGATTTCAATCCATTCTCACACTGTTCATATAAAAATCGCATTTTTAATATGATGTTTATTCTAAAAATCACATTTTTATAATGGCACTTCATATATAGAAATCATATATTTTTACAATGCTTCTTTACATATAAAAATTATATTTTTATATCTCTACTTCTTATATAAAAATAGAATTTTTATTGCTACTTCATATATATAATAATCGAATTTTTATATTCTTCTCTTCATGATAAAAATCATCTTCTTATTTGCTAAAAATCTCCTTTCATGTTTAAAAATCTCGCCTTTCAGGTTTAAAATACTTTACTTTTCTATGATAAAAATCATTACTTTAATGAAATAAAAATCATAACTTTATTGACATAAAATCATTTTTTTCCTTCATAAATAAAAATCAGATTTGTTTTTAATTAAAATAAATAAAATCAAATCAAAACTCACCGTGGTTTAATGAAGAGGGAGGAGGGGATCGGAGGCGGGGTAGGCGGCGCTGGTGGGGAGGAGAGGCCGCGTTGTTGCTGGTGGGGCCTAGAGAGGAAGTGGCGGCGTAGATAAAGGTCAGAGGCGGCTAGGGTTTTGGCTCGGAGGGTCTTGGGGGTTAGATAGGAGGGAGGAGCGAGGACGGGGAGGGGTTCTGGCGTGCAAGAGGAGGCCGGAGGCCTGGAGCGGCGGTGGCGCCCTCTGATGGTGGCGCAGTCGACAAAGAGGGGGGGCACGATTGTCGATCTGTGGGTTTTTTGTTTTTGTTTTTTTATTTCATTCGGTGTTGACTGGAGTAAAGGAAGAGAGAGAAGAGGGAAGGGAGTAAGAGGATTACATGGTTTATAATATTTAGTTGTTTAATTAATTCTATAAAACAACTTTTAATTTCGATATCCAATCGAGACCCAACGACTATCGCCCCTAACTAATAACCCCCATTCCGAACACAATGGGACATGTTTCGTAACCCAATTCGCTTGTTACAATCAGTTTTTGTTCAAATTAAAATTAAAATCTATATATTCAATTTTAAACATACATTTCAATTTACCGGGGCCACGTCCGGACTCTAAAAATTCCAGAAAAATTATTTCTAGCTTCGTATTGACGATACATTCCCAAAAAAACTGATTTCATTAAATTCTGAGACCGTTAGAAAAATGACCATTTTCTGGTAGATCGAAATTGACTGAAACCGTCAAAACACGTTTTCCTTTGCCACGCTCACATATTGATTCGAAAAATTACGAATTTTGAAACCTAGAAATAACTTGACATCCCGGATCCAACAAAAGTGGTTTCGTCGAAAATGAAGGTCGTTTGCAAAATTTCCATTTTTAAGGGCCAGAATTCCATAGCGATTATTCTGAATTTTCAACTGGGCGTAACTTTTGATTCCCGCTAGGAAATTTCATTTTTTCGGATTCGTTGGAAAGATATTCTCAAATACTTTCTAATAATTTTGGTCTCGCTAAAATCCGGTTTATTTTGAATCCTGTACATTCATTCGAAATTTGAAATCGAATTATCGAACTACCGTGCCATTTTCAATTCCTTTTATAATTAAAATAAAATATTTATATTCTAACGACGATCTATATAAATATATACGTTCTAATTCTATTCAAAATAAATTTCTCGTTATTATTATTTAAAATAAATCATTTTAATTGTTCAAAATTCATTTAATTTGCGAAAATAAAAATTTTAAATTGGCTCAGATTTCCGGGTTATTACATTCTCACCCACTTAAAACTTTTCATCCCCGAAAAGGAATGAAGCCAAAAGTTGTTTTACAAACCAACTCAACTTTCAGTATTTTCATTACGGCTTAAGTTCTTCAACTTTTCAGTTTCTAAAAACTTTTCAAATTTTTCAAAAATTTGGCTAACAACCTAAATTTTCGAAAATTTTTGCCATAACCTCCCCTGCACCGGGAGCTTCAGGATATTTCAAATAGCCTCCCATGACCCTCACCAATCCAAAAAAAAAAAAAAATAGCCAAGCGGCTCATAAAATCATCACAACCCAAAGAAATACAATTAACATGTACCTATTTGTCGTGAAAACAATTTTATTCCTCTTCTCTAGCCTCCTTGCTATGACCTGTCCAATGTAAGTACATGTATATGTATAAAATGCGACAAATTTTCAATACAATTCACTGTTTCGTTCAATTTGTCTAAAGGTTCAACATTTTAATTAATCAACCAATAATCGAACAACATAATCAGCAATCAATTAGTTGATTAACGTTTCAATCACATAACTTTAATATATAGTCAAAAAATCAAATTTTTGATGCCAATTTACAACCAATGTATTCTATCTAGTTTTGGTTCTCACACAAATCAATTGGAATCATATAGAAATCCCGCTTTCGAAACCCGAACATAAATGCTGATGATGCTCGAGCAATCATCAGAATCATCTCCGAGCGACTAGAGTGTGATTCTATATCAATCCAGTATATTAAAACTTCAAATACACGTGGATCAGACGTATACGCAAAATCTTTATATGCTTGATTGTCCAAATCAATATAAAAATAATATTCAAATACGAATAATTGATTTAAATTTTCAAAACAAAATTTTTTTTCAATTTAAAAATATACTCTTCACACTCGTTCTAGGATACTACTGATCATATCTCTAACGAGTCATTCTCATTGGATATTACTAATCCAATCTCTGATGAATCCTTTCGTTTGGTTCTAACGTGTATTGTTCTCCGAGCTCTGTAAACCAAAGCTCTGATACCAAATGTAATGATAAGGAATTTCTCTCGATCCGAATCAATCGCTAAATCGACCAAGACCGTTCGAAACCCCTGGTTGTTTTGAGAACACGACAAATTGGAACGTAAACAGAAGAACATTTCATTGCTTATTACAACAATATCATCATAATACAAGAATGTACAGAGTATAAACAAATAATATACATTTGCTAAATATCAGAGATTACAATACATTACATAGCAGCGGAAAAATAATACAATACACAACTGAAAGTAATACACGGATACAGAGCTTTCCGAGTATCGTTCCAGCTATAAATCAGGATCCTGTGAATATAAATCTGCAAAACCAAAACTACTAGCTGCCGGTGTCAAAATAAGGGCACCTAGAGTTTAGGTTAAAACAATAAACTCCAGGTCAGCCATGTGACTGGTGTGAGAACTAAAACAGTTATTAATCTTTATTTAAAGTAAGGTAAATCAAGGGACCACGCCGTATAACACGGAATGAGTTTCCTCCCAATAATACCAGCGCATAAAACAACAGCGCAATGCTAAATAAAGAACAATGAAGCTATTGTAAGACCCAGGTCCCATCACACAAGGCAGCGCAAGCTAGAGGATAGGGTTTTTACCTTATAATAGCCAAGAATGCTTGGTATGTGAAATTTCATCTTTTATTATTACTATAAATGTATAGTGTCAAAACAATCTCAATCATAAGTATCAATCATAGGCGGCATAATTGCCCCATACCACTATGTCGCCATATATAGGTATACAATCAAAACCGCAATTGACACGTATTGGAAGCTGGATTTCCATCTGTGAACCAAGGAAAAGATAGTCCTTACCGAATTCGATACTGTCTAGCCCGAGTCTCAGGAAAGTACTCAGTCAAGCCTTTGGATCGTCAGGACCGGTCCACCGATGTGGATTGAAATGTCTGAACACTGCGTTTCCCCGCCCTTTGGGGCATAAATGAGTCCTATGACTCCGTCGCCTCCACACGTTCAAAGATATATCCGAGGCACCTCACAATCCAACAACCACATAAGTCAAACTCGTCCAGGCGTGTAAAACCACTGACGTCACTTCTAGCTAGAAGGAAATGCATGCCCTCCCTGATGTCCTCTCCCGTTTCTGGTTCACAACCGGGGTGTGAGGCTCGCGAATCAACGTTACACAAAGCTATGCCACATAGGCGGTGCTTTGATCATCAATCACAAGACTTTGCTTTCCAACAGAAGCCTTGATCAATTACCACTTAGGCATGCCACACAAGCAATTCACTCCATGCGACTGACGTCCATCGATATACAACCCCAGAGCTCGTACGTCTCAGAGAAGGGTGTTAAGAAAGAGAATAAATTCTCAGCCACCAAACAGATGTATATTTAATAGAGATCAATCAACCTAGAATAAAATCCAATGTCAGACACACAGTCGATTTACAAGTTCGTTCTGGGTCTGAAAGAAACCAAAGACACCTCGTACCTCGCATATCCATCGATCTCCAAGTACGTCTGGACGATCACCAACTGATTCCGTCCTCTTGGGTGTACAGCCCAATCAAGATCATCAGTAATCACCCTAATGACGAGAAGACCTTCGTTCTTCGACCACCGTCTTCATCCTCGACACATCGTCGAATCAGTTATTCAGCATGGGATAAACCCGGTCTTTCTGAGTAACTCACGTATATAACAAAACAAGTGTTACACAAACACAACATACGCCTCATTCCAATTCATCAGTCACTAACCGTAAATTAGTAAGAGAACAATTCCCCAAATATTAACCCCGAAGGCCGAATCCAACATCAGATCAATACCCAGGAAACCATTCATCTTAACTAATCTTCAGTTAGTTGCTAAATTTCACATTCTTAGGGAGAGGTTCGCATTAATTTTATCAAAGATAAATTCCTTAAATTTATTCTTTAATCTTCTTTTGAATATCAATTCAAACCAAATTATGGTTTATCAAAACTAGCCGGGATTAACGAACCTTACCGAAGTAATCATTTGTTTTAATTTCCCAATCCCAACTTATTCATCCCATGAAGTAAAACTGGTAATACTTCATATCTAACACCACGGTGTTATCGGTAAATTCAATTACCATTTCACGTTCAGATCTAATTAAAGATTTAACTATCGCCTGAAGCAAAACTAGTGATACTCCATTCTCGATCATTTCAATCTAATAAAAGATTCATTAAAACTCCACTTGGTTTTAATCTTCTCAAAAATCAATTTTAATGATTATTTAACTTGGGAAAACATATCTTGCCTTTAACTGGGTTAAAGAACCAATGTTATTTAAAACACGGTTCACGATAAACCCAAAATCACATTCTATTCCATCAGCCTTTAACCGGAAATTAGCAAGTGAACAATTCCCTAAGTAATAACCCCGAAGGCCGAAACCAACATCAGATCAATACACAAGAAACCATTCAACTTAACTAATCTTCAGTTAGTTTCTGATTTTATTAACTCCGTTGGGTCTAAGAACAGTATTATTAAAGATACCGTCAACGACAACCCAAAATCACGTTACTTTAACAAAGGAATCTTCATGGAAAACAAATCAATATATATAATCGATATAAACTTCCATATCCGACTAATAATATAAATGGAATAACGACAAAGCCTTTTAAATTCCATATATATTAGCAGTCCTAATCCACAGAAATTCACTTCGATTATTACCAAATCGAATTCCACTCCATTCCAATTTATTTCATTAAATTGGAAAACTTTACTTTGGAAGATCTCATTTAAATCTTAACAAAAGATTTATAAATTCCAAATCACATTTCATCGTAAATCGGTTTAAAGAATGAATGTCATTAAAACACAGTTCACGATAAACCAATTCCCATTTGATATTAAATACAAGGCTCTGAATAGAAAATATATCGACTTATATTCAATATCAAATTCTACGACCAACAAATATCGTATTGGAAATAACGATATAAATCTATCTTTCAAATTTCTACAACAATATCTATATAATCACGAAATCCAACATCGAAATATTCCAAAGACAATTTCGATTCAAATCCATTTCCACTTTATATATATTCGAAATTCTGGTTATTTTCAAAACCATTTCAAATCCACTTCATTTATTTTAAAAATAAATGGAATTATAATTCTAGTTCAAAACTAGTTCATTTCGATATAAATCTATTTTTATCTTTTCAAATTTGGAATTTTTCATCCTAATTCTTCACAAATCATTTCTTATGATTTTACACAAATTATTGCTATTTTTAATAATTTTATCAAGGCCCGTACAGTCGATTGTCATCAACGGCCATCAAACTGCACTTACATCGACCTTTTCCAAATTTGATTTGGACATAATTCCAAATCCAACCGATAGATTTCAAATCTCTAATATTCATTAGAAAGCTGTTTTCGATACGAACCGATGGATCTCCCGTAACGTCCATTCGAAGTCAATGGTTGAAATTCGCGAACTGTTGCAGTGCGGCGCGTTCTATTCAGGCCATTATATATATATATTATATATATCGCCGATTTCCTTTCAAAACGTATTTTATAAATCGTTTTAAATTCGTTTCAAAACGATTTCAACTTCATATTCAATTTCTAATCAAATTTGAATATTCCACATCATCGATATACAAATGATAATATTTTAAAAATGTTATATTCTGAAATAACTTCCTTTTTTATATTCATTTTATAAATGAATATAATCGATATAAATATCGTTCACGTCAAAATGGCGTATATCTAATCAATACTGCTTTATATATTTCAATAACTTCGTTATTCTATTCAACAAATGAATATTTTCTTCAACATATGAATATATATTTTTATTCAGCACATGAATATATACATTTTATTCAACACATGAATTTATATTTTTATTCAACACATGAATATTTATTCTATTCAACACATGACTTTTTATTCTATTCAACACATGAATTTTTATTCTATTCAACACATGATTTTTTTTTTTCTATTCAACACATGAATTTTGATTCTATTCAACACATGAATTTTTATTCTATTCAATACATGAATTTTTCTTCTATTCCTTATTTTTCAAATTGGAATGAGGCCCATTCAATTACCATATAATGTTAATTATATGGATTCCATACAAAACATGTACATAATAGCAACGATAAATAATCAGCCATCATCCAGAGTGCACCACACAACTGCATAAGTATTAAATATAAATAATTAACGCTTACACAGTCTGTCAACCTTTCGATTGACATACAACTAAACAATCGGGATTAGTGTACGTCAAATATCATCCCAATACCCGTGTAGGCTTTCAAATCAACAAACACAGATATTTATTTGTGCAATTGGGCGATGTGTAAAATTTATCGTCCCAATCAATATCAGTCAAATGGGTGTACATAAACAAATTGTCCGATTTGTTTATAAATTTTTATTTTATATACACGTTAAAAAATATATTTTTAACTATAAAATATTTATTTTCATTCCGCATCACACAATCACTTTTCACAACACATCAATCAATCAAACAAACAAGCCGTCCATGTTCTGTGGACGACGAGGGTTAGGTGCTGCTAAGCATTGTCTGCATCCTAGTATATATTTCAACTAGAAAATAAAAATAAAAGCGAGGAGTTCTCACCTTGGGTTTCCACTCTGCCATTTCATTTCTGAATTTCTAAATCGTTTGTATTCCCTTTTGATTTTAATCCGTTCTCACGCTGTTCATATAAAAATCGCATTTTTAATATAATGTTTATTCTAAAAATACATTTTTATAATGGTACTTCATATATAAAAATCATATATTTTTACAACGCTTCTTTACATATAAAAATTATATTTTTAAATCTCTACTTCTTATATAAAAATCGAATTTTTATCGCTACTTCATATATATAAAAATCGAATTTTTATATTCTTCTCTTCATGATAAAAATCATTTTCTTATTCGCTAAAAATCTCCTCTTTCATGTTTAAAAATCTCGCCTTTCATGTTTAAAAATCTTTACTTTTCTATGATAAAAATCATTACTTTAATGAAATAAAAATCATAACTTTATCGACATAAAATCTTTTTTTTCCTTCCTAAATAACAATCAGATTTTTATGTAATTAAATTAAATAAAATCATATCAAAACTCACCGTGGTTTAATGAAGGGGGAGGAGGGCATCGGAGGCGGAGTAGGCGGCGCTGGTGGGGAGGAGAGGCTGCGTTGGTGCTGGTGGGGCCAAGAGAGGCGGTGCCGGCGGAGATAAAGGTCAGGGGCGGCTTGGGTTTTGGCTCGGAGGGGCTTGGGGGTTCGATAGGTGGGAGGAGCGAGGACGGGGAGGGGTTCTGGCGTGCGAGAGGAGGCCGGAGGCCTAGAGCGGCGGTGGCGCCCTCTGGTGGTGGCGCAGTCGACGAAGAGGGGGGCACGATTGTCGATCTACGTTTTTTTTTTCATTTTTATTCATTCGATATTGACTAGAGTAAAGGAAGAGAGAGAAGAGGGAAGGGAGTAAGAGGATTATATAATTTATAATATTTAATTAATTCTTTAAAACAACTTTTAATTTTGATATCCAATCGAGACCCAACGACTGTCGCCCCTAACTAATAACCCCCATTCCGAACACAATGGGGCATGTTTCGTAACCCAATTCGCTTGTTACAATCAATTTTCATTCAAATTAAAATTAAAATCTGTATATTCAAATTTAAACGGACATTTCAATTTACCGAGGCCAAGTACGGACTCTAAAACTTCCTGAAAATTTATTTCTAGCTTCATATTGACAATACGGTCCCAACAAAACTAATTTCATCGAATTTTGAGACTGTTAGAAAAATGGCCAATTTCTGGTCGATCGAAATTGACCTAAACTGTCAAAACACGTTTTCCTTTGCCACGCTCACATATTGATTCGAAAAATTATGAATTTTGAAACCTAGCAATAACTTGACATCCCGGATCCAACAAAAGTGGTTTCATCGAAAACGAAGGTCGTTTGCAAAATTTCAATTTTTAAGGGCCAGAATTCCATAGCGACTATTCTGAATTTTCAACTGGGCGTAACTTTTGATTCCCGCTATGAAATTTCAATTTTTTGGATTTGTTGGAAAGATATTCTCAAATATATTCTAATATTTTTTGTTTTGCCAAAATCCGGTTTATTTTGAATCCTGTACATTCATTTGAAATTTGAAATCGAATTATCTAACTACCGCACCATTTTCTATTCCTTTTATAATTAAAATAAAATATTTATATTCTAACGACGATCTATATAAATATATACGTTCTAATTCTATTTAAAATAAATTTCACGTCGTTATTATTTAAAATAAATCATATTAAATATTCAAAATTCAATAAAATTGCCAAAATAAAATTTTTAAATTGGCTCAGATTTCCGGGTTATTACAGCTTCCATTATGGTGTATAATCATTAATCTTGAGAAATTCCTTTTCCTTCTTTAATCTATACATTCGATACATTCAAGCGAAATGAGTGGTCGGTCATGTGTGGACCGGGTTGCAAGACGGTTTTGTTGAACCCAGTGTATTCCCCTCTAGAGATAAATTATCGGTAGTTGGTCCCATACCTTGTCATAGTTGGAATCCAATCTCTAATAAGCGCCCGCGGTTTTGATTGTATACCACGTATGTGGAGCGTGAGATGCAAGCGTTCCACTAGATTGATAGCTACTTGTATTTAGACACTATTATAATATTAGAAAAGATATTGATTGCAAAAAAGTTTTAGGTTATCATAAGGTAAAAACCGTCCGTATTTATGTGTGGATTTGGTCTTACGATTATCCTTTTCTTTTGAAAATATTTTGACATTAAAATCAAGTTGTGTGATACCCTTAAACTTAGTGTGTTTTTCTCACTCTGGTTCACCAAACTGAACCGGTGTTTTTTAAATGCTCGGGTTAGACTGAGGTGTACATGTCCAGGTTATCGAATGTCGCGAAATCCAGAGACGAGATGGAGGAGTTCAGACGTATTATATATATTATGTGTATTGCGCTGTGTGTTGTTTATGGGACAGGTTATTATAACTTTCCGGATATGTGATGTACTTTGATGATTGTAAGTATTTTTAAAAGCTCTTAATAAAGATTTATTTTTATATTATATTTTGTTCCGCTGCGATGTGAGACTCTAATTGTGTTGTGTTGGTTCATCTTCTTCTTCTTCTATTCTAATATTTATTTCTTCCTTAACTAACCTCTAATTTCTTGCTAATAACGTTCTTGGGTTTTCGGTGCTTGGAAGGTCGGCATGAAATATTGAATCGTATTTATGTCGACTTTCGGGGCCGAAAATTCTTGGGTCGTTACAGTGGTATCAGAGCTACTGGTTTAGTAATAACATTGGCTCTGTGGTATAACTCGATAGAGATAGGTTTAGTAATACCCTAGATCGATATTGAGTGTATATATATGAAAGCGTAATTGTAAATTTTATATATAAATGGGTTCAAGTGTTGAGAAGCATTGAACTGGCCATGGATACGATATTATTTTGTAAAGGGGGTAAATGAAATAATTTTACCCAAATTATATTTTTGTATAGAAAATTAATAATTTTATCAAATTATTGAGATATTAGTGTGTTTGATTGATTTGAATGGAATTCAAATTGGATTAAAAATTTGAATTGAAACTTAACTTTGTTAAGTGTAAATAAATTAGGAATGATATCGAAATTAAATAAAACAGATTTCGAAATTTGATGAATAAATAATAATGAAATATAAATCAATCGGCTATTAATCGTTTGATGTTCAAATATGTGAAACTAAAATAAAATATTAATATTTAATGCAAATTCATTTGATTTGGTTATGTATTGGTTGTTGATTGTAAATTGTTTGTTATTGGATGATAGTTTGTTTGAACGGAAATAATCAACAATTTAATGGAGCTAATTGAATTTTGAACTAAAGAATAATTTCCGGTATAATTAAATTGGAATGAAACTGCATATGAATTGGAACTTATGATTTAACCCTGTATTCGATAATGAATTGATATTACCTGGTTGATTTTGGAAATTCATGTAGTTATACTTGTTGATTAGTGAAATGCTACTTAGAATTTCATATATGTGTTACTTATATGTGAATTGAGTTAAGTACAGGTGCCAGATAGCTAGGCAATTTGATATTGGTTGAGTAAATCGCATGTACATTTAGTAAATATGCTCAATAACGCTCGAAAAAGGTACGCCTATGCGAGAATATAAAATTTTGGGTTTTGAATTTTGTTTTTCGACCGTGTGGGTCAGTGTATATATAATATATATATTATTTGTCCCTGCGATATCGCAGATATCACTCAGTACATAGAAGACTTTGCCGAATTTTTCTGGAAATTTAATGTGCTACAAAATTTTCGATATTTTTGAAGATATTTATTTACGATAATGAATTGATTTTCGATTTATCATAAATTATATTTTGAAATTATTGGGATTTGTAGCATTTTTCTTACCTTAGCAATTTCGGGGACGAAATTATTTTAAGAGGGGAAGAATGTAACGACCCGTACTTTTGGTAGTAAAATATTTTATTTTATTTATTATTTTAAATATTATATTTGGAATGTTAATGGATTTGTATATTAAATTCGCCGATTAAAACGAAGGTAGTACGTTAATTCTATTTATAATTATAAATCGAGCTCGAAATGGCATAGCAGTTCATAATTTTGAACTTTAACTGAACATATAGGATCCAATATAAGTCAGAATTCTGTGAAACAAGAAACATTGGAAATGCTGGTTATAATTTTCATATGGAAGAGAAAAATCCATATTTCGTGTTATTAATTGTTAGTTATGGCCAAAGCAAATTTTAAAAATAGTCGCTGTGGAAATCGTTATTAAAATATAGGCCTTTAAAATGGCCATTTTGCAAACAGGGTCTGTTTTCGACGAAATTAGTTTCGTTAGAACTGTAACGTTAAATTATTGCATAGTATTGAATTGCGTGGCAAACCGATGTCGTATCTGACCACGGTATCCATAAACGCCCGTTCATTTTCTATAACGCGAAATTAAATTAATTTAATTAAATAGAGAAATATTTGAGTATAACATAAGCAGATGATCCAATTAAGCGACGAAACCAGTTCCGTTGAGTTCATATCGACAATTAGAGTGAGGATAGGTATATAGTTCGTTATTTTTGAAGACCGGGTAATTTGGTGTCCAAAATGGCATTTCGGTGCGTATAAAAATAGCATACTGGGAAAGTGTCTCGGAATGAGACGAAACCGGTGCCGTTGGGTTCGTATTAATTAAATATTATTATAGGATTTCAATTTTTGTATCAATAGGACTTACCGTTTGATCGTAACAACGATAAACGCCCTGATCAATTATATTATATTGGCCAATTCAGACAGGGGTAACTTTAAATGAATAATTGACTAGCCAAATGAACTCTGATTTGGACAAACAAGATTCATTTGATCCGTAAGGAAGAGGTCTAGTAAAATGTCAAGGTTTCAAATTTATTGGATTTTTCTGTAATTTTAAGAATTTTAAACGCTTGATTTTTCATCGATAATTGTAAAGGACTTTTCACAAACGACCTCGAAATTTGACGAAACCCTCCCATTGGGTCCGGAACAATTTTTTATGCTAGGATTACATTTCTTTATCAAGAATGGTGATTGTATGCGGTAGATTTTACATGATACTTCAATGTTAAGTCATTTAATATTAAAACAATATTTTATTCTATCCCTACTCTATAAATAAACATTGTAACCCTAAACGTGGTCAGATCTTTTTGCGTAGTCAACTAGGCAGGAAACTGCCTCTCTACATATGAATGAATGACCCACGCTACTCCAAAATTTCCCCTCTATGATCTTGAAATCCACACACTGATAGATGAAATTCTCAACTGCAATAATGTTCCTCTTAGCGAGATGTGTCAATCTACCGGCGATGATGAACTTTGGTGAGCTAAGGAGGCCTGTGGCAAACCTTTAACTACCAGCAGTCTTTCGAGTCTGGATGACGAACCATAGGGCTATGGAAGGCAGGACTCGGCGAGTCGGTCAACGACTTCAGATGGGTTTCCGACCGCCGTACGGTGACGCGGCGATGATGAACCGTGGCTTGTGGAAAAGCAGCGGAACTGGAATGAATATGCGAAGGTAGTAAGGACTAAGGAGAATCAAAGAAAGAGATGGGCCATATCTATTTTTCCAGAATGTAGGCTAACTTAGGTTTTAAAGTAAAAGTTTTTACTTAAATTATTTAATTAAGTGAAATTAGTTTAATTAATATAAATTAAATTGTGGTTTCTATAGGTATATTGGGAAGTCAGAAGGAACGAAGCAGAAAAAACGTCGGCCTGGTTTACCTTGTTAAAACGTATTAGCATATAATTAGTTTAATTAAACAATGTCACTAATTATGTTAAATAAAAAGGACATTAATTACACACGTGAATTTGATTATAGGTGTTGATCGAATTAAATTTGCAGCAAAGTGATTGTGGAGCGATGCCCAGCATTTGGTATTACACTGTAAAATAGGTCGGGTATAAATGTTTTATTACCAAGTAAAGTATTAATGTTATAACATATATAGTTAATCCAAGTAAAATCATATTTATTCTAAATTTCAATTTCCAGCAGGAATCCGAATTAGTTGAGCAGAATGAAGAAAGCCGGTCTTTGAACGATGGAATAGAATGAACCAGCATTGATCAGGGACGCTTAAGAATAGACAAACGTATTATCAGAATTTGACCAAATCAGCTACGTTGCGATCGTGACGATGCGCTCAACGTCATAGAACCGAACCGGATGTGATTGGGATGGAATCGATTTTCTTTTCGTTGATTCAAACGCTTGTTTAATTTAACTGAAACGAACTGTTTCAACAATAAATCAAATCCAAGGTGAGTTAAACTCACTGAGTTTTTCCCATTTATATTTTATATAAATTAAGTTTTTATTTTGTGTGCTCTGATTGCTAATAGTTCCTGTTTACCAATTATATATTCAATTTTTGATTTAACGATGAAATTAAATGTTGTTTAATTTCAGTGAAGTACCAAATCGTTATTTTAACGATTGGAACCAATGAAGGTTACTTACCTTATTGGTCACGTTTATTTATAAGCATGTTTAATTGTTTGAATTGTTTTGTTGATTAGTTGACGTTATATAGTCATTGTTTGCTAAATGGAATTGAATGATTTGATTTGAGCTAACCAATTTGTATACAGGGAAGAACAAGTTGGAGGGATCCAACTAGATTCCTCAAATATATTAATTATTATTTATATTCATATTATCATTATATAAATTGTCCTGATTGGGTGATTGCTTTGAATATTGATCACTGACTGAAAATTCAACCTGTGTTTTGTTTTAACCAATGGATAATATGGATTGAGTAATCGGCAATACATGGCCTAAGAATAAATTGTTTTGTTATATTGATTTACCGTCCGATGAATCGATAGAAATGAAGTTATAAATTATTTTATGACTGGAAGTAGATTTTGGAATGTATTATTTTGAATAATGATTTATAAAAGGAAATAAATATTTATTATTAATCATTTAAATTTATAATTAATTATTAATTGATTTTATATAGTCAACTCATATGTTAATCAGATTTTTAAATATGAGAATGGGAAATTAACCTAATGGTTAAAATTGGTTAATTAGTTTGTTAAGAAGCAAATAAATGGAATTATTCAGATTAATTATACTATTAATTAATTTAAAAGGGGAACGAATTGGAATTGGTTAATGAGATAGCCGTGATTTGAGTTGACTAAATTGACCATTTTAATTGGGATTGATTATTAGATTAGTGTAGTTTGAATAAAATAGTTTAATGAATACTGTTTTAATTTTAATAACATTTAAAAAAAAGAATTTACTATTTATTTTAATAAAGAAATTAACTACTGAAGTAGTTAATGATCGAAGTAAATTATTATCCTAAATAATAATAATATAGGAGATTAATTTTTAATGGGAATTCATTTAAGAAGGAAATCAAAATTTAAATGAAATCTGACTGATTGGTGAAAGGAGTTTATATACGGGATTTATATCTAAACCCGAATTTTTATAACGAAATTATAAAGAGAATTTTAAGCGAATGAGATAGATTAAATTAAATGTTTACTTAATATTCGAATTAAAAGGAATTGAGAATAGAAGGGTTTATATTAAACTAGAGTTATGTAAATGAAGTTTATAAGAAGAGATGAGGTGGTTAAGTGTTAATTTTGCATTAAAGTTACTGAATAGTGGGATTAACCAAAAGTGGGGAATTGAAATGAGAATTTCAAGTGTTAAATGGTTGAATGGATTTGAAAGGGATAAAATAAAAGTGAATTTGTTAAAAGAAGCGTGTCATAGGATTTTGTAAATGTATTCGAATTATAAAATGAATTTATTTAAAGTGGTAGAGTTAAAAAGTCGGGTTCTGTAAAGAGATTACTTGATTATTGAATTAAGAAATAGTGGTTATATCCAAGAAATAGGTTTCCAAGAAGTAAGTAGGTTTTTTGAAACCGTATTTTGAATAAAATAGTAAATGGAATTGGTTTTGAGACTGGAATGCAATATTGGTTTTTGGATTACAATTTGTATCTATCTTAGGATAAGAACGTTGTTGGTCAAGGTCTGAGAGGTAATTAAAATACCCCAACTTGAACGACATTAGGATTATCTGAGATGATATTAGTTGTAATGGGAAAGGAGGTAAGTAATAATTTATTTTCCATTAGAGAAATAATAACACAACAGTTTTGATGAAAATTTGGAAAAAATATATATAATGATGATTTCAAAGTAAAAAGGGGAATAAAAGGAGATTGTGTAAAATTATAATGGTATCCTAAAGGTTAAAAGGAAATTTAAAGTTGAGTATTGAAATAGATTTACTTTATATGAATGAGCATTTGTTATTGTTGTCAAGAAATGAACGAAGATGTTTTGTAACATTATTGTACGAGTAATAAGTTGAATTGATTTCCTAAAATTTAGAATATAATGTGGCTAATGTTTTGAAAGTGGAAATAGAAACTGGATATGATATAGGATTTTCTAAGTATTAAAATGAATTTTTTTAAAGAGAAATCTTATGTTAAATAAGAAGCGAGAAATTATATTCATAATATCAAAATATTTAAGAGTTTTAAATTTACATTTGTTTGAATTAAAAGGCCAAGTGATGTTAAATATTGAACCAAGGAACTCATTGAATTTTCATGATTGAATCACTGTTTATTTTGATAGTTAAATTACTGACTATCAAATCTTTCCAATACAATTGTTGGTATGGAAAGACCGGGATCGTATTTATATTCGAAAACCATTCCGACCAATAAATACGTGAAGATATCAGAAGATGATTGAGATGGAGAATTGAAGACCAAGGATCTTCATAAACGGAAGGACCACTAAAATTCTCTATCTTGCAAGCAGAAAGAAGCTGTGTCCTATCATGGTTGGGATCTACGGATTGCAAGGACTTCTCGCTACTGACCTATAGGGTGATACCTAGGATGCAGTAGGAGGGTACCTTCGGTTCATCCTGTTCTTGGATGACTTGTATGGACGGATGTCTAACAGAGTATTTCCAAAGGGATCACGTACATTGATTTCTTCAAACATATCATGGTTGATAGCGGAGAAAGGCCTTTCTCTTAGCTTATCAACTAAAGTATTTTTGTGGACGTCAATTAGTGATATCTTGCGGATCTGACAATGTGGCATTCGAGGTGAATGATGACCAGACGTTCAAAAGTTAATCTAAACCTCAAGCATCATCAACCGGGAAATGAAAAAAATCGGGCAGACAGCATGGCTATATGGGTCGCTCCCATTAGGGTGTATAATCACCAATCTAGAGAAATTCCTTTTCCTTCTTTAATCTATTTCGATGCTGTCCCTTTCGGGAAACGGTGGTTTGAGCCCAACCGTTGGTGATATATATTCGATACACTCAAGCGAAATGAGTGGTCGGCCATGTATGGGCCGGGTTGCAAGACGTTCTTGTTGAACCCAGTATATTCCCCTTTAGAGATACACTATCGGCAGGTGGTCCCATACCTTGTCATAGTCGGAATCCAATCTCCAATAAGCACCTGCGGTTTTGATTATATACTATGTATGTGGAGCATGAGATGTAAGTGTTCCGCTACATTGATAGCTACTTGTATTTAGACACTATTACAATATCAAAAAAGATATTGATTTCAAAAATGTTCTGGGTTATCGTAAGGTAAAAATCGTCCGTATTTGTGTATGTTTTTTATTTTACGATTATCCTTTTCTTTCGAAAATATTTTGACTTTAAAATCAAGTTGTGTGATACCCTTAAACTTAGTGTGTTTTTTTCACCCTGGTTCACTAGACTGACCCGGTGTTTTGTAAATGCTCGAGTTAGACCGAGGTGTACAGGTCCAGGTTATCAAATGCTGTGAAGTCCAGAGACGAGCTGGAGGAGTTCTGACTTATTATATATATGATGTGTATTGCACTGTGTGTTGTATATGGGACAGGTTATTATAACTGTCCGGATATGTGATGTACTCTGATGATTGTAAGTATTTTTAGAAGCTCTCAATAAAGATTTATTTCTGTAGTATATTTTGCGAGCCTTGCGATGTGAGACTCTGATTATGTTGTGTTGGTTCTTCTTCTTCTATTCTAATATTTCTTTCTTTCTTATCTCACCCTCTAATTTCTTTCTAATAACGTTCCTGCATTTTCGGTGCTTGGAAGGTCGGCATGAAATATGGAATGGTATTTATGTCGATTTTCAGGGCCGAAATTTCTTGGGTCGTTAAAGCAACATTTTGAAGAAGGGATTTATCCGAACATGTGTTTCCGAGTGGGGAGCACCAGTTGTGTTTTCTACCAAGGCCGATGTTTCCCTTCGCTTATGTGTGGATTACCGCGAGTTGAACAAGGTGACTAGGAAGAATAAGTATCCTCTTCCACGGATAGATGATTTGTTTGATCAACTGAATGGAGCAAGAGTGTTTTTCCCAGTTGGATCTCACGACAGGTTTTCATTGTTAGGGAATGCGGAATGGATCGTTAACACAAAGAAAACACTAGAGGGGGGTGAGTGGTGTTTGTAAGAATTTAAATCTAATGTTAACTATGAGATGAATCAACACCACAAACACAATCGCAAACACAGATTCAAACACAAATGCAAAATAAACAGAAATAAAAATGCAGAAAACGAAAGAACACACCGGATTTTCTACTGGTTCAGATTGCTCCTACGTCCAGTCCCGCACAACGCTGGATTGCGTAGAGTTTTATTACTGTTTCCAATAGTCAAGTACAACCTCCTTGATTTCACGGCTGAACAAGGAGACACCGATTCCTACTTCCTTGATTTCACGGCTCAATAAGGACACACTGACTCTTATTTCCTTGATTTCACGTCCATAAGGACACATCGGTTCCTCTTTGACTTAACACAAACAAGGTTTATTCAACCCAAAAAATTACAAATAGCCCTATAACTCTTCAATACCACTTGATTCAAAGAGTAGAGAGTGTAGAGAGAAGAAGTTTGATCAAAATAGAATTGAACTCGGTAGAGTATAAGTGTAAAAACGATTAAGAATGATGGTGTAGAGAAAAAGGATGAAGTTAGAGAAGAAGAGATGGTTAAAAATTCGATTTCAACCCCTTTTTATAGAGTATTAAAGGTTGCAACAGTTCTGAATCGTTTCAAATAGTGAAAAGACACTTCCTTTCAAAATTGGAAAAAGTGACAGTTATATGTCGACATGGAGTTTTTGTTATGTCAACATAATCCTTTCAAAATTTAAATTTTGAAATATTTTTCCAATGTTTTTGATATAAATATAATTCTGGAAATTCTTGAATTAAAATATAATGATATAAATTAATATTATAAACTAGAAAAATATATGAAAACATAATTTTAAATCATATAAACATATTTATAATTTTATACGGTTTTAAACTATATAAATATAAAGTATAAGAATATAAAGTATAAATATAAAATTTAAGTTTGAAAAACAAAGAAGAATAAAACTATAAATAGAAACAAATAGAAAAATAAAATAGAGAGGATTGAGGATAGAATTGAAAATCAGAATTTGAAAGTTAGAATTTGAATTTGAACCTGTAGTGCTATTTAGAGTCTTACAAAATCTTGACTCTATAACTATATTAATATTGAACTCTTGAAATCTTGATTACTCATGAGTCTTGAAATTTCTCTGATCTTTGAATCTCTATCATCTTTATAAATGTACAGTCTTCAGTAATATTTCCTGTATAAAATTCCTATATATATATACTTTCTATACAAAAAGTGTTAGTATGTATTTTATAATCAATGATAATTGAAATAAGGTTGTTGAGGAGTTCTTACACATTCTTGTATCGTTCTATTTTTAAGTTCAACTACTCCATTTTGCTGAGGAGTTACTGGAATTGAAATTTTTTGAGTTATTCCTTTTTTTACAATATTTTTCAAAATTATCATTTTCGAATTCTCCGCCATGATCACTACATGTTATTTTAATTTTTAGTGATAATAAATTTTGAATTCTTTTAGAAAAGGTTTTAAATTGATCGAAAGCATCACTTTTATTTTTAAGAAACAAAGTCCATGTGAATATAGAAAAATCATCAACATTACATACATATATCTATTATGATTTATTGATTGTACTTGGAATGGACCAAATAAATCCATGTGTATTATCTCTAATGGTTTTGAAGTAGTAATTTCTTCTTTTGATTTAAATGAACTCTTCTATAATTTTCTGAATTGATAGGCATCGCATAAGTTATTAACTTTAAATTTAATTTTGGGTAATCCTCAAATTGAATCTAGTTTAGAAATCCTAGAGATGTGTTTGAAATTTGTATGATCGAATCTCTTATGCCTGATCCAGTGATCACTTTTATTAGCCATAAGATATAAAATATCGTTGGAGATTTTCATACTTAATATATAGATATTTTTCTTTCTATCTCCTTCGAATATAACTTTTGAATTCCTATCTTCTGTGAAACATTTATTCTTTTCAAAATTTATTTTATAACCTTTAAACAAAGTTAACTTTATGTTTTAAATTCCTAACTAATAAAACATCAGAAATAGTAGGAGTTTTAGAATTACCGACATTTCCGATTCCAATGATGTATCCTTTAGAATTACCTCCGAAGTTCACCAATCCCCCATCTTCATACTTCAGATTATTGAGTAGTTCTGAATTTCCAGTCATATGTCTCGAACAGCCACTATCCAGTATCCATTTGTCCTTTTTCATTTCCACCAATTGCTTTCTAGAATATGAATTTTCAATAGCCATGTAACACACCTGTTCAAGATTTGAATTTTCAAAGCCACCTTTTCAGAATTTGAATTGCCAATAGCCACTTTACCCATCTTTTCAACTTTTGAATTTTCAGAAGTCATAGAACTCATCCTTTCTTGTATTGAACAATATTTCAGCAGATCATACGCTTCTTTAACATTAATATATGCAAACCTTTTTAACATTTATGAAATGCATGAATTGATACTGGTATTATTAGAGATTCCAAAATTTTCCATTTTACAAATATTTCAAAAATCATATTATGAACTTTTTGAAAGACCTTACTCTGATACCAATTGTTTGGGAATGCAGAATAAATTGTTAAGGCAAAGTAAACACTATGGGGGGTGAATAGTGTTTGTAAGTATTTAAACAAAATTTAAATCTAATGTTAACTACGAGATGAATCAAACACCACAAACACAATTCCTGACACAGATTTAAACACAAATACAAAATAAATAGAAATAAAAATGCAAAAAAGGAAAGAACACACCGGATTTTATACTGGTTCGGATTGCACCTATGTCCAATCCCGCACAGCGCTGGATTGCACAGAGTTTTATTAATATTTCCAGTAATCAAGTACAACCTCCTTGATTTCACAGCTTAACAAGGAGACACTGATTCCTACTTGATTTCATAGCTCAACAAGAACACACCGACTCCTACTTCCTTGATTTCACGGCTACAAGGACACACTGATTCTTCTTTGACTTAACACAAACAATGTTTATTCAACCCAGGAAATTACAAACAGCCCTATAACTCTTCAATAGCTTTTGATTCAGAGAGTAGAGAGTGTAGAGAGAAGAAGTTTGATCAAAACAGAATTGAATTCGGTAGAGTACAAGTATAAAAACCATAAAAATGATTAAGAATATTGATGTAGAGAAAGAGGATGAAGTTAGAGAAGAAGAGATGATTAGAAATTCGGTTTTAACCCCTTTTTATAGAGTATGAAAGGTTGCAACAGTTCTGAATCGTTTCAAATAGTGAAAAGACACTTCTTTTCAAAATTGGAAAAAGTGACAGTTATATGTCGACATGGAGTTTTTGTTATGTCGACATACTCATTTGAAAATTTAATTTTATATTTTTCAAATGTTTTTAATATAAATACAATTCTAGAAATTCTTAAATTAAAATATAATGACATAACTTAATATTATAAACTATAAAATGTATGAATACATAATTTTAAATCATATAAACATATTTACAACTTTATAAGGTTTTAAACTATATAAATATAAAGTATAAATATAAAAGTTAAGTTTGAAAAACAAAGAAGAATAAAAATAGAAATAGAAACAAATAGAAAAATAAAATAGAGAGGATTGAGGATAGAATTGAAAATCAGAATTTGAAAGTTATAATTTGAATTTGAACCTGGAGTGCTATTTAGAGCCTTACAAAATCTTGACTCTATAACTATTTTAATCGTGAACTCTTGAACTCTTGAAATCTTGATTACTCATGAGTTTGAAATTTCTCTGATCTTTGAATCTCTATCATCTTTATAACTGTACAATCTTCAGTAGTATTTCCATCATATAATTCCTGCATATATATATATATGTATATATGTATATTCTATACAAAAAGTGTTAGTATATATTTTAAAATCAATGATAATTGAAATAAGGTTGTTGTCATCAAAACTCCATTTTCCAACATTCATCAACTCCGATTAGCAGGTAAGAGTGCACCTAAAACGGCATTTCGGACGTCGTCTGGATTCTATGAATGGTTGGTCATGCCAATCGGGTTGACCAATGCACCCGCATATTTTGTGGATCTTATGAATAGGGTTTTCAGAGATCAATTAAATAAGTTTGTTCTTGTTTTCATGGATGACACCTTGTTATACTCGAGGACAGGGGAAGAACACAAGGAACATTTGAGGACAGTGATGGAGGTGTTGAGGAAACACCAATTGAAAGTGAAATTTTCAAAATATCGCTTCTGGAGGAGGGAAGTGAGGTTCTTGGGCCATATTGTTTCAGAGAATGGTACTCTGTGGACCCTGCGACGGTGGTTACGGTGCAAGATTGGTCTACGCCTAAGAATGCAACGGACGTAAGAAATTTTTTGGGGTTAGCTGGGTATTATTGTATGTTTATTCAAGACTTCTTCAAGATAGCAACGCCGTTAAATCAGTTGACCAAAAAGAAACAAGCTTTTGCTTGGGACGAAAGGTGTGAGAATGCATTTAAAAGCCTAAAGGAGAAGTTAATGTGTGCACCAGTGTTAGTTATTCCTAAAGGGAACGAAGAGATGACGGTATATATCGATGCCTATGGTACCGGACTAGGTGCTGTACTGATGCAAGGAGGTAAGGTTGTAGCTTATTCTAGTCAGCAACTGAAACCATATGAGAAAATATATCCTACACATGATTTGAAATTGGCAGTGATCTTGTTCACGTTAAAGATGTGGAGACATTACCTCTTGGGAGAAAGATTCTTGTTGTTTACCGATCATAAACCATTAAAGTTTCTTTTCTCTCAAAAGAATTTAAATCTTTATCAGCAGAAATGGTTTGAATTCTTGGCTTCCTATGATTTCAATACTGCATACACATCTAGGAAGTGCAATGTAGTAGCTAATGCATTAAGTAGGAGACATGCTAGTTTGGGGGCTATTTTTCTGGAATGGAAGCAATTGGAGTATATCGCGGGATATGGTTTCAGACCTAAGTGTGAATTGGATCCAGAAATGTTAGCAAGTTAGACAATCAGACGAATTTGATTGAGCGGATCGGTTCCAGTCAAAGGGACGATCCTAATCTATTGGAAAGCATCTTCAAGATAGAGATAGGTATCGATGGTGAGGCAACGAACAAGCATGGACTGGATTGAGAAGGATGACTTCGAAAGAATGAGATGTTGGTTGTACCCAACGTGAATGGATTGAGAAATGAAGTGCTTAGAGAATGCCATCACTCGAAACTGATACACCCCGGTGGTAAAAAAAGTATCGAGACATGAAGCAGACCTACTACCAGGAAGGGATGAAGAGAGACATTGGGAAGTTTATATCCAAGTGCATGAACTGCCAGTTAGTTAAAGCCGAGCAAAAGAAGCGTAGTGGTTTGTTATAACCATTGGAAATTTCCGAATGGAAATGGGAACAAGTCTCGATGGATTTCATCGGCGGTTTACCAAGGACTAGATCAGGTCCTGATAGTATTTGGGTGATTGTGGATCGATTAACAAAATGTGCAAGGTTTATACCCGTCAAGTAGAATATAACAATAGCTAAGTTAGCAGAACTGTATATGAAGGGGGTTGTGAGATTTCATGGAGTACCCAAAGGTATCGTGAGTGACCGAGATCCATTATTTACTAGTGGGTTTTGGAAGAGCTTACAAGAGGCTTTAGAGTCAGAATTACATCTTAGTACCACGTACCATCCCCAAACCGATGGTCAAACAGAGAGGGTGAATCGTGTATTAGAGGATCTCCTGAGAGCTTGTATATTGGATTTTGGAGGTTCAT
This sequence comes from Allium sativum, assembly GCA_030737875.1. Lineage (NCBI taxonomy): Eukaryota > Viridiplantae > Streptophyta > Magnoliopsida > Asparagales > Amaryllidaceae > Allium > Allium sativum. Next base: position 937,982,650 of record CM060915.1, on the reverse strand, counting down.
GGGTTGGCCATTAGCATCTGGTTGAGTTTGCGTATAATAATAGTTATCAGTCCAGTATCGGTATGGCTCCATTTGAAGCTTTGTACGGAAGACCGTGCAACTCACCATCATGTTGGTTGGAGACCGGTGAGAATTTTGCGCCTGGGCCAAATGTAATAAGAGAAACATTAGATAAGATCAAGGTTATTCAACAGATAATGAAGGCTGCCCAAGATAGGCAGAAAAGTTATGCTGATAAAAGACAAAGGGATTTGAAATTCTCCGTTGGCGACTTGGTATTCGTCAAGATCTCTCCATTGAAGAATGTGATTCAGTTTGGTAGGAGAGGTAAATTGGAACCAAGGTTTGTTGGTCCATTCCTAGTTCTTGAGCAAGTTGGGAATTAGTGTGTAAAGTTGGATTGCCTAATAAGATGGCGGGAGTGCACGACGTATTTCATGTTTCATAGTTAAGGAAGTTCGTGCACGATTCTGATATGACTATCTCACCCGATTAGATGGATGATATCGAGGTAGAACCCGAGGTAGTTGAAAGCCGCAGACCAATTCGTGTTGTCGGACATGATATGAAGCAACTTCGGAGGAAGATGGTGAAACTGGTTAAGGTCCAATGGAGTGATTACGAGAGTGACTGCACTTGGGAAACCGAGGAGAACAAAAGGAAGTCAAATCCAGAGCTCTTTACTTGGTAAGGTTTTAATCGCGATGTAGTTATTTTGCATGCTAGGATAGGCTTGTTGTGTATATTATGTATGTTTGATTGTTGCAAATGGTTGATAGGCATGCGGGACCTTTTGGTTGTTTTCTTAGTTAAAGAATTTCGAGGGTGAAATTTCTTAAAGGGGAGAGTGTAACGTCCCGGATTTTACACATCGGAGGATCGTAGAATATTTATTTCATTCTCATATGAAGTCTTATGGTCGTGTAACTTTTGGGAATGACTATTGGTGTAACGACCCAAGGATTTTCGGCCCTGAAAATCGACATAAATACCTTTACCGTACACATGCCGACCTTCCAAACACCGAAAACACTGGAACGTTATTAGAAAGAATTTAGAGGCTGAGATAAGAAAGAAAGAAATAGAAGAAGAAGAAGAAGAACCAACACAACACATAATCAGAGTCTCACATCGCAGTGGAACAAAATATAATATAGAAATAAACTTCATTGAGAGCTTTTAAAAAAATACTTACATTATCAGAGTACATCAACGTTTCTGGGCAGTTATAAAAAATATGTCCCATATACAACATACAGCGTAATAGTAGCTATATAATATCATATGTTTGGACTTTTCCAGCTTGTCTATTCACAGCATTCGATAACCTGAACCTGTACACCCCGGGCTAAATCGAGCTTTTATAAAACACCGGGTCAGTCTGGTGAACCAGAGTGAGTAAAACTGGAACAGTATTAAGGGAATCATCCAGCATGATTTTTAAGTTCAAAATCTTTTCGGAAGAAAATGATGATCGTAAGACCAAATCCACACATAAATACGGACGGTTTTTACCTTACGATAACCCAAACCATTTTTGAAATCGATATCTTTACTGATATTATAATAATGTCTAAGTACAATAAATAACAATCTAGTATAACGCTTGCATCTCACGCTCCACCTATATAGTATACAATCATAACATGGGCACTTATTGGAGATTGGATTCTGATTATGACAAGGTATGGGACCACCTGCCGATAGTATATCTCTAGAAGCGAATACACTGGGTTCAACAAGAACATCTTGCAACCCGGCCCTCACATGACTGACCACTCATTTCGCTTGAGTGTATCGAATGTATATCACCAACGGTTGGGCTCAAACCACCGTTTCCCAAAAAGGGACAATGTCAAAATAGATTAAAGAAGAAAAAGGAATTTCTCTAGATATGTGATTATACACCCTAATGTGAGCGACCCACATAGCCATACAGCCTGCCCGATTTTTTTCTTTTCCCAATTGATGAGGCTTGAGGTTTAGATTAAGTTTTGAACATCGGGTCTTCATTCCCTTTGAATGTCACATCGTCAAATCCGCCATATATCACTAATTGACGTCCACAAAAATACTCTAGTTAGAAGCTAAGAGAACGGCTATTCTCCACCAACAACTATAGCACGTTTGAAGAAATCAATGTACGTGACCCTTTGGAAATACTCTGTCAGACATCCGTCCATATAAGTCATCCAGGAACGGGATGAACCAAAGGTACTCTCCTACTGCATCCAATATAGGAATCACCCCATGGATCAGTAGCGAGAAGTACTTGCAACACGTAGATTCCAACCACGATAGAATCACAGCTTATCTCTGCTTGCCAGGCAAAGAATATTAGTGGTTCTTCCGTTTATAAAGATCAACGATCTTTAGTGCTCCATCTCGATCATCTTTTGATATCTTCACGTATTTGTTGGTCGGAATGGTTTTCGAATATAAATTCTATCCCGGTCTTTCCGTACCAACAATCGTATTGGACAGATTTGATAGTCGGTGATCTAACTATCAAAATATACAGAGATTCAATCATGACAATCCAATGAGTTCACGGGTTCAGTATTCAGCATCACTTGTCCTTTTAATTAAAACAAACTGATTCACTTCTGCTTAATTAAAACTTCCAACTCTTTTAATATTTTAAAATACGATATTTGAATTCTTACTTAATATACTAATGTTCTCAAAAGCCAATTCATTATATCACTTAATAACTTATAGCCATATTAAATTTCCACTTAGTTCTCCTTTCAAAACATTTGTTACATTATTCTTTATTATTTAAACTTGGGAAATTCACTTAACCCATTATTTGAAATCAACGTTAAGTAATATCCTTTATTCTATTCTTGAAATAATAACCAATATTTGTTTGTATAAAAATAAAAAATCAACCTTACATTTCCTTCTTACTAATTTCCTTTACTTTGTATATTCTTCAAATTTTTACCAAACAACGCATTATTATTTCTCTAATGAAAATAATAAATTATCACTTACCACTTTTACGATTTCCAACTAATATCATCTTCAGATGATCCTGATGTTGTTCAAGTTGGGGTATTTTAATTACCTCTCAGACCTTGATCAACAATGTTCTTATCCTCGGGTAAATATAAGTTGTAATCAAACCAATATTCTATTCCAGTCTCAAAACAAATTCCATTATAAACTGGATTTGGTTATACAATCATACGACCTATTTCTTTACCCAAATTCATTTTTACCAATCTCCTTTCAAATCTATTCGACTATTTTGCACTTTGGAAATCTTATTTAAAATTTTCCCTTTCTACTTGATCTCATTTTCAAGTATCGTTAATGATATAACGCCTCATCGCTTTGATAAACCTTATTTAAATAAATCCTGCTTTAATCTAAACCCTTTCTGTTCTCAATACTCTTTTATTTAATTCGAATATTAAATTCCCGTTTATTTAAACTGTCACTTAAATTTCTTTTTATAACTTCATTATAAAACTCAGGTTTAAAAATAAACCATGTTCATAAACTTCTTTCACCATCCAATTAGATTACTTTTTACATTAACTCAATTAAAGACAAATTTCCCAAATTACTATTAACCAGGATAATAATTTACTTTAATCATTTATTACTGTAAAGTAGTTAATTCCTTTATTATTTGAAATCAATTGTAAATTCCTTTTAAAAACTTATTAAAATTAAACAAATATTCTTAAACCATTTCCTGCTTTAATTCAACCCAAACTAATTTATAATTACTTTCACTTAAATGGTTGACATAGCAAACCCAAACACGATCAATTCGTTAATCAATTCCCATTCGTTCTTCTTTTAAATTAATTAATAATATAATTAATTTTAAATAAATTCCATTTAATTGTTTCTTAACAAAACGATTATCCAAATTTAACCGTTAGGTTAATTTCTAATCACTTGTTTATAAATCTGATTTACACTAGAAATTTCCTTATGAAAATCAATTCATAATCAATTATAAATAACTAATAAATATTTATTTTCTTTTAAACAAACCTTTTATTCAAAATAATATATTTCAAAATCTATACCCCGTTATAAAATAAACTTCATACTTCAGTTCTATCAATTCACCCGACGGTAAATCAATATAAACAAAATAATTTATTCTTAGGCCATTTACTATCGATTACTCAACCAATATTGTCCATTAGTTAAACAAAACACAGGCTGATTTTTCAGTCCATGATCACTAATCAAATCTAGTACCCAATCATGACAGTTCATATATGGTAATATGAAAATAAATAATATATTTGAGGGATCCGGTTGGGTCCCTCCAACCTGTTCTTCCCTGAAATCACAACAGTTATCTCAAGTAAGATCATTTCAATTTCATTTAACTGAAATAAATAACGACCATTTAACATCAACCAATTCACAAGCAATTCAAACAATTCAAACAATTTAAACACGTTTATTTTATAAACGTGACCAACCAAGGTGAATTACCTTTATTGGAACCGATCGTTAAAAATAACGATTTGGTATTTCACTGAAATTAAACATAGTTTAATTTCATTGGTTGAATCAACAAATAAATATATAGCAAGCAAACAATCAACCACTAGCAAGCAGAGCATACAAAATAAAACCCAATTTATATAAAATATAAATGGGAAGAACTGAGTGAGTTTAACTCACCTTGGTTTGAATTCGTCGATAAAAAGCTTGTTTTAGTCAAATTAAACTGGCGTTTAATTTGACTAAAATTTTCAGTTGCATCCGGTCCTGACTAGCCCTGCTCCATCTCGAAGCTCTCGTCTCTACGACCCCAACGAGACAGACCGAGCTAAAATCTGATAACGTATTCGCCAGATACCATATAAACAAATTAATAAAGTAATTAAATTATTTAAACTTAAATTTATATTAATTTAAAGTGAGCCTTTACCATTTCTGTTCGGCCCGCCCATCAACCCGTTCCCCTTAACAAAATCCTCCGCACCGGTTTCCAAATCATAATCCACCGCCTCCAACTAATTTTCCCAATCAGCCGAAAACCCTAGATTTCTTCCCCTTTCTGATTTCCAGTAAAAATCAAACCTAGCTATAGCGCATCCCTCTACACCACCCTCTTCGATCTTTCCCCTGTTCTCCTTTTCCAAACGATCCGCCAAACCCTCCATACCACCCCAACGTCACCACCGATTTTCCGAGGAACCCTCCCACGTCTTCCAGAGCTTCTACAGACTATCAATACTCAACTCGAAGCTTCCTCTCGAAGATTCGATCGACCACTAGTCTGTGGCCTCGAACCGATTCATCCAGAAATCTGTCCAAAGCATCTAGATCTGAAGTACATGGATTTACATCACAAATAAGTATTTAAATTGATCTTTGTTTGCTGTAACCATTTTATTTTGATTTCTCAAAGGGTTCGACCCATTTTTATTTACTGTATTGTTCATATTGCTGTCTGAATTGGTGAAACACCTAAGAATGATACACATATTTATAGTGGTTTGATTTTAGATAGGAACAAGGTCCATCAGTCTTAATCTAGATAGGTTCAGCTACTATTTTCATAGGCCATAAGCTTCTTCCCCTTTGCAGATTTTCCCGTACACTGGTGATGCGAACTGAATGGATGTATAATGGTTTTTATCAGAGATTTGGTTGAATTTTGTATAGGGTTTTAGGGTACTATTGGTCTGTTCGACTAGAACATTGTTGAGTTGTTTAATTAAATTCAGATATTTGAACCTGTATTATAGATTTTCTATTCGGACTTTTTTATTATGTGAAAACAATGCTATTTGAAAAGGATTTTACTGTGTATATTAGTTGTTTGATTTGGCTATACATATTGATGTACAAATATATACATATTTATTTCAACTAGCCGTTCCTTTCAATCTTCATTAGCTGGTCAAGATTTGATGGTAAAAATATATGCATATATTTGTTTCCTGCAGTTGTTCATTGTACTGCTTTTAGTTGTTCATACCCTATTCCTTAGCTGTCCATTTTTATTTCTTTAGCTGTTAAACATCTATATAGATTTGATAGTATATATATACATATGTTTAGCTGTCTAGATTTGATGTATACATATATTTGTTGTCTATTTTCTTAGCTGTTCTTAGTTGTTCTCGGCTGTTCAATTTAATTAGCTGTTCATATGTTTTTCCAATATCTCTTTTCTGTTTCATAATCTCTCTTTCTCTTCATTTTCAGGACAATGCATGTAGAGGCAAATTTGGTTTACTGTTTCTGGGATGTAACAAGACATATAGCACTTAAAAATTGTGATGTACTGTAATGTATTTGGTTATGAATTGTGCAGCCGAGAATATCAATATATATATATTTATCTTCTCTTCTTTGTATATGCATTCGTTCAGACAAAACATGTATATGTTTAGCATTTGTACAAACAGTTATGTACATTAATATGTTGTTTTCTTTGTATTTGCATATGTACAAATCATGCATGGATATGTGTGTTGTTTTGGTGCATTAACATTTCAAGTTGAAATGTTGTAAATATTTAAGTTTTTATGTTCTGGTAGAAAACATTTTCATTCGTTGAACCAGTGAGAGGAAAGTATATATACTCGGTTTCATATGTATATACGTCTTCCAGCTTTCATATGTACATATTTGTTTGTTTTCATATGAATATATGTACGAATACATACAGATATCTTTACTGAAAATATGGTCTGAGTTTATGTTGTATACCAGCTTCGAATTGGTTTATTATTTTAAAGTTCATATAATCTCGATATACTATAGATTAAATCCAAATAGCTAAATTAACAATGATAAATTTATGTCGTTGTATTTATTAAACAACATTTTTAATTAACAAAAATATCAAATTTTAAAACTCGACATTTAAAGTTCTGGGTTTAAATGACATTCCATATATATATACATATATATATATATATATCCTTTATTAGATTAATTACGCACCATAGAAATTGAACGGGCGTTTGTGGCTACCGTGGTAACATACGACATCAGTTTCTCATGCCATTTAACATCGTGCAATAATTTAACGTTACGGTTCCAATGAAACTGGTTTCGTCGAAATCGGGGACCGTTTGCAAAATGGCCATTTTAAAGGCCTATAATTAAATAACGATTTCCATAGCGATTATTTCAAAATTTGATTTGACCATAACTAACAAATTATAACATGAAACCTAAATTTTTCTTTTTCATATGAAAATTACCATCAATACGGTTCCAACGTTTCTTGTTTCACAGAAATCCGACTTATATCGGGTCCTTTATTCTCGGTTGAAGTTCAAAACTCCATATTACGAACTGCCGCGCCATTTCGACCTCGATTTATAATTATATAAATATATAACGTTCAACTTTGTTTTTAATAACGAATTAAATATTAAAATCCTTAATATTCCAAATATAATATTTAAAATAATAAATTTATAAAATATTTGGCTTCTAAAAATACGGGACGTTACATTCTTCCCCCTTTAAAATAATTTCGTCCTCGAAATTGCTAAGTTAGGAAAACAACGATACAAACCCATTAATTTCCAAATCTCATTTATCTTAAATCGAAAACTAATTCGTTATCATAAATAAATATGTAACGACCTGTAACTTCCCCGGTAAGGAAAGCACGGATACTTTGAGAACAACACACAAAAGAACGCAGACAGAAGAACATTTCATTGTTTATTACAACAATTCCATCAGAATACAAGAATATACAGAGTATGAATAAATATTATACATCACAAAATATCAGATATTTAAATTACATTTAAATACATCGCAGCGGAAAAATAATACAAAATACAACTAAAAGAAATATACGGATACAGAGCTTTCTGAGTATCGTTCCAGCTGTAAACCAGGTTCTTGTGAATATAATTCTGCAAAAACCGAAACTACTAGCTGCTTGTGTCAAAATAAGGGCACCCAGAGTTTAGGTTAAAACAATAAACTCCAGGTCAGTCATGTGACTGGCGTGAGAACTAAAACGGTTATTAATCTTTATTTTAAAGTTAGGTAAATCAAGGGACCATGCCGTATACACGGAACGGGTTTCCTCCCAAAAATACCAGTGCATAAAACAACAGCGCAATGCTAAATAAAGAAAAATGAAGCTATTATAAGACCCAGGTCCCATCACATAATGCAACACAAGCCAGAGGATAGGGTTTTACCTTATAATCGCCAAAGAATGCTTGATATGCTAAAAACAAATCATTTGATACTATAATAAGTGCATAGTGTATAAAACAATTTCAATCGTAAGTATCAATCATAGACGGCATGAGTGCCCCATCCCACTATGTCGCCATACTAGGCTCTACAAATAAAACCGGAAAGTCACATATTAGAAGCTGGATTTCCATCTGTGAACCGAGGCAAGGGATCGTCCTCTACCGAATTTGAGACAATCTAGCCTATGTCTCAGGAAAGCGCGAAGACAAGCCTTGGATTGTCAGGGTCGGTCCACCGATGTGGATTAAAATGCCTGAACACTACGTTTCCCCGCCCTATGGGGCGTAAATGAGCCAACGAATGACTCCATCGGCTTCACATAATCACCGACATATCCGAGGTGCCTCGCAACAGCAACAACCACATAAGTCAAACTCATCAGGGCGTGTAAAACCACTGACGCCTCTTCTAGCTAGAAGGAAACACATGCCCTCCCTGAAGTCCTCTCCCGTTTCTGGTCCACTACCGGGGTGTGAGGCCCGCGAAACAACGCTACACAAAGCTATGCCACACAGGCCGTGCTTTGATCATCACCCACAAGACTTTGCTTTTCAACAGAAGCCTTGATCATTTGCCACTTAGGCATGCCACACAGGCAATTCACTCCATGCGTTTGATATCCATCGATATATAACCCCTGAGCTCGTACGTCTCAGAAAAGGGCGTTAAGCAAGAGAATAAATTCTCTGTCGCCAAACAAATATATATTTAATAGAAATCAACCACACAGAATAAAATCCAATGTCATACACACAGTCCTTTTACAAGTTCGTTCTTGGTCTGACCGAAACCGGAGGCACCTTGTACCTCGCACATCCATCGATCTCCAAGTACGTCTGGACGATGACCAACTGATTCCCTCCTCTTGGGTGTACGGCCCAATCAAGATCTTCAGTAATTATCCAAACGATGTTGGACCTCCGGTCTTCGACCACCGTCTTCATCCTCGACACCACGTCGAATCAGTTATTCAGAATGGGATAAACCTGGTCTTTCTGAATAACTCGCGTATATAATAAACAAGTGTTACACAAATACAACATATGCCTCATTTCAATTCATCAGTCACTAACCGTAAATTAACAAGAGAATAATTCCCCAAATATTAACCACGAAGGCCGAAACCAACATCAGATCAATACCCAGGAAACCATTCTGCTTAGCTAGTTTCTAAATTTCACATTCTTAGGGAAAGGTTCCCATTAATTTTATCAAAGATAAATTCTTTTAAATTTATTCTTTAATATTCCTTTGAATATCACTTAAAGCTAGTCGGGATTAGCGAACCAAACAGAAGTAATTATTTATTTTATTTCCCAATCCCAACCTATTCATCCCAAGGAGCAGAACTGGTAATACTTCATATCTAACACCACGGTGTTATCGGTAAAGTTAATTACCATTTCACGTTCAAATCTAGTTAAAGATTTAACTATCGCTTGGAACCAAACTGGTGATACTCTATCCTTGATCATTTCAATCTAATTAAAGATTCATTAAAACTCCAATTATTTTTAATCTTTAACTGGGTTAAAGAACCGATGTCATTTAAAACACGGTTTACGATAAACCCCAAAATCACATCACATTTCAATCAGTCCCTAAACGTAAATTAGTAAGAGGATAGTTCCCTAAAATATTAACCCCGAAGGCCGAAACCAACATCAGATCAATATCCAAGAAACCATCCAACTTAACTGATCCCCATTTAGTTCTTAATTTTCTTAACTCCATTTTTAAGGGCCAGAATTCCATAGCGACTATTCTGAAATTTCAACTGGGACATATCTTTTGATTCCCGCTGTGAAATTTCAATTTTGCGGATTCGTTGGAAAGATATTCACAAATAGATTCAAATATTTTTGGTTTCGCCAAAATCCGGTTTATTTTGAATATGTACATTCATTTGAACTTTGAAATCGAATTTTCGAACTATCGCGCCATTTTCAATTCCTTTTATAATTTAAAATAAATATTTATATTCTAACGACGATCTATATAACTATATACGTTCGAATTCTATTCAAAATAAATTTCTTGTCGTTTTTATTTAAAATATTTCACTTTAAATATCCAGAATTCGCTAAAATTGCCAAAATAAAAATTTTAAATTGGCTCAGATTTCCGGGTTATTACAAAATATTTCCAAAAATATCGAAAATTTTCTAACACTTTAAATTCCCAGAAAAATTCGGCAGAGTCTCCCTAGAACGGAGTGACGTCTGAGACATCGCAGGAACAAATAATATGTATACATCGACCCACAAGGTTGGAAAACAAAAACCAAAACCCAAAATTTATATTTTCGTGTAGGCGTACCTTTTACGAGCGCTACTGGGCATATTTGCTCAGCGTATATGTGATTTACTCAACCAATATCAATCTGTCTAGCCATCAGGCACCTATACTTAACTCAATTCACATATGAGTAACAAATATATGGAATTCTGAGATAATATTTCACTAATCAACTGGTATAACTATACCAATTCCAAAATCAAACACACAGCATCAATTCATTATCAAATACACGGTTAAACCATAATTTCCAATTCAGATTCCATTCCAGTTAATTTATACTGGAAATCATTCTTTAGTTTATAATTCACCTAGCTCAATAAAGTTTGAATTATTCCTATTCAAATAAATTACCATCCACTAACAAACAATTTACAATCAACAACCAATACACAACCTAAACAAACCAAATCAATGGGATTTACACCCAATATTAATATTATATTTTGGTTTCACATATTTTGGACATCAATCGCTTAATACGATTGATTCTTATTTGATTATCATTTATTCATCAAATTTTTAATTTCCAATATCGTTCTGAATTTAATTACACTTAACCAAGTTAAGTTTTCAACACAAATTTTCAATCCAATTTGAATTCTATCCAATCAGTCAAACACACTAATATCTCAATAATTTGATAAAATTATTTCCTTTCTATAAAAAAATATAATTTGGGCAAAATTATTTCATTTACCCTCTTTACAAAACAATATCGTGTTTATTGCCAGTTCAACGCTTCTCAACACTTGAACCGATCAAACAACACAATACAAAATATTTGAATATAAAATTTACAAATACGCTCTTATATATGTACACTCAATCTCGATCTAGGGTATTACTAACCCCATCTCTATTGAGTTACACCACAGAGCCAAGGTTATTACCAAACCAATAGCTCTGATACCACTTTAACGACCCAAGGATTTTTGGCCTTGAAAATTGACATAAATACCTTTACCGTACGCATGCCAACCTTCCAAACACCGAAAACACTAGAACGTTATTAGAAAGAATTTAGAGGGTGAGATAAGAAAGAAAGAAATATAAGAATAGAAGAAGAAGAAGAACCAACACAACACATAATCAGAGTCTCACATTGTAGCAGAACAAAATATAATATAGAAATAAACTTTATTGAGAGCTTTTAAAAAAATACTTACATTATCAAAGTACATCAATGTTTCTGCGTAGTTATAAAAAATATGTCCCATATACAACACACAGCGGAATAGTAGCTATATAATATCATACGTCTGGACTCTTCCAGCTCGTCTCTTCACAGCATTCGATAACCTGAACATGCACACCTTGGGCTAACCCGAGTATTTATAAAACACCGGGTCAGTCTGGTGAACCAGAATGAGTAAAACTGGAACAGTATTAAGGGAATCATCCAGCATGATTTTTAAGTTCAAAATCTTTTCGGAAGAAATGTAATGACCCACATCTTCAGCGGTATAATAATTAATTTATTTAATTATTGAAATGGTGGTTTAGAGAATTTAATGGTCGTGGAATTAAATAATGGTGAATATTTAATTAAAATAATAAATTAAATAATATATTTAATTTTGAAATAATCAGAATTGACTGAAATGGTGATATAGTGTGAACTGGATCATCTGTGATATTTAATTCAGTTTAGAATTGAATTTGAATAACGAGTATATTATATAAACGACAGTTTGAACGTAGAGTTATAATATAATTAAAATCGAGCTCGAAATGGCGCTGCAGTTCGTAATTTGGTGATTTGAACTTCAACTGAATGTACAGGATTCGTTTTAAGCCGGATTTCTGTGAAACAAGAAATGTGTGGAGCTAGTTGAGTATATCTTTCTAGTGGAAGAGAAAAATCGAGATTTCGTCAGGTAGATTTTGATTCACGTCCAAATCAAATTTCAGAATAGTCGCTGTGGAATTCCTTTATAATTTATAAAGGAATTATTTATATTTTAAAAAGGAATTTCAATATAAATCGAATATCGGGTTGACCCATATTTGAAATATCGAGTTATAAATCCCAGTGGAGATGTATGATATTCTATTGAGAATATATACGATAATATAAATATTTTTATATTCAATTTAATTATATTTAAATATATTTATATATTTAAATGGGTCATTCAGAGCTTTAAAAATAGCCAGTTTTGCAAATGACCTAGGAATTCGATGAAACTAATTTTGTTGGATCCGCAACATCAAATTATTGTTAGATTTCAATTTCCGTGATTTTTGAAGTCAGTATGTGGCCGTACCGATTTTTAAGGTGAAAAACAGTATATATTTTGACAGTTAAAAATACGTTGTGTGAGCAAACGGAGTCAGAATTTGACGAAACTAGTTTCGTTGGGACCGTAATGTCGAACTGAAGGTGTATGTCCAGTTTGGTGATTTTCAGATATCATGTGCGCTCGTAGGGATTTTTAGAGTGAAGAAATGAATATATAATGATGAAAATAAAATAGAAAATAATAATAAAACAAAATATATATCTAACATTTTTCTTGGCCAAAAGAGAGGCCAAGCGACATCCTTCTACAGCCACAAACCTTACCTAACCCAAACAGCCTATATAACCCGTATAAACCGAACACAGCAAGCAAAATCCAAAAAGAGAAAATCCACATAAATTCAAAACAAATTCCTGAAATTTCGAAACAAGATTTATTTATATCCTTTGGCCTTGAGCTTCATGCTCATACTCATTTTGCTATACTCGATGATGTTTTGCCGACCTCAGGAAATGTAGTGGAAGAATAGGGTTGATAATCGAAGGGTGTAGGAGCATCGATTCGAATTTCTGATTCTGGATTGGGGTTCAAGAAGGAAAACCGCACTCGTACCAATTTTCTGGGGCGGTTTGGTGAAAATAAGTGACGGTGGTTCACTGGGCTGTCGCGATGAGGCTGAAGTCCAGTTTTGAGGAGGTGATCTCGAGTTTGAATTGATGGTGGTGGTTTGAAGGAGATTTGGTTGGAGATTAAAATGGTTGCGTCGGTTTGATTTGTAGTGGAACAGGGAAGAAGCAGTTTGTGGTTGAAAGTGTCGGAATTAGGTGGAGGAATTTCTGAGCGTCGGTCATTTGGGGAAGAACAGGAGCGGATGGGTTTTTAAATGAGGTTGGGCCTGGGGTGCTGTTGGGCCGGGAGGGAATTGAAAAGGTTAAGGCCTTTTTAAGCATTTAAAATTTAGTTTTATTTTAAGGTAAATGTACGTTAACTGGTAATGCTAATAACTTGGTCATATATTATCGGAATTGAACGAAAGTGGATCCGACAGGATCGCATGGACGGACACTATACAATGAACTGACTGGGAGTGGAGTGGAGCTCGTTTGAAGTTATGGCGAAATAAATTGTTTGATTCAAATCAAACAAACTGTTTATCGTTCTTTAACGATGAACTGCCAATGTGAGTAAATCTCACTAACTCTGAACAATTTATAATTTCATATTGTATTTTTAGAGCTGTTAAATATTGGCTGATTTACTGTCTGTTGACTATTTGATTGAACTGCTAGACAGTTAGTTGAATTTCTATATTGATTATGTTTAATAGAATATATCATATGGAACTGAAAGTGATGTTGATTTTATATTGTATAACATCTGTGGATGCAGGGAGACAGGTTGGAGGAATCCAACTAGATTCCTCAAAATTTATTTTACTGTGATTCACATATTGTAATATATGATGTGATATATAATCTGTTGTTGATTATATGTGTTTGAACGATATTGGTCATCGTGATTTGATGTGTTAAATACCATAACATACCAGAATGGTGAAAAGGAAATTTTCAAAACGAATATTGAAATAGATTTATGTACAAAATCAAAGAAGATTTTATAAAAGGAATTATTTATAAATGGAATATTTATAAATAAAAATTTATTTATAAATGGATTATTTATAAATAGAAAATACTTAGAAATGAAACACTAAAGGAATTATTTGCAAACCATTTGCAAATAGATTAGAACGAGAAAGGTTTGTAAACCATTTACAAATCAATCAGAAAGAGGAATATTTGTAAAACCTTTACAAATGAAATCGAAAAGGAGGTATTTGTAAAACCATTTACAAATAAAATTAAAAAGGAAATATTTAGAAAATAAATAGAGTTATAAAAAGGAAATTTTTTTATAACTGAATAGGATGTTATAAAAAGGAAACCGTTATAAAAAGGAAAACGTTACTAAAAAGGAAATCATTTGTAAAGTGAAGAACCGTTACTAAAAGGAAATCTTTATAAATGAATAGTTTATTCGAAGGGAGTTAATCGAATATGGTATTCGAAAGTAAGCAAATTGAATTAGTTATGCGAATTAGTTATTCGAATAGAGTTAAATAAATAAGAGTTATTCAATTTAGTTATTCGAATAGAGTTAAACACATAAGAGTTATTGAATTAATTATTCGAAAGGAGTTATCGATTATAGTTTAATCGAAAGGAGTTATCGATTATAGTTTAATCGAAAGGAGTTATAGAATTAGTTATTCGAAAGGAGTTAAGTAAAAAGAGTTAATCGATTAGGGTTAGATAAATAGAGTAAATCGAATTTAGTTTATTTGAAGAAAGGTTAATCGGATCTAGTTATGCGTAAGAGAGATTATCAAATATAGTTATTCGAAGGAAGGATTTATCGAATAGAGATTTATTCGAATGGAACTTACGTAAGGAAGTTTGTTAAAGAATTAGAAGGTGAACTTTGCTTATTTTAAGGTTAGAAACGTTGTCCAGTTAAGGTCTGAGAGGTAGTATTACCCCAACTTGATTGACTTCATTTTTAACTAAGGAATGGTTAAGGTTCGATAGTGAAGGTGGGTTAAAGGAATTTAGTTAATAAGCGTAATGGTTTGAGTTGGCATCAAGATGGTTGGTTTAAACATCTATCTAAGTCCAATGAAGGAGTTTTGGAAATGTTTTCCAAATAAGAACCAGAAATGTTTTCTGATATAGAAAACAAGAAAGGGAAATGTTTTCCAATGGTAATAATATATATTTTCTAAATTTAGAAAATAAGAAATGTTGAATATAAGGAAATAGGAGATGAAGAATGAACTAAGGAGATAAATGTTAAATGATGTTTGATCGATATAAATTTCCATCTAGAAATAATATCGTTGTTTTCACACGTATCTTTCTTTGATGGTTAAATCACAGACTATTGAAGTTTTGACCATTTTAACGTTATTAATATGGAGAGACCGGTTGGATTATTATCCAAAGAACCACTCTGTATTGGCATAAGCGTTGCGAATCATATATGCCAAAGATAATTGAAGATGGAGTAAAATGCAAGGGCTATTGTATAAGTCTTAGATAACAGTGCCTAAGATGGATGTACTAAATAGTGCCTTCATTTCATCCTATTCCTGGATGACTTGTATGGATGAATGTCTGACAGAGTATTTCCAGAAAGGTCACGTACATTGATTACTTCGTCCGTACCAAGAGTGGAAGCGGAGAAGGAAACTTCTTTAGCTAACACGTAATGTACTGTTGTAGACGTCAATTAGTGATTTTCGATGGATCTGACAATGTGGCATTCGAAGTGAATTTGATGTGATGATGAAGCGTAACCTCAAGCCTCATCAACCGGTAAATGACAAAAATCGAGCAGGCAGCATGGCTAAGTCGGTCGCTCCAAAGTAGCGTGTATAATCACCTGATCTAGATTTTCATTTACTTTCAAAATCTATTGTTGATGCTGTCCCATTCGGGAAACGGTTGCTGATCCCAACCGTTGGTGATATACATTCGATTCACTCAAGCGAAATGAGTGGTCGGTCATGTGTGGTCGGGTTGCAAGATGTTCTTGTTGAACCCAGTGTATTCCTTTCTAGAGGTACACTAGCGAAAGGTGGTTCCATACCTTGTCATAGTTGGAAATCCATTACCCAATACGTGCTTGCGGTTTTGATTGTATACTATACATGTAGAACGTGAGATGAAAGCGTTTCTGCTAAATGATTATTATATTGTGGTTGATAGACATTATTATAATATCAAAAGGTTTTTGATATAAAGATATTTTGGATTCTCATAAGGGGAAAACCCGTTCCGTTATACGGTGTGATCTTATGAGATATCGTTTACTTGTTCATACTGTTTTACTCATACCAGTCCCATGACTGACCCGGAGTTTATTTTGTTGTCTTCCCTAAACTCTTGGGTGCCCAATTTGTTATGGGCAGTCAAGTTGTCAGGATTTACATATATACTGGAAGGGCTTCGAGCAGGAGGCTTCAGGATTATATAGCTATAGTTATTTCCGCTGTGTTGTTAGTGTTGTACTTTGATAATAATGTATATTCAAGTACAGATGTATATTTCAAGTTATGTTATATATATTTTATGTTATTCGTTCCGCTGTGAGGTTCGTGTTACTCTGATGTTGTGTTCTTCTTCTTCTTCTATTCTAAGTTTCTATCTTATCTTTCCTCACCCTCTAATTTCTTTCATTAATGACCGGTATTTTCGATCCTTGGATGTTCGATATGTGTTGTATATCGGATAACCAAGATCGTCAAAAACCCGGGTCATTACAGTTGGTATCAGGGCTTAAGTTAAGAATTACCTTGGCTCTGTGGCATGACTCGGTAGAGATAGGGTTAGTAATGCCCTAGATTGAGTTGAGTGTATATATACGAGTGAACGTATTTGTAGATGATATAAAAATAATTTTATATTGTGAAGATTTATTGGTCGATCAGTTTGATCCACTGTATCGGTAGGAGTTACTAAACACTCGAATACGATGGGTCGACACGACATGTTTTGAAAAGGGGGTAAATAAAAATAAGTTTACCCAAAGTATATTTTGATATATATTGGATATATTGGTTGTTATTATAATCTAATAAGATTATAAGAATGTGAAAGGGTTATGTAAATAGCCGATCAGAATTCAGATAAGCATAACGAAATGAATTAAATCTGAATTTAAACCATAAATTGAATTAAAAATTCTGGAAATTTGGATAAGTGTTTGTAAATGAATTTGGATTAAAAATAAGGAAAATTTAAGATCCTGGAAGATTTTAAATTGTTTTACAAGCAGTGTGAATTATATTTTGAAATGAATTTCAAAGTGGAAATGTTTAGAAATGGTTTTATAGTATTGAACTCACTTCAATCGCTGGAAAATAGATTCCGATGATGACAGCTGCATCATCAGTATTCATTATCGAGTTGTAAGTGACGAATTACTACCAAAGATACTGTTTTGAATTTGTTTTGGGAAAGACAAGTTGTGTTGAATATCAAAATGGGATTTATAATATAGAATTTGAATAGAATTTGATATGTAGAATTTGAATAATAGAATTTGATATATAGATTTGAATAATAGAAGTTATATAAAATTTGAATAGAAATTGAATAGAATTAACTAAGTCGAAGAGGAATTAGTTAATCGAGTTTTGAATTTGAAGTTGAACTTTGATAGGTGAATTGGATTTGTAAATGGATATTCGAAATCGAATATAGAACTTAAATTTGAAATTTGGATTCAAATTAGTTAATAAGCAAGTTAAAATATATTTGAACATGTCATGTTCAAATATAAAAGTGAAATAGACTAAAGAGTTTATTAACAAATTAATTAACGAATTGAGTTAAAACGATCGGGCATAGTTAAAATAGATTGGGCAGGTATAAATATACATGAGATAGGTATGGATAAGGTATGAAGGTATACAAATAGAATGCTCGACGAAAAGGTATGTATTTAATTCATATATGAAATTTTATGCGCCGTTTCGGCTAGCTGCTTGGCTTTTTCTTTTTCTTTTGGATTGGTGAGGGCCATGGGAGGCTATTTGAAATATCCCGATGCTTCTGGTACAAAGGAGGTTATGGCGAATTTTTCCAGGAATTTAAGGAGTTAAAACATTTTTAAGATAATTTGAAAGTTAGAAATCAACGTATTGAAATATATATAGAAGTCGATAAGGAAACGAACTTAGAAATAGAATAGTAAAATCAAAAAGGAAGACTAAGAATAAAATCTAGTAAGAATAGAAAGAGGAAGCGTATACGTGTTTAAAAGTGAATAAGTAGTTATATGGTGTTGATTATTCGACTAAGTAGTCATATCTGTTTTGACGTTATAAATGTTATTCAGTCAAGGTCTGAGAGGTAGTTATACCCCAACTTGATTTATTTCATTATTAACAAATAAATAGTAAGATTTCAGGCTCGAAGATCAATGTTGAATAAGAGTTAGTTGAACATAGTATTTGTGTTGTCGTGACGATGTTTTACACAACATCCGTTTTAACCCAAATAAGCGTAAGCTTGGAAATATAATAAAGAATATTTCCTAAGTATAGAAATAAACGTGATCGGAGAAGAGAAAAGTAATTGGAATATTTTCCAATTATAAATAAGATATATTTTCTAAAGTTTAGAAAATAAAGGAAGGCGATATTCGGAAATGTTTTCCAAATAACATAAAAGGCCAATATGGTTATTGAAAATATTTGGTTAACAAATATTGATAAAGAAATAGAGAAGTGATTTAACTAATGGAATATTAATTAAGGGCTCAGTGACATGTTCAAAAGGAAAATTTGATTTTTGAAAAGAGTAAACTGTTTGAAAACTCCCAAGGAAAGACTGTTTGAATTAAAAACAAATTTAACAAAAAATTGTGAAAGCAAATTTGAATTAAAGTAAAGCCAGTAAAGTGGTAACTGAGATTGAATTAGAATGATATCAAGACGAATTGGATTGTGAGATTCAAATTTGAAGTGTAATGTGATAATCAAGTTAAGAGTTGGGAATCGAGGAGAAACTCGAGTTGAAATGATATTTGGCTCGGATATAAGCGAATGGTTGTGTTGTGGATAAAAGAAGATTGGAATTTGATTGGAATGACCCTTGTATCTGCTGAATTGATAACAGGAGGAAAGGATATAATGATATGCCGACAAAAAGGTACAAGTTTATATTTCTATTGGATATAAGATTTATGAGCCGAATTGGCAAGCCGCTTGGCTGTTTGATTTTCTTTTGGGTTGGAGATGGCCCAGAGAGGCGAGTTGGAGTTTGACCGATTTGACCAGTACAAATGAGGTGCTGGCGAAATTTTTCGAAGAGTTAAGGCATTAGAAAATTTTCAGGGTTTTTGGAAATTTTCGTTGATAAGAATTAAATTAATTTTTAATTGAAATTAAATTGGTTCAGTTGAAACTGAAGTTAAGAAGTGAACAAAAATGTTCTAACCAGTCAGTAGGGTCGTCCTCTACCTTAGCAATTTCGAGGACGAAATTATTTTAAGTGGGGAAGAATGTAATGACCCGCATCTTCAACGGTATAATAATTAATTAATTTAATTATTGAAATGGTGGTTTAGAGAATTTAATGGTCGTGGAATTAAATAATGTTGAATATTTAATTAAAATAATAAATTAAATAATATATTTAATTTTGAAATAATCAGAATTGACTAAAATGGCGATATGGTGTGAACTGGATCATCTGTGATATTTAATTCAGTTTAGAATTGAATTTGAATAACGAATATATTATATAAACGACAATTTGAACGTAGAGTTATAATATAATTAAAATCGAGCTCGAAATGGCGCTGCAGTTCGTAATTTGGCAATTTGAACTTCAACTGAATGTACAGGATTCGTTTTAATCCGGATTTCTGTGAAACAAGAAACGTGTGGAGCTGGTGGAGTATATCTTTCTAGTGGAAGAGAAAAATCGAGATTTCGTCAGGTAGATTTGGATTCACGTCCAAAACAAATTTCAGAAAAGTCGCTATGGAATTCCTTTATAATTTATAAAGGAATTATTTATATTTTAAAAAGGAATTTCAATATTAATCGAATATCGGGTTGACCCAGATTTGAAATATCGAGTTATAAATCCCAGTGGAGTTGTATGATATTCTATTGAGAATATATACGATAAAATAAATATTTTTAAATTTAATTTAATTATATTTAAATATATTTATACATTTAAATGGGTCATTCAGAGCTTTAAAAATAGCCAGTTTTGCAAACGACCTCGGAATTCGACGAAACTAATTTTTTTGGATCTGCAACATCAAATTATTGTTAGTTTCAATTTCCGTGATTTTTGAAGTCAGTATGTGGCCGTACCGATTTTTAAGGTGAAAAACAGTCGATATTTTGACAGTTAAAAATACGCTGTGTGAGCAAACGGAGTCAGAATTCAACGAAACCAGTTTCGTTGGGACCATAATATCGAACTGAAGGTGTATGCCCAGTTTGGTGATTTTTAGGTATCATGTGCGCTCGTAGGGATTTTTAGAGTGAAGAAACGAATATATAACGATGAAAATAAAATAGAAAATAATTAAAAATATATATATATCTAACATTTTTCTTGGCCAAAAGAGAGGCCACGCGACATCCTTCTACAGCCACAAACCTTACCTAACCCAAATAGCCTATATAACCCGTATAAACCGAACACAGCAAGCAAAATCCAAAAAGGGAAATCCACATAAATTCAAAACAAATTCCTAAAATCTTGAAACAAGATTTATTTACATCCTCTGGCCTTGAGCTTCATGCTTATACCCATTTTGCTATACTCGATGGTGTTTTGTCGACCTCAGGAAATGAAGTGGAAGACTAGGGTTGATAATCGAAGGGTGTAGGAGCGTCGATTCGAATTTCTGATGTTGGATTGGGGTTCAAGAAGGAAAACCGCACTCGTACCAATTTTCTGGGACGGTTTGGTGAAAATAAGTGATGGTGGTTCACTGGGCTGTCGCGATGAGGCCGAAGTCCAGTTTTGAGGAGCTGATCTCGAGTTTGAATTGATGGTCGTGGATTGAAGGAGATTTGGTTGGAGATTAAAATGGTGGCGTCGGTTTGATTTATTGTGGAACGGGAAAGAAGTGGTTTGTGGTTGAAAGTGGAGGAATTGGGTGGAGGAATTTCTGAGCGTCGGTCATTTGGGGAAGAACAGGAGCGGATGGGTTTTTAAACGAGGTTAGGCCTGGGGTGCTGTTGGACCGGGAGTGAATTGAAAGGGTTAAGGCCTTTTTAAGCATTTAAAATTTAGTTTTATTTTAAGGTAAATGTGTGTTAATGGGTAATGCTAATAACTTGGTCATATATTATTGGAATTGAATGAAAGTGGATCCGACAGGATCGTATGGACGGACACTATACAATGGAACTGACTGGGAGTGGAGTGGAGCTCGTTTGAAGTTATGGCGAAATAAATTGTTTGATTCAAATCAAACAAACAGTTTATCGTTCTTTAACGATGAACTGCCAATGTGAGTAAATCTCACTAACTCTGAATAGTTTATAATTTCGTATTGTATTTTTAGAACTGTTAAATATTGGTTGATTGACTGTGTGTTGACTGTTTGATTGAACTGATGGTCAGTTAGTTGAATTTCTATATTGATTCTGTTTAACAGAATATATCATATGGAACTGGAAGTGATGTTGATTTTATATTGTATAACATCTGTGGATGCAGGGAGACAGGTTGGAGGAATCCAACTGGATTCCTCAACATTTATTTTACCGTGATTCACATATTGTAATATATGATGTGATATATAATCTGTTGTCGATTATATGTGTTTGAACGATATTGGTCATCGTGATTTGATGTGTTAAATACCATAACATACCCGGATGGTGAAAAGGAAATTTTCAAAATGAATATTGAAATAGATTTATGTACAAAATCACAGAAGATTTTATAAAAGGAATTATTTATAAATGGAATATTTATAAATAGAAATTTATTTATAAATGGATTATTTATAAATAGAAAATACTTAGAAATGAAACCCTAAAGGAATTATTTGCAAACCATTTGCAAATATATTAGAACGAGAAAGGTTTGTAAACCATTTACAAAGCAATCAGAAAGAGGAATATTTGTAAAACCTTTACAAATGAAATCGAAAAGGAGGTATTTGTAAAACCATTTACAAATAAAATTAAAAAGGAAATATTTAGAAAATAAATAGAGTTATAAAAAGGAAATTTGTTTATAACAGAATAGGATATTATAAAAAGGAGACCGTTATAAAAAGGAAAACGTTACTAAAAAGGAAATCATTTGTAAAGTGAATAACCGTTACTAAAAGTAAATCTTTATAAATGAATAGTTTACTCGAAGGGAGTTAATCGAATATGGTATTCAAAAGTAAGCAAATCGAATTAGTTATGTGAATTAGTTATTCGAATAGAGTTAAATAAATAAGAGTTATTCGAATTAGTTATACGAATAGAGTTAAACACATAAGAGTTATTGAATTAGTCATTCGAAAGGAGTTATCGATTATAGTTTAATCGAAAGGAGTTATCAACTATAGTTTAATTGAAAGGAGTTTTCGAATTAGTTATTCGAAAGGAGTTAAGTAAAAAGAGTTAATCGATTTGGGTTAGATAAATAGAGTAAGTCGAATTTAATTTATTTGAAGAAAGGTTAATCGGATCTAGTCATGCGTAAGAGAGATTATTAAATATAGTTATTCGAAGGGAGGAGTTATCGAATAGAGATTTATTCGAACGAAAGTTACGTAAGGAAGTTTTAAAGAATTAAAAGGTGAACTTTGTCTATTTCAAGGTTAGAAACGTTGTTCAGTTAAGGTCTGAGAGGTAGTATTAGCCCAACTTGATTGACTTCATTTTTAACTAAGGAATGGTTAAGGTTCGATAGTGAAGGTGGGTTAAAGGAATTTAGTTAATAAGCGTAATGGTTTGAGTTGGCATCGCGATGGTTTGTTTAAACATCTGTCTAAGTCCAATGAAGGAGTTTTGGAAATGTTTTCCAAATAAGAACCAGAAATGTTTTCTGATATAGAAAACAAGAAATGGAAATGTTTTCCAATGGTAATAATATATATTTTCTAAATTTAGAAAATAATAAATGTTGAATATAGGGAAACAGGAGATGAAGAATGAACTAAGGAGATAAATGTTAAATGATGTTTGATCGATATAAATTTTCATCTGGAAATAATATCGTTGTTTGCACACGTATCTTTCTTTGATGGTTAAATCACAGACTATTGAAGTTTTGACCATTTTAACGTTGTTAATATGGAGAGACCGGTTGGATTATTATCCAAAGAACCACTCTGTATTGGCATAAGCGCTGTGAATCATATATGCCAAAGATAATTGAAGACGGAGTAAAGTGCAAGGGCTACTGTATAAGTCTTAGATAACAGTGCCTAAGATGTATGTACTGAATAATGCCTTCGGTTCATCCTGTTCCCGGATGACTTGTATGGATGAATGTGTGACAGAGTATTTCCAGAAAGGTCACGTACATTGATTTCTTCAACCGTAGCAAGAGTGGAAGCGGAGAAGGAAACTTCTTTAGCTAACACGTAATGTATTGTTGTAGACGTCAATTAGTGATTTTCGATGGATCTGACAATGTGGCATTCGAAGTGAATCTGATGTGATGATGAAGCGTAACCTCAAGCCTCATCAACCGTTAAATGACAGAAATCAGGCAGGCAGCATGGCTAAGTCGGTCGCTCCGAAGTAGGGTGTATAATCACCTGATCTAGAGTTTCATTTACTTCAAAAAATCTATTGTTGATGTTGTTCCATTCGGGAAACGGTTGCTGATCCCAACCGTTGGTGATATACATTCGATTCACTCAAGCGAAATGAGTGGTCAGTCTTGTGTGGCCGGGATACAAGATGTTCTTGTTGAACCCAGTGTATTCCTTCCTAGAGGTACACTAGCGAAAGGTGGTTCCATACCTTGTCATAGTTGGAAATCCATTACCCAATACGTGCTTGCGGTTTTGATTGCATACTATATATGTAGAACGTGAGATGAAAGCATTTCTGCTAGATGATTATTATATTGTGGTTGATAGACATTATTATAATATCAAAAGGTTTTTGATATAAAGATATTTTGGATTCTCATAAGGGAAAAACCCGTTCCGTTATACGGCGTGGTCTTATGAGATATCGTTTACTTGTTCAAACTGTTTTACTCATACAAGTCCCATGACTGACCCGGAGTTTATTTTGTTGTCTTCCCTAAACTCTTGGGTGCCCAATTTTGTACGGGCAGTCAAGTAGTCAGGATTTACAGATATACTAGAAGGAGCTTGGAGCAGGAGGCTTCAGGATTACATAGCTATAGTTATTTCCGCTGTGTTGTAAGTGTTGTACTTTGATAATGATGTATATTCAAGTACAGATGTATATTTCAAGTTTTGTTATATATATTATATGTTATTCGTTCCGCTGTGAGGTTCGTGTTACTCTGATGTTGTGTTCTTCTTCTTCTTCTATTCTAAGTTTCTATCTTATCTTTCCTCACCCTCTAATTTCTTTCATTAATGACCGGTATTTTCGATCCTTAGATGTTCGATATGTGTTGTATATCGGATAACCAAGATCGTCAAAAACCCGGGTCATTACAAAAAAAGGATAATCGTAAGACAAAATCCACACATAAATACGGGCGGCTTTTACCTTACGATAACCCAAACCATTTTTGAAATCAATATCTTTACTGATATTATAATAATATCTAAGTACAAGTAAATAATAATCTAGTAGAACGCTTGCATCTCACGCTCCACATATATAATATACAATCATAACCGCGGGCGCTTATTGGAGATTGGATTCCGATTATGACAAGGTATGGGACCACCTGCAGATAGTATATCTCTAGAGGCGAATAAAATGGGTTCAACAAGAACGTCTTGCAACCCGACCCTCACATGACCAA
Organism: Allium sativum; assembly: GCA_030737875.1. NCBI lineage: Eukaryota > Viridiplantae > Streptophyta > Magnoliopsida > Asparagales > Amaryllidaceae > Allium > Allium sativum. The sequence goes on along the minus strand of CM060915.1, from coordinate 937,957,362 downwards.
CCACTCATTTCGCTTGAGTGTATCGAATGTATATCACCAACGGTTGGGCTCAAACCACCGTTTTCTGAAAAGGGACAGCATCGAAATAGATTGAAGAGGCAAAATGAATTTCTCTTGATGGGTGATTATACACCCTAATGGGAGCGACCCACATAGGCATGCTGCCTGCCCGATTTTTGTCTTTTCCCAGTTGATAAGGCTTGAGGTTTAGATTAACTTTTGAACATTAGGTCATCATTCACTTTGAATGTCACATCGTCAAATCTGCCAGATATCACTAATTGATGTCCACTAAAATACTCTAGTTAGAAGCTAAGAGAACGGCTATTCTCCGCCAACAACTATAGCACGTTTGAAGAAATCAATGTACGTGACCCTTTGGAAATACTCTGTCAGACATCCGTCCATACAAGTCATCCAGGAACGGGATGAACCGAATGTACTCTCCTACTGCATCCAATATAGGAATCGCCCCATGGACAAGTAGCGAGAAGTCCTTGCAACCCGTTGATTCCAACCACGACAGAATCACGGCTTATCTCTACTTGCCAGGCAGAGTATATTAGTGGTTCATCCGTTTATGAAGATCAACGGTCTTTAGTTCTCCATCTCGATCATCTTTTGATATCTTCACGTATTTGTTGGTCGGAATGGTTTTCGAATATAAATTCGATCCCGGTCTTTCCGTACCAACAATTGTATTGGACAGATTTGATACTCGGTGATTTAACTATCAAAATATACAGTGATTCAATCATGACAATCCAATGAGTTCACTGGTTCAGTATTCGGCATCACTTGGCCTTTTAATTAAAACAAACTGGTTCACTTCTGCTTAATTAAAACTTCCAACTCTTCTAATATTTGAAAATACAATATTTGAATTCTTACTTAATATACTAATGTTCTCAAAAGCCAATTCACTATATCACTTAATAACTTATAACCATATTAAATTTCCACTTTATTTTCCTTTCAAAACATTTGTTACATTATTCTTAATTATTTAAACTTGGGGAATCCACTTAACCCATTATTCGAAATCAACGTTAAGTAATATCCTTTATTCTATTCTTGAAATAATAACCAATATTTATTTGTATAAAAATAAAAACTCAACCTTACATTTCCTTCTTTCTAATTTCCTTTACTTCATATATTCTTCAAATTTTTACCAAACATCGCATTATTATTTCTCTAATGGAAATAATAAATTATCACTAACCTCTTTTGCGATTTCCAACTAATACCGTCTTCAGATAATTCTGATGTTGTTCAAGTTGACGTATTTTAATTACCTCTCTGTAATGGCGCGTTTTGTTAGCTGTCGAAAAATTAATTTATTTAATTATTTATATATCGATTTGGTGATATCAATAACTTAAAGTACAACGTTCGAACTTATAATTTATAATTATAATTAAAACGAACCTGATACGTCGCGGTAGTTCGCAAATTGGCAATTTGAACTTCAACTGAATGTACATGATTCATTTTAAGCCGGATTTCTGTGAAACAAGAAACGTGTCGAGCTGGTGGAGTATATCTTTCTAGTGGAAGAGAAAAATCTGGATTTCATCGTGTAGATTTTGATTTACGTCCAAATCAAATTTCTGAAAAGTCGTTATAGAATCGTTTATCGGCCATAACGGTTATTTCAAAATAACCAGATATTGGGTGTGAATTTAGACAAGGTTCTTTTGAGACATAACGATAATTTAATTTTTAGAATTTTATTGTAATTTTTAATTAATTAAATAAGCAACTTTTATTTGGAGTATTTGGCACCCTGTATCGACATTTCGGGGTTTCAAAATATAAGTTAATCTACCGGTATTATTATATTTTTGGGACCGAGGCACATCGCTCGATACGACCATATACATATTTCTGTCTGTAGCAGTCGGACATGAATAAAATCTTACATAAGATGGTGTACTAGAACTTAAAACAAATATATGTTTACAGGTGTTTCACGTTGAAGGAACCCAACCACTAGTTCTTCACGTCCGTGGCTTCCGTTTAAACACACTCTACTTCATGGTTAATTTGTGTCCCGCGTGTACAAACAGCAAAGAGAAAATGTGGAATGAAATCATCCACTTAATCTAAAAGTAAAACTACTCCCTATAAAATAACTTTAACTTTCCTCTAAACCGAATTCTTTCGTTCTGGTCAAAGGGGATTCATGCCTCCACAAGATGTTCTTCTTCAGCAAAATACACAGCATGCATGGTCATTTTTTTCTTTTTAGCGTGATAAGTGCTGAAGAACGCACACTGCAAGCATTGTTGAGCTTGGGGCAAAGAGGCTCTGCGAATGGAAGGAAGTTCTCGTTCCCGGTTGTGAGTCGAGGGAGGATGGGGTCTTCAAGTCTCGGACTGTAATGGGAAGGTGGACCGACAGTACATGATGAACATGAGCTCGCGGTTCATATATTTTGGTATAAAAGGTAACCGCACTTCACTGTAGCGGGTCTGGAGTCGGCATTTGTAGCATACGGATTTCATGATGGAAGTGGGTTGAATTGTGGTGTTGGAAATATTTAGAAGCAAGAGAAAGAAGTATGGTGCAAAGTATTTGTGTGGAACTACAAAGAAATAAGATTATTAGCGTGAAGATTGTATGGTGTAACAGGAGTAGTAGCGTTAAAACATTGGGAAGCAGTGTAGCGTGATACTGGAGAGTATGGAGGGAAGTTCGATGTTCTTTTGATTGGTCGAACGGTGGGGAGGAGTTAGAAGGATGTAAACATGTTTAGTGATCTTAAGGGTTCGGCGTCCGGTCATCTAGGTTGACGATGGTGAAGAATTGAAGTGGCGACGATAATACATAATGCTGAACTAAGGTGACGAGTTTTCAAACGATAGCAGGAGGTCGAAACAAAAGCAGATCTATCATCTGACGCAAATCGTTATTTAACGGTTAACGCGAAAAGGTGGGTAAACCTCACTAACTCTGAACAGTTTATAATTTCATGTTGTATTGTTAGAACTGTTAAAATTGTCTGTTTGACTGTGTGTTGACTGTTTGATTGAACTGCTAGTCAGTTAGTTGAATTTCTATATTGATTCTGTTTAACAGAATATATCATATGGAACTGAAAGTGATGTTATCCATATTGTCTAACTTCTGTGGATGCAGGGAGACAGGTTGGAGGAATCCAACAGGATTCCTCAATAGTTATTTTACTGTGATTTTTATATTGTGATATCTAATGTGATGTATATAATCTTTGTGATTATGTGTGGTGGGACGATATTTATCGTTGTTATATGGTGTGTTAAATACCATGAGAAATACCAAAATGTAGAAGAGGGGTTTTCAAAGTATATTTTGAAAATAGTTTATTTATATAAAATCAAGGGATTTTATATATATATATATATACAAGAAAAAGGATTATGAATATAAAGGAATATAGTTGGTAAAACAAATATAAAAGAATTATATTTGTAAATCAAATACAAGGGAATATGTGTGTTAATCGAATATAAGGGGATATATTTGTTAATCAAAATATAAAGGAATTATATTCGTTAAAAGAAATATAAAGGATATTTATTTAGAGATTAAATAAATAGAATTAAACTAAAGGAGATATTTGTTTGTTAAATAAATAGGAGTTAATCCAGTAAATTGGTCGAGTTAACCAAGTGAATTGGTCGAGTTAATCGAAGTGAATTAGTTAAGTTAAACTAAGTGGTTAATCAAAGTGATTAGTTAAGTTAAACTAAGTGGTTAATCGAAGTGAATTAGTTAAGTTAAACTAATTTGTAAATCAAAGTGAATTAGTTGCGTCAAACTAAGTGACTTAGTTAAGTTAAACTAATTTGTAAATCAAAGCAAATTAGTTGCGTCAAACTAAGTGAATTAGTCAAGTTAAACTAATTGGTTAATCGAAGTAAATTAGTTGGGTTAATCAAAGTGAATTAGCTGAGTTAAACTAAGTAAATCGGTAAGAGTTAATCAAAGTGAATTAACTAAGTTAAACTAAGTGGATTAGTTCAGTTAATCGAGACAAGTAAATCAAGTTAGGTTAAACCATTTGAGTTAACCAGTTAAAGTTTACCAGTTAAAGATAAACAGTTAGAGTTGTCCAGTTACAGTTGACCAGTTAAAGTTGACCAGTTAGAGTTGACCAGTTAGAGTTATCCAAGTGGAGTTAATCGAGTAGAGTTGCTGAATATCACTTATTCGAAGTAGAGTTATCGAATATAGTGTATTCGAGGGAAGAGTAATCGAATATAGTTTATTCGAGTGGAGAAATCAAATGTTATTCATTTGAGAAGATTTACCGAATATTATTTATTCGAAGAGTAGTTATCGAATATTGGTTATTCGAAGTTAGTTAATCCAAAGGAGTTATTCGAAGTTAGTTAATCCAAAGGAGTTATTCGAAGTTAGTTAATCCAAAGGAGTTATTCGAAGTTAGTTAATCCAAAGGAGTTATTCGAAGTTAGTTAATCCAAAGGAGTTATTCGAAGTTAGTTAATCCAAAGGAGTTATTCGAAGTTAGTTAATCCAAAGGAGTTATTCGAAGTTAGCTAATCCAAAGGAGTTATTCGAAGTTAGTTAATCCAAAGGAGCTAGTCGAAGAGTTAATCGAATATAGTTATTCGAAAGAAGGTGTTAATCGAATATAGTTATTCGAGTAAAGTTAAAAGAGTTAATCGAATTTAGTTATTCGAAATGAGTTATTCGAATTAGATATTTGAATAGAGTTAAACACATTAGAGTGATTCGAATTACTTATTCAAATAGAGTGAAACACGTAAGAGTTAATTGAATATTAGTTATTCAATTAGAGTTAAATTGAATTTAGTTATTCGAAAGGAGTTAATCAATTTGAGTTAAGTTAATCGATTTGAATTAAGTTGAATCGAAATGGAGTAAATCGATTAGAATTAAGTTAACCGAGTTAGAGTAAATCGAATATTGGTTATTCAAAGGTAAGTTATTCGAATTAGTTATTCGAAGGAGTTAATCAAATGAGTTGATCCCAAGGAGTTAGTCGAATATTAGTTATTCGAATAGAGTTAAAGGAGTTATCGATTTTGTTTTGATCGAAAGGAGTTATCGATTAGTAAATCGAAAGGAGATTCTCGAATATAGCATATTCGAAAGAAAGAGATCGAATATTGTTTATTCGAAAGAGAGAGATTTCGAATATGAGTTATTCGAAGAGAGATAATCGAATATAGGTTATTCGAAGAAGAGTTAATCGAATAGAGATTTCTCGAAAGAGAGTTATACGTCGAATTCGATTATAGCGAATTCGGGAAAGTACTATTTACTTTCCAGGGTTTAAATCAAGATTTAGTTATTGATTTAGAAATTAGGTGTCTGTTAAATTATTCGAGTTAGGAGATAAAGTTATAATTTAGGTTAGATATTGCAGAAGTAGGATTTATAACGTTATAGTTATAATCAAACGTTTTCATATAAGAAGTAGATTCGTAACCTGAATCCGAGAATTCGCGTAAACCGATGATTGGAAAAAGTGAGTGACGAGCTTCATCTATTTCACAGTAAAGGACGTTGTTCAATTAAGGTCTGAGAGGTAATTATACCCCAACTTGATTGACTTCAGAATTGACAAAGGAATAGTTGTGGTTCGATCTAAAGGTTGATTAGGAATAAAGTTAAGGAATAAGCGATAAATGGATTAACCATAACGATATTTTATACAACGTTCATTGGAAATCCGTAAATGAGTTTTGGAAACATTTTCCAAATATAGTCAGATATGTTTTCTAAACATAGAAAATGAAATGTTTTCATGATAAGAATTTAAGAAATAGAGTTAAGCAAATTCAGAAACTGACTGGAGAGGGTAAGTTGAACGGTTTTCTAAGTGACGATCTGATGTTGGTTTCGACCTTCCGTATTGATACTTAGAGAATTGTTCTCATACTAGTTACAGTTAGGGACTGATAGTTGCGAAATAATAGTGATGTGAAAATAAGCTATGGAAATGTTTTCCAATGATTTATAACATATATTTTCTAAATATATGAAATAAGGAAATATGAACATATGATGATTGATCGATCGAATTCCCATTTGGAAATAAGATCGTTGTTTGTACACCGACATGTTTCCATTTGATAGTTGAATCACAGACTATCAAAGTTTTTACCATTTTAACGTTGTTAATATGGAGAGACCGGTTGGATTATTATCCAAAGAACCACTCTGTATTGGCATAAGCGTTGCGAGCAATATCTGCCAAAGATAAATTGAAGACGGAGTAAAGTGCAAGGGCTGTTGTATAAGTCTTAGATAACAGTGACTAAGATGGATATACTGAATAGTGCCTTCGGTTTGTCCAGTCCCAGGACAACGTATATGGAAGAAGGTCTGACAGAGTATATCCAATGGATCGCGTAAGTTGATCTGTTCAAACGTATCCACGTTTGGTGGCGGAAGAATTCGTTTCTCTTAGCTGTATACCCGTGTTATTTTTGGATAAGTCAATTTGTGATTTGGCGGGTATGACGATGTGGCATTCAAAGTGAATGGTGATCAGATGTTCTGAAGATAGACGTAGCTTCTAGCCTCACACCAGGATGTAACAAAAGTTGGGCTAGGAAGCATGGCTAGTTGGGTCATTCCCAAGCAGGGTGTATTGTCACCGATCTAGGGAATATCCATATTTATACTTCTTTTGATTCTGTATCTTCGAATGACGGTTTGATGGCCTACAACCGTGGTGGCAATATATTCGCGGCACTCAAGCTAAATGAGTGAGCGGTCATGTGTGGCCGGGTTGCAAGACGTTCTTGTTGAACCCTGAGTGTATCACCTCTAGAGTACACTATTCAGAAGGTGCTCCCATACCTTGTCTGTTGGAATCCATTCTCCGATAAGCGCCCTGCGGTTTATGATTTTATACTATGTATATAGAACGTGAGATGCAAGCGTTTCTGCTAGATTGATATCTATTTGTACTTAGACATTATTATAATATCACAATGATATTGCTTGTCAAAGTTGTTCAGATACTCATAAGGGAAAAACCCGTTCCGTATTCACGGCGTGGTCTTATGAGATATCCTATACCTGTTTTAAACTATTTTACTCATACCAGTCCCATGACTGACCCAGAGCTTACTTTGTTGTTTTCCCTAAACTCTTGGGTGCCTAAATTTGTATGGGCAGTCAAGTAGTCGGGATTTACAGATATACTTGGAGTGCTTGGAGCAGGAGACTGCAAGATTTTATAGCTATAGTTATTTCCGCTGTGTTGTAAGTGTTGTACTCTGATAAGTGCTATTGTATATATATAACTGTTTACTTCAAAAGTTATGTTATATATTATATGTTATTCGTTCCGCTGTGAGATTCGTGTTACTCTGATGATTCTGATGTTCTTCTTCTTCTTCTATTCTATTAGTTCTATCTTTTCTTTCTCACCTTCTAAATTCTTTCACTAACGTCGCGGAATTTCGGACTCTCGAGGAGTCGGAAATTTCCAGCCGTTACAGTTGGTATCAGAGCTTAAGTTAAGTGATTACCTTGGCTCTGTGGCATAACTCGATAGATTAGTAATATCCTAGATTGAGTTTGAGTGTATATATATGAGCGCGTAATTGTTATTCAATATAAAATGGTTTTATATTGTGGAGACTCATTGGTTGAGTGGCTTATGAATTCTGGTCGATCAGTTGATCCACTGTATCGATAAGGGTCACTAAACACTCGAATACGATGAACCGTCATGGTATGTTTTGAAAGAGGGTAAATGAAATAATTTTTCCCAAAATATATTTGTTTATAGAAGAAATATATATCTTGAAATTATTATAGTATATTGATTGTGTTGGTTGTTATTATAATCGAATAAGATTATAAAAGGGTGAAATGGTTATAAATGACCAATCAGAATTCATATGAATGTAATATATGAAATAGTTTGAATTAAATATGAATTTAAATCAGAATTTGGAATTTAAAATAAGGAAATTTTAAGTTCCTGGGAGATTTTGAAATGTTTTCAAGCAGTGTGGAAAATATTTGAAATGTATTTCAAAATGAAAAGGTTTAAAATGATTTTGAAAAGAAATATACTATTAAACTCACTTGTATCACTGGAAAATAACCCTGATGAATCTAGACATCATCAGTGTTCATTTTCGAGTTCTAAGTGACGGATTTCTACCAAAGGTTTTGTTTTTGAATTGTTTTGAGAAAACAAGTTGTTTAGAAATTCAAAGGTTTTGAATTGGCATTATGATTTCAAATTGATTTGAAAGAAACCCAGGAACTTATGTTCTGGAATTAAAATTTAACTAATGAAGTTAAATAAAATGAGATGGTAAAAATAAATTGAAATTTAACTTGAACCGAGTTAAATAAAATTGAATTGGATTAGAGATAATCTAGAATGGAACCAAATTGATAAGTCAATAATTTGGAATTTGATATTAGAGTTCGAATGAAATTCGATTTGGATTTGAGCATATGAACTGATTGGAGATCAATTGGAATGGATAACATTGGTATATGTTGAAGTGATAGCAGATGAAAGGGGTAGAGTTAAATGCTCGACAAAAAGGTACAAGTTTATATCATATATGAGTTTGGATTTTATGAGCCGAATTGGCAAGCCGCTTGGCTATTTTGATTTCCTTTTGGATTGGAGGTGGCCTAGAGAGGCGAGTTGTGGTTTGGCGTATTGAGCCGTACAAAGGAGATTATGGCGAAAATTTTCGAAAATTTAAGGTGTTAGAAAATTTTTAGAATTTTTGAAAATTTTAGTTGGTCGGAAATGAATTAATAAATTAATTAAAATTAAATGAGTCCAGTCGAAACTGAAATTTAGAGGTAAACAAAAAAGGATTTTTAAATCTAGTTAGTAGAGTTAGTAGCATTTTTCTAACTTAGCAATTTCGAGGACGAAATTATTTTAAGGGGGGGAGTCTGTAATGGCGCGTTTTGTTAGCTGTCGAAAAATTAATTTATTTAATTATTTATATATCGATTTGGTGATATCGATAACTTAAAGTACAACGTTCGAATTAATTTTTTATTATAATTAAAACGAACCTGATACGTCGCGGTAGTTCGCAAATTGGTAATTTGAACTTCAACTGAATGTACATGATTCATTTTAAGCCGGATTTCTGGGAAACAAGAAACGTGCGGAGCTGGTGGAGTATATCTTTCTAGTGGAAGAGAAAAATCTGGATTTCATCGTGTAGATTTTGATTTACGTCCAAATCAAATTTCTGAAAAGTCGTTATAGAATCGTTTATCGGCCATAACGGTTATTTCAAAATAACCAGATATCGGGTGTGAATTTAGACAAGGTTCTTTTGAGACATAACGATAATTTAATTTTTAGAATTTTATTGTAATTTTTAATTAATTAAATAAGCAACTTTTTATTTGGAGTATTTGGCACCCTATATCGACATTTCGGGGTTTCAAAATATAAGTTAATCTACCGGTATTATTATATTTTTGGGACCGAGGCACATCGCTCGATACGACCATATACATATTTCTGTCTGTAGCAGTCGGACATGAATAAAATCTTACATAATATGGTGTACTAGAACTTAAAACAAATATATGTTTACAGGTGTTTCACGTTGAAGGAACCCAACCACTAGTTCTTCACGTCCGTTGCTTCCGTTTAAACACACTCTACTTCATGGTTAATTTGTGTCCCGCGTGTACAAACAGCAAAGAGAAAATGTGGAATGAAATCATCCACTTAATCTAAAAGTAAAACTACTCCCTATAAAATAACTTTAACTTTCCTGTAAACCGAATTCTTTCGTTCTGGTCAAAGGGGATTCACGCCTCCACAAGATGTTCTTCTTCAGCAAAATACACAGCATGCATGGTCATTTTTTTCTTTTTAGCGTGATAAGTGCTGAAGAACGCACACTGCAAGCATTGTTGAGCTTGGGGCAAAGAGGCTCTGCGAATGGAAGGAAGTGCTCGTTCCCGGTTGTGAGTCGAGGGAGGATGGGGTCTTCAAGTCTCGGACTGTAATGGGAAGGTGGACCGACAGTACATGATGAACATGAGCTCGCGGTTCATATATTTTGGTATAAAAGGTAACCGCACTTCACTGTAGCGGGTCTGGAGTCGGCATTTGTAGCATACGGATTTCATGATGGAAGTGGGTTGAATTGTGGTGTTGGAAATATTTAGAAGCAAGAGAAAGAAGTATGGTGCAAAGTATTTGTGTGGAACTACAAAGAAATAAGATTATTAGCGTGAAGATTGTATGGTGTAACAGGAGTAGTAGCGTTAAAACATTGGGAACCAGTGTAGCGTGATACTGGAGAGTATGGAGGGAAGTTCGATGTTCTTTTGATTGGTCGAACGGTGGGGAGGAGTTAGAAGGATGTAAACATGTTTAGTGATCTTAAGGGTTCGGCGTCCGGTCATCTAGGTTGACGATGGTGAAGAATTGAAGTGGCGACGATAATACATGATGCTGAACAAAGGTGACGAGTTTTCAAACAATAGCAGGAGGTCGAAACAAAAGCAGATCTATCATCTGACGCAAATCGTTATTTAACGGTTAACGCGCAAAGGTGAGTAAACCTCACTAACTCTGAACAGTTTATAATTTCATGTTGTATTGTTAGAACTGTTAAAATTGTCTGTTTGACTGTGTGTTGACTGTTTGATTGAACTGCTAGTCAGTTAGTTGAATTTCTATATTGATTCTGTTTAACAGAATATATCATATGGAACTGAAAGTGATGTTATCCATATTGTCTAACTTCTGTGGATGCAGGGAGACAGGTTGGAGGAATCCAACAGAATTCCTCAACAGTTATTTTACTGTGATTTTTATATTGTGATATCTAATGTGATGTATATAATCTGTGTGATTATGTGTGGTGGGACGATATTTATCGTTGTTATATGGTGTGTTAAATACCATGAGAAATACCAAAATGTAGAAGAGGGGTTTTCAAAGTATATTTTGAAAATAGTTTATTTATATAAAATCAAGGGATTATATATATATATATACAAGAAAAAGGATTCTGAATATAAAGGAATATAGTTGGTAAAACAAATATGAAAGCATTATATTTGTAAATCAAATACAAGGGAATATGTGTGTTAATCGAATATAAGGGGATATATTTGTTAAACAAAATATAAAGGAATTATATTCATTAAAAGAAATATAAAGGATATTTATTTAGAGATTAAATAAATAGAATTAAACTAAAGGAGATATTTATTTGTTAAATAAATAGGAGTTAATCCAGTAAATTGGTCGAGTTAACCAAGTGAATTGGTCGAGTTAATCGAAGTGAATTAGTTAAGTTAAACTAAGTTGTTTATCAAAGTGATTAGTTAAGTTAAACTAAGTGGTTAATCGAAGTGAATTAGTTAAGTTAAACTAATTTGTAAATCAAAGTGAATTAGTTGCGTCAAACTAAGTGACTTAGTTAAGTTAAACTAATTTGTAAATCAAAGTAAATTAGTTGCGTCAAACTAAGTGAATTAGTCAAGTTAAACTAATTGGTTAATCGAAGTAAATTAGTTGGGTTAATCAAAGTGAATTAGCTGAGTTAAACTAAGTAAATCGGTAAGAGTTAATCAAAGTGAATTAACTAAGTTAAACTAAGTGGATTAGTTCAGTTAATCGAGACAAGTAAATCAAGTTAGGTTAAACCATTTGAGTTAACCAGTTAAAGTTTACCAGTTAAAGATAAATAGTTAGAGTTGACCAGTTAAAGTTGACCAGTTAAAGTTGACCAGTTAGAGTTGACCAGTTAGAGTTATCCAAGTGGAGTTAATCGAGTAGAGTTGCTGAATATCACTTATTCGAAGTAGAGTTATCGAATATAGTGTATTCGAGGGAAGAGTAATCGAATATAGTTTATTCGAGTGGAGAAATCAAATGTTATTCATTTGAGAAGAGTTACCGAATATTATTTATTCGAAGAGTAGTTATCGAATATTGGTTATTCGAAGTTAGTTAATCTAAAGGAGTTATTCGAAGTTAGTTAATCCAAAGGAGGTATTCGAAGTTAGTTAATCCAAAGGAGTTATTCGAAGTTAGTTAATCCAAAGGAGTTATTCGAAGTTAGTTAATCCAAAGGAGTTATTCGAAGTTAGTTAATCCAAAGGAGTTATTCGAAGTTAGTTAATCCAAAGGAGTTATTCGAAGTTAGTTAATCCAAAGGAGTTATTCGAAGTTAGCTAATCCAAAGGAGTTATTCGAAGTTAGTTAATCCAAAGGAGCTAGTCGAAGAGTTAATCGAATATAGTTATTCGAAAGAAGGTGTTAATCGAATATAGTTATTTGAGTAAAGTTAAAAGAGTTAATCGAATTTAGTTATTCGAAATGAGTTATTCGAATTAGATATTTGAATAGAGTTAAACACATTAGAGTGATTCGAATTACTTATTCAAATAGAGTTAAACACGTAAGAGTTAATTGAATATTAGTTATTCAATTAGAGTTAAATCGAATTTAGTTATTCGAAAGGAGTTAATCAATTTGAGTTAAGTTAATCGATTTGAATTAAGTTGAATCGAAATGGAGTAAATCGATTAGAATTAAGTTAATCGAGTTAGAGTAAATCGAATATTGGTTATTCAAAGGTAAGTTATTCGAATTAGTTATTCGAAGGAGTTAATCAAATGAGTTGATCCCAAGGAGTTAGTCGAATATTAGTTATTCGAATAGAGTTAAAGGAGTTATCGATTTTATTTTGATCGAAAGGAGTTATCGATTAGTAAATCGAAAGGAGATTTTCGAATATAGCATATTCGAAAGAAAGAGATCGAATATTGTTTATTCGAAAGAGAGAGATTTCGAATATGAGTTATTCGAAGAGAGATAATCGAATATAGGTTATTCGAAGAAGAGTTAATCGAATAGAGATTTCTCGAAAGAGAGTTATACGTCGAATTCGATTATAGCGAATTCGGGAAAGTACTATTTACTTTCCAGTGTTTGAATCAAGATTTAGTTATTGATTTAGAAATTAGGTGTCTGTTAAATTATTCGAGTTAGGAGATAAAGTTATAATTTAGGTTAGATATTGCAGAAGTAGGAATTATAACGTTATAGTTGTAATCAAACGTTTTCATATAAGAAGTAGATTCGTAACCTGAATCCGAGAATTCGCGTAAACCGATGATTGGAAAAAGTGAGTGACGAGCTTCATCTATTTCACAGTAAAGGACGTTGTTCAATTAAGGTCTGAGAGGTAATTATACCCCAACTTGATTGACTTCAGAATTGACAAAGGAATAGTTGTGGTTCGATCTAAAGGTTGATTAGGAATAAAGTTAAGGAATAAGCGATAAATGGATTAAGCGTAACGATGTTTTATACAACGTTCATTGGAAATCCGTAAATGAGTTTTGGAAACATTTTCCAAATATAGTCAGATATGTTTTCTAAACATAGAAAATGAAATGTTTTCATGATAAGAATTTAAGAAATAGAGTTAAGCAAATTCAGAAACTGACTGGAGAGGGTAAGTTGAACGGTTTTCTAAGTGACGATCTGATGTTGGTTTCAACCTTCCGTATTGATACTTAGAGAATTGTTCTCATACTAGTTACAGTTAGGGACTGATAGTTTCGAAATAATAGTGATGTGAAAATAAGCTATGGAAATGTTTTCCAATGATTAATAACATATATTTTCTAAATATATGAAATAAGGAAATATGAACATATGATGATTGATCGATCGAATTCCCATTTGGAAATAAGATCGTTGTTTGTACACCAACATGTTTCCATTTGATAGTTGAATCACAGACTATCAAAGTTTTTACCATTTTAACGTTGTTAATATGGAGAGACCGGTTGGATTATTATCCAAAGAACCACTCTGTATTGGCATAAGCGTTGCGAGCAATATCTGCCAAAGATAAATTGAAGAAGGAGTAAAGTGCAAGGGCTGTTGTATAAGTCTTAGATAACAGTGACTAAGATGGATATACTGAATAGTGCCTTCGGTTTGTCCAGTCCCAGGACAACGTATATGGAAGAAGGTCTGACAGAGTATATCCAACGGATCGCGTAAGTTGATCTGTTCAAACGTATCCACGTTTGGTGGCGGAGGAATTCGTTTCTCTTAGCTGTATACCCGTGTTATTTTTGGATAAGTCAATTTGTGATTTGGCGGGTATGACGATGTGGCATTCAAAGTGAATGGTGATCAGATGTTCTGAAGATAGACGTAGCTTCTAGCCTCACACCAGGAAGTAACAAAAGTTGGGCTAGGCAGCATGGCTAGTTGGGTCATTCCCAAGCAGGGTGTATTGTCAACGATCTAGGGAATATCCATATTTATACTTCTTTTGATTCTGTATCTTCGAATGACGGTTTGATGGCCTACAACCGTGGTGGCAATATATTCGCGAAACTCAAGCTAAATGAGTGAGCGGTCATGTGTGGCCGGGTTGCAAGACGTTCTTGTTGAACCCTGAGTGTATCACCTCTAGAGTACACTATTCAGAAGGTGCTCCCATACCTTGTCTGTTGGAATCCATTCTCCGATAAGCGCCCTGCGGTTTATGATTTTATACTATGTATGTAGAACGTGAGATGCAAGCGTTTCTGCTAGATTGATATCTATTTGTACTTAGACATTATTATAATATCACAATGATATTGCTTGTCAAAGTTGTTCAGATACTCATAAGGGAAAAACCCGTTCCGTATTCACGGCGTGGTCTTATGAGATATCCTATACCTGTTTTAAACTATTTTACTCATACCAGTCCCATGACTGACCCGGAGTTTACTTTGTTGTTTTCCCTAAACTCTTGGGTGCCTAAATTTGTACGGGCAGTCAAGTAGTCGGGATTTACAGATATACTTGGAGAGCCTGGAGCAGGAGACTGCAAGATTTTATAGCTATAGTTATTTCCGCTGTGTTGTAAGTGTTGTACTCTGATAAGTGCTATTGTATATATATAACTGTTTACTTCAAAAGTTATGTTATATATTATATGTTATTCGTTCTGCTGTGAGATTTGTGTTACTCTGATGATTCTGATGTTCTTCTTCTTCTATTCTATTAGTTCTATCTTTTCTTTCTCACCTTCTAAATTCTTTCACTAACGTCGCGGAATTTCCGACTCTCGAGGAGTCGGAAATTTCCAGCCTTTACACTCTCAGACTTTGATCAACAACGTTCTTATCCTCAGATAAATATAAGTTGTACTCAAACCAATATTCTATTCCAGTCTCAAAAAAAATTCCATTATAAATTGGATTTGGTTATACAATCCTACGACCCATTTCTTTACCCAAATTCATTTTTACCAATCTCCTTTCAAATCTATTCGACTATTTCGCACTTTGGAAATCTTATTTAAAATTTTCCCTTTCTACTTGATCTCATTTTCAAGTATCGTTAATGATATAACGCCTCATCGCTTTGATAAACCTTATTTAAATAAATCCTGCTTTAATCTAAACCCTTTCTGTTCTCAATACTCTTTTATTTAATTCGAATATTAAATTCCCGTTTATTTAAACTGTCACTTAAATTTCTTTTTATAACTTCATTATAAAACTCAGGTTTAAAAATAAACCATGTTCATAAACTTCTTTCACCATCCAATTAGATTACTTTTTACATTAACTCAATTAAAGACAAATTTCCCAAATTACTATTAATCAGGATAATAATTTACTTTAATCATTTATTACTGTAAAGTAGTTAATTCCTTTATTATCTGAAATCAATAGTAAATTCCTTTTAATAACTTATTAAAATTAAACAAATATTCTTAAACCATTTCCTGCTTTAATTCAACCCAAACTAATTTATAATTACTTTCACTTAAATGGTTGACATAGCCAACCCAAACACAACCAATTCGTTAATTAATTCCAATTCGTTCTTCTTTTAAATTAATTAATAATATATTTAATTTTAAATAAATTCCATTTAGTTGTTTCTTAATAAAACAATTGTCCAAATTTAACCGTTAGGTTAATTTCTAATCACTTGTTTATAAATCTGATTTACACTAGAAATTTCCTTATGAAAATCAATTCATAATCAATTATAAATAACTAATAAATATTTATTTTCTTTTAAACAAACCTTTTATTCAAAATAATATATTTCAAAATCTAAACCCCTTTATAAAATAAACTTCATACTTCGGTTCTATCAATTCACCCGACGGTAAATCAATATAAACAAAATAATATATTCTTAGGCCATTTACTACAGATTACTCAACCAATATTGCCCATTGGTTAAACAAAACACAGGTTGATTTTTCAGTCCATGATCACTTATCAAATCAAGTACCCAATCATGACAGTTCATATATGATAATATGAAAATAAATAATATATTTGAGGGATCCGGTTGGGTCCCTCCAACCTGTTCTTCCCTGAAATCACAACAGTTATCTCAAATAAGATCATTTCAATTTCATGTAACTGAAAGAAATAACGACCATTTAACATCAACCAATTCACAAGCAATTCGAACAATTTAAACATGTTTATTTGATAAACATGACCAACCAAGGTGAGTTACCTTTATTGGAACCAATCGTTAAATATAACGATTTGGTATTTCACTGAAATTAAACATAGTTTAATTTCATTGGTTGAATCAACAAATAAATATATATGTAGCAAACAATCAACCACTAGCAAGCGGAGCACACAAAATAAAAAACTAATTTATATAAAATATAAATGGAAAGAACTGAGTGAGTTTAACTCACCTTAGTTTGAATTCGTCAATAAACAGCTAGTTTTAGTCAAATTAAACTGACGTTTAATTTATTAAAATTTTCAGTTGTATCCGGTCCAGACTAACCCTGCTCCATCTCGAGGCTCTTGTCTCTACGGCCCCAATGAGACAGACCATGCTAAAATATGATAACTTATTCGCCAGATACCATATAAACAAATTAATAAAGTAATTGAATTATTTAAACTTAAATTTATATTAATTTAAAGTGGGTCTTTTCCATTTCTGTTCGGCCCGGCCATCAACCCGTTCCCCTTAACAAAATCCTCCGCACCGGTTTCCAAATCATAATCCACCGCCTCCACCCAATTTTCCCAATCAGCCGAAAACCCAAGGTCTCTTCCCCTTTCTGATTTTCAGCAAAAATCGAACCTAGCTATGGTGCATCCTTCTACACCACCATCCTCGATCTTTCCCCACGTTCTCCTTTTCCAAGTGATCCTCCAAACCCCCCATACCACCCCAACATCACCACAGATTTTCCGAGCAACCCTCCTACGTCTTACAGAGCTTCTACAGACTATCAACACTCAACTTGAAGCTTCCACTCGAAGATTCGATCGACCCCTAGTCTGTGGCCTCGAACCGATTCGTCCAGAAATCTGTCCAAAGCATCCAGATCCAAAGTACATGGATTTACATCACAGATAAGTATTTAAATTGATCTTTGTTTGCTGTAACCATTTTATTTTGATTTCTCAAAGGGTTCGAACCATATTTATTTACTGTATTGTTCATATTGCTGTCTGAATTGGTGAAACACCTAAGAATGATACACATATTTATAGTGGTTTGATTTTAGATAAGAACAAGGTCCATCAGTCTTAATCTAGATAGGTTCAGCTACTATTTTCATAGGCCAGAAGCTTCTTCCCCTTTGTAGATTTTTCCCGTACACTGGTAATGCGAACTGAATGGATGTGTGATGGTTTTTATCAGAGATTTGGTTGAATTTTGTATAGGGTTTTAGGATACTATTGGTCTGTCCGAATATAACATTGCTGAGTTGTTTAATTAAATTCAGATATTTGAACCTGTACTGTAACAGCCCGCATTTTTCGTATCGGAAGATCGTAAAATATTTTTATTTTATTCCCTGAGGGTTGGATCATTCTCATCTTTTGATATGTTGCTTATGGGGATGTGTGACATGTCCATAATTTTTACCGATTTTGTTTGTGACCATTTTGCCCCTGTCAGTCTTGTATTGGGCATAACTTTTGACTCAGGTCGAATCAGAGGGTGAGACCTGTGCCATTGGAAAGGAATTGATGATTCCCTTTCCGTAGAGTGGTTACATTAAGGATTTGGTTCAGCGGTTTGGGAGAAATCGCTGTTTTAAGGTTTTTCAGTTGGTTGTTCAGGTTTTGGAAGGCTAATGGGCTGATTTGGAGAAGGCCCATTAGAGGGTAGGTGGAGACTATAAATAGGGGGTAAGGGATATGGAGAAAGGTTGGCATTTTCCATTCTCTTATGGGGAGGCTTTGATCTCCTTCTTCCTCTAACACCTTTCCACCATTAAAATTCCAAATCCAAGGGGGAAATCGAAGATCTATACCATTCGAGGCTAGATCAACATCGTTTCAAGGGCGAATTCATCGGATTAAAGGGTTTGATTCGAAGTGTTCGCTGTCCGGATTGCTTTTTCATCGCTCTTGCTTTGTTTTGGAGAATTGGTGAGTGATTTACATCTCTCATTCGAATTCATGCAAGTATATGGGTTTTAGGATGTTAATTTCATCATTTCCATGTTATTTTCCTTAGACTCACACTATGCTAAGTCCATTTTATATATGAATCACCTTAGGATCTGATCTAGATAATTTAAATGGTTAATTTTATGATTTTTCTCAAGATTATGCAAGTTAGATCCGTTTTTATGTTCATATGATTCACTTATCATGTTTTGGGAAATTTATGTGTTTTGATGGAAATTGTTAGATTAATGATATTGTTGGTTGCATAACATGTTTGTGGTTGCATTTGGATGAATCGGATAAGCCGGTTTCGTCGGATTCGTCCTTTGGCGAAGTTTTGGTCGAAATCGAAGTCGAAATGGAGCTGTGCAGGTTTCTGGTCGGTTTTTCCCTGATCGGGTCGGTCTGATGGCTCTGGTCGGTCCAGAAAGATCTGGACTGAGGCGGTCGGTCGTTTTATAGCTTGGGGAGCAAGACAGGAAGCTGGTCGTTCTGGAGCAGGCTAATCGGTTTTAAGCTGGCCGTTCTGGAGCAGGCTGGTCGGTTTTAAGCTGGTCGTTCTGGAGCAGGCTGGTCGGTTTTAAGCTGGTCGTTCTGGAGCAGGTTGGTCGGTTTTAGCTGGTCGATCTGGTTGTTGCCTGGTCGGTCAAGTGAGGCTGGTCGGTCGAGAAGGGCTGGTCGGTTTTAACAGGGTCTTGGAGCTGGTCGGTCTGATCGGTCCAGAAGGTTGAGAAGAGAGTCTGGTCGACTCAGGAGGGTTTTGGTCAGTCCAGAAGGAGCAGAGGGAGGTATGGTCGGTCCAGGGGGGGTCTGATCGGTCCAGAAGTACCAGAGAAGGTCTGGTCGGTTCAGAATGGGTCTGGTCGGCATTTCTAGTGGAAATTTCTGATCGGGCACTTCTAGTGATGACGTGACTTCGAGGTGGTTCAAGTAGGAAGGCTCGAAGTGATGAATGTGTTCGTTGATCAAGGTGGAACAACGAATGCGGTGACAACTCAAAGGTCGTGAGTTGGTGGATAATGGTTGCTTGAGAAGTTTGCTTGAGCTAAGAAAAGTCATCAAGTTTGGATGACTAGAGATGCGAAGGCTGAGAAGTTATCATTGTCGTAAGTTCTAGCAGGCTCAAAGCAGGGGTACGATGGGTATCGTTGAAAGGCTCAAAAGACCGGTTGTAGGTCGAGTACCCTGGGTCACGGGGAGAGGCCTAGTGTCAAGTTTGGACATTGCCAAGGTTGGGCATATGGAGTTCATGCTAGAACTGGGGTTACCATTAGCCCTTGACGTATGGCAAGGTTGGCCGTCATACGATAATGATGGTTTCGAAGCAGGATTGGCAGTGATAGCCAGAGTCAGTCATGGATTATTGGTTGTTTTGTTTGTACTATCTCACATAGATTATCCAAAGTCGAGGGGGATGTTCTTTGAGTGCTTAAGTGATATTGGTCTAGGCCTCTTGCGAGAGTACTTGAGGAATGTTAAACTCGATTAGGGTTGTCTATGTGAGACTTATGCAATCTGGATGTTTTGAGTGCTATTGTTGGTCGTTTCTGTTCTTTGTGATTGAATGGGTGTTCTGGTTTTTATGGATGAATGGTTGTAATGTTTGGCGTAAAGGCTATCACTGTCCGATGTGGGGAAGATAAGGTTGAGTTCTTCTCTGGTGATGTGGGTAGATAAGTTGTTCATTTACCCATTCTCATATGCTTTCTTGTTGACGTTTGTTAGCTGTATTATCGCTCACTAAGACTATTGTCTGACTCAAGGTTTTATATCTCCTCTTATTACCTTGGGCTGTTCATCCGGTTGTGGATGGGCAGACTAAGTCGCAGGTTACAGGTAATGGAGCTTAGTGATACGAGGAAGCTGAGCGATGACGAGCAGGAGGCTGGCGTACCAGTTTTATTCTATCTAGTATTTCTGTTTCCGCTGTTTGAGTTGCTTGAGAGTTGTAGTGAGGCCTTATGTACAAACTTGGATATCAGTTGGATAATCTTTCGAAATGTTTGAAAGAGCTTCAAAAGTTTGCTATATGATACCTCATTACTATCACCTGTTGTATATGTTCTATTATATTTTATCCTTGCGCTGTGAGTTCTACGACAGGTTTCGATGGGTTCACTTACTATGATGATCGTCCATAGCAGCCTGGCACGCCTTTCAGCGCATGATTCCTCTTGCTTAGTGCGGGGGTTATGGGCGGTCGTCACATTTGGTATCAGAGCTCTGGTCAACGATTTTGGCCAAAGTTCGAAGACGTAATTACGTATGAGAGACGTATTTGTAGATTTCAGTTGGATGTTTACTATATATATTAGTATATATAGTAGTAGCAGTTGTATCTCTTTAGCAGTTTTCTTGGAAGTGGCTAACTATTCTTAATTGCAGATTTAGAAGGAGTAGACGACCATCAAGACACGCTGCTAGGGGAGCTTATACTGGAGGGGGAAATGGTGGTGAACCAGATTACCCGGCCATGTTTGAAGCCATGGCAGAAGCAATTATGCGAAGGGTACCCGCTCCAGTGGCGGCTACGGTAGATGTAGGTGTGCGAGTTCCTAGGGTAGATTTTGCAAAGATGTGCAAGGACTTTATATCTCTAGGAGGGAAACCATTTAAAGGAACTGAACCAGCTGAAGAGGTTCAAAGGTGGATGGATTCATGTGTTCGAATCTTTGGAGACTTGGGTATTGAAGATGCAATGAAGAGAAAGCTTGCATCAAGGCAGCTTCAGAGCAGGGCCATGGAATGGTGGAATTCTGTCATACTCGAGACTCCGGAAGAGGAGATTTCATGGGAGCAATTCCAAGCAGATTGTGAAGGCATATGCTTTGGACGCTGTGCCATCTTCTTCAAGAGCTCCTACTGCGGAAGAGAAGGGAAAGGGTGTCGTGGTGCAAGGTACTTTTTCCGTTAATGGTGGTTCAGTTCGAGTTTTGTTTGATACTGGAGCATCACATTCATTCATCTGCAATGAGCTTCTGTGTCGCTTGGGTTTGGAACCCGAGATTTGTGATAGACCATTGATCGTGACTAATCCAGTTGGGGGTTCGTCCAGTTTGTGCATGATTTGCCGAGGTCTAGTATTATCGAGTTATGGTTGCTCTTTTATGTGTAATTGCTTTGTTCTTAACTTCGCTGGATATGGGATCATCTTGGGCATGGATTGGCTCAAGAGATATGCGGCAAGGGTGAATTGCGAGAAGCTAGAGGTGAGGGTCGGGGATGTGGAAGGGCGAAAGGTGTTGATTAGATGTAAGCGCGAAGACGGGGTCTTCATGAGTTATCTATATTCGCTTGGGATTCCACAGGAAGACCTATCATCAGTGCTGATCGCTGATGAGTATGTGGATGTCTTTGACGAGGTCAAAGGGTTGCCGCCGCATCGTGAGATCGAGTTTAGGATCGATTTGGTCGAAGGTGCTAGACCAATTGTTATGCCCCTCAGGCGGATGGCGCCTAAAGAACAGCGAGAGTTAGAGGTGCAAGTTCGTGACCTTTTGGGTAAAGGATTCATTCGGAGGAGTGTTTCCGAGTGGGGTGCACCAGTCGTGTTTGCAACTAAGGCAGATGGCTCATTAAGGTTGTGTGTGGACTATCGTGAGCTGGACAAGGTGACTAAGAAGAACAAGTATCCATTGCCAAGGGTTGATGACTTGTTCGATCAGCTTCACGAAGCCAAAGTGTTTTCTCAGATGGATCTGGCAACGGGATTTCACCAGTTGAGAGTGGCTAAGGATAGTGTACCAAAGACTGCTTTTAGGACACCGTCCGGATTTTTCGAGTGGTTGGTGATGCCATTCGGGTTGACTAACGCGCCCGCGTATTTTGTGGATCTTATGAATAGAGTGTTCAGAGATCAGTTGAATAAGTTCGTGCTTGTGTTCGTGGATGATATACTGGTTTACTCCAGAAATGTGGAAGAACATAAGACACACTTGATAGTTGTGTTAGAGATCTTGCGAAAGCATCAGCTTAAAGCTAAGTTCTGAAAGTGTCACTTCTGGAAGGATGAAGTGAGGTTCTTGGGTCATGTTGTTTCTGGGAAAGGTATAGCGGTTGACCCCGCTAAAGTGGCAGCAATCCAGGACTGGGATAGACCTAAGAATGCGACGGATGTTCGGAGTTTCCTTGGGTTGGCTGGTTATTACCGAAGGTTTATTGTAACGACCCGTATTCTATACATCATAGGATTGTAGAATATTTATTTCTTTCCCGTGAGAAGTCGTATGGTCATGTAACCTTGGGAAACATCTATTAGAGTCATTTCCCATGCTTATGATTTTTGTCGATTTTTAAATGACCATTTTGCCCCTAGTTGGTACTGTTTTGGCCATAACTTTTGATTGGAAAGGAATTTTGACCTGAAACCACTTCCATTTGATTCGTTTGATAGTTTCTCTTTCCGTAGAGTGGTCATAATGGCCAAACGGACTTACCGTTTGGGAGATATGGCTGAAACAAGGTTTGGAGGGTGAAAAACTGCTTAACCGGGCCAAACCGGGTGATTAGTGGGTAGGCCCATAACCCATTTCGGGATTAGGGTTATGGGAGGGCTGAAATGAGATGGAGAATCATTACATTTCAGTTTTCTAGCCTCCACTTATCACCAAGGATCCCTAAAAATGGCCTCCAACCTCTAGATCACCTCCAAATCATCTTTTGGTCAAGGATTTGGCTTAGCAACCCCTAATCAAAGAAGATCTTCACCTAATCAACCTTGGAGCTGCTGTTAGCATTGGGATTCGCATCAAATCAGAGCATTATTTCAGATCTTAGTTTGTTTTGTGGCTAAGGTGAGTGATTTGCATAGTTTTACACTAATTATGGCTAATTAGGGGTGATTAGTGTTAATTAGCGAATTTAAACATGATAAAATTCTGGAAAAATGTTTATAAAATTCGGAATGATGTTTTAGACCTCTGATATGAATTTGGGTTAGTTTGGTTAAGTTTTGCTAATCCTATCATTAGTTTCACCTAAACGTGCTTAAGGGGAAATATGGGATTTTGGGTATGTTTGATCCATTTTTACCTATCATATTGATGTTTTGATGTTTTTGGTTGATTATGCATGTTGCTATGACTGTATGGTATGCTTTGTGACTGTTTAGAAGTGTTAGTTTGGTCAAAAACGCCGTCGAATGGCGTAAACTGCTCGCTGGAAGGACTGCAGGAAGTTGCAAGTGGGATCGGATCGGATTTCCCGACCCGAGCCGATCGTGGACATATGCCACGATCCGATCCGAAGACAGCGATCCGCATGTTCACCCCCGATCGCGAATCCTCCCCACGATCCGATCCAGATTGATGATGCGCAACGATCCGAAGGGAGGAGCACGAACCGATCCATTTCAGAAGTTCACGAGCTGACCATCTGGGAAGTGGCACCCGACCCGATCCGACCAGCGGGGAAAGCATGAATTGACTTGAAGGAGGAACCCCGACCCGATCCGAATGAGTGATCACGATCCGATCCGAAGTGGTGACGCCGATCCGAATCAGGGAGAGGAGCCACGAGACGGAGGACCACGACCCGATCCGAATGCAAAGGCCGATTCGATCCGATGGTGATGACCAATAACCTGAGATGCAAAGGTAGTCCAAATGGGAGTTAGAGCTCAGGATCCCGAAACCAGTTGGGAACCAATGAGTTCACTTCATAGTTGGACTTTGCTGCGGGACGTGTGCTAAGGAGTTGTCGACGTTCATAACTTCGATTCACCACTAAAAAGGAATGATGGGCTACTTATCAGTGCAGTAGGGTCATTATGACCTGAGGGGCAAGGTGATGGTAGCAAGACTACGTTATCAGTGCAGTAGGGTCATTATGACCTAAGGGGCAAGGTGATGCGTAGTAAGACTATGAGCCAGTGCAGATGGAGTGAATAACTCCATGGGGCTAGTGGACATAGTAAGGATTAGTAAGGCTATGAGCCAGCGCAGATGGGGTGAATAACTCCATGGGGCAAGTGGACATAGCGAGGAATTAGTGGCTACGTTATCAGTGCAATTAAGCCATTTATGACTTCATGGGGCAAAGTGATCGTAGCAAGGTATGTGGGTGATCGAAGTGGTGAATATCGTATGCTTTACGCACTGAGTGAGAGATGTGAGGATGGATGCTATGCTTGATTGTTTGCCATCATTATGACATGCACACCTCCCCCACCTCCGTATCTTTATGTTGTTTGATATGATACCTTGGAGTGTTGTACAGTATGTAGTGCTAACTCTTTGGTTGCAGGTCCAGGTTCAGGTATGTTTTAGTCTACCTGTTATTGTTCACTTTAGATGCTTATCGCTCATACCAGGCTTTATGTCTGACCCAGAGTTTTATGTCTCCTCTTATTACTCTGGGTGCTCACACGAGCAGACTAGAGACAGGTTAGCTGGTGATGTGCGAGTAGCTGATTCGGAGGCGGGCAGGAGGCTTCCACGTATGATATATATATACATTCTCCCTGTGTCGTTGGTGATCGCTACTTGGGCATTAGTAGTGTATCTCGTTTATCTTGCTTTTGCTTTGAGATAGTTTGGAAGTTGTAATAAGCTGTATTTTTGGATTTCCGCTGCTTTGATGTTTAGTTCTGATTTTCAGCTTATGCACTGTCTCTCTTGTTTTATGTCAAGTATGTTACTATTATATTTTGTTCTATGCGCTGTGAGACATTCTACTGGTTCTTTGTATGTTCATTTCCTTCTTCCTTTTCCTTCTGGCGACCCGTTCTGTGCTAACTGGACACGTGTACAACGCACTTTTGGAGTAAATGTCGGTTGGTGCGGGGCGGGCCGCCACATTTATCAAGGATTTCTCCAAGATAGCTGCACCATTAACAGGATTGACGAAAAAGAACCAAGGGTTCACATGGGATGTGAAGTGTGAACAAGCGTTCGGAATCTTGAAGGAGAGATTGACAAGTGCACCTGTATTGACCATCCCAAGGGGGAATGAAGAGATGGTGGTGTACACGGATGCATGTGGTACTGGACTTGGAGCGGTACTAATGCAGAAGGATAAGGTAGTGGCTTACGCAAGTCGACAGCTAAAGCCGCATGAGAGAAAATATCCAACTCATGATTTGGAGTTGGCAGCGATTGTGTTTGCTCTGAAGATGTGGAGACATTACCTGTTGGGAGTACGATTCGAGTTGTTTATGGATCACAAGTCGTTGAAGTATCTTTTCTCCCAAAAGGATTTGAATCTTCGGCAGCAATGATGGTTAGAGTTTCTGGCATCGTATGACTTTGGGATAGCCTATACTCCTGGCAAAGGCAATGCAGTTGCAGATGCATTGAGTCGAAGACACGCAAGTTTGGGAGCGATGTTTTCGGAATGGAAGGGCCTCGAGTACTTGGCAAGGTTCGATTTCAGGCCAAGGTGTGAGTTGGAACCTGAAATGTTGGCAAGCTTGTCGATAAGACCTACTCTTATCGAAAGGATTGGCGAGGGCCAAAAGAAAGATGCGAAGCTTGTCGAGTCCATTCAGAAATTGAAACTAGAGGATAAGGAGTTCGAGGTCGACCGAGAAGGCTGGCTTCGAAAGCATGGACGTTTAGTTGTTCCTGATGTTGACGGATTGAGGGATGAGGTTCTGAGAGAATGTCATCACTCGAAGCTAATGATTCATCCCGGTGGTAATAAAATGTATCAGGACATGAAGCGAGTCTACTACTGGGAAGGGATGAAAAGAGATATTGGAAAATTCATTTCCAAGTGTATGAATTGTCAGTTAGTGAAAGCTAAACAGAAGAAGCCGAGTGGTTTACTTCAGCCATTAGAGGTTCCTACGTGGAAGTGGGAGTAGATATCGATGGATTTTATCGATGGACTACCTAGAACTATGGCAGGGAATGAAGGGATTTGGGTCATTGTGGATCGTTTGACCAAAAGTGCGAGATTTATTCCTGTCAAGACGACTAGGACAGCGTCAAAATTGGCTGAGCTTTATGTGAAATGGATAGTTCGATTCCATGGTGTCCCAAAGAGTATAGTAAGTGACCGGGATCCATTGTTCACGAGTGGATTTTGGAAAAGTTTGCAAGAAGCTTTGGGAACCGAGTTGTGCTTAAGTACGGCATACCATCCCCAAACTAATGGTCAGACCGAGAGAGTCAACCGAGTTTTAGAAGATCTCCTGAGGGCTTGTGTGTTAGACTTCGGAGGATCATGGGAGGACCATCTACATTTAGTCGAATTTGCATATAATAATAGCTACCAGTCGAGTATTGGGATGGCACCATATGAGGCGTTGTATGGAAGGCCGTGCAATTCTCCAGCTTGTTGGTTAGAAACTGGAGATAAGTTGGTACTTGGGCCCGAGATGATTAGAGAAACCTCGGGTTGTATCAAAATTGTTCGGCAACAAATGAAAGCGGCTCAAGATCGTCAAAAGAGTTACGCCGATAAGCGTCGTAAGGATTTAGAATTCGACGTAGGTGATATGGTTTTTGTGAAGATTTCACCGTTAAAGCATATGGTTCGATTCGGAAGTAAAGGAAAGTTGGCTCCTAGGTTTGTTGGACCATTTCCGATAGTCGAGCGAATAGGAAAGCTCGCATATAGGTTGGAGTTACCCGAGAAGATGTCGAGTGTGCATAACGTTTTCCATGTGTCGTTTCTACGAAAGTTTTTGCACGACTCGAATGTGGTGGTATCTCCAGAACAGTATGAAGATTTAGAAGTCGAGACCGCAGTTGTGAAACCTCGTAGGCCACTTCGTGTTGTGGGAAATGATACGAAACAGCTTAGGAGGAAGACGGTTAAGCTAGTCAAGGTACAATGGAGTGAAGATGGCGACGATTGTACATGGGAGACGGAAGAGAGCATGAAGGCGACTCATCCAGAACTTTTCATCGGTAGGACCCTTTGATTGTATCATCGTTATATCGTTGTATCTTGTTGTTGTTTGATAGAATTTCGCGTGCTAGGATAAGGCTATGGATGTATGGCTTGATGGTTGCTAGTTTGGATGATAGGATTGGCTTCTCATGGATGATAGGCATGCGGAATTGTTGTGGTTGCTTGTGTTTGCTTGGAATTTCGGGGGCGAAATTCTTAAGGGGGGGAGAATGTAACAGCCCGCATTTTTCGTATCGGAAGATCGTAAAATATTTTTATTTTATTCCCTGAGGGTTGGATCATTCTCATCTTTTGATATGTTGCTTATGGGGATGTGTGACATGTCCATAATTTTTACCGATTTTGTTTGTGACCATTTTGCCCCTGTCAGTCTTGTACTGGGCATAACTTTTGACTCAGGTCGAATCAGAGGGTGAGACCTGTGCCATTGGAAAGGAATTGATGATTCCCTTTCCGTAGAGTGGTTACATTAAGGATTTGGTTCAGCGGTTTGGGAGAAATCACTGTTTTAAGGTTTTTCAGTTGGTTGTTCAGGTTTTGGAAGGCTAATGGGCTGATTTGGAGAAGGCCCATTAGAGGGTAGGTGGAGACTATAAACAGGGGGTAAGGGATATGGAGAAAGGTTGGCATTTTCCATTCTCTTATGGGGAGGCTTTGATCTCCTTCTTCCTCTAACACCTTTCCACCATTAAAATTCCAAATCCAAGGGGGAAATCGAAGATCTATACCATTCGAGGCTAGATCAACATCGTTTCAAGGGCGAATTCATCGGATTAAAGGGTTTGATTCGAAGTGTTCGCTGTCCGGATTGCTTTTTCATCGCTTTTGCTTTGTTTTGGAGAATTGGTGAGTGATTTACATCTCTCATTCGGATTCATGCAAGTATATGGGTTTTAGGATGTTAATTTCATCATTTCCATGTTATTTTCCATAGACTCACACCATGCTAAGTCCATTTTATATATGAATCACCTTAGGATCTGATCTAGATAATTTAAATGGTTAATTTTATGTTTTTTCTCAAGATTATGCAAGTTAGATCCGTTTTTATGTTCATATGATTCACTTATCATATTTTGGGAAATTTATGTGTTTTGATGGAAATTGTTAGATTAATGGTATTGTTGGTTGCATAACATGTTTGTGGTTGCATTTGGATGAATCGGATAAGCCGGTTTCGTCGGATTTGTCGTTTGGCGAAGTTTTGGTTGAAATCGAAGTCGAAATGGAGCTGTGCGGGTTTCTGGTCGGTTTTTCCCTGATCGGGTCGGTCTGATGGCTCTGGACGGTCCAGAAGGATCTGGACTGAGGCGGTCGGTCGTTTTATAGCTTGGGGAGCAAGATAGGAAGCTGGTCGTTCTGGAGCAGGCTAGTCGGTTTTAAGCTGGTAGTTCTGGAGCAGGCTGGTCGGTTTTAAGCTGGTCATTCTGGAGCAGGCTGGTCAGTTTTAAGCTGGTCGTTTTGGAGCAGGTTGGTCGGTTTTAGCTGGTCGATCTGGTTGTTGTCTGGTCGGTCAAGTGAGGCTGGTCGATCGAGAAGGGCTGGTCGGTTTTAACAGGGTCTTGGAGCTGGTCGGTCTGATCGGTCCAAAAGGTTGAGAAGAGAGTCTGGTCGACTCAGGAGGGTTTTGGTCAGTCCAGAAGGAGCAGAGGGAGGTCTGGTCGGTCCGGGGGGTCTGATCGGTCCAGAAGTACCAGAGGAGGTCTGGTCGGTTCAGAATGGGTCTGGTCGGCATTTTTAGTGGAAATTTCTGATCGGGCACTTCTAGTGATGACGTGACTTCGATGTGGTTCAAGTAGGAAGGCTCGAAGTGATGAATGTGTTCATTGATCAAGGTGGAACAACGAATGCGGTGACAACTCAAAGGTCATGAGTTGGTGGATAATGGTTGCTTGAGAAGTTTGCTTGAGCTAAGAAAAGTCGTCAAGTTTGGATGACAAGAGATGCGAAGGCTGAGAAGTTATCATTGTCGTAAGTTCTAGCAGGCTCAAAGCAGGGGTACGATGGGTATCGTTGAAAGGCTCAAAAGACCGGTTGTAGGTCGAGTACCCTGGGTCTTGGGGAGAGGCCTAGTGTCAAGTTTGGACATTGCCAAGGTTGGGCATATGGAGTTCATGCTAGAACTGGGGTTACCATTAGCCCTTGACATATGGCAAGGTTGGCCGTCATACGATAATGATGGTTTCGAAGCAGGATTGGCAGTGATAGCCAGAGTCAGTCATGGATTATTGGTTGTTTTGTTTGTACTATCTCACATAGATTATCCAAAGTCGAGGGGATGTTCTTTGAGTGCTTAAGTGATATTGGTCTAGGCCTCTGGCGAGAGTACTTGAGGAATGTTAAACTCGATTAGGGTTGTCTGTGTGAGACTTATGCAATCTGGATGTTTTGAGTGCTATTGTTGGCCGTTTCTGTTCTTTGTGATTGAATGGGTGTTCTGATTTTTATGGATGAATGGTTGTAATGTTTGGCGTAAAGGCTATCACTGTCCGATGTGGGGAAGATAAGGTTGAGTTCTTCTCTGGTGATGTGGGTAGATAAGTTGTTCATTTACCCATTCTCATATGCTTTCTTGTTGAAGTTTGTTAGCTGTATTATCGCTCACTAAGACTATTGTCTGACTCAAGGTTTTATGTCTCCTCTTATTACCTTGGGTTGTTCATCCGGTTGTGGATGGGCAGACTAAGTAGCAGGTTACAGGTAATGGAGCTTAGTGATACGAGGAAGCTGAGCAATGACGAGTAGGAGGCTGGCGTACCAGTTTTATTCTATCTAGTATTTCTATTTCCGCTGTTTGAGTTGCTTGAGAGTTGTAGTGAGGCCTTATGTACAAACTTGGATATCAGTTGGATAATCTTTCGGGATGTTTGAAAGAGTTTCAAAAGTTTGATATATGATACCTCATTACTATCACCTGTTGTATATGTTCTATTATATTTTATCCTTGCGCTGTGAGTTCTACGACAGGTTTCGATGGGTTCACTTACTATGATGATCATCCATAGCAGCCTGGCACGCCTTTCAGCGCATGATTCCTCTTGCTTAGTGCGGGGGTTATGGGCGGTCGTCACATGTACTATGGATTTTCTATTCGGATTTTTTTATTGTGTGAAAACAATGCAATTTGAAAAGGATTTTACTGTGTATATTAGTTGTTTGATTTGGCAATACATATTGATGTGCAAATATATACATATTTATTTCAACTAGCCGTTCCTTTCAACCTTCATTAGCTATTCAAGATTTGATGGTAAAAAATATATGCATATATTTGTTTCCTGTAGTAGTTCATTGTACTGCTTTTAGCTGTTCATACCCTGTTCCTTATTCGTCCATTTCTATTTCTTTAGCTGTTAAAAATCTATATAGATTTGATAGTATATATATACACATATATTTAGCTGTGTGATTTGATGTATACATATATTTGTTGTTTATTTTCCTTAGCTGTTCTTGGTTGTTCTTGGCTGTTCAATTTAATTAGTTGTTCATATGTTTTTCCTGTATCTCTTTTCTGTTTCATAATCTCTCTTTCTATTCATTTTCAGGACAATGCACATGGAGGCAAATTTGGTTTACTGTTTCTGGGATGTAACAAGACATGCAACACTTAAAAATTGTGATGTACTGTAATGTATTAGGTTATGAATTGTACAACCGAGAATATCAATATATATATATATATATATATATATTCTCTTCTCTTCTATGTATATGCATTCGTTCAGAAAAAACATGTATATGTTTGGCATTTGTACAAACAGTTATGTACATTAATATGTTGTTTTCTTTGTATTTGCATATGTACAAATCATGCATGGATATATGTGTTGTTTTGGTGCATTAACATTTCAAGTTGAAATGTTGTAAATATTTCAGTTTTTATGTTCTGGTAGCAAACATTTTCATTCGTTGAACCAGTGAGAGGAAAGTATATATACTCGGTTTCATATGTATATACGTCTTCCAGCTTTCATATGTACACATTTGTTTGTTTTCATATGAATATATGTACGAATACATACAAATATCTGTACTGAAAATATGATCTGAGTTTATGTTGTATACCAGCTTTAAATTGGTTTATTATTTTAAAGTTCATATCATCTCGATATACTATAGATTAAATCCAAGTAGCTAAATTAACGATGATAAATTTATATCATTGTATTTATTAAACAACATTTTTAATTAACAAAAATATTGAATTTTAAAACTCGACATTTAAAGTTCTGGGTTTTAATGACATTCCATATATATATATAAATCCTTTATTAGATTAATTACACGCTATAGAAACTGAACGGGCGTTTGTGGCTGCCGTGGCTACATACGACATCGGTTTCTCATGCCATTTAACATGGTGCAATAATTTAACGTTACGGTTCCAATGAAACTGGTTTCATCGTAATCGGGGACCATTTGCAAAATGGCCATTTTAAAGGCCTATAATTAAATAATGATTTCCATAGAGATTATTTCAAAATTTGATCTGACCATAACTAAAAAATTATAACACGAAACCTAAATTTTTCTCTTTCATATGAAAATTACCATCGACACGGTTCCAACATTTCTTGTTTCACAGAAATCCGACTTATATCGGGTCATGTATTCTCAGTTGAAGTTCAAAACTCCATATTACGGACTACCGCGCCATTTCGAGCTCGATTTATAATTATATAAATATATAACGTTCAACTTTGTTTTTAATAACGAATTTAATATTAAAATCCTTAATATTCCAAATATAATATTTAAAATAATAAATTTATAAAATATTTGGCTGCCAAAAATACGGGACGTTATAATTGGGGTCATTTCCCATATTCACGATTTTTGCCAATTTTTAAATGACCATTTAACCCCTGGCGTATCTTGTTTCGCCTATAAATTTAGATTGGTAAGATTTTTTGACCTAAAACTAGTTGCATTGAATTCGGATGATGGTTTACCTTTCCGTAGAGTGGTCACATTAAACAAACGGACTTACCGTTTGGGAGATATAGCTGAAATAAGGTTTGGAAGATGAAAAAACAGCATAATTGGGCTTAACGGAGTGATTAGCGGCTAGGCCCATAACCTATTTCGGGATTAGGGTTATGGGAGGGCTGAAATGAGTTGGATAACCATCTCCATTCAGTTTTCTGGCCGCTATAAACATTTCTTGAACCATAGTAATGGCCTTCACCTTCCAAATCTCATTCTAATCTCTTCTAATCACTTTCTACTCAATAATTAACCAAATCCACACCAAATCAAGTCAAATTAGCCTCAAATTTGAGTTGGGGCTACTGCAATATATAGAGATTTGTGCCATAACAGTAAAGTTTCATATCTAAGATTTCATTTGTGGCTAAGGTGAGTGATTTGCATGTTTATTCACTAATTATGGCTAATTAGGGGTGATAAGTGATAATTAGCGAAATTATACATTATAAAAATCTGAAAAAATATGTATAAATTCTAAAATATTATTTTATGTCATTGGTGAAAATTTGGTTTAATTTGGATTAATTTTGCTAATCCTATAGTTAAAACCTGGCTAAGGGGATTATGGGGAAAATCATGCTTTTGGGTATGTTTGGTCTAAAATATTTGATGTGATTGATGTTTTAATGTTTTTGATTGATTCCATATGTTGTTACTGTTGTTTGGTTTGTTCTGTGGTGTAATAGGAAGGTTAGATGGCTGAAAACTCCGTCGTTTAGCGAAATTAGCTTGTAGGAAAAACTGCAGAAATACGGTTCCTGAGGGGGTTAAGGGTCACGAACCGCCACCAAGCTCACGAACCGCCACCAGGGTCATGAACTTCCACCAGGAGAGGGTCTCGAACCGCCACCAGGAGAGCGTCATGAACCGCCACTAGGAAAGGGTCACGAATCGCCACTGGGAAAGGGTTATGAACTAACCAGAGGGTGCGCCACAAAGCAGAGGGGGTGACAAAGGGATCACGATCCCTAGGGGGCAACCCCTAGCAAGGGGGCGATCCTTAAGGGGGCGACCCATAGGGCGGCAATCCCTAAGGGGCGACCGCTAGGGGGGTGCGATCCCTGGGGGCGACCCCTAGGAAGGGGATGATCCCTAGGAGGACGACCCCTAGGGGGGCGATCCCTAGGAGGAGACCCCTGGGATGAGAGAGATCCCTAGAAGGGCGAGCCCTAGGATGGCGAGTCGGCCACAGAATGTGGGATCCAATCCAAATTCCAAAGGATAGCCTAGCAGCTTTGCTGCAGGACGTGTGCAAAGGAGTTATCGATATTTACAGCTTTGGTTTACAAATGAGAGAGGAGGCATGTAGACGAACTAGAGCCAGAGGATGTATGGACTGGTTGGCCGCATCCTAGAGTCAGAGGATGCATGGACTGGGAAGGGTTATTGGCTATAGACCAAAAGGGCATGGTCATGGCAATTAGTTGTACGGAGTCCAGAAGGGCATGGACCCGTCATGGCCCCTATAGGTTTGGTGATCAAAGCAGTGGATATCGTATGCTTTACGCACTGAGTGAGAGAAGTGAGAATGATTACTATGTTTGATGTTTGCTATCACCATGACACGCACAATCCTATTTTACACTCTATGTTAGTGTTTACCTTAGAGTACTGTACATCTTGTTGTGCTAACTATTTGGTAGCAGGTCCAGGTTCAGGTATGATTATTTGTACCTGGTATTGCTTTATTTTGTTGCTATCGCTCATACCATACTTTCGTTTGATCCAGAGTTTTATATCTCTTCTTATTACTCTGGGTGCTCCTAAAGGAGCAGACTATGTTTTATATCTCTTTATATCTCTTCTTATTACTCTGAAGATGAGCAGGAGGCTTCCACGTACTATATACATATATTCTCCCTGTGTTGTTGCTGGTCATTGCTTTAGGCATTAGTAGTGCACTTTTCTTTTCTTTTTCTATAGAGACAGTATTTTTAAGTTGTAATAATGGTTCGGATCATAAGCTATACTGTGGATTCCGCTACTCCGATGATTATGATTTAGTTTTCAGCATATGTACCGTCTCACTTGTTTTATATCAAGTATGTTATTATTATATTTTTTCCCCATGCGCTGTGAGATATACTACAGGTTCTTGGTTACTCATCGTTTCAACCTAACCCTTTTGGTGATCGTCCCGTACTAGTCGGGCATTAGCACAGCCATTTCGGGGAAATGTCGGCTAGTGCGGGGCGGCCGTCACAGAAACGACTTCCGCAAAACTTATTGTAAATCATTACTTATATTGCGCCAATGATCGGTATTGTATGGAACCTTCACCCGCACAAGCGGTCCAAGAAAAGAGGATAAATATACCGACCCTTGCCCTATTGATATATCTAGATCATTGAACTCAACTTCGATTCGATCTTGACTGCACAGCAAGAGCCTTTTTGCTTTTGTTGGACCTCTACCGCCTCTTTTCCGAGATGTACTTCCGATTTTAGCTTCCCTATGTTTTCCAATTTCAAGCTCGTCATCATCAGTTTATTCAAGTTAGGTTTGATTTTCTGAGCATGGTCCTTCTTCATTTTGGTCATTCAGGACCGTTTGTTCTTCGCCTTCATCGTGAACAATGGCTTGCTTCTTAACATTGACTGGTTGTTCTTTGCGTTGAATGTTAAGCTTTAGCTTTGACTTATGCTTCTGATCTAGCTTATTCTTTTGGGATTCCTCTACAGCCTTTATCTGGTTGCGAGTACGTACATTGCTTTGACATATTTTTCTGTAAATGAAACAAAATATGTTATAAACCAATAAGCAGCTCATGTGTGTGTACGTATATATATATATATATATATATATATATATATATATATATATATATGCATACACGTGTTGATGCACACGTATATACAGTCATAAATACAAATTTCAATGGCACATGTCGAGAGAATTGCATATATGTATATAATTTATATGCATACATTATATGAAATGTATATACAGTCATAAATATACATGTATAATTTAAATTGTGTGGTTTGATGTAAAGAAATGCAAGACCAGACAAGGCAACACAATGTATATGTATAAACACATATATATGTATATAAAGAGTACACATGTAACGAAATGCAAGACCTGACCAGACAAATCTCAGGTTTAATGGAAGGACCAGACAAGGCAATGCAATGTACTAATGCATGTGCGTGTAATATGAGAAACAGGTCATATCACATGGCCAAGAAATGCTAGAAATTCTAGTACAACACAAATGTATATAACATAGTTTCAAGTGCAACACCTATGAACAACCAACACTACAAAAAATTAATACGAGTACAATGGACAACCCAACACTAAAGCAAATGAACAACGATGCTCAAGTAGTCTACTCAAGTATGCCCTCGCAATCCTCTCTAACATAGCTAACATCTTCATCATCGACTTCGGTTATTTCATGTTCCACCACTTGGGTATCTTCCTTGATGTAATCAGGATCCTCTAAATCAGTAAAACTTCTTGATCGTGCTTTCATTACAACATACCAATTAAAATCATCGCACTCTCTTGAATAAAATACTTATTTTTCTTGAGATGTGAGTATGTATGGGTCTCTTAAAAATGCTGCTTGATGTAAATTAACAAGAGTGAACCCATCATCATTAACTTTTACTCCATTTCCTTTATACACCCAAGGACACTTAAAAACTAGAATATAAAACAAATGATAATATAATAAAATTATATCTGTCAATATTCCATAATAAGTGACCACATCAACCACTTGGGACATATCTTTTGCATTTACTCTACAGTCTACACATAGTAATCGCATCAAAAGTCACCCCACATTTTTGAGTTTATCTCCCTAAATCTTTTACATGAAAACGTTGCTCATTGATGATATATCTTCTGTAAGACATGGCATCATCCTTCGGACCGCAAGCAATCCATTTCAACATGTGTTTATGATCCTTTGAGGTAATATGTATCTACAACGAATTTCATTTAGCATGTAAATTTTATAGTAATATTAGTAGTCATATGAGAATATATTTGAAATCTAACTAACCTTCCTTTTAATCCAATTGGCAAAATTTTTGGTATGTGTTTCCCAAAGTAAGATCGCATTTTTTCATGCGCTGGTTCTAATTTTCTAATTCCTCCAAATTGAAACTAGTATGGAACATTTGATTATAAATTATATATATCATTACAAACACATAAAAATAATTAAAAGAATATATAACATAAACTTACTCCATATCTGGTTCCACCGTGGCCATATTCATTAACACAGCTAAATGAGCACTTTCTTTCTCATTAGCTGGCAATGTAATTGTCTTTGATGTTGAAATCAGACGTTCCTCGAGTATTCCACTACTTTCAAACTCTTTATTTCGAGCTCCTTTCTCCTCTATATGTCTTGATTTTCAAAAATTCATTGAAAAACAACATGCATTCTGCTGCTAGATACGATTCTGCAATACATCCCTCTAGTCGTGCATAGTTTCTGACATAATTTTTGAGTGTCTTCATATATCTTTCGAATGGGTGCATCCAACGAAAATGAACCGATCCACACATTTGTGCATCTTTTCCAAGATGAATGGATAAATGTACCACTATATCAAAGAAAGATGGCGGAAAAATATTTCAAGCTCACATAAAACTTCAATAATCTCAACATTGATTTGTTTTACCTTCTCTCTATCACGAACACATTAACATAATTTGTTGAAAAAAGAACATAAGCGAATTATTGTTTTTCTTGCCTTCTTTTCCATTAACCCTCTCGATGCTACTGGCAATAAATGTTGCATTAATACATGGTAATCATTGACTTAAATGCCCTAATTTTACAATCTGACAACGAAATCCGATTTTTTAAATTTGAACAGTAGCCATCCGAGTCCATTGAAATCGTACAATCTTTCGCAAAATATTTTTCTCTCAGATTTTGAAAACAAATATGGAGCCGGTGGAATATATTTTTTATTCAACAAGGTTGTGTATGAAGCTCATGTCGAATTCCCCAATCCTTTAAATCCTTCCTACAGTTGGTTCCATCTTTAGATTTATTACCATGCAACATCATGCCCAATAGGCTTTCCCCAAAGTTCTTCTCTACATGCATTACATTTATATTGTGACATAATGGAAGTTCCTGCGAAAACCATAACTATAATGCATTATTGGGTTTTTCTTACACTAAAACAGTGAAAAATAAATAGATTAACCACTAACCTCCCAATAAGGCAATTCAAAGAAAATTGATCTTTTTTCCATCTTGATATCCCCATTTTTGTGGAAGTGTTAGTATCATCATATTCATTTTCTTCATCCTAAACACACTTTCTCTTATTAATTTTTCCTTCTTTTCCTTTTCCAAAAGCATTTGGATAATCCTTTAACATTGCATAGAAGTTTCTCCCAGTAAGCAATCTAGGAGCACTATCTGTCTCTATGGTGTTATCAAACAATGCATTTTGTTTCCTATGTGAATCTAAAGGAAGTAGTAATCTTCTATGACCCATGTAGGCGAATTTTCGGCAATCAACAAGACTGGGTATTGACACCACATAATGGGCAAGCTTTTCCCACTTTCATACAACATCCTGCAAGATTTCCATAAGCAGGAAAATCGTCCATAGCAAAATTGCATTCAATTTAATTATAGTTTTGCTAAACATGTCATAAGCATTAACTCCATTAGACCACAAGTGTTGCAAATCTTCTTCCAAAGGCACCAAATGTACATCAATATCATTTCTGGGTTACTAGGGCCTGTAATAAGTAAAGTTAAGATAATATTTTCCTTTTTCAAACACAACATAGGCGGGTGATTGTATGTCACAAGCATTACCGGCCATTAACTATATTTCTAACTCAACATGGAAAATGGATTGAATCCATCTATACCAAGACCAAGCCTAAGATTGCGTGGATCCGATGAAAAAGATTTGCACTTTTCATCCACCATATTCCATGTCATAGAATCCACAGGATGACACATTTTTCCATCGTTACTTTTATTAGTAAAATGCTATCTTAAATCTTCTGCCATCTTTTGAGATCTATACATTCTTCTGAATCTCGGAATGATTGGGAAATATCTCAATACTTTAAATGGAACATCTTGTATAACCTCTTCAGTATTTGATTTTTCTTCCATCTCAAAGAACCACATTTTGGACAATTTTCTAAATCTTTGTATTCTTTCCTGAAAAGGAAACACTCATTCTCACAAGCATGTATCTTTTCTAAACCCATGTCGAACGCTTTAAGAAATTTCTTGACTTCATATATGGTTTTGGGAAGCAAGTTATCCTTCAGTAGAAATAGATGTTGCACAACTAAAAGCTTATCAAACCCACTATGAGACAAGTCAGTCTCGCATTTAAGATTATACAAGATGGTGATAACAGATAATTTTGTGTGATCTATACAACTAGGATATAATGAAGTTTCTACATCTTCCAAGTTCTTGAGTAACTCATCCTCTTTTCTTCGAGAATCAACATTATTTTTATCATCATCAAAAAAATCATTATTCATAAAATATTCATCTTCATAGTGAATCATCTTCAATAGATCACATATGTCAAACGTAATTGTTTTCTTCTCTAAATTTACCTCTTCACCCTGATAAACCATTCATCATCAATGTGTCTAGGATCCATTCCTTTTATAATTAATTGATAAACAATAATTTGGTCATCATAGCGACTAAGATTCCGACAATCTTTGCAAGGGCATAATTTTTTTCTATATTTCTTACGTTCCTCTTTGCAGCATGCACAAAATTATTGCCCCTTGTCGGTACTCTATACTTGTTCTATGAAAAAAGTAAAAAACATAAAAAATTGAGTTTTAATATTAGATTATATGTTCTAATTCTCAAAGTATGTATTAAGTTAAGCATGGTTTTATCACCTGTTTTTTTTTTAAATATCTTTTTCCATCATCGATATATGAAGACAAATAAGTTTCCAATCTTTGATGTATAAATTGGTCATCAGTTGTTAGTAAAAAAAATTACATGTTAAAGTTATTAACCAAAAAGACATCCAAGCATCTTATAAATGATGCACTAACTACCTAATTCTACTTCAGCGAATCAGATTATATGTTCAAATACAAATCTGCCAGGAAGAATTATAAGAGAGAAGGAAAAGAAGTTCCAACACTACTATTATATTTGGAGAGTTTTCAATTATATTTTAAAATTCAGTGCTAGATGAACCCATGCTTCTTAATGAATTGTTCACAACTTAGCACTGAACCTTGTGTACCAGTACTTTATCACTCAGTTGAGGCCACTGACTATTGGTATGCATAGATAATTTCTTCACCTTAACTTGAACTCAATTAACAAAGTCTGAATACTAATAAACATATATATATTTGTTAACCTAACTTAAGCTCAATTAACAAAGACATGATAAATCTCACGTAAATGAAAGCAGGGACGGAGGCAGGAATTTGACAAGACGGGGACCAAATTTATCTAGAATATTTCATATCAAAATGAACCATCCAAGAAAGAAAAAAAATCAACTAACCTTGAATTTAAATACACTTATAGCGAGGGGCATACCCACTATATTTTTTAATAATATTTCTAGTCATGTAATAGTACAAATCTCCATTCAAATGCTAAATAAGCATGCCCATCTAAAGATGACAACAATCAAGCAAAATAAGCAATATAATGGAATGAAGTTATATTCTCAAACTAATACATCTAAACTGTAAGAAAATTTATGAAAGAATAAAAATATATGAATACCTTATCTGCAAAATGTTACAGGAGATTTGAACAAGGCTAAGTCAATTGAAGAGAATTAGACAATTACATATTGTCCAGAACCATACAGGATAAAGTCATAAAGTGAACAAAGGTTTGAGATATGAGTATCTTATCAACCAAAGGCTTTACGTGATTTAAATAAGGCCAGTGAACCAAAGAAATTAGAAAAGGGGAACTCCATAATATCTCATTTACAATTACAAGGCAAGAAGGAGCTAGTAGAAGTACATGCTTGGATCATCGAAGCCTGGGATGAGGCAAAAGTCAGAAATTTAATCAGTTCATAACCATTGTCGATTAGTGTGACTGCGAGCAAGGCCAGTCCAAGTGGAAACGTATCAAAAAATTTACTTTTACTTTTGTTTTTGAAAGTAGTTTTGACTACGAAAATTATTAAGGCTTAGCTATGCAAAAGTTTAGGGGGTGGTGCCTGGTTAATTACTTTTATTAAATGAGATATATCAAAAGCCACAGAAATTAGCCACATTATTCAAAATATGAAATTGTAACGACCCGGGGAATTTGCGATCCTGGTAATTGACATAATCTCAATGTCGACTATCGAAGCGTCGGAAATACCGGATATTTAATGAAAGAAAATAGAGGGTGAGAATAGATAAGATAGAAACTTAGAACAGAAGAAGAAGAAGAAGAAGAAGAAGAACATAGAACATCATCAGAGTAACACGAATCTCAAAGAGGAACGAACAACATATAATAGATAATATATCTTTGAAATAAAATCAGTATATGTATACAATAACATTATCAGAGTATAACACTGACAACACAATAGAATAAACAATAGCTATAATAATCCTGAAGTCTCCTGCTCCAAGCTCCCCAAGTATATCTGTAAAACCTGATTACTTGACTGCCCATACAAATTTAGGCACCCAAGAGTTTAGCCTAAAACAAAACAAAACAAACTCTGGGTCAGTCATGGGACTGGTGTGAGTAAAATTAATTTAAAACAGTTTGAGCAATAAAACGATATCTCATAAGACCACGCCGAATAACGGAACGGGTTTTTCTATTATGAGAATAAAAAATAATCTTTATATCAAAACTCTTTTGATATTATAATAGTGTCTATCAATCACAACTAATAATCATGTAGCATTATGCTTTCATCTCATGTTCCACATATATAATATATAATCAAAAACCATGAGCGCTTATTGGGTAATGGATTCCAACTAGCAAGGTATGGGACCACCTTTCGACAGTGTATCTCTAGAGGGAAATACACCAGATTAAACAATAACATCTTGTAACCCAGGCTAA
Organism: Allium sativum; assembly: GCA_030737875.1. NCBI lineage: Eukaryota > Viridiplantae > Streptophyta > Magnoliopsida > Asparagales > Amaryllidaceae > Allium > Allium sativum. The sequence goes on along the minus strand of CM060915.1, from coordinate 937,916,024 downwards.
ACATGACCAGTCACTCATTTCGCTTGAGTGTACCGAATGTATTATCACCAACGGTTGTGATCAGCAACTGTTTCCTAAAAGGGACAACATCGATAGATTTAAGAAGCAAAAGGAATTTCTCTAGATTAGGTGACAATACACCCTACTTGGCAGTCAACCACTTAGCCATGCGACCTACCCGATTTTATACCATTTCCTAGTTGTGAGGCTATAAGCCACGCTTATCTCTGACAGGTCACACCTTTATTCACTTTGAATGTCACATCGTCATGCCCGCCAAATCACAAATTGATTTCCCCAAACATACAATGGGTATACAGCTAAGAGAAACGAATTCCTCTGCCACCAAACGTAAATACGTTTGAAGAGATCAACTTACGCGATCTATTAAATATACTCTGTCAGACATTCTTCCATACAGGCCGTCCTGGGACTGTACAAACCGAAGGCACTATTCTGTAAACAGGATAGCCCTTGCATAACTCCGTCTTCAATTATCTTCATCATATTTTAGTCGCAACGCTAATACCATACGGAGTGGTTTTCAGATAATATATTTGATTCTCGGTCTCTCCGTATTGACAACGAACATGGTCAAAATCTTTGATAGTCGGTGATTTAACTATCAACGGAAAACATGTGTACAAACAACAGTCGTATTCGCAAATGGAAATCTTACCGATCAATCATCATTTCGTTTCCCAATTTCCCATTTGTCATTTCCATATATTCATAAATTCCTTATTTTCTAATTTTAGAAAATATACGTTATTAACTTTGGAAAACATTTCCATTTCTTATTTCACGTATCACTGTCATTCCAGTATTCTTTATCATCAAACATTTCATTTTCTATGATTAGAAAATATCTCTGATTATATTTGGAAAATGTTTCCAAAACTCATTCATTTGATTTAAACAGATGTTTAAATAAAACATTGCTATGCCAACTCAAACCATTATCTTCATCAACTAAATTCACTTAACCAACCTTTACTATCGAACCTTAACAATTCCTTAGTTAAAAATGGAGTCAATCAAGTTAGGGTATAACTACCTCTCAGACCTTAACTGAACGACATTTCTAACCTCGAAATAGAAAAAGTACCCTTTTAAATCTTTAACAAACTTTCTTACGTAACTCTCGGACTCTATTTACGAATCCACTTCTTTTACAGAAATCATTTGATTATAACAATAGTGTGATAATCCCATATTTCCGAACTATAATAACATAAATATAACTTTTATTTGTTAATTTGGATAAACAAACAACTAATTTATTAATAAATAAATAAATCTTGATTAAAACGGAAAGTAAATGGTATTTTCTTGAATTCGATATAATCGAATTTAACGTATAACTCTATTCCGAATAATCTCAATTCGATAACTCCTTTTCGAATAAACTATATTCGATTAACTCCTTTCGAATAAACTATATTTGATTAACTCCTTTCGAATAAACTATATTCGATAACTCCTTTTGAATAAACTCTATTCGATTAACTCCTTTCGAATAAACTAAATTCGATTAACTCCTTTTGAATAAACTATATTCGATAACTCCTTTCGAATAAACTATATTCGATTAACTCCTTTCGAATAAACTATATTCGATTAACTCCTTTTGAATAAACTATATTCGATAACTCCTTTCGAACAAACTATATTCGAACTCCTTTCGAATAAACTATTTTCAATAACTCCTTTCGAATAAAATTCTATTCATTTCCCAAATACTTCTATTTATTTCCCAAATAATTTCTTTTATAATTCTATTTGTTTTCCCAATATTCCCTTTTCAATATCCTATTTATTTCATATGAATATTTCCTTTTTGAATATCCTATTTATTTCCTATAAATGTTTCCCTTTTCAATATCCTATTTATTTCCTATAAATATTTCCTTTTATAATATCATATTTATTTCCTATAAATATTTCCTTTTATAATATCATATTTATTTCCTATAAATATTTCTTTTTATAATATCATATATATTTCCTATAAATATTTCCTTTTATAATATCATATTTATTTCCTATAAATATTTCCTTTTATATATCAAATTTATTTCCTATAAATATTTCCTTTTATAATATCATATTTATAAATAAATGTTTCCTTTTATAATATCATATTTATTTCCTATAAATATTTCCTTTTTCAATATCCTTTGATTTTATAAATTATTTCTTTTATAAAATCCTTTGATTTTATAAATATATTATTTTCCATATACACTTTGAAATTTCTCTTTTTGCATTCCAGTATTTCTTACGGTATTTAAAATACCAAATAACCATGAACAATATCATCTAAACACATATAATCAACAACAGATTATATATCACATCATATATCACAATATATGAAAAACAGTAACATAAATGTTGAGGAGTCCTGGATTCCTCCAACCTGTTTCCCTACATCTACAGATGTTAAACAATATAATTAACATCAATTTCACTTCACTATGAAATATTCTGCTAATAGAATCAATTTATATATATATATATATATATAACCAGATCTATAATTTCAACCAATTACTTAGCAGTTCAACCAAACAGTCAACACATAGCAATCAATCAACATTTATCAGTTCTACAAATGCGTTATAAAAACATAACTGATCAGAGTTAGTGAGATTTACTTACATCAGTAATTTATCGTTAAATAATGATACATTATCGTTGATTCAGATTGGACAATTTATTTTTCTATAAATTGTAACGAGCTCCAATTCACTCCCAGTCAGTTTCACCGTGTTGCTCTCGTCCATACGATCCCAACGGATCTTGTTTCGCTGAAAACCGATATCGTATGATAAAGTTATTCAATTTCGAATTTTATATACATTTAAATTAAAACTAAATATTATTTTCTAACTGGGCTTACCATTTAAATAAGGCCTAAACCCACTTTTATACATTCAGACCCGCTCCTTCTTGCCTGCCTTTCTCTTCTTCCTTGCCAACAGAACCGACCGAAGCCTATAACCAATTCCATGTCTAATTTTTTTTCCAACTTCATCTCCTTGAATCTCCCTCCCCTTTCAGTAAAAACTCAAACTAAATATCCCAATGAACTTCTCATCCCAAACCGCACTCCCACATACCCATGACCATCAACTCACACTCTCAGCATGATGTTCGATATTCAGGTCTCCGCGCAGGTATACAGTAGTTCGATAAACAAAAATTATGATGAAAATCCAACAAACTTTGGCAATAACTGCTAATCAAAGTGACAAACCCGAATACGATGATCGTTTCTCCAATCGAAACCCCCACAACTCCAATACATAAACCCTAGCTCACATTACAATATTCGGATAGCAGAAAACCCCGTCGAACTCAAAAGAAAGTATACCAGAATGGAGAGATTTCTTCAAGGATGTTGAATATACTTGATTTAGGATTTATATATGAATTTCTTTTGATTTATTTTGCTCACCATTTTTCCTATAAGAAAAAGAAAACAACGGCGGAAAATTTATTTAACCAGAGGGTAAAAGTCTGAGAGTTTGGGTGATCCTTAAGGGTATATATATAGTGTAGGGTAGCTTCTACTATAAGCTTTGTATTTTATGTTATTAATATATATTATATTACTACTTGTATTTACCTTTTAAAAATCCGCATGATCATGTACGATACCCAAAATCACGAAAATGGACACGCAACTACAGTTCGACATTATGGATCCAACGAAACTTGTTTCGTCGAATTCTGAGTTCGTTTACTCATACAACGTATTTTAAAGTCAATTTATTGACTGTTTTTCACATTAAAATTTTGTACGGCCACATACTGACTCCAAATATCACGGAAATTGAAATATAACAATAATTAAATATTCCGGATCCAACAAAATTATTTTCGTACAAAACGGAGTTCGTTTGCAAAACTGGCTAGTTTTAAAGCTCTAAATAAACCAATTTAAATATAAAATATATTTAAAAATAATTAAATTAAATATTTATAAATAAATATTATCGTATATATTCACAATAGAATATCTTATAGCTCCAATTGGATTTAAAACTCGATATTCAATTCCTGGTTGAATCGATATTCAATTTATATTGAAAATCCATTTATAATATAAATAAATCGTTATAAATTATAAAGGAATTCCACAGCGACTTTTCAAAAATTTGATTTGATCATAAATCAAAATCTTCAGGATGAAATCCCTATTTTTCTCTTCCATTAGAAAAAATATACTTCACCAGCTTCGAACATTTCTTATTTCACAGAAATCTGACTTAATACGGATTCTGTATATTCATTTAAAGTTCAAATCGCCAAATTACGAACTGCCGCGCCATTACGAGCTCGATTATAATTATAATATAATTATACGATCAACTATCATTTATATAATATATTCTTTAATATAATTCAACTCTTTACTGAATTATATATTATAAATGATCCAATTCACACAATATTGTGAATTTTACTATTTCCGACTATTCTAGAATTAAAATATATTATTCTATTATTTATATTAATTAAATATTCACTATTATTTAATTCTGGTCATTTTAAATTACCAAACCATTATATAAATAATTAATTAAATAAATTATTCGATAAAAAATACGGGACATTACAGAAATCTAGACAAATCCTAAATTCACATATAAGACATGATATCGATTAGTGTGACTACGCATGCCACTGCTTATACCCATGTACACCATACTTGATATCATCAACTTATTATTGTACATTAAACAGATCTCACAAATCCTAGATTCACATATATGACAGGAAAGGTTGTCTATTACAAAACTGCTGAATGATTTTCATGTCTCATTGCTCCCCATAACTAAAGAGAATTCCATCACATCAAAAGCGTGCAACATAATCACACTGAAATTTGTACAATAATTTTTTTGTAACAATGATAAGTATAAGGTTAAATTCAAGAACAACTGCTTTTACTTTTTATTTGAAACACGTTTTCTGTTTGATTAAAGAGTTTAAATCTAAATGATGTAGAATCTATAACATAAACTCAAACACGATCCAGAATAATAACAATCATCATAACAACCTATCAGAAAAGCATCCAAATAGAACATGAAAATCAAGCAGATTTACCATAACCGAACCCTAATAAGATAGGAGATGTGAAAATAAAAAAGGATGGAATACAGATCAATGAACGATTGCAATTAGGGTTAATCAGGTATACCATAACCAAAACCTAGCAAGATGGGAGATGAGAGAAAACACACTTTCAAGTATTTCATACACAATCCGAATAGAATCACAAAATCGAGTTAAAGAATTCATACCTAAATTTACCTATACCGTAATAGGAGATTTTCGGTGGCTTCCGCAACGTTGTTAAGTGGAGTATAACAGAGTTGACGATGACACGAGAAAGTTAATCGGTGCGATTTCTTCGGTAGAGAGCAATTTGGGGGAAAGGAAATTTTTCGATAGAGGAATTTGGAGGAAAGGGAACGAGGGTTAAAATTTTCTAAGTATGAGCGGGAGAGGAAAAGAAAATAGGCGGTCACATGTTTTTGACCACGCAGACTAATTTTTGTTAGGTGGAGAAGTGAATTTTTTTTACCGCGTTTATACTATGAGGGAAAACACATTTTCTTGCATTTACAATTAAACGCCACTAATTTTTGCAACAAAAAATCATTTTTCTTGTAGTAGTGGTTAACTGGTTATTCCCACTCACGCATGAATCTCTCTCCACTTCACCTACAAGTAACTTCTTTCTTTTTCACTAAAATCCAACTCGTATTCCTCATTCCTGATCACAGATAACTCTACTATTACTCAGGAATAAATCTGTTACATGGAAGCTGACCCTAATTATGAAATAAAGGCCCATACCTCTACTAGTTATAGGTACAGGAAGCATTACTCTTCTTTACTGGAATGTTAGAAGTTGATTCATTTATAATTTTAGTAATGTTAGAAGTTAAAGCATGTCTCTGCTAGTTATAAGTATTGGAAGCTATTATCACCATCAAGCATCTCCTAATGGACTATATAATAATGGAATTGGTTCTACGGATTATAATTATAGTAGAGGTGTTTTGGGATCTGTATTAAATGGTAGGACTACTACTAGAGACACCACACCATACCCATTAGCTTATCATTGAATGATAGATGGACTTTTATGGTTATCAGTTTGGTAATCTATATCTAGTTTAATGTATGGATTCTATTTTTCAAGTTTTTGAATAGTTCAAAACATTGAGGTCTTCCTATTAGTTTAATGTTTGAAAGGTTAAAAAAAGGTAACTATACCAGTTTAGAAGAATAGTTTGCTTTGCATCATTTTTTACAGTTAAGATATGCATGATAAAATGATAGAAATGCAGACATAATTGAGATTATGCCCATCCTTCCTTTGTTAATGAAGATTTTATGTTTTCGAGTAATAACAATAATAAAAAAACCAACGAATGCCAAGAGCAGTAACTAATAAACCAATATTTTGATGTTAGTCTTGAATATCTGTGCATACATTTTTTTTAGAAAACAAAATGGAAATAAAAGCCACTGGTAGTTGTAATTATAGCATACATAGCGTCTAACAGATGATAATCACGTTAAGTGCACAAAAATGTAGACCATATGCTTTACCTTCTAGGTTACAACTAAATTTATTTTTACATACAAAGGATGTCATACTTGAAGCATTCAAAATAAACAAAATAATTCTTCAAAGTAGCAAAGCAACAAACCCTCAAAATGCACCTAAATTTCCATTCCCTCTTCATGCTCAGATTTAATGAAATTAAGTTCACTATCACCTTTAGTATTATCTGAACCAAGTGCTAGTACAATGTTTCTTAAAGAATCAATGTATTTTTCCACCATATCTTTGACATCTTTGATAAGAAAACCATATATCTTATGAGGTGACAGAGTCCCACTTTCCAATCTCTTGAAGAATAATACTGTCGTTGCTGTTATATCAGCTTAGTTTCCAAAATGTCTTTTTAATGTCAAACAGATATGGATGTAGCTTATATCTCAATAGCAAGTTATATGTTTTTTTCTTTTATCAGTAGGTTACATGTCTGTACCATTTGAAGCACAACCATCACAACATTCACCTGTGCCTTCAAATACTTTTGGGACTGCGGAACAAAATATGACATTTTTTGATCTTATGCAACAACAATATCCATTTATGCAACAATTTTCACAACCTTCTAATTATCAAGCACAACACAATCAGGAAAAAATCAGCATGATGGAGGTATTGAGTGATTGGCTTTCTAGCTTTCCTTGTTTGCTTTGTTCGTTTTTTGTTGTTGGAATAATAGATGTACATATGTAGTAGACATGCATTGCTATTTTTTTTTTCATGTAAATGTGTTTGTGAAGATTTTGTAGTTTAAATATATTATCATTTTTGTTCTGCAGTTTACATTGTGTTATTCATGTGATAGTGAATAAATTTTATTCGTTTGATGATTACCATTAATATTGTGTTGTTTTTTGTTATGGATGTTATATGATGATTATTTACGAAATATGTGTCCTTGACATCATTGGGATCAAGCAAACATGAGTGCATATATGTTTCTACTTATATATACATACATACATACATACATACATACATACATATATACATACATACATACATACATATATATATATATATATTTGTGTGTGTGTGCGTGCATGCATAATATTTGCATGTGCATTTAGGAATACAAATATATTTTAATATTATAATGATTTAAAGACTGAGTGCAAAATGATTTAAAACTGCAATTTAATAGTTAGGAGACAACGTAAGACCGACTAAAAACTAAAATTCAGTTCTCAAAATTTAGTTTCAAATATATTTGAAACTGAAATATCGGTCTTTAAATTTAAGACTTAATACATACTGCACCTCAATCTTTTGAGTTCAATATCAAAAACTTTTAAAACTGAAATATCATCTTTTACATTTTTAAGACCGAACTTTCCTGTTATAATTTTATTTAAGACTTGACAATTAAAGATCGAAATTTCGGTCTTTGTTCAGTTTCTGAATATAGTCTAAAGACTGAATGGTTATGTTAGAAACCAAAAATTTCGGTCTTTAGTTCACTTTTTTTGTAGTGGAATGGCGGTAAAAAATTTAAAGGTAAGTTTTTCAACAAAAAATACGCTTTTTAGTTGGTTTAGTTGAGAAGTAGATGTTTTGAGAATGAAATTTTTAGCGCATGTAAACCACTTTTTGTTTTAATTCTTTATCTACATGACAAGTCTTATTAGTTATGGTATTATAGTGGAATTCTACCGATGTATGATTTATTAGTAGAGTGCAAAATTTATTGATTTCCAATAAGATGTTAAACTCATTGTGGGTTTTAAAAAAGAGAGCAAATCCTCTATCCCCACTTTTATCTATACCTCTGTCTCTACCTATATAATTCTGCCATGTGTCTTGTAAATAATAAGGGTATTAACAGAGAATTTATTATTAACACTGTTACTTGAATAATTAAATCATTAATACTTTCAACTAATCTTCTTATTTGAAACCTTATGTCTGTTTCTCTTCTACAGCCATCTCTTCACAAAAACATAATTTTTTTCATTCAAACCTAAATAATTATTCTCATTTCACTATCAAATTTGAAGTCAGATCTTGAATGTTAATCATATCTCCATGGAAGGTGACAGCAAAGCATGTCGCAAGCTAAATTTTTAGTGTGACTATGAGCAAAATAAATCAACAAAAAATGATAATGGTGGAGCAAAAAGTTCAAGCGATTCAATCTTCACTATGGTATCTATTCATTCAAAATACGAAAAAAGTTAATTCCAAAAATAGGTATGATGTTTGAAACCTAATTCGACGCATTTAGATTTTACAATTAGTACGCATATTGTTTTGGTTTTAATACTAGAAAAGGTAGAGCTCATATGTTTCCGAATTATAGCAAGGTAAAAGATAGAATTTTTGTTTGCTCCACTGATGGTTGGCACGGAAAAGACAAACATGATGTTTATGTTAAATCTCATCGAGCCGAGACAAGATTTGGCTGTCTAGCAAGGATGAAAATTGTTTATTGTCAAGATTGTGAAAAATATAACACTATCGAATTCATTTCACAACATACAAATATGGTGTCAAGTCCTTCTAAGACCCACTTCTTTAGACCACATACAAAAATGACCGACGCACAAATAGCTCAAGCTGATATGGTGGACAACTCTGGTATTGCACCAAAAGAAGCTTTGAAGTTTCTTAGTAAACAAGCTGGAGGTCGATAAAATCTTGGTTTTATTCCGAAAGATTATAGAAACTATTTACGTTCGAAACAACAAGCAAAATGAAAATAGGAGATGCGGGTGGAGTGTTGGAGTATTTACAATAAATGCAGTTGAAAGATCCTAACTTTTTTTATGTTATACAAGTGGATGAAAATGATTTGATAACAAATATTTTCTGGGCTGATGCAAAAATGATGGTAGACCATGATTACTTTGGCGATATTGTATGCTTTGACACTGCTTATAGAAAAAATAAAGAAGGAAGGCCTTTTGCAATGTTTTTCGGTGTGAATAATCATAAACAAACAACATTATTTGGGGCTGCATTATTATATGATGAAACCACTAAAACTTTCACATGATTGTTTGATACATTTGAGAAAACGATGTCTGGAAAAAGACCTAATACTATACTTACAGACCAGGATGCTGCCATGACTAAGGCAATTGCTTCTCAGTGGCCCGGGACATGTCATCAATTATGGAATTGGAATATATATCAAAATGCAGCTATGCATCTTAGTCATTTATTTGATAAATTATCTGGTTTTGCTAAAGACTTTAGTAGTTGTATATATGCTTATGAGGACAAGGTTGACTTTTTAAATGCTTGGAACTTGATGCTTGAAAAATATAATCTTCAAAAGAACGAATGGTTAAGCTGATTATTTGATTTAAAATAGAAATGGGCATTAGTTTATGGACGTGAAACTTTTTGTGCTTATATTATGACTACACAACGTAGTGAAAGCATGAACAATGCAATGAAAAAGTATGTTAGTTACAAGTATGATTTGTTACGCTTTTTTGAGAATTTGCAAAGGTTAGTTAACAATCATCGTTATGAAGAATCGAGGACTTATTTTAAAGTAAATCATAATATCCCTTCACTATCCTTTCTGGTTAAAATTTTACAGCATGTAACAACAATTTACACAGCACCGCTCTTAAAAATGTTGCAAAATGAGTTATGTAAAGCTCATGATTGTATGATGAATTTTTGGAAGAGCTTGAGACGATGACTAAGTATGAAATTGCTCCATATGGAAAAGATTTCAAGCATATAGTGACATATAACACAACTAATTCCACTATTTTATGTAGTTGCAAAAAAATTGAGTTTGCAAGGATCTTATGTACACATGCTTTAAAGGTTTTATCTATATAAAAATGTTACGAGTATTCCTACTCAATACATCCTAAAGAGATGGACAAAAAATGTGAAGGCCAAGTGTGCAAAGGTTGATCGTTCAAAAACAAGTAATAATGATCCGAAAGTAGAAATTTCAAGGCGCTATAAAGAGTTGTGTTGACTATATATACAACTTGCAACAAGGACAGTAGAATCGAAAGATGCATATGAAATTGCTCTTTCTGGACTTAACAAAATTCTAAGAGAAGTAGATGACTCATTCATAAAAAAAAACGCAAAATCCAGTTTGAAGCTTCACAAGATAGTAATGATATATTATACCCTATTTTTACCTATGAGGTTAAGCATAAAGCGAAAGGAATCAAAATAAAACCAAAGGAGAATATTTTTGCTAGTTTGAGTCGGTCGAAAAATGCCTTAGAAAAAGCTTTAAGAAAAAAAGATCTAGAAAAGATAAGCATGTTCCTTCAAAATTTGATGATGGCACCACCATTGAAAGAGCGCAATCTTTCCAGCGGCAACATGTAACCTCAAAACAATATACACAATGTATTTTTTACTCTTATTTTGGTAGATTTTTTTAAAAAAATTGTTATTCAAATATCAGGTGCGTAATTCACATCAATTAGTAAAGGACATGGAGACTAAGGAAATAGTGCATTCTTCGGCATATTATTCTATGCAGGTAAAAAATTATGTTGCCTTGTATTTTTATAGTTCATCTACAAGTAAAACATGATGGTAGACTATTATTGTTTGAATTATAGAGCTTATAATTGTTTGTTTATAATATTTGTACCAGCGTATGTATTACTTGTACTTGTTATTTTTTTGTAGGGTCTATATGTATGTGGTGGACTCAATAGTCCTGATGACTCTCATGTGACCTCATTCACAAAACTATTACAGAAATTCGCTTGTCCAGCTAATCCTAGAACAACATATACTGATCATATGGTAGACAAACATTATTTTTTGTTTTTAGCAACAAAATTCATTCACTCCATGAGAAACTCATGGTTTTTATGATTTAAATATTTACAGGTTTCAAATAGCAAAGATGGTGTACTACATGATATGCTATGGGAAATAAATCTGTTAATTTGGAATTTTATCAAAAAATGGGAGGATGTAGAAAGAGATGGACATTGTGGGTTTCGAGCTGTAGCTGAATAACTAGGTATGAGTCGTGAAAATGGATGGATATTTTTAAGGAGAGCATTGCTTGAAGAGTTGAGAAAGCATGCCTATGAATATACATTGTTCTTAGGAGGCAAAGCAAAATTTGAACATTTTGAACTAGCATTATTGTGTGAATCATCGTTTGCACCTATGGAATCTTGGATGAAACTTACTTACATGGGAATCATGGACGCCAGTGCTTTTCAATGTGTATTCATTGTTTTGGCACCAAAAGAAGTGCTACTTATCTACCTTTAAGATAACCTCCTAATTCATCATGCAAAAAGTAGTAGTCGTAAGTATAGTTGATGAAGGAACACACTATGTGAAGTTACAACTAATCGATGATGCTCCTTTTCCTCCCGTAGCTATACGTTGGGAAAAAATGAGATGCCCAACAGCGACACAATGGGCTAATATATACAGAGACAAATTTGAGGAGTTGCATGTAAAAATCCCTTCGAAATTAGAGCACTGTTTTTTCGATATAAATGATTAAACATTGTATTTGAACTATGGTTTGTACTATGCAGTATCTGAAGTCTTAGTTTGTGCCTTGATTTTCTGATGATTAAGACTTTATAATTCATGAAAAAAAATTAAGTTGCATTTGTTTGGATTATTTATCCTTTTGATATCTTGGAGCCTAGTTGAAGTGCTTATGAATGAATGTTCTCTATTAGAAAATAAAATAGAAGAAACAAGATTGAAGAGAAGTTTTATTATTGATGAATTGCAATTGTAAGATAATACAAACTGTATATAGATGACCTCTATTTATAATACAAGAAATAAATATAAGGCTTGAATAATGGGAATGTGACCGTTGTATTGTTATAATGGGAATGTGACCGTTGTATTGTTATAATAGGCATGTGACCGTTGCTATGTTATAATGGGAATGTGACCATTGCATTGTTATAATAGGCTTGTGACCGTTATTTTCCCATTATTTCGTTACTCTCCCTCAAACCGAACTAGGGTTCCCATTTCAATCGCCGCCTCCATCAATGACTTTTAGATCCTCCCTCAACCTCATAAAATTCTTGGTAGACAAAGCTTTTGTAAGTGCATTAGCTCACTGATAATACGCGGGGACGTGACAAACCACTAGTTTTCCTGTCTGAGTTTTTTCTCTAACAAAATGAATGCCAATTTCAAGACGCTTCGTCCTCGAATGTTGAATCAGGTTGAGTGATAAAGAAATTGTGCTCTTGTTATCACACCAAATGATAGGTCTTCGAACTTGAGAAACCCCTAATTCTTGCAACAACGATTCGATCCAAGTAACTTCTGCTGTCACACTTGCTAATGCTCGGTATTCCTCCTTTGTAGTAGATCTGAAAGTGGTCTGCTGCTTTTTAGTACACCAAGAAATAATATTGGAGCCAAGGTAGACACAGTACCTTGAAATAGATTTTCGATCATCAATATCATTGGCCCAATCTGCATCACTAAAACACTATAAGTTGAGCTCTTTTTCAGGCTTTATAACTATGCCATGATTTTTTGTGCCTTGCAAGTATCGTAGAATCCTTTTTAGTGCATTCCAGTGTTCCGATAAGGGGTTCTGCATGTATTGACTTAGCTTGTTAACACTATAGCATAAGTCAGGTCTTGTAATCGTTGCATATTGCAGTGTTCTAATTATGCTTCTATATGGTTTGGCATTGTCGATAGCTTCATCTTTATATTTTGACAGTCTTAGGTTGCTAATCGTATGTGTCGGCAAGGAATTAGCCTGATGCATTTTTGCCCTTTGAAGAATTTCTAAATTGTAATCTGTTAAGATAAAATTATTTCTCTATCATTTTTCCTAATAGCTTATATTCCAAGGAAGTTTTTTAGTTCCCCCATGTCTTTTATGGCAAAGTTTTGATCAAGTCTTCATATGATGTTATCTATTTCTTGATTGTTATCTCCTGTGATCAGCATATCATCAACATATACCAAGATGTAGATATTTCCATATGCGTCTCTCTTCATATATAATGAATTATCTGATTTGGCTTGTGTGAAGTTCATGTTGGACAAAGTTAACTTAAGTTTCTCATACCAAGCTCTTGAAGCTTGCTTTAAACCATATATAGCCTTATGTAACTTGCATACTTTATTGCCATAGCTGTAGCCTTCAAGTTGATACATGTGAAGCTCTTCAGTCAACACCCCATTTAAGAAAGCGTTGTTGACGTCTAGCTGCCTTATATTCCATCCTTTACTTATATTAATGGATAATATGAATCTAATTGTTGTGGGCTTTATGACTGGAGAGAAAGTTTCATTAAAACCAAATCCAAACTGCTGTGCAAAACCTTTAGTGTAACACCCCACCTCCATTAAGGTCACGTGCAAAGGGAACGCCTTAACATCAGTGGAGCGTTTTAGGTGAATATAGAACAGAAAATCACAACAAGACAGATATAAAGCAGTACTTGAAAATTAAAACTTTATTTCATTGCAACGAATAAACCCATATGTTTGATTACATCATCAAAACCATAAAACCAAAGTCAAGTACATCATGTCCATCTTGATAAAACAAAGTACATAAACTGAAAGACATAATCCCCAACATTAAAATAGCCATAAATAAAGAGAAGCTGAACTTTACTTCAGCGGTACAAGAAATCTTCTAAAAGCAGTCCAAAATCAAGCTCCACTGGTGCTAGTTCCAAACTGAGCACGGGGGAGGGGGGGAAGGAAAGAGATGGAAAAAGGGGTCAGACATAAAGTCTGGCGAGTGCGATAATTCTAACAATATAATTAACAAAGTTACTAGGCTAAGGCATAAGTTGGAAAATAAGGAAATGATCATGAACCATTGAGTATGGCAGAGTAAATAAGGAAACAGGATGATCAACGATATCGTTAAGCGCACCTAAACCACTATAGGATGATTACTAAACTACACCAACACTATGGGATAATTGCTATACTGCACCGCCACTAGTATACTGCACCACCCTAAGGTTGATCCCACCTACATACTTAATAATGATATTGGTAGTTTCGTGCACCCCTAGCTGCCTTCATAGGTGTCGTCTGCCCCTATCTCCACTAGGTGTACCCACTACCCCCAAGCGATCGGCTCCCTAACTCGTAGATACCCGTGCTGGCCCTATAGTGGGGTATATCACTCCCCAAAGTGGCAACTCGATACAACCAAGAATGCACGACTTATACCTACACGATGTAACAACGTCTTACCTACCAGCCCGGGTCCACACACGCATATGAACCCGTTGGACTTGCGTTGCCACCGCTAACCCGGTTTGGCCTCTTACAGTCAAGCCCAATATGCATGTCCCGTCCTCGACTTGGGTCGAGCCCACAAAGATACGTATGGGTTACTGGTTGAAACAGGCCCCCATTACTTAACACAAGCTATCCACCTAAGCTTGGTCCCCTCTAGTACATCCCACTTAACCCACTTCTTATTCATGTTTCAATTACATGTTCCACATTTTGGTTAAGTGTCTAATTGTATTTCCAAATGCCACCCAAGGCACCCACTAGATTCCACATACACCCAAGGCACCCACTTAATCCCCTCATGTCCCACTACATGCTTATCTGGTTAAGTGTTTCTTAATTCATTAAGACCGTAACCTCATAAAGACCACTCACATTAGACTGACATTTTTGGCAGCTGGATTTGCCAGGCGGGTCCGGGCAGTCTTACACCATAAAAGAAACTAACCTCGTGTCTTTACAATTGTTACATATTTAGTTTATGCCTAAGACTTCTCATATTAGACTGGCATTTGTGGCAGCTGGATTTGCCGGGCAGGTCCGGGCAGTTTTACACCACAAAAGAGCCTAACGTCGTGTCTTAGACGATTGATTATTCCTAATTAATCACCCCTAATTTGAATTACTTTCCCTATTCAAATTATCAATCAATTCCAAATTTAGAGATGTCCATAATTGACTCAATTATGTCCATCCATTTATGGTATGTAAAATCATGCCAATTTCACCACAATTTTATTTTATGCCTTTTAAGGCATTTATGCCAATTAAATATTAATATTATCCCCTTTTTCCCCATGTAGTACGTTTGTTCGTTCAACGTAAAAATATACGTTAGACTCGAATAGTCTAACTCATGAAATAAAAGAAAACATCACAATATATACACATAATTAAAACATAGATCTGACATAGGGGTGAACTTGCATATGTGAACGATGTTCTACATCTAAAACTTGCATAGGCCAAGATTACAACTTGCATAAACAACATATGTCATGGATCCAAATTTAAAGGTGTGAACTTGATGAGAAAATGGCCACAAACTTGCATAAACATCAAATGTCATAGATCTATATCTAAAGGTGTGGACTTGATGAAATAATAGCCACAAACTCGCATAAACATCATACGTCATAGACCTATATCTAAAAGGAGTAAACTTGCATAGGTAATAACATATCATGATTCATATCCAACTCATAAACTCTCATATGTGATCTATACATCGCAAAAATGGTGTAAACTAATATCTAATATGTAAAGTATCATGTAGAATTTAGCATATGTCATAGCCTTACTTTCAATTAAATTCTCACATAAACTAGGTGTCATAGCCATGTAAGGTCACATATAATTCTACCCAAACTTGTATATGGTGCATGTTTGAATCAACATCCAAACTTTCCTACATATGATTTATCATATGAATCAATACAAACTAGCATAAGAAACATGATGATTTGATTGTATATAGAATTACAACATGGATGATAGCAACATGACTTTGCACGATAGCATCACAACATAACATCATAGATATTTCAATCACAATCCTACAACATAATTACAACATGCAATCAATACTTCATATCACATCCATACAATCCACGTTATAACTTAGTCTAATTAAATTACTAATTATTTTGCTAAAACTATCGAACTCACAACTCAAAAACAGTCTTGAGTTCTGAATTCTGATTTCTGGAGTTGAATTAGCGCTCATTTGATGAAGGTTCGCTGTTAGGGTTGAATAGTAATGATTTGGTTGTTGTTCTTCCTCTTAATTTTGGTGGCGGCCGCTCTAGGGTTCAAGACAACAGCATGACGACCATAGTTTTAGTTTTAATTCTGATTTAGGGTTTGAGTCTATGGGTCTTTTTACAGAGTTATGAATTAATTTAAGCCGTCGGATGTTCTTAGGGTTAATCAAAACCATTCAATCATGATAGGGTGATGAGTCAGCCCTAATGACTCAGCAAGGAGTCAGAAAGGACTCAACAACACGGGTCAGCCTGAACCAGAAAGCTGTGCAGGCTCCAGCCTCGGCCTGGGCGCACTTGGTAGGTGCGCCAGTGTAAATATGTATTGGCGCACTTCCCAAGAGCGCCAGTGCATTTATTTATTTATTTATTCTTCTTTTGCCACCACCTTTCGTTCGTCCATAACTCTTTCATCCGGTACTTGTTTCCCGCAAACTCGGACTCTATTTCAATCAAAATTCCGAGACGAACACAATGGTGCAACCCAATCCCCATAATTCTCATGTCTGAGATTAATTATTCTTTAATTTAGTTAATTCGATTATTAAAAAATTCGGGGTGTTACATTCTCCACTCCTTAAAGGATTTCGTCCCCGAAATCTCCAAGTTAAGGAGAATGTATATCCTACCACTAAACAACCATCTACTCAATCATCAAACACGGGCATCCATTGTCTTTATAAAATTCTAATGCTGTATGAACCTATGCAAAAAGTGTGTGTATATGTTCCTTATGTAATGCAAAATCAGGCGGTCTACTGATTCAGTTGACCTCCTTAATGCAAACCATGATAGTGCCATGCGTCCATTATGTATGCGAAAGAACCTTATCGATACATATCATTTCTACATGTGTGCACAACCATTCACCAAAATGCAACATCCATATGATGGTACAACCATTATTCATACATTATTCAAATATGTACACACATTTATATGCAATATGCGGTATGAAGTGACTGAGCCGATCTAGTGCCTAAAGTGTGTGTATATGCATCCACGAGCAACCACTACCAAACACTTGCATCCACGTGCATCCATCATACATAACACGTCTCAAACACGTGTTTCAACCATAGGACTATCCTATCTAAAGGTCAAAGATACTAGCGAGAGGACACACTAAAGATAAGATAAGTACAAGATAAACGATAAACGAGAAATTAAAAGACATACCCTCGAAAAGAAAAGGGTATAATGAACGCATCTTCGCTTCAGTCTCCCAAGTAGCGTTGCTCTCATCATCTCCCCATTGCACTTTGACTAGCTTGACCTCTCGATTCCTTAACTTCCTAATCTCCGACCCAAGAATGCGCGTAGGAGCTCGTCGAATCATCGCATCACGCTCGATCTCCACCACTCTAAGCAAGCTCGGCTCTACCACTTCCGCGGTCTCGTACAAGCACTTCCTCAAATGTGATACATGGAATACGTCGTGTACACCACTAAGTCTCTCAGGCAACTCCACTCTATACGCCATCTGCCCAATCCTTTCCTTAATAGGAAACGGCCCTACGAACCTTGGTGCTAACTTCCCAATGGACCCAAAGCGAACGACGTTTCGTAATGGAGACACTTTGACAAAGACCATGTCCCTAACATCAAACTCAAGATCTGACCTCCTCTTATCTACATAAGATTTCGGCCTATCTTGCGCCGTCTTCATCCTCCTTCGAATCAAATCGATCTTTTCTGAAGTCTCTCTAATCATATCGGGTCCAAGCAAGATCTTATCTGTAGACTCCCACCAACATGTAGGCGAACGACACGGCCGTCCATAAAGAGCCTCGAACGGTGCCATGCCAATGCTAGACTGAAAGCTATTATTATATGCGAACTCCACCAATGGAAGATGTTCCTCCCGTGTACCTCCGAAATCTAAGACACACAACCTCAATAAGTCCTCTAGAATACGATTCACCCTCTCGGTCTGGCCGTCCGTCTGAGGATGATATGCGGTGCTCAAACATAACTGAGTCCCTACCGCCTCTTGCAAGCTTTTCCAAAATTCGCTAGTGAAAATAGGATCGCGGTCGCTCACTATGCTAGATGGAACACCGTGCAAGCAAACTATTTCTCGAATGTATACGGAGGATAACCATGGAGCAGTCCTCTTACTCTTCACGGGAATGAAATGTGCGCTCTTAGTAAGTCTGTCTACCATGACTCAAATCTCCGTATTACCCTTACTCGATCTTGGTAATCCGTCAACAAAGTCCATGGAAACACTTTCCCACTTCCATTGTGGGACCACCAATGGATGAAGCAATCCACCGGGCTTCTTTTGCTCCGCTTTTACTTGTTGGCACACCAAG
Organism: Allium sativum; assembly: GCA_030737875.1. Taxonomy (NCBI): domain Eukaryota; kingdom Viridiplantae; phylum Streptophyta; class Magnoliopsida; order Asparagales; family Amaryllidaceae; genus Allium; species Allium sativum. The sequence continues at coordinate 937,897,074 of CM060915.1, read as the reverse complement.
CATCTGGCGATATATTCGGCCACGTCCTTCTTCATACCGGCCCAAAATTAAACTCGTCTCATGTCCATGTACATCTTGTCCCCGCCGGGATGGATGGTCATCTTCGAACGATGGGCATCATCAAGAATGGTCTTCCTCAAATTCTCGTCCCGTGGTACACAAAGTCTACCATCCCTATGCAACCAACCCTTATCATCTAGGGTATACCTACAGAGATGGCTCGATGACTCCCCTCCTTTGAGCTTTTCTACTAACTCAACCAAATGTGGGTCGTCTCGCTGCGCCTCGCCAATCCATCCCAAAAGCATAGGTATGACCTCTAAGGATGCTACCAAACCGGGTACAAAGTCAATGGAAGGTTCAAAGTCAAACGTAGAGATGAACTCTAAACTTCGCCGCTCAACAAACAACGGACTCAAGGATTATCTTTTTCTACTTAAGGCATCTGCCACCACGTTACCCTTGCCAGGGGTATATGCTATCTCGAAGTCGTAGGATGCTAAGAATTCTATCCACCATAACATATCACCCTTCCCTAGAGACCACATGCCCTAAAATCCTCACTTCTTTCCTCCAAAAATGGTATTTTAGAGAACTTAGCTTTAAGCTGGTGCACTTGTAGGGTCCCTAAGCTTTCCCTAAGATGTAGGGCATGCTCTTCTCTGCTTCTAGAGAAAACCAGGATATTATCCCATGCAAAATCGTCACAACTATCCATCTCTCACACAGACCATCCTAGTCGAACTCGACATCCCCCAAGTGCAAGCCCCAAAGGCCTAAACCAATATCAGACAAACACCCAAGGGATACCTCCTTTGAATTCAGACGACCTACGTGAGATGATACAAATAAGACGGTCAATCAATTGAGCACTTGACCGACTCTGGCTGTCCTTTCCAGTCTTGCTCCAAAACCACCGCTGATTACATAACTGGCTTTGCTTAATCTATTAAGCACATACGAAAACTTATTTCGCGCCTCTGGGTAAACCCCGCACTTTATCAAAGATGTCTCCATACTCATGGACCACACAAACAGATTCCCAATCATCGTTGGATGCGTCAGAAGATTCTAGGCAGCTAAGCATCACTGAACCCCTAGGGTCGCAATAAATATGAGGGTCTTTCCATAACGAATCAATAGTCTAACAACCCTCCTTTCACAATCTAGGATGGCACCACGCCTGGCTAGCCAATCCACCCGTAGAATTAAACTATAGCCCGTGAAACCAAGGACAAAGGCGTTGCATTCAAACTCAACGCCCAAGATAAACACTCTCAAATCCCGACAAATCATAGAAAGATGAGCCGAACCACCAACAGGATTTGAGACTACTAAGGGATCAGTAACTAGACTAGTATCAAGGTGCAGTATTTCAACTAATGATGTAGAAATAAATGAATGCGATGCGCCAGAATCGAATAAAGTACGGATAGGATATTCAAACAGAGAAACTAAACTTTCAACGGAAATTTCTCCACCTCGTACTTGCAGCGGTGGGACCACGAGAGCTTGAACTTGTCCCCTTGCCTGATCTGGTGCCATAAGAGCTTGCACCTGTCCTCCCGAGGTAGACCCTGCCCCCTGCCTTTTCTTTGGGCAGTCCTTAATAAGATGTCCCGCCTCGACACAGTGGAAACAACCGGTCTTCTTCTTCTTCCTACAATCTTTGCTTAGATGGCCGGGTGTCCCACAGTTAAAGCATTTCTTCTTCCCCTTAGCATTGTTGCCTTTGCCACCTTTCTTGTTCTGTTGTTGCTTTTGCGGCTTCTTTTGATCCCCTTTCTTCTCGGGTGCCTTATTAGCATTGGCGCCCTTCTCCTCTTCATGCATGATTGCTATGTCAACAAGCCTCTCAAAGGTAGCCCCCATGGGAATGTGGGTCATAGCTAACCCATGAAGAGGCTCGTTTAAACCCTTAACAAATCTTAGAGCCTTCTTTTCTGGAGTGTTCACCAAGTCTAAGCCAAACCTTGCCAATTGGTTGAATTTGTTAACGTACTCTTTCACTGATAAATTCCCTTGCTTTAGTGACAAAAACCTTTCCATGTATAGATTCTCTTCTGCCCGTGAGAGAAACTTCGCCTCAAACCTTTGCCTAAAATCTGGCCATGTATCGACTGGACGTCCCCCATTAGTGACCTCCCACCAAAACGAGGCCTCATCCTTCATTAGCCAAGCAGCTAGCTGGACTTTTCTTCCATCATCCACTTCAAAAATTCCAAACAATTCTTCTACCTCCTTTAGCCAATTACAAGATTCAACGAATGTCTCCGTTCCGTGAAAAGGTTTTCCTCCCATTGCTCTAAAGTCCTTACATATCTTATCAAAAGTATCAACGCGAGGATGAGGGGGAGGAGGAGGAGGATTTGTTGGACCTGCGGTGGCGGCCCTAGCCTCGAGATATTGACGAAACCAGCCGGGTACATGAACACCCTCTGGTATCTCAGATGCTTCAGACATGCTGAAACGAAAAAGGAAAGATTCAATACAAAAAGGACTGAAGGAAAGATATATGGCTCTTGGGGTTATGCTTTCTAAAATATACTTTTCTCTTGAAAATACTTTCCTTAAATCATACTTTTAAAAGTAATTCTTTATAAAAATTGTTTTGAAAAATAGTTTTTCAAAAATTCATATCTGTTCTGGTAACCTTCAGCTCTGATACCACGTGTAACACCCCACCTCCATTAAGGTAACTCACAAAGGGAATGCCTTAATTTCAGTGGAGTGTTTTAGGTGAATATAGAACAGAAAATCACAACAAGACAGATATAAAGCAGTACTTGAAAATTAAAACTTTATTTCATTGCAGCGGATAAACCCATATGTTTGATTACATCATCAAAACCATAAAACCAAAGTCAAGTACATCATATCCATCTTGATAAAACAAAGTACATAAACTGAAAGACATAATCCGCAACATTAAAATATCCATAAATAAAGAGAAGCTGAGCTTTACTTCAGTGGTCCAAGAAATCTTCTAAAAGTAGTCCAAAATCAAGCTCCACTGGTGCTAGTTCCAACCTGAGCACCTTGGGGGGGGGGGGGAGGAAAGAGATGGAAAAAGGGGGTCAGACATAAAGTCTGGCGAGTGCGATAATTCTAACAATATAATTAACAAAGTAACTAGGCTAAGGCATAAGTTGGAAAATAAGGAAATGATCATGAACGATTGAGTATGGCAGAGTAAATAAGGAAACAGGATGATCAATGATATCGTTAAGCGCACCTAAACCACAATATGATGATTACTAAACTACACCAACATTATGGGATAATTGCTATACTGCACCACCCTAAGGTTGATCCCGCCTACAGACTTAATAATGATATTGGTAGTTTCGTGCACCCCTAGCTGCCTTCATAGGTGTCGTCTGCCCCAATCTCCACTAGGTGTACCCACTACCCCCAAGCGATCGGCTCCCTAACTCGTAGATACCCGTGCTGGCCCCACAGTGGGGTGTATCACTCCCTAAAGTGGCAACCCGATACAACCAAGAATGCACGGCTTATACCTACACGATGCAACAACGTCTTACCTACCAGCCCGGGTCCACACACGCATGTGAACCCGTTGGACTTGCGTTCCCACCGCTAACCCGGTTTGACCTCTTACAGTCAAGCCTAGTATGTGTGTCCCGTCCTCGACTTGGGTCGATCCCACAAAGATACGTATGGGTTACTGGTTGAAATGGGCCCCCATTACTTGACACAAGCTATCCACCTAAGCTTGGTCCCCTCTAGTACATCCCACTTAACCCACTTCTTATTCATGTTTCAATTACATGTTTCACATTTTGGTTAAGTGTTTCTAATCGTATTTCCAAATGCCATCCAAGGCACCCACTAGATTCCACATGCCACCCAAGGCACCCACTTAACCCCCTCATGTCCCACTACATGCTTATCTGGTTAAGTGTTTCTTAATTCATTAAGACCGTAGACTCATAAAGACCTCTCACATTAGATTGACATTTGTGGCAGCTGGATTTGCTGGGCGGGTCCGGGCAGTCTTACACCACAAAAGATCCTAACCTCGTGTCTTTAAAATTGTTACGTATTTAGTTTATGCCTAAGACCTCTCACATTAGACTGCCATTTGTGGCAGTTGGATTTGTCGGAGGGTCCGGGCAGTCTTACACCACAAAAGAGCCTAACCTCGTGTCTAAGATGATTAATTACTCCTAATTAATCACCCCTAATTTGAATTACTTTCCCTATTCAAATTATCAATCAATTCCAAATTTAGCGATGTCCATAATTGACTCAATTATGTCCATCCATTTATGGTATGTAAAATCATACCAATTTCACCACAATTTTATTTTATGCCTTTTAAGGCATTTATGCCAATTAAATATTAATATTATCCCCTTTTTCCCCATGTAGTATGTTTGTTCGTTAAACGTAAAAATATACGTTAGACTCGAATAGTCTAAATCATGAAATAAAAGAAAACATCACAATATATACACATAATTAAAACATAGATCTAACATAGGGGTGAACTTGCATATGTGAATGATGTTCTACATCTAAAACTTTCATAGCCCAAGATTACAACTTGCATAAACAACATATGTCATGGATCCAAATTTAAAGGTGTGAACTTGATGAGAAAATGGCCACAAACTTGCATAAACATCATATGTCATAGATCTATATCTAAAGGTGTGAACTTGATGAAATAATAGCCACAAACTCGCATAAACATCATATGTAATAACATATCATGATTCATATCCAACTCATAAACTCTCATATGTGATCTATTCATCGCAAAAATGGTGTAAACTAATATCTAACATGTAAAGTATCATGTAGAATTTAGCATATGTCATAGCCTAACTTTCAATTAAATTCTCACATAAACTAGGTGTCATAGCCATGTAAGGTCACATATAATTCTACCCAAACTTGTATATGGTGCATGTTTGAATCAACATCTAAACTTTCCTACATATGATTTATCATATGAATCAATACAAACTGGCATAAGAAACATGATGATTTGATTGTATATAGAATTACAACATGGATGATAGCAACATAACTTTGCATGATAGCATCACAACATAACATCATAGATATTTCAATCATAATCCTACAACATAATTACAACATGCAATCAATACTTCATATCACATCCATACAATCCGCGTTATAACTTAATCTAATTAAATTACTAATTATTTTGCTAAAACTATCGAACTCACAACTCAAAAGCAGTCTTGAGTTCTGAATTCTGATTTCTGGAGTTAAATTAGCGCTCCTTTGATGAAGATTCGCTGTTAGGGTTGAATAGTTCAAATTTGGTTGATGTTCTTCCTCTTAATTTTGGTGGCGTCTGCTCTAGGGTTCAAGACAACAGCATGAAGGCCATAGTTTTAGTTTTAATTTTGATTTAGGGTTTGAGTCTATGGGTCTTTTTATAGAGTTATGAATTAATTTAAGCCGTCGGATGTCCTTAGGGTTAATCAAAACCGTTCAATCATGATAGGGTAATGTGTCAGCCCTAATGACTCAGCAAGGATTCAGAAAGGACTCAACAACACGGGTCAGCCTGAACCAGAAAGCTGTGCAGGCTCCAGCCTCGGCCTGGGCGCACTTGGCAGGTGCGCCAGTGTAAATATGTAATGGCGCACTTCCCAAGTGCGCCAGTGCATTTTTTTCTACTTTTTCCACCACCTTTCGTTCGTCCATAACTCTTTCATCCGGTACTCGTTTCCCGCAAACTCGGACTCTATTTCAACCAGAATTCCGAGACGAACACAATGGCGCAACCCAATCCCCATAATTCTCACGTCTGAGATTAATTATTCTTTAATTTAGTTAATTTGATTATTCAAAAATCTGGGGTGTTACATTTAGCGACCAATCTAGCTTTGTATTTGTCAATAGATCCATCCACTTTTCTTTTAATCTTGAATATCCATCTACATCCAATAATGTTTTTGTGTTTTGGTGGTGTTACCAAACTCAACGTATTATTTTTCATGAGTGCATGATATTCAATATTCATGGCCTCTTTCCATTTTTCTGATTTTTTTGTTTGCTCAAAGTTGGTTGGTTCTGCTTCAAAAACTGAGGTATTGTACGCTTTAGGTTTGAAAATCCCATTTTTCAACCTTGTTGTCATGTGATGTCCTATATGCATTTGTTGTGGCTGCTGATTGATGTGTTTCAGTATTACTGTTTGTTCCTACGTCTGCAGTGCTATTGATTTCTGCATCACTACTGCTCTGCATGTCTTGATTGATATGATTTGTGTTCATACTTTTTGAATTATCATTTGTCCCTGCTGTTTGTGCATTTGTTTCTTCCATGGAATCATTTTGTAAGTTTATATTAATTATTCTTGATGATCTTCGCTAATGTTATCAGTCAATGATTCTGCAAAAACTTGCTTGAATTACTCCCCGCTAACAAGATTTTATGCATGATTCTCCCTGATTCCTGTTTACCTACAAAGGGAAATGTATTTTCATCAAAAACAACAAGTCTGGAAATGTAAATTCTCCCATTTTTGTCTAAGCATTTATATCCTTATTGGTTCTATGCATACCCAATGAAAGTGCATGGGGTTGATCTCATACTTAGTTTGTGCCTATTGTAATCTCTTAGGCATGGAAAACACAGACAACCGTATGTTTTCAAAAAAATATAGTCTGGTCTAACATTATATATCATCTCATATGGAGTTTTGTTATCTAGAACTTTAATTGGTAATTTATTAATGAGAAAAACTAAGTGTAAAAAGCTTCATTCCAATATTTCATTGGCACTTATCCTTAAGACAATAATGTTAGACCCATCTCTACTATGTGTCTGTGTTTTCTTTCTACCAAACCATTTTGTTCAGATATGCGAGGGCAAGTCAATCTACGTTTTATTACTCTTTTAGCAAAATAATTAGTTAAAGGTTTAAACTCTCCCCCACCATCGGTTTGACTGCTGCTAACATTAATACTCCTATTACAATCATTATTACTTGACTCAACATTATTACACCAGAATTTTCCACTAGTATCCCCAGTCTTTAAGTTGTCAAATTTGTAAAGTCCATCATGTAGATTACTCCATAATAATATTTCGTGGTTTTGTAAATCCTTAACTACGCAAAATTTTGGGTGAAATTCAAAAAACACATGATTGTCATTAGCTAATTTTGATACACGTAGCAAGTTTTAATTAATAGAGGGTACTCTAAGAAGTGTGTTTAGATTAAGTTGCCTTTTTCCTAAGATAGTGCCTTTGCCCATTTGTGTTATATGTGCAGTTTTACCGTCCTCCATATGTAAAGATTTCGTACCTGAGTAGTTTCTGCTTCCAATGTTGATATTTTTTATATTGCTAGTTATGTGATGAATGACACCCGAATCCGTGTACCATTCTTCAAAATTGTTGTCTTCACCTTTGCTAGTATCATCATTGCCAATATTTTGATTTTTACTAGCATCATTGTTGTTTCTATTTGATGCCATATTGATTTGTGGTGCCTTCTGTGTTTATTTAGCATGATTATATTGTTTTCCACTGTCATTATTATACTTGAAATAGCACTTGTTTACCATGTGATCAAATTTTTGACATATTTGGCACTTTACTCGATTGTTGTTCTTCCATCTTCCTCATCCTCGACCTATTTGTAGCTGAAAACCTCCTCTTTATTGTTGAAGACCCCTTGGATACTGGTTTTCTTGTATGTTTGTATTAATGTTGTTGTTTCCATGTGATTTCTTATTTTTAGCTACAACATAATTTGCAGAAAACTCACCCTGTGTTGTTTTTCTTTGATCAATTCTTCCTTCATGAGCAAGGAGTGCAGATCGAACGAACTGCAGATTAGGTAAAGTTTGTTGCATAGCCAGGACAATTGCTAAGGATTCATATTCTTCATCAAGCCCTCCGGTAATAAAAAAGTATTTATTCACTATCGTTGATTTTATGCCCAACAGCACTTAGTTTGTCATATATGTTTTTAATTTTGCCCATATAATCTTTCATGCTAGTATCTTCTTTTCTACAATTTTGAAGTCCCCTACTATATTGCATGATTCTGGCTATAGATTGTGAGATGAAAATTAGTTCGATAGTAGTCCAAATTTCATACGACGAGTTGCACCCAACGATTTATGATAAAAGATAAGGATTTATAGAAGATAAAAGTCATGGTGATAATAAGTTATCTTGTCTTTGGTATTTGTTGTATTCTGGATTTGGTACAGTATTTCTTTCTTCATCAATGATCATTATAGGTGGAATAATTAACGTCCCTTTGATGTAATCTAGCAGTCGGTAACCTTTGAGAACAATCTCCACTTGATATTTCCATAAAATATAATTATCTTCGTCTAACGAAGGTGTAATAACTTGCCTTTTGGGTTTGATCAGGTTCATGATGTTTGGAGAGAAGCCGTTAGCATTCCTGTCAGATACAACAGAAGTTTCTTCATTATCGTTGGCTATGGCGATGCAATATTAGATTGCAGCTTTTTGAAGAACGACAAAGATCAAAAAGAATGATGGCTCAGGATTTTTTTTAATGCCTTTCAGCAATTTGGTGCTCTGATACCATGTAAGAAAATAAAATAAAATAGAAGAAACAAGATTAAAAAGAAGTTTTATTATTAATGAATTGCAATTGTAAGATAATACAAAGTGTATATAGATGACCTATAATTATAATACAAGAAATAAATACAAATAGGCTTGAATAATGGAAATGTGACCATTGTATTGTTGTAATGGGAATGCGACCGTTGTATTGTTATAATAGGTATGTGACTTTTGCTATGTTATAATGGGAATGTGACTATTGCAGTGTTATAATAAGCATGTGACCATTGCTTTCCCATTATTGTTAGCTCTTTATATATTGTTTTTGTTTATTTTTTTTTTTTTTTTTTTTTTTTTTTCTTTGTTCATGTATGTTATGCAGTATTCTTTGTTCATGTTTTCTGTTCCATTTTGATGATATGTTTTTGTTTCTACCAATACACAAGGAAGTAGTGATAATAGAAATATACTTGATTTTACTCGTTTGATTATTTATAAGCAGGAAAACAGTATATTCCTATTGTTGATAGAAATATATATGGTATATTATGCATAATATACTGTTTTCCTGCCTAATATATATAATATACTGTATAATATACGTGGTATAAGCAGGAAAACAAAGAATATACTGTTTGGATTATTATGCATAATATACAAGGATAAATAATCCAAACAAAGAATACACTGTTTTTGTTTTCCTTGTGTATTGGTTCTTTGTTCATGTATATTATGCAGTATTCTTTGCTCATGTTTTCGTGTTTGCTCATTTGGGTGTTCATGTATATTATGCAGTATTCTACAAATCATATTTTCTGTTATATAAGTTGCATATGCAGTATTCTTTGTTCATGTATTGTTTTTGTTTCTTTGCATATTGTTTGGATTATTTATTTGTGTATTGGTTTCTAAGCATGTATATTGGACAAAAAGTAAGTTTTAATAATGATAATGATTGGAATAAGTGCAACAGTTCGGGTGATATAGAAGGGGTTGGATCACTTGGACAGAGACCTCCCTGGTCCGGTGGTCCCAACCAATGAAATCACCCTATTTTTTGAGTGATTTACACTTTGCCCTCCTGAATTACACCCAAATTTTAGGGGGTAAAATGGAAAATCCTCCAAATTGGTGATTTTTATTGGTCCGGACCAGGGGACCAGGGAGTTCCCGGTCCAGACGATCGGTGCCCATATAGAAGAAGGGAGATAATGATTAATACTATTTTAACGGTCAGCTAACGGAGTGAAAATGGGAAAATAGTGTCTATATTAGTTTTAGTAATAAATGTGCCACGTGGCTCTATTTTATTGATTAATGTAATCTAGTTTTGATTCAATATTTTATATTGAAGCATGGAGAGGACAGTGATTTACAAGGATCGATGATGCACCCTCAAGGAGACCTAATATTAAAACGACAATTCCTTTTGTCCTTGATAAAACCATTTCCCCACCTGGTATGTTCAAAACCATCTTTAATTGTATTTCAAGCATATCATTTGGGGTTTTCGATTTTTGAATCAATGTTTTGGGTCATTTCAGTGTAGTAGTTTGTTCACACTACTTTAAGGTAGTGTGAACAAAACACTACTTTTAATTGGTTGAAATCAGAGAGACCTACACGAGTCCCTCTGATTTCCACTAATTAAATCCGGTGTTTTGTTCACACCACCTTAAATAGTGTGAACAAACTCGGACTCACTGTTTCAAGCTTCAGAGCTAGCTACCTAGAGTTTTCAAGGGGACAACCTACTTTCTAAGCTGATATAGTAGGAATCCTCATGCACTGATTAATTGCATATATCTAATATTTTATAAGGAAGGTTCATAATCTATTGCTCACTTGTGCTCAATTGCTGTCTAAACATCATAAAGAAGATAAAATTAGTGTACTATATTAATTACTTTCACGCTTCTATTGGACTTGCAGCCGGCATCTTTGATAATAATATAGTACGCCCACTGGTATAAATCAATGGCTCCCTTTATGATTAAAGAGACTGCATTTTTTGTAGGTTGGCATGTGGTAAATCTTTTTATCCAGTATGCGCCTTGTAAACTTTCTAAAGGGAACTGACAATGTCCGAAAGTTAGGGTAAGCTAGAGATTTAAAATTTAATGAACATGAAGTATATCTTGTAAATGCATTTACTGCCATATATTTGATTTTCTACTTTGTTATCTCCCTTCCCATGCTTACGTCTTTATTTTCTTGCTTTTCCCTTTATTTTTATGGAACATTCTTACCTCTTCTTTATGCTCATTTAAGTATTTACTGATGTAGACCCAACACAAATAGAACGCTTGGATGTAGGCCAAAGTGATCAAACATATGTAAATCATTCTCATAGTAATTGGTAATGAATCCTTACAATTAATTTCTAGATGTTTATTATATATTTTTTAAGTAAATAAAGTTATATTGCCACACAAAAAAGCTTTCCGGTTCAAGGTAAAAATACAGAAATAGCAGGAACAGGCAATGAAGCATAGAGACAACCTCCAACTTGGGGACTGATTCACGTCCTATGCCAATAAAATCTGATAGGGGTCTTGTTAGAATTGAAGGACTACTGACTACAAAAAGGTATGTATACATATTTATTATTTTCATTCAGGCTAATTGTTTCACTCATGGATATTACTACGATTCATGACTCTTCTCAAGCAGTTTTAGTTGTGCTATACTCTTGCTTTGTAGTATTATGTTAGCCATATTCTGTTGAAAATGTTCGCATTACAAGATGTTAGTGATTGAATCTGGCACTATTTTTCATTTGTTGACCGATATTTTTTGTTATTTCTCTTGTAATTTCATTTTTCTATTTTTCAATTGTGTAGGATTTTAAAAGGAAGCAAGCAAGTGGTTGATGGAGACAAAGGTATAACATACACTCACATAAATTTAGTGTGGAGCTAAGGACACCTCAATATGTTCTTCCTAGTACTGCGACTAAAAGTTACCACAAGAACTAGTATTACACTCTTCTTAATACCACACACTTAAAAAATTAGGGGCTACCACATTGTTTTACACTATTTCTATTCCGCTCGGTATTCGTCCTCATTTCTAAAACCGATCAACGAGCTAAACCCTAAATCTATAACCAATCAATGAATTCGACGACGCAATACCGAGGAATATACAAAAGCCATGAATAAGGTTTGAATTAAGCAAACTAGAAGAGGAAGTGAGAGATTAAGGTTTTCAGATCAACAATTGAAAGATTACCATACGAATTTGAATTTTCTCGCCAGAGATGCGAAGAAGACAACGATTACGAGAGATTCGGGTTTTTAAATTAGCTTAGTACGTGATTAGTTCATCAAA